>JAHHFK020000896.1:0-600000 GCA_024533555.2 Aedes koreicus | reverse complement strand
GCACGCTTTAGAATCATCTTTGCATTCTAAAACCATATAAGACCCTGGAGCAACATGACAAGCATAAAAGGCTCAATTTATTTTTCATGAAATTATAAAATTCGAAAAAAAATTATTTTCACAAAATTCATAAAAGACTGGCATGTGTTTCTAAGCAGTATAGTATTATATTTCAATATTTTGTTTAGTGGTATTATTATTAAATAAGCCATTTATTTCAGATATCATCAAACTGGACTCTTCGATTACTCCAATTGCTATCTTTGAAATGTTACTTGAAAATATTACAACATGTCTTATAAAATAATATTTTTTACTGAAATTTCATCTTTGATTTTTGGAATGATCTATACTGTTTCAGCTTTTCCAGGACTAGGAGGATTTTTTTTTGTCTGGATTATCGAGATTTTCAGCCTCGGGCTGGTTCATCTCCCGTCGTAGTCACTCAAATACCTCTTTTGGGTATTTTCGTAACTTGTCCGGGGGTGAGATTCGAACTCGTGACTTTGGCGTTAGAGGTATGGATGTTAACCACTACGCCGGGGTCGCCCCCATCGAACTAGGAGGATATTAATACATATCTAATCTTTATTTATTTTTTCAGTAACAATCCATTAGATGTCAGGAGGTGGCAACGGAGTCGGTGATAGGCTTTTGCAATTATTATTGAATGTATTTTTCATTACCGTTTTGCAAATGAACATTAGACCAAATTCGAGCGGATATGATTCATACAGCGCTGTATTCATTTAGCTTGTGTCTGATGTTACAGTTCAATCCTTGTCATTGCTCTATCATTACTCACAATATTATTATAATTGATAATTTTGGTTTTATTGATTTTATTTCATAGATGAGGTTATAAAATCAGCATCAAGCAGCAAATAGTGACCAGTAAATAAGAGTAAAATAAAATGATTAAATTTCAATAGATATAACCAACTTTTTCAGGATACCTCAAACCGAGATTTTAGTGAATTGCTGCTAGCGCTGAAAACGAACGAAAACGTGCTTAAGTGCGAACCACAGAATTCTACACTTTAACACTATAGAACATTTCTTGCATTTCAGGATCAACCGAACGAAGATCATATATAATTGATACGAATGCTTGTAGTATTTTTCATTTACATACATATATTTGTACACTATTATATAAATATTTCATGGAATGGGAGGGACCATCAGGGCACCCGATTGAAGCAATCTGGATGGGGAGAGTGGGAATGCCAACTCCCCATTCTAACAGTTTGTGAATAGAGGGCGGGCTCTTCTCCCCGCCCATTGGGCATCCTCCTGTTAAATAGCTTGCTCTTTTACCAATTTTCAATCTTGTTGTTGGATTTTATATCCCTTGGATACGTTAAGTGATGTTGCATATCGATCCACCAACCCCTTTTTGGCCCTTCATACAGTGGCATGATTAGGATAATCAGTGGTTATTAAAGCTTGATCAAGTCTAACAGAGAGGAGAGCTCATTGCTGTCGGACTTAGTTTCCGTGCTACAATGGGTGGTAGTACATATCATACATCATATGTAGTGTGCGCCCACAACATTTATACTAATTATTTATCCTCATGTAACCCTCAATTTATTAATACTATGTGGCTGAATGGTGCCGAAAGCTCGGGCTATACCCTGAACGAAAAATACATATATATATAATAAGAGCCCTCAACTCGGGCGGCTCGGGTATCCCCCGAATAAAAAAAAATGGGGATTGGTGGTGTGGGGATAAGGAGTGGCCACCTTTAGTTCCTAGGTATGGGGCCCAATTTGGCCCCCCAATATTTTTAGTAGGGTCCATTTGACATATAAGAATTAGTCCTAAAATATTTGGGTAACAATACTATATTCATCCCGTAAAATGTGGGATCATATGCATATGATGTGAGTCAATTCTGAATCACTTGAATATAAATATTTGGTATCGACCCTGAACAGTTTGAAATCACTTAAAAATAAGGTAAGTAATCAAACCTCAAAAGTGTGCAAGAGCATGAATAAAAATGAAGCGGACTCAATATTTTTAAATCACACAAATATAAGGTGAGTCGATTTTGAATCATGTAATAATGGAGTTGAGGCCCCCTTAGGTCAGTCGGAAGGCGCAGCTTTTATGCAAAACCTTGCTGGAGACGTTGGAACGTTGGTTGGACTTCCCATCAGAATCTCAATTGATAACTGTGGAAGTGTTTCTAGAATACTTGAGCTAGAAAGTTGAGAGCAAGAAAAAGGTCGTTTAGAGAGCGTAAAAGCAAAGAGGAAGAAGAACGAAGTGAAAATTACTCAGGTAACTAATAAGAATTAGCATATGCAATAAATAAACCCTTTATTTGCATTTCAGATTCTACTAGCATTATATTACCGTTATATGAGCATCAGATTTGCTGTAAAAATGCATTTCAAAAGCTTCCTTGTTTTCTTGTTAAAAAAGCATTTCGTTTATTTGTAAGGCTTAGACGTGTGTGACAATTTACGAAGCCGATTTTAAATTCGTTATCTACAATGATTTGCTTTATGGTGTTAGTAAGTGGGGCACCAATTACTCGTGGCTGGCTCGAGGTTAATGGGTCACATAATCGCTTGGAAGGGACTAGGCAGGTAACTTATTTAAGTTAATAATTGCTGCTAATGGCTGCGGCTGCGATCAAGTCCTCGGATCCTATAGCCCCTTTCAGGAGTTAGGCGCAGATGGTTGACCAATAGCTTGCTGGGCAGATACAAGTAGCACGGAAACAAGAGGAAAGTATAGCTGGGACACAATGGCGGGGAATTTACTAGCGTGGAGAGGAGGGGGTGATGACATTACACATTAAGGTCAGACAAACAAAGGAATTCGTAGATCGCTTGCATGTAGGGAAAATCACGCATTCTCAAAACATCTCTTACCTCGCGGAAGGGTTGTCTACCTCGGGCCACTAGGCTATCCCATAGTCGTGCTCTCGAGGCATCATTATTCGGGCAGTGCCAAACTGCGTGATCGATGGCATCATAACCGGTTCCGCACCTACATATGTTGCTATCGACGAGGTTAATTCTGTAGAGATGTGTGTTTAGCGAGTAGTGGTTGGACATAAGTCTTGACATCACACGAATGAAACCGCGACTTACATCCAGACCTCGTCGAGGTGGCAGGGTGATCTGCTCCTCGAGCTACCCCATAGTGGGATGTTAGGCAAATGAAGCGCCTGTGGTTCGAATACTACTTTACCATGCCCTTTCACTCAATTTTCAATACCTCTGTTCTATTTCTAGCCTACCGTACACTGACGGAACTTTCAACTTTCTCTTCATATCTTTCATTCTAGCAAAAAAACATTGCTGTCCACTCTTGGTGCCTCATGGCGATGAGCGAGACATCTCCTTCTGCATTTTATAATTATATATACATTATTTAGTATTTTATTGCAACATCGTATTATTTTCATCATTATATTATTAAAAACATATTGAAATTATTATTAAAAATAATAATAATAATAATTAAATTTTATCTGCTTCAAGGGTACAAGGAAGTTTGTTCCAGATAGTGTAGCTATTTTTTGGTCATTGTAGCTCAAGGTTCTTTTCTATTAAATTAGATCATTGGATATTATTAAAATTAATAAATGCTTTTCAATTCTGCTGATTATGACCCATATGTTATAAATACGTACATATTTTTTATTATTTAGTATAAACTTAAATGCCATAATGCATGTTTATACTTCATTTAATTACGAAATGGTTTGGCAAATAAGGTTTCACATTCCGGAGTTACATTCAACTACCAATGATTGAGCTGTAATGAGGCACCAAGCAACATATAATTTTCATATGTCTATCATTGTTTCAGTTATTTCATCATATTATATTATTTACAACCAGGTAGACCAGGGAAGGTAAGATTATTATTATAAAGAAAAATACTCTACATTATTATATGAACATCACTATATTATACATGAAATAAAAAGGGTTGAGAAGGGACCATCAGAGCACCGGATTGAAGCGATTTGGATGGGGAGAGTGGAATTGCCAACTCCCTGTCATTAACAATTCGTGAATTGATGGCGAGCTCTTCTACCCACTCATTGGGAAGTCCTCACGTTTGATGGCTTGTTCGACACTAGGTTGTAGGATTCTAGCATTGGAAGAAGATTCTCATTATACCGCGGATTACGCGTAAGTGTCTCTGCTTACGAGTCCGCCCATCCGTTTTTGGCCCTTCAGACAGTGTTAAATTGAATACAGGCAGATGTCGAACTTGATCAAATCATTCGTAGAGGACGATCCATTGTCTTATGGCTGTGCCTGCAACGATGAGCGGTATCTTTTACATACATACATACATACATACATACATACAAAAAACTGTGTGCACAATGAGTGCCGCATATGCTAACAATGCAACAAAAACACGTGCGAATGCGACTTTCTGAGCAATTTCGAAAGGGTAAAAGGGATTTTCTGCGTCGATTCACCACATGGATGAGACTTGGGTCCACCACCATGATCTTGAATCAAACAAGAGGCTACACACTCTTTTTTTGTGCTGGAAATCAATAAAATTTTGCTGTATTTGCCGAGCTGTAAAACCAGCAATATATCCAGCAAAATAAATGCTACTGTTATTCCAGCAAAAATGTATTTCATGAAACTGACAGCACTTCACTGTAACTTTAGCAAACTTGCTTTTGATTTGCTGAACGATCGGCAAATAAACAATCCCCATTAATTGCTTTTTATTTAATTTTTTGGCACTGCTGAAATAAAAGTGCAATGTTTACTAAAAAACTATTGAATAAAAATAAATTAATAAGTAAAAGTAAAGCTTAGGCAACCTTTTGGACATGTAAATATTGATCAATGCATTCAAGATAATAATGTTATTCAATATTTACTTACATTTACAATCTGGGATTCATGTTTGAGGAAATTACTTCAGGTAACTTCCGATCTATCGAATTAATTTGTAATTAGTTTATGCTGGATTATAAAACAATACAACTTTCCGTCGTTGATGCGTGACTTATTTTTGACAGGTAAACAGGGTTACCGTTATTTCAGTTACATTTTTGACATTTGCTTTTTTTCAGTTATTGGTGAAATCAATTGCTGGATTTCAGCAGAAAAGAGATTTGCTGGTTAACAACCAGCTAAGAAGCTGTAAGCGTCAGTTTTTTGCGAAGCAAAAGGAATTTAATTGACAGATTGTCGCCAAACTGGTAATAAGGAGTGTATCGAATATAAGCTATCCACATACATTTGCGTTGTACGCATGTATTTGTGATGGTTTTTTATGCTCTGAGCACTGCATGCTGTGCGTTTGACTGTCAGCTTTCTTTTGTTTACTTGTTTGTGCGGTTCAAATTCTGCGTTTTCAAAATGTCGCGTATTGAAAAGGAAGCGAAAATTAAGGTTCTGGACACATGGCTAAGTGAGAAGGGTATTACTATGCGAAAATTGGCGAAGCGGTTTGGAATTCATCATGCGAGTGTTAAAACCATCATTAATAAGTTTGGAGAACACTATTCTTTGGATGAGCTACCAGGAAGAGGCAGAAAACCCGGTTCTTCCAACCCGAAACTGGAACAGAAAGTGGTATATCTAATCATGAAGAACAAATCAATGTCAATACGTGATTTGGACAAAAAAGCAGGAACGAGTGTCGGAATGATCCAGCGTATCAAGAGGCGAAACCACCTGAAGGCCTACAAGAAACAGAAAATCTCGAAACAAAGTGCAGAACAGAAGAAGCGAGCAGCAACAAGGGCCCGGAAATTGTATTCGCGTCTTTTGCAGCGTCCGGATGCATGCGTTTTGATGGACGATGAGACCTATGTAAAGGAGGACTCAAAAACCCTTCCAGGTCCACAATACTTTACTGCCGTCGTTGGGGAGAATGTGAACGATGCGGACAGGTCGATTCAAGTGGAGAAATTCGGTCGAAAGGTACTGGTATGGCAAGCAATATGTTCCTGTTGTTTGAAGTCAACCATTTTTTACACTACCGGAACTATAAATGAGTAATTCTCGCTGGAACCAGGCCGCCATTGGCACATATCTTTTGATTTCAAATTTTTCATCGCTATTAGTTAGAATATATTGAAACAAGATAAAAAACGCTTTGGTTGAGCCAAATTGATGGACCCCTCGTTTTCTAAGGGACTAAACATGTTGTAAAAATGTCGATTTTTGGATAATTTCAAGGTAAGTAAACATGTTATATCACAAAATTTTACATTGAAACATCTTCAAACTCGTTGCTGTTGTATAGAGGATAAATAAAGCTTTCAATTGATGTTAAAAAAAAATGTGGCGGCCATATTGGATTTGGCCGCCATCTTGAATTTTATCAATAATATCGATTTTTCACTGTGAGCGCACCGCTCAATCCGAATTCTGAGCACACCATCTGAAAGCTGAGAAAAAAATACATAAGATGCAGTCGAGAAACTAGGTGTGCATTAACATTTACCCGATAAAAAAATATTTTTTTCTAAAAAGAGTTTGACGTTTTTTTGCGTGTATTGCGCAATATCAATATGTATCATATTTCTATACGCAACAAAGCATAATTTTGCAATCACTGTTTTTTTTTTGTGTTCTGTAGAGTAAAGAACAATCATTTTAACAATTTAACAATTTAATTTTAACAATCAATTCGGTGCATAAGTATGAAAATTCCGAGGAAAAAATGATTCTATTCATGGCTGTCAATGCGCAACAGGGAATATAGTTTCATTCACTGGCTCACCATGACAATTTGATGTTTCGAACCAAATAGAAGAAGAAGACTCGTTTACGATAGCGGAAGTTTGTTTGTTTTGTACATCCGATTAGTTCAAAGTTCTTGAAAATGGCGAAGAACCGTACTGTACGGGTACCCAAAAAGGAATTTTGTTGCAACCCGTTTGCCAAAGCTGATCATAAAAGCTGGAGAAAATCTTCGAAACTGACAAGTGTAACACAAAAAATCGTGAATTTTTTAGAATCTATTGGATCCACGACCGTTCCGGAACTTCATGAGAAAATATGTACGACATGCCGCTTGCAAGTGACCCGTCAGCAGTCAAACCGTACTTTTCAGCCGATGGAAGTTGTTGAAAACGGAGATGAGGTTTACGTTGAAGAGGTTGGAAACATTAGTGAGCATGATTTCCAAAACATGACGGAAATTCTATCCCGAATTGGGATCCGGAATGTCAACAGAAGAGAGCTGCGACGGGAAACCTTCCGCTGCGAAATGCTCAAACAAGCCGTGATTGCAATAAAACAAATTTTGAAGGTTGATTGCGAAGTGTACTATGACGATACTAACGTGCCAGTTGTCAAAGATATGCTTGACAATTGTAAGATCGCTTCAAAACCGGTCAAATTCCAAATTTTAACATTGCTCACTCCTTCGTGGAGCAGGCAGAAAATGATGGATGAAACAGGATGCAGTAAGTATGGTAAATGTCATCAACATGCGGAAGCTAATCTTCCACAATTCTGCAGGTAAATGGTTCGTCGAAAAGGCTCAACAAGTTCGTGCTTCGAAGGGAATTCTTAAACTTCCAGATGCGGGTACATCGGTAACAGAATTGGAAAAGGTCGCTCAGGAAGAGGCAAAACAGTACTATTTGGACTGTAGTACGTTAATGCCAGGTATTCGGGATAAAATCAGTGTAAAGACACCCGCCGGTCGAGAAAGTAGGCAAAAACGTTTGCTTCTTGGGTCACTAAACGAAATTTTTGCAAACTTTAAAGAACTTTTCCCAAATTTGAAAATCGGATTTTCTACGTTCGCTAAGCTGCGACCTTCGGAATGCATACTTACCGGAAGCTCCGGTACGCATACAGTGTGCGTATGCATGAGGCATGAAAATATTGAATTGTCATTGCGTGCGGTGAAAGCCTTACCGATAATACGAGACAGCTGCTTGAGCGAGCTGATTCAGGAATATTTAGTATGTAAAAACCCTTCTCCTCAATGCTACTTTTTGGAATGCACAGAATGTCCTGACTTGAGTGATTTTAGTAGAAAATTACTGGATGAAATTGAAAAATTTCCTCTAGAAATCATCAAGTTTAAAAATTGGATTCCGATAGAAAACCACTATCAACTTGTTGATAACACGACAAGCGCACCTGAAGAGTTTGTAGATAACTTCAGCAATCTGCTCAACGGCTTCTTGCCACATTTCTTCATCACAAAGGTACACAACTGACAAAAAAATGACCCATTAATACTCATTTTATGTTTATATTCTTAGGCACAAAAAGACTATCTATTTGAGCTTAAGTCCAATCTGAAGTCAAATGAAGCTATCGTTTACGCAGACTTTTCAGAAAACTACGAAGTAACCATTCAGAACGAGACACAATCGCACCATTTCGCAAGGCAGATGATTACAATTCATCCATTCGTGATTTATTATAGAATCGAAGGAGAGATTCTTCATAAAACATTAATTATTATTTCACCTGTTCTTGAGCATAACTATGTTTTGGTTCACTGCTGTTTTGTTAAGCTGTTTGAGTTCATGATGATCAATCTTACGCAGATAACAAAGACCCACGTGTTCACCGATGGAGCTGGGAGTCAGTACAAGAACAAATATAACTTCACCAACATCACATTTATGAAGAAAGATTTTCAAATGGATGTAGAATGGAATTTTCACGCCAGTTCTCACAGAAAATGTCCATGTGATGGAGTGGCGGGAACACTTACACGTGCTGCGCACAAATACAGCTTAACGCCGAATAGAGACAAGCTGATAACAGATGCTTCCTCATTCTATGCATGGGCTGTAGAGCAACAAGGACAAACAATGTCTTTCAGTTACGTGGGACAGCTCGATTACGATACATCGTTGGCTAAACTGCAAATTCGAATGGAGAATGTTAAAACCATCAAAGGGACTCAAAACTACCATTATTTTTTGCCACAAAACGAGTACATAATCATGTCTAAAAAATATTCGAAGAGCTCTGAGATAAAATTCCACAACCTTAGATTTAAAACATGAATATGAACTTTAGGAATCTAAAAACGATTTCATTATATTTATTTTCATTTGAAACAACTAAATTTAATTGTATTTAATACTATTCTAACTCATATCGGAATTTGAAAAATAAAAAAAAGGAAAAACACGCTAAACTGCTAATAATCAAAATGGCGTCTTAAACGAAGATGGCAAAATTTTTTTTACTTAAAATGATTGTTCTTTACTCTACAGAACACAAAAAAAAAACAGTGATTGCAAAATTATGCTTTGTTGCGTATAGAAATATGATACATATTGATATTGCGCAAAACACGCAAAAAAACGTCAAACTCTTTTTAGAAAAAATATTTTTTTATCGGGTAAATGTCAATGCACACCTAGTTTCTCGACTGCATCTTATGTATTTTTTTCTCAGCTTTCAGATGGTGTGCTCAGAATTCGGATTGAGCGGTGCGCTCATAGTGAAAAATCGATATTATTGATAAAATTCAAGATGGCGGCCAAATCCAATAAGGCCGCCACATTTTTTTTAACATTAATTGAAAGCTTTATTTATCCTTTATACAACAGCAACGAATTTTGAAGATGTTTCAATGTAAAATTTTGTGATATAACATGTTTACTTACCTTGAAATTATCCAAAAATCGACATTTTTACAACATGTTTAGTCCCTTAGAAAACGAGGGGTCCATCAATTTGGCTCAACCAAAGCGTTTTTTATCTTGTTTCAATATATTCTAACTAATAGCGATGAAAAATTTGAAATCAAAAGATATGTGCCAATAGCGGCCTGGTTCCAGCGAGAATTACTCAAATGCGGAAATCTATCGATCTGAGTGTCCCCAGAAGAGATTGTTGCCTTTATATAAGAAGCATAGTACACCCCCACTGTTTTGGCCGGATTTAGCGTCGGCTCACTATGCCAAAACCACTCTCAATTGGCTTGCGGAAAAGGGTATAGATTTCGTTGAGAAAAATATCAATCCACCAAATTGCCCTCAGCTTCGACCCATCGAACGTTACTGGGCAATCGTGAAGAGGGTCTTCAAGAAGACTGGTAAGGCAGCTGGGAACATGCAGGAGTTCAAAAAAATTTGGGCTCAAGCGTCCAAAAAATGCAATGCAACACTTGTCCGGAACTTGATGAAGAGCATTCGATCCAAAGTTCGAAAATTCGTGAAGGAATAACTTAAATTTCATCCGGTCTTCATTATGTTCAAGTTTAACCTCGTACAATAAAGGATCAATTTTTTGTATGAATAAAATATCGGTTTTCAACATAATTTGAACATAATTTACACTCCTTAATTCCAAAGCGCTTCGCCAGTTGTCGCACAGTTACACCCTTTCACGTCGCCATATGTCAAAAACCTTAATTCTCACGTTTTTTTTTTTCAATGCGCGACATTTTGAAAACGAAGAACTTAAACCGTGCAAACAAGTATACAAACGAAAGATGGCAGCATGGTATAGCTGAATAGCTTATTTTTGATAAATTCCTTATTTTTAATTGTTAGGGAAAAAAGGGCAAATTGGGACACTGACGTTTCATCAAAAAGTAGTGGGCCCCACTCGATTCTCGTTATTATTTATTCGACAATCTAGGTAGTATTCTAGTTACCATAATAGTTTTAGGTAGAATTGTATGTTCCCTATTAGTTTGATGTAGATGTCCACTTTAAAAGTCGGTGGATACGGCACCTATCTAGCATATAAGTTGGAGGTAAGCGGTGGGTTCTTCAGTGGTATCTGAGTGCGAGGCACTTAGGAATTCTGCGTATCTGACAAAAGCTTAGCGGTTATAACGAAATTATAACCGCCCTTCATAGGAGATATCGTTAAGAGGTCCGACAAAGATAATAGTCGTGGTCGTTCTGCTGTCTCCAGCACTTGCACTCCAATTTAAACAACCATACACCCTTATCTAACCTGAAACCGATCCGAGTTTCTGCCGGATATCCAATTCCACTCCGAAACAACGGAAACGATTAGTTCGGTTTCGTTGAATCACCCCGATTTACCGCACATTTTCAATCCATTTCTAGATTTCGCTGGTAACGGTTAGCTAACTTCAGGTTCCAGATAACCCACGACGGCAGCAGACAGACAGACAGAAGCAGACTCAAAATTGCAAATTTATGCCCATTTTTGCATTTGGCGGAGGTTCAGCAACCTTTTCGCCAAGCGGACTAATAGGTGCCCCGAAGGTTTCCGCCCGGGCGGTCGTAGGCAATAAAACCTAATTAGCGTCAATTAATTCGATTACGCCGCCTATTTTCGGGGTAATAGCTTTATGACCAAACGTAGATCCGAACTCTGTGTCTCCGGGCATGCGCTAGTTGGGTGGCGGAGTGTTTTTTTTTCTCCGTCTTTTCCTTTGTAGGAAGAAATCACTCAAAGAAGTTAAACGCGTTGACCTGCGGACGGAGTGCGGATCTGCCCGGCACAGTACAGAACAATGCAATGTGCATTAATTAGGAAAGGTATTTTTCAACGACTCAATATAAATTTGAACTGTTTATTGGCCGAGCTTTTGTTAAAGAATCTCCAGCGACCAGGGTATTGAACTTGAACATTCCGAAAAATCCCCACTCGTCAATAATTGTTACTTTTGAAGTCACATAATGTCATTTTGAAGATTTTTAAGCATTAATTAGGCTAGTTTGAATGGATTGAAAAATCTTAAAGTTTATATCATGGAACAGTATAATACTTTCAATCAGATGTATAAACAATCAAACAAAGCAATAAATCAAGCTTCGGGACAAAAAACAACACGATCGTAAAAAGTTACCTAAATGTACAACCAAACCGTAGGATCTATTTATCAGGGAAAACTCACACCACGTGTAATTTCTGCGCCGAGCACAAGCCGCATGCGAAAGCAATCGGCCCTAATTGCCACACATCCAATAAATCGATTAGCGGGCCCGTCCCGTCCGGTCACGATCGTCGTTGTTTCGTCTTCCAGCTAGAAGAGGCTCGTTTCAGTTTCCATACCCGGAGCCTTGGAATGGGTCCGGGCGGTGCCGCGAAGGCGTCAACAACGGCGATATAAATAATATACGAGCCGCGGTCGATGTGGAGCGGTTCGGCGAGGGTGACCGCCGAACATGGGCGATATATTAGATTACTTTCGACCGCGCGCGATGAACGATGATGGCCTGTGTGCTAGTTTGGGAATCCCGTGCCCGTGCTTAGTCTCATATATGGCACGGCGTTGTTGGGGATGGCAGATAATTATTAATTGCGAGCTTCTGCGATGATGACGATGAAGAGAAGGAAGTTGGACAACAAAGCCGTCCGGTCGATGGCGGAAAAAGGTGTGGTAGGGTGGAATCGGTCACATTACTGCGTTCGTTGGCCAGTTATAACCGTTGAATGGTCCGTATCCTATGGCCTATAGTGGGATATTGCTCACCAGTCAGCGCTGCGGTTAATGATAGTGATTCGAGGGTTGATTCTTCGTCACTTTCTGATCAGCTGCTGATAGGACATTTGAAAGAGGACTGTTGCAATGAAAGTGGCACTTTCTGCAATTTAATAGAACCGAATATCCTTTATGTAAAATTGGGTCTGTTTCGCTTTTTTAACTCGTCCTTCTGTAATTTAGTAATACACGATTGGGCATACAATACAGGGTGGTCACAAAAATTAAAATATTCAATTCATGGTTGACAAACAATGTTTTCATAGTTTGTTAACAAATTTGTATACTGTATGACACCATATGAATATCGATCCTTTAGTTGAGCGTTCGAAAAACAAAAACAAAATGAAAATGGAAAACATAAACGAATAAGAAACAAAAAGAATCCCACATCAATCCTTTGATTGTTTTAAAGAAGTTACGAAATAAATCACCGACCTTTAACGCCTTAACATTGATTACTTATGGAAGTCCTATTAGTCATACATTAGAACAAAACATTGGAGAAGTATTAACATTGCTGACGAAATATGAGTATCTGTCATAGATAGATAAATAGATTATGCTAATGCAATCAAACCACGGCCCGGGGTGGCCTGTGCTGTGTACAAAAGTTGTCTCCATTCTGTTCGTTCCATGGCTTCACTTTGCCAGCCTCGCAGTCTGCGAAGAGAGCGCAGGTCACCTTCTACTTGATCGATCCACCTTGCTCGTAGCGTGCCTCTTCTTCTTGTGCCCGTCGGATTGTTATCGAGAATCATTTTAGCTGGGATGTCATCCGACATTCTTAAGACAAACCCAGCCCACCGTAGACGGCCAATTTTAGCGGTGTGACCGGTGGGATGTTTTACCAGGAAATGATGCAATTCGTGGTTCGTGGTAAAAAAAGACAAAATTTACCGAGTTTGTATGTGATTATAATGCCACCTAGTGGTGGGTTTACCGATGACTAGTCAAGAGATATAAGTAGGTTACATACAGAATAAAAATTTACAGCTCTATCAGTTCGTTTACGGCAGCTATGGTGAGAGCAGTGAAGCAACTACGTTCGATGGTTTACCGACTCCACCCCGGAGCGAAGAAGTCCATCATCGTGCCGCATTTTGTGTCGGTCGGATACAGCTGATCGGCCGTATAGAAGATCCTGGTGCTCCTGATTTAAGATAAGAGCATCGAGGGCAAGCCGGGTTCCAGTCATCCAACGGTTTTGCGTGACTGGAAGGTGCAGCAAGCGCTGAAGCAGAAGACGGAAGGCAAGGTGGTGAAATCCTTCCGCGTCCGTGCGACCAGCCTGGCGATCAAAAAGTGTTTGGCCAACATGGACATCGTCTATGGAAGCGGAAGTCGACGCCGGACGTGTCGGAAGCGCAAGCGGCCAGCCAGAATCAGTGGCTGAAGGTGTTCGTCAAGGAAGTCTTCCTTGCGAAGAGCAACGTGTTTGTGATCGTAGGCGACGAGACGTACCTGACCCAATGACTGGCAGAGGACCGGCAATTTCACGTCTTCCAGGAAGGAAGTGAGCAGTGACGTGAAGTTCATCTCCCACACGAAGTTCCCGAAGAAGGATAGTATGGCTTATGGCTGACACTCACTGAGGAGGAGAAGTCAAACCCGCACTTCTTTTCTTCGGGACTTGCGGTCAACGCGGAGGTGTACAGCACGAAGTGTTTACCGGAAGATTACGGCACATCACACGAAGAGTTCTTTGGCGCAGATGGACCGTTTGAGGATCCCCGTTGTTCCCAAGAACCCCCACTACATGCTTCACCTGCACCCAATTGGAAAATTCTGGGCAAACCTGAAGCGGTGTATCTATTCGAACAATTTCGTGGCGAAAAATATGCCAACATTTTTCTTTTCGACGGCTATGGCTAAAGTTCCGGCCAACTGTCGTAAGGCCGCCCGACAGGAAGTGTTTTGTAAAATCATAAATTAATACATGAATCAATGAAAATTTGTTTGAATTCGAATCTTTTATCTTTTTTTTATCCATCCATCTGAAAATTGTTTCTTTTTTTAGTGCAATAGTTCTGAAGTTCTGAAGTTCAGAAGTTCTGAATGATGTTTTCAGAGAAATTTGTTTAGAATCTACAAGAAAACCAATTAAAAGAATTGTTGATAATATTTTGGTTTTTTTTTGTGACTTTTGATTTTTCGACATTCGGGTGATTTTTAAATTTTTAGTATAATCGGTAAATGTGGAGTAGATTTTTTTTTCTTTTCAAAATTCTAACCTGGAGCTATATACGATGTATATACTATACGATGTATATACTATACGATTAGATGTTTTCAGATGGCAAAGAAAGTCGTTAATTAAGAACTGTTGAAGTGTACTTCAAAGAAAATTAAAAAAGTTCACTGAATATTGATTTATGCGGCAGATAAACCCAAGTAGAAGCAGAAGTTAGGTGACTTTCAGCCTCCTGGGCTAGTTTGGGTTGGTTGGTTTTGGTTTCTTTATTAAAGAGACTTTCAACCGGTGTCTGGTTCGTCTCTGAAGTGCGTTGGTTAGCCAGCTAAATTAAAGTAATAGGTATAAAACGAAAGATATGGAGGAATATCATGAAAACATCTGAAAACATTCGCCACGAAATTGAGGACTAGCACAAGGTAGTTGTAATGAATTTCACCAACAATCTCGACAATGTAGAGATGACGAGAAAGTAAAAGAAGATTATAAATAAAAAATAATCCTCAAGATGAACAGAAGTGAGTTCATTAGGAGGTCGACGAGAACTATTCAGAATATTCGAAATAAGCTCACGGTAGTTCTGCGGGATTTAAAAAAGGCTATCTTCGCAAGGAAGTTCATTGATACGAAGTCATGCAAAGCACAAATTATTGACAAATTGCGCTTCATTTGGATAAAGAATAAAAGCTTCATTTGGAAAGAAGATGAGCCTTTTAAAACGTTCCTGTCGACCAGGACTGGCAATATGCAATTTCCACACCTATTAAAGGGATTAAAACACTCATAAAAGACAACTTATAGTTGAGAATTGAAGAAAATAGATTTATAATATCGATATAATAATGATGTCAAGCTTGTAAGCTCTCTATAACCCTTTCAGGCCTAAATTTTTCCAAGCGTTATTATACTAGAAATTTGGTGTATCATGATTGATTTGGTGCTCAATAACATAGAAATTATTGAAAAAAGTAGAATTTTTTTTTTGAAATGTGCTAGGTCGTCCAAATTGTCATGTAGTTAAGAACTTAACATGCACTTCAGAAATCTACTGTTATAACAGAAGCTTTATCCGCTATACAAAGTTACGATACGAGTTCAATCATATTCAATGAATGTCCTGGAAGACCAACAGACACTATGAGATAGTCTTGAGGTATTCTATGTCATCCAAACTGTCCTGGAGTTCAGAACTTAAGAGCTACTGTTGTAACAGTAGCGTTATCCGCTATACAAAGTTACGATATGTATTCAATCATATTAAATGAATGTCCTGGAAGATCAACAGACATTATGATATAACCTTCGGATATTCTATGCCATCCAAACGATCCGGGAGTGCAGAACTCAAGATCAACTGTTGTAACAGTACCATTTTCCGCTATACTAGTTTTTGATATGTATTTAATCATATTAAATGAATTTCCTGGAAGACCAAAAGACATTAGGTGATAATGAGGGGATATTCTACGTCATCCAAACTGTCCCGGATTTCAGAACTTAAGATTTACTGTTGTATTAGTAGCTTTACCCTATTCAAAGATATTAAATGAATATGCTTCAATACACATCATAGCTTTGCATAGCCCAGTAATCTTTTGACACAACTGTTATGTTCTGTTCTCAAGGACAGTTTGGATGACCTAGAACATGTCATTTTACTGTATAATGTTTATTTACCTCTAAGAATATTAATTGAATATGTTCGAATATTTATTGTAACTTTGTATTGCCGAAAAATTACTGTAACAAAAAAAAATCTTAAGTTCTGAAGGCCAGGACTGTTTGGACGACATACACCATCCCAAGATTATCTTCTTATATATTTCTACGTTCGAAAATATCCACTGAATATGCTTGCATACGTGACGTAACTTTTCATGGCCCAAAAAGCTAGTGTTACTACGGTAGATTTCAAGATCTGAACTCCAGGACAATTTGGATTACCTAGATGATCACAAAGTTACAAAATAATGACTGTTCCATAAGGTTCATTGCACATGTTTGAATACATATCGACACCTTATATACCCCAAAAAACTACTGTTACAACTGTAGATCTTATGTTTTGAACTCAAGCACAGTTTGGATGAGCTAGATTGTCTCAGTTTATCTCATAATATTTTATTTTTTACGTTTGAAAATATTCACTGGATATGGTTGAATACGGAGCGTAACTTTGTATAGGCCAAAAAGCTATAGTTGCTACTGTAAATCTTAAGTTCTGAACTCAAGGACAGTTTGGATGACCTAGAACATCGCAAAATTAAGAATTATTGCTGTATCTTATTGAAATAAACCACCCACACTTATGAGTGGCCGCAACAGCATCCTTACTGCTGGTTTATATCGGTTCTTAAACTCGATGTTTTAACGAATTTTTGTATTCTACTGAAATAAACCCGCTACACTTGTGAGTGGCCCCAACAGCAACCTTAGTGTTCGTTGAAATCAGCTCTCAAACTCGATGTTTTAGTGTATTTTTGTATTCTACTGAAATAAACCACCCACACTTGTGAGTGGCCCCAAACAGTATCCTTACTGTTGGTTTAAATCAGTGCCAAAATTTGAATAATTTTACAGTTGAACTCAGCACACCGTTTACCAAAATAGATTCTGCTGTAAACTCAACCATTTCATTCAACACCCCAGTGATTTCTCGTTGAATGTGCAGTGAACTCCGCAGCTTCCCTTAAAGCGAGTACCACGTCAACACATTTCTACCCATTCCCTACTTGACCCGCATGCGGACGTGACCGGCGCCGGTATGGCCTATTATACCATTGAGATCGCCTGTTCTTATACATTGAAGATGTAGGTTAGTCCCAAACATCATCTATTGATTCTCTGTTTGATTACAGCTGATCTGGTAATAACGGAGTAGAAACTTATCAAATAATGACTGTTGACCTTCCAAAATAATTCATTTAATATGTTTAACCGTATATAGCCCAAAAAGCTATTGTACAGTAGTAGATCTAAAGTTCTGAACTCAAGTACATTTTGGATAACCTAGAACATCTCAAAGATACAAAAATGTAGAACGTTTTCAACGAGAATTTAATAATAGTTATGCATATGTACCATATTCTAAAACAACTCTTGTTAGAGATAAGCTTTTTGAATTACCCTAATATTAGCTAGATTACCCTAATGAAGCAAGCAGTAGTTGACTCGTTTTCTCGGATAGATGTTCTCTCTGTCAGTCTTATCAGTGTAGGTAGTTATTTGGTGTATTCAACGATCTTCATAGCGCCTCATTCAAGCTCCTGAATCCTTGTTCGGTATACGTTGCGGAACTTGCAACTATATCGTATCGTACGCATTAGAGCGGATCGTCCCACTTCCCCCTGATCATTATTTCATATTTTCGGACAGCCTAAGTTCTCTGGAGGCTATTCGTTCAATGAGGCCGATGAAGCACTCGACGTATTTCCTGCATGAAATACGGTCATCACTGAGTGCTTTATCCAACAGCTCACACATTATCACCTTAGCATGGGTCCCATCTCATTGCTCTATACCGGGTAATGAGAAAGCGGACTCATTGGCTAAGGTGGGCGCTATGGAAGGCGATATTTACGAGCGACAAATCGCCTTCAATGATTTTTTTACAATTGCTCGTCAGCAAGTTCTCATCAACTGGCAACCAAAGTGGAATGATGATGATCTGGGAAGATGGCTACATTCTATTCTCCCACAGGTTTCGAGAAAATCTTGGTTCAAAGGGTTGAATGTGAGCCGCGATTTTATCCGCGTAATGTCAAGGCTCATGTCCAATCATTGTTCCTTAAACGCGCAGCTCTATCGAATTGAGCTCACAGACAGCAGTTTGTGTGCCTGTGGTAACGGTTATCACGACATCGAGCATGTTGGCTGGTCATGCACTTTATATCATGTGGCGAGATGCGACTTATGTGATTCCCTCAGGGCCCGAGGAAAACAACCTGCTAAACCAATTAGAGACTTTCTGGCCTGCCACAATCTCGAATATATGAAATTAATCTACGATTTCTTTTCAATCGAAAAATGTACTGTTAACCACAGTTATTTTGCCATCCTCACAACCTAACCATCACTTTCAACTAGAATTTCACATCATCACACATTACCATAAAAACCTCTAAAATATCAGCAGAGCAAACTCACTTTTTCTGACTACCCGGAGGCAGGGTGGCCGTTTTTCACCTTAGTGTTCGTTTAAATCAGCTCTCAAATCCGATGTTTTAGCGTAGTTTTGTATTCTACTGAAATAAACCACCCACACTTGTGAGTGGCCCCAAACAGTATCCTTACTGTTGGTTTGAATCAGTGCCAAAATTTGAATCATTTTACGGTTGAACTCAGTACACCGTTTACCAAAACGGATTCGGCTGTAAACTCAACCATTTCATTCAACATCCCAGTGATTTCTCGTGGAAGTGCAGTGAACTCCGCAGCTTCCCTCAAAGCGAGTACCACGTCAACACATTTCTACCCATTCCCTACTTGACCCGCATGCGGACGTGGCCGGCGCCGGTTTTGCCTATTATAACATTGAGATCGCCTGTCCTTATACATTGAAGATGTATGTTAGTCCCAAACATCATCTATTGATTCTCTGTTTAATTACAGCTGATCTGGCAATAACGGAGTAGCAACTGATCAAATAATGACTGTTGACCTTCCAAAATAATTCATTTGATATGTTGAATACATGTCGTAACCGTATTTAGCCCAAAAAGCTATTGTACAGTGGTAGATCTAAAGTTCTGAACTCAAGTACATTTTGGATAACCTAGAACATTCCTGGGTACCTGTACAAGATTCTCGGAAGCTACTTCCAGAATCGCGTACTGGTATATAATACAGAGGCAGGCCAGAAACGTGTGCAGATCACCGCAGGCGTCCCGCAAGGTTCGATCCTGGGTCCGGTGTTATGGAACACGATGCACGACGACGTACTGCGGCTTGAGTTCCCGAGCGGGGTAAAGATCGTCGGGTTCGCAGACGACATCACCCTGGAGATATGTGGTGAATCCATCGAGGAGGTCGAGTTAACGGCCTCACAGAGAGATGGATGAGCTCCAGGCAATTGGAGCTAGCCCACCATAAGACCGAGGTCACGGTGGTGAACAATCGGAAATCGGAGCAACATGCGACGATTAGTGCAGGTAACTGCACAGTAGAATCGAAGAGGTTATCTTGGGGTTATGATCGACGACAAGCTGTCCTTTGTCAGTCACGTCGATTACGCTTGCAAGAAAGCCTCTATGGCTATATCGGCATTATCCCGCATGATGTCGAATAGCTCGGCGGTGCAAGGGAGTAAGCGTAAACTCCTGGCCAGTGTCGCCCTGTCCATACTTAGGTACGGCGGGCCGGCATGGATCACCGCCTTGAGTACCAAGAGCTACGCAAATAAGCTCGAGAGTACACACAGGCTTATGTGCCTAAGAGTGGTGAGTGCATACCGAACGGTATCACGCGACGCGGTCTGCGTCCTAGCGGGGATGATGCCAATAGGCATCGTCATAAAAGAGGACGTAGAGTGCTTCGAGCAACGTGGAACAAGAGGTATCCGAAAGACCACTAGAGCCGCATCCATGGTTAAGTGGCAGAGGGAATGGAACAACTCCACCAAAGGTCGGTGGACCCACCGACTAATCCCGGAATTAACCGGGTGGGTCGGTAGGCGACAAGGTGAAGTGAACTTCCACTTAACGCAGATATTGTCTGGCCACGGCTGTTTTAGACAATACCTGCATAAATATGGGCATGCACAGTCCTCCGCATGCAGTGAGTGCGCGGGAGTCGAAGAAACTGCAGAACATGTGTTTTTCGCATGTCCTCGCTTCGACGGCGCGAGATCCGGCATGATGGCCGTATGCGGCCGCGACACGACTCCGGATAACTTGGTCCAGAGGATGTGTCAAGACCGGGACGTCTGGGACGCGGTATGCGTAGCAGCCTCCCAGATCGTCCTTGATCTCCAACAAAAATGGCGAAACGACCAAAGGCAGGTCGCAGGGACCACCTAACTACTAAAGCCCTAAGTAGTTAGACATAGTGGGTGCTTAACAAGCACAATAGCCCCCTCCCCGAAGTAATACCGAAAGGTGGTTCCGGGGAGGGACCAGGGCTAAAGGCACGGGTGGGTTTTTAGTGGGTCGAGGAGTTGGCACCCTCATCCCCACACCCTGAGTTCTTCAGGTGTCTGGTTGCAGATTTTCCATCCCGTCTAAAAAAAAAAAAAACATCTCCAAGATACAAAAATGTATAACGTTTCAACGAGAATTTAATAATTTTTATGCATATGTACCATATTCTAAAACAACTCTTGTTAGAGATAAGCTTTTTGAATTACCCAAATATTTGCTTGACTACCCTAATGAAGCAAGCAGTAGTTGACTCGTTTTCTCGGATAGATGTTCTCTCTATCAGTCTTATCAGTGTAGGTAGTTACTTGGTGTATTCAACGATCTTCATAGCGCCTCCTTCAAGCTCCAGAATCCTTGTTCGGTATACGTTGCGGAACTTGCAGCTATATCGTATCGTACGCATTAGACGCACTAAAACGGATCGATTTGAAAATCTAGTAGCGTTTGGTCTTGTTATTTTCCAAGTCTTCCCCCTCATCGTTGTTCCAACATAGCCTCCTATTTTGTGTTTCTTTTCAGTTATTCCGTCAATTGTTCGTTTCCATTCCGAGATCCAGAGCACTTGCTAGCACAGTGCTTATTATGTGTCCCACGCCCTTGTCCTCAATCCTTTTCGAAGTATCCAACATGTTTAAATATTGTGTTCCTTAACCTCGAGCAAGCCGCGAGTATTCGGCCCCGTCCTACTAACATGAGTATTAAATTTAAATGTAAATGTAAATTTATCAATGTACATAGAATAACGGCTCCGCAAAGCTAACGCATTTGAGCCTTGACAAATAAATGGATTATAAAAAAAAAGTGTAGGAAGATCACGATAAGCTAAAAAGGCCTGATGTAGAAGGAGATGTTCGCTCATCACCATGAGGCACCAAGAGTAGACAGTAAGGAGTGTATCGAATATAAGCTATCCACAAACATTTGCGTTGTACGCATGTATTTGTGATGGTTTTTTATGCTCTGAACACTGCATGCTGTGCGTTTGACTGTCAGCTTTCTTTTGTTTACTTGTTTGTGCGGTTCAAATTCTGCGTTTTTAAAATGTCGCGTATTGAAAAGGAAGTGAAAATTAAGGTTCTGGACACATGGCTAAGTGAGAAGGGTATTACTATGCGAAAATTGGCGAAGCGGTTTGGAATTCATCATGCGAGTGTTAAAACCATCATTAATAAGTTTGGGGAACACTATTCTTTGGATGAGCTACCAAGAAGAGGCAGAAAACCTGGTTCTTCCAACCCGAAACTGGAGCAGAAAGTGGTATCTCTAATCATGAAGAACAAATCAATGTCAATACGTGATTTGGCCAAAAAAGTAGGAACGAGTGTCGGAATGATCCAGCGTATCAAGAGGCGAAACCACCTGAAGACCTACAAGAAGCAGAAAATCTCGAAACAAAGTGCAGAACAGAAGAAGCGAGCAGCAACAAGGGCCCGGAAATTGTATTCGCGTCTTTTGCAGCGTCCGGATGCATGCGTTTTGCTGGACGATGAGACCTATGTAAAGGAGGACTCAGAAAGTTCGAAAATTCGTGAAGGAATAACTTAAATTTCATCCGGTCTTCATTATGTTCAAGTTTAACCTCGTACAATAAAGGATCAATTTTTTGTATGAATAAAATATCGGTTTTCAACAAAATTTGAAAGAAGGTTTGTGGATAGCTTATTTTCGATACACTCCTTAATGTTTGCTGGAATGAAAGATATGAAGAAAAAGTGTTGAAAGTTCCGTCAGTGTACGGTAGGTTGAAAATTGAACAGAAGTATTGAAAATTGAGCGAAAGGGCATGGGTAAAGTAGTACTCGAACCAAGACAGGATCAAGACGGATCCGCCACCTTGACTGGCAAAAGTAACGTGTTGGATCGCGCTCATGTACCACTGATAGCTTGTGATAGTTTCTAGCGGTAGTTTGTACACACTCTGTTCTTGATGCGTACATGGGAGAGGAACCCCTCTCCTTTTGGGTTTGTTTTGATACACAACGTCTGATAATTACTCAGTTTTTTTCTCCTCATCTCTAACGTAGAGACTTCGGAGAGAAAGGCCGTAAAGCGTTGTGATACTGGTCCCCACCAGTATGGATTAAAATCATATCTTTCATTCTAGCAAACATTACTGTCCACTCTTGGTGCCTCATGGCGGTGAGCGAACATCTCCTTCTACATCACAATCGTTACTCCACGCACGGAGAATACAAAACATAACAATTAGAGTATGTAAAAAGGCCTGTTAGATTCGGCAGTTTTCGGTGTTCTCCAGAGGAGAGAGTCTCCACACGTAGCTGAACTGACCCTACACGTATATGTAAGGCAGCCAGATCCCAATAGAGTTAGTCGAAAATATAATCTAAAGCTAAACGCATCTACCGTGTTATTCAGTGCAAATAAAACAGTGAGCTATAAATCGGACGATATTTCTTTTATCCTTCCAGCTCACCGCGTGAGTGATTATTGCAAATTCCGAACAACACTATTAATAAGGCATTTCTTTTTTCTTTCTGATCTTCTTCATATTCAGGATGTTTCGTCGTCAATTAGGCCTTAAACTCATATGTTTTTTGTTTTATTAATTGATGGCGAACAAATTAGACGAAGACAGTGTACGTTTTTATTCAGTCTGTGATTTTATACAGCCATTTTTTTGGGTCTTATTTATATGACCATTTAGGCCTGATGGGGATAAAATACGCGCCAAATCCACGCATTTGTAACAACCCTATAATTTTACAGTTACTTTTAGAAGAAAACGCGGAACGCGGTTGTCTCTCTGTCGTGACGCATCAGTGTCAGGATGAAAGTCACGTAAATACTAAACAACAACAACAACAACAACAACATCACTTTGATCACGTATAACCATTTTCGAGATACAGCTTCCAGATTCAAAATAATGTTAGCTTTTGATGAACACACGCGCATGAAAGTTTATTTGTCGAATAAAATATTATATTTAGCCCTCAATACGTCCAATTACAAAACTTGCCTCAAACAAGGCATCATTTCCGATACGGTTGTTAAATAATCGCGTTGTGAACCCATTTGAATTCAAGTTATTCAATCGCCTCAGAGGAACATACCTGGAAAAAAAAAGAAAATACAGTCATTAGTACGATAAGAAAATATTTAGTCAAACGACATTGCATTATATTTAATTGCTTTACTATCCACATCTCATCAGAACAATGAACAACATAACATCTGAAAGCATTTCAGCGATATTTTCACGATAAATGCCCGCAAGCCTGTGTCATTGCAATCAATCCAAACAATCGCACCGCAACCGCAGCTTGTATATTGATCAAACGGTCGAACCGTCCAGAATAGTGTAGAATAACAAAATAGCGAAAACGACACTACTGGAATATGGTTGTTATTTTCCCTATCAACGAAAGAAAAACACATCACCCGTAATAGCAGACAATATTTCCAACGAGCGCCCGTTTCCACGTTCCCGTAGTGCTGGAAATAGCTTCCGCATTGAAACCGACACAGAAGGTTGCATGAGAACGGAACATATTTCGAACTTATTGATTACGCTAAACGAGCCATTTCTTCCCCATAATATGATGTCGTTTTGCGTCGAATGACAATACAAGGGAAAATGATTACGAATAAAACGGTAGGTTGTTAAAGAAACCAGCGAGTTTGAGTTTTCAGAAAGTGCAATTCACTTTTTACGGTAGAATAAACACCCCAACACTGAAACAACTGGTCTGACTATCTGGGATAATAAACTTATTATGTTTTTCTACGAGCAATTGCCCAACCGCCGTGGATTCCCCGGGGGCGCCGTAAGCTCCCAGTTTCCTTCTTCTCATCACGAATTCACTCGATGATGCAGGGCCGCTTGCAATCGTTAATCTCTGAAGCTGTGAAAAACTTTGCACAGCATAATTTTAAGCACCCGGCACCTGCCCCCTTTTCCCTCGTCGTATAGATAGTCGGAGTCTGCCTTGAGATATTGCATAATGATCGCTGGAACCGTCATCGTCGGCATCGATCGCTCCGCTTGGCCCGGATTGAGACCTAGCAATAGTAGGAGAGTAGAGCGACTAGCCGAGACCGCACCAAACTGAAACTAATAATTTATCTCTGCTCAATCAATCATCTATACATGGAACCGGTCGCCGCAGTCCTACCGTTTGGTCGATCGGTATTCAGAAGCAGTGCCCCGTAGTTTTTACTACGCGATCTATCGGCTGACTGCGGGCGAAAGTGACTAAACAATAATCGGGGTGATTTGACTTTTTCTCTATTTATCGTAGGTAATTGCATCACAATTCAAAGTGGTAGGTAATCCTTTGCGGGTCACCCAGCACCAATCGAAACCGCGTGAGACAGGTCGATCCATTCGAAAGATCATCGGGAGATTACTTCATCAGCATCGTCGACGTCAACCGGTGGTGGTTGCGATGGGAACATGACGACAGGCCAACCAGTAGGCTAAGTATATTGACGGTGAGGGTGATTATTGTAATTTGATTGGAAGGCTCTCCTTTTCTCGACGAACTCAACCAAGCCGGGCTGTGCTTTGTGGTGTGTTGAAAAGATATTCGAGACACAATACAATGTTGTAAATTGAGGTTAAAATTGGCCTGACGTGTACTTTTCTCAGTCGGATGGCAAAGAAGGTTCTCGCTTATTCGGGGCTATGTGTGGTTGGTTGTTATTAGTGTGCTCTAGTGATTATAATGTGGCTTATGGCAGGGTTTCATAATGTTTGTTGTGGTGCCATTGTGGATGTTGTTGATGACAATTGTTAATGTTGTACTGGAAAGGTTTTATAGGTAGTAAACATGCAGGTGGAATGTAAGGGGAATTATGAAACCGATGTTTTTAGTTGACACATATTTGAAACAATCGTGTTCATATCCAATGATGATGAGTGCACGCACTTTCGACCAACGCGCAACAACAAAGACATTATTCTAAAGTGCGAACCGAATACCAATTTCCAATACATCAAAAACATGTCAGAAAAGAATAAGATAATAATTGTCTGACGAATCGATAGTCATATCTTCGACTTGACATTACTATTTTTGCCAACAATGTGACGAAAAAAGTCGTTTGCTGGAATAATGGGTGTTCCGATCATCCGAAATTTAGTCAAACAGTAATGTGTGTGAGTCGATCAAAGTTTTTATTAATAAGTCAATTTTTTTTTCCTTTTCAATTTCAGTTAATACAGAATACAGGAGAAATATTCAGCTAAGCTTCCTGTTTTACCGAATGCGAATTGCCGGGTCTTTCGTTTAACACCTGCCATAAGATTTTGTACAGACTCCTGGTCACTTTATTCGCCAGTTTGCCTTGAACTGTTTCTCGCTCACAACAGCTTTTTGAGTCTTCATAAGGTTCCGCTTGACGAGGGCCCAATATTGTTCGATTGGGCGGAGCTCTGGCGTGTTGGGAGGGTTCTTGTCCTTGGGCACCACTTGAACGTTGTTGGCAGCATACCACTCCATGGCCTTTTTCCGTAATGGCAAGATGCCAAATCCGGCCAACATAGAACGGAACAGTTGTGTCGCTTCAGGAAAGGCAGTAGACGTTTTTGTAGGCACTCGCTCAGATAAATTTCCTGGTTGACGGTTCCGGTCGCAATGTAAACGTTGCTCTTCAAGCCACAGGTATAGATGGCCTGCAATACCAGATATTTCTTCGCGAACTTTGACAGTTTAATGTGCTTGAAAATATCTGCCACCTTTCCCCGCCCGGTTGCCGTGTAAAATTCCTGTCCAGGAAGCTGTTTAAAGTCTGCCTTGACGTAAGTTTCAACGTCCTGTACCACGCAATCAACCTTCGGCAGCATCGTCGTGTACAACTTTCGCGATCGTGCTTTGGCCGACGTGTTTTGTTTATCGTCGCGATTTGGAGTCACCACTTTCTTGTAAGTCGACAGTCCAGTTCGTTTTTTGGCTCTATCGACGGTTGAAGGCGCCAATCCCAGCTTCTTTGCGACATCGCGGACGGAGAGGTTTGGGTTCCGCTCGAAACAGCGGGCAACTCTTTTTGTCGTCGCTGTGGCCTCCGGATTTCGATTTCCCCCCGATCCAGCTTTCCTGGCTGTCGACAAACGTTCACCGAACACTTTTAATACGTCGGTAACAGTTGATTTAGCCAAGTTTAACAATTTCGCCAACTTGGCGTGAGAGTAGTTTGGATTTTCGCCATGCACGTGCAAAATTTTGATGCGTTGCTTCTCTTCCTTCGACTAACTGAAGTGCTAATCTCAAAATCAAAATAGAGGCATGATGCTACACGCACACATCTTCAAAATGAGGGGTGTGCAAAATGTTTTAATGCACGACGAAAGGAAATGCGTCAAGTTTAAGTCGACCAAATTTTGATCGAAACACCCTTTATACCGAATTTCGGACAATCTAAACTTTCTGTTTCATAATGGATGCGCGGGTTTGTCTACAATTGCAACAAAATAGCAGTCGGCACACATGGAATTTTCAGTTCATATTATAATATCCCTTCACTTTATATATTGTTTTATATGACATTGTTTATTCATTACCATTACCATTACCATTCATCATTACATGTGTTTTCATGATTTATATATCAACATAAAAATAGTTTGATAAGTTTTACCTAATAGGTTACATATACTTTTCATTATTATGTCTTATATGTCTAATTATCATTTTGATCAGTTTTTCTCCTCTTATGATTTAGAAGTATCTAGTGCCTTGAATACAAGAAGCTGCTATAGAACCTGTGGTAAGCTTTTGCTCTTATTACTGAATATATGTTTCCTTTCCGGTTTGCAAATGAACATTTTAATAAATCTGAGCTGATCGGATTAGTGCAGCACTTTGTGCCATTTGGCTATTGTCAGATTTTACAGTTCAATCTTTGTCATTATTTTATCATAACTCACAATATCATTATATTTGATAATATTGTTTTACGGATTTTACTTCATAGATGATTTAAACATTACTTATTGTTTTTTTTTTATGTCCATTTGCCTATAACTCCTTTTCAGTTAAATCTTCCCTGTTTTCCTAACTCAGGAGCAAAAACTAGTAGGCCAGCACAAATAAAAGCGGATTACTGTTATAAAATCAGCATCAAGCAGCTTATAGTGACCATGATAATGAGCATGATTGATTTAATTAACATGTATAAATGTTAGTTTTGTAAACTTTTAATAGATTTAATATACTTTTTCTGAATACTTCAAATCAAGATTTTGGTGAATTGCTGCTATCGCTGAAAACAACGAAAACGTGCCTAAGCACGGAACCACAGAACTCTACACTTTAACATTTTACAATTTTTTTGCATTTTAGGAATACTTGTAGTATTTTTCATTTACATAAATATATACACTCTTATATAATTATTTCATGGGAATGGGAGGGACCATCAGGGCACCCGATTTAAGCACTCTGGATGGGGAGAGTGGGAATGCCGACTCCCCATTGCTAACCGTTTGTGCACAGAGGGCGGGCTCTTCTCCTCGCCCATTGGGGCATCCTCATGTTAGATAGCTTGCTCTTATGACCAATTATTCAATCTTGTTGTTGTTAGGAGATTCTTTATATCCCTGTGGAAACGTACAGTACTGGCAAGAAAAAAGTACACACTGTAAAACCCTTTAGAAAATTGATTATATGTTGACTATGATAAAGTATAGCACATGAGTTTGTTTGAAGAAAATTCCATATGTATTTAAATGAATTTGTCAGTTTGCGGACGGCGTGCTTCATTTACCTGTGATAGAAAAGAAAATGTTTAACAATTTAAGCTGGCAAAAATAAAGTACACACCACAGTGACATTATTTTTTATCACTACAGGCAACACCATATCGATAAACTCTCCTCTTACTGGACGTAACCATTGCAAGTGTCAAACGTTTGCAATCGTGTTTGCGTCATAGATGCAAAGTTTCTAGTTTGTTGTTTGAAGTACACGAAAGCATGAAAATATCGTTGCAAGTGCGAAAACTTATTGTTAGAGATTAGAAAATGGTCTCTCATACAGGAAATTCGCGAAAAAGTTTGGAGTCAGCTTTTCTGCGGTTCATCAGTGTTATAAAAAATATCAACAGCGGGGAAATGTGAGTGATTTTTCGATAAAAAATGTGGTTTTGTAAATAGAAACCGGTTTTACTCAATCAATTATACGTGTTAGAAAAAAGCTGTGGCCGCCAATCGATTCAAGGAGGTCCATTCCATAAAACCCAAGCCCAACATTCAAAGGGCGCAGCCAATATTCTGTGTTAAACAGATCGTATTTCGATGTTAATACTTGTTTTATCCAAAATTACGTATTGTAATTCCATTCCAAAACACCATTATTGTGAGGAAAATCTATAACAAATGGTGCAACGAATGACATTGAAAAGAACTCGCAAATTGAAGTCATTATTACGATATTATTTTTATTATTACATTGCACACGAAGCTGTATTGGACGACCCCTCGTCGCTTTGTTTACTTTGTGTCTTGGCTGTCAATGGATGTATGTGTTATTTTTGTAATCGAGTGTTATCCGGAAAAATGGATCTGAAACGTAGTGCTGTGGTTGCCTTATTCCGAGCTGGAAAACGGCAGAAGGACATAGTTCGTGAGCTGACTTAATTACGTGTGTGCAGAAGTTTTGTACTATGGGGGCGACCCCGGCGTAGTGGTTAACTTCCATACCTCACGAGTTCCATAGTCACGAGTTCAAATCTCACCCCCGGATAAGTTACGAAAAAGACCCAAAGAGGTGTTTGAGTGACTACATGACGGGAGATGAACCAGCCTGAGGCAGAAAATCTTGATAATACAGAAACAAAAGTTTTGTACACCAAAACAGTCAAAAGATACCTGGAGACCGGAAATACCAAAAACGGTATGGTGGGGGATGTCGAACCACTGTGGTGACATCTGCCATGGTGAAGATCGTCAAGAGGCGTCTCAAGAGAAATCCTCGATGTAGTGCCACGAAATTGGCGGAGAATTTCAACGTATCGGATCGAATTCTCCGTCGGATCCTGAAAGAGAAACTTCAGACCACGACCTACAAGATCCAGAAGGTTCAATACTTTTCGGTGAGGCAGAAACAAGACCGGGTAAACAAACGATGGCGCTACTGAAGAGGGCCGCGGAACGAAGGTTGGTGAATATCGTGTTTATCGACGAGAAACTCTTACAGCAGTTCGTAAATAAGCAGAACGACAGAGTTTGGTTGACAGAAAGATCATGAACCCATGCCGACATGCTGACAGCCACCATGCGACAGAAACCAGCATCGGTGATGGTTTGGGTCGAAATAATCCGTGATGGCCAGACGTCGCTGGTTTTTGCCCCAGAAGGGAGTTCAACCAAAAGGGGGTAGGTAGCTCATCAAATCTTCCGGTCCGCTTCTAAGCATATTGCTATGAGGTACCAGGTGGGTCTTCACCGATTGCCTGTCGATCTGCCAAATTTGGAAGACGTCTGCATTGAGTTATCTCAAATTATAATAATCCGTCCACTATATCACAAAACATTGCGATTGGTTGAGCGGATTGGAGATAATGAAATCATTGGGTATAGGACCAAGTCTCCCCCGGGTGGTTCTAAATCGATGAGCTTGTATATAGTGGAAGCACAGTGTATTATTCTGTAAATTTTAAATTTCAATCTAAATTTCAGTGAGCGAGATAAGGCGCTATAACCTTGGCAAATTATTGCCAGACTTTTGGTTCAAATGCCAAAAGTCCACCCACAGGCAAAAGGAGCATAAACTAATCTTTCTAGCATCTATGCTCCCAACGATAAATACAAATTATCACATTATTTAACTCTATATGGAGGCGTTTGGTACGGGAGGTCCACACTTTCTTCCTTCCCTTGATTCGGAGTAGTAGAGCGATTTCAGACACTCTTTCTGGAATCGCTCTATTTCTTGGAATCCTCTCTGCGGCACACACTACGCAGTTGGCCTGGCCGATGACAAGAAAAATGATGCATTCCAGAAGACGTCATTTTCCAGGATGCTTTCAAGAATTGGCTGCGTTAGTGTGAGATTAGATTAGATTAGATGGGGAAACCAAAAAACATATAGGAAAACAAAACAACAAAAACACACAGCCCCCGGGGCGCGTCGTCATTTTGGTTCCAGGGATTGGGTTTTCCAACAGGGCTCACAAAGCGAACAAAACACAACTCTGGATTGCGGAACATTTTCTAGGGTTCATTTCGTTCTCGGAGTGGCCAGCGATTTCGCCAGACCTGAATTCTATGGACTTCGCTGTCTGGAGTATGTTGGATGCCAATGTCTGCTCTGGAAAACATGAAGGTGAGGAAGTCCTGAAGTGATATCTGGCGGCTGACTGGGATAAAATACCACAAGAGCACCTGCGGGCCTCGTACGACGTGTTCCTCGATCGTCTGCGGCGGGGGAAACTGAAGGGCGAACAATTTGAACTTGACAAGTGGATTTTCAAAAAGTTATTTGTTTTCAAGTAAAGTTGAATGGATTTTATAATAAAATGTTTTTGTTTTGATTAACTTATTTGTTTGACCCCGTACTTTGATGAATAACTTTAGTGACGCACGAGACGCCATTAACTATGAAGAACCCGACTTCTCTCAGACAGTTGTCAGAATACTTTTGGTTCAGTTAGATAAGATTTTTTTTCCTCGCGTAATGAAAGGTCGTGCAGTAAACCAGGTTTCTAATAATATAATTTGACTTAAGGTATAAATCAACCGGACGAATGAGTTTATTTTTCTATTTCTATAGCTAAAGCTCGATTCAAAGTAAATCTGGACGCACGGTTCAATACACCACCGCGTCCCTGGTGATTGGAACAAAAAACGTTTGACAGGCATTTGTTGATGTTTCATTGACGAAGAAATTAGTGAAAAGTTTTTCTCGATTGATCGACGCATCTCGAAATTACGGATCATGGAACTTGAGAAAAGAAAATTAATTGTGCACAAACATCCTTCGTGGTCTGCGTCAAAAATAGCATAAGTGTTAAAATTCCCAAAGTCCACGGTGTGTCTTACAAACGTTACAAGGATACTGTGAGTGCAGATAGAGCACAGCGCATCTATCATAAAAGTGGTACTAGGGACAAAGAGCTGAGGAGAAAGGTGTTGAGGTACGTGAAAGGCATCCCAGGTGTCTCCATACGTGATTTGGCAAAGAAATACGATTCCAACTTTTCCACCGTGCGTAACATCATTTCAAGAGAAAGATATACATCTTTTTGTGCCAGTAAACATCCGAATCGTTCCCTGAAACAAAATTTAGTGGCCAAAAAGCGAGCACGATTACTATACGAACGAGTTTTGACGAAATTTAATGGATAACGAAACATATGTCAAAATGGATTATAAACAAATCTCCGGATGAAATTTTTACCAGGCAACTGGTCATGGGGATGTCCTGATGCTGATAAGTTTGCTCGGAAACTAATGATTTGGCAAGGAATCTGCAGTTGTGGCCTTAAAACCAAAGTTTTCATCACATCTCACACAATGACGTCGAAGGTTTACATTAAAGAGTGTCTGAAAAAGCGGATTTTACCCTTCATTCGGCAACACAAGACCAATGTTATGATTTGGCCGGATCTAGCCAGCTGCCACTACTCTAAGGAGGTACTAGAATGGTATGCTGCAGACAATGTTAATGTCGTCGCCAAAGAGATTAATCCTCCGAATTGCCCTGAGTTCAGACCGATCGAAAAATATTGGGCAATTGTCAAGCGAAAACTTCGAGGATGCGGTAAAGAAGTGACAAATGCACAACAAATGCGTTTAAAGTGGAATAAGTTCGCCGGTACAGTGTCATGATGGCATCTATCACAAGTAAAGTGCCACAGAAACGGTGCAATGTAATAACATGTTATACATTTTTTGAAAATACCCTTTTGTTTGACGATTTGATCAACCGTGTATGTTGTTTAATTCTTGAGTTATGATCACTTGAATGCGTCCAAATTTACTTTGAATCGGGCTTTATTCTGCAGTCAAAAATTGGACCTAAATAGCGGGAGAAAGAAAGATTTTGTATTATGGAAAACGTTCCCTCCGAATAAAATATACAGAAGAAATACATCTCTGACACCCACGATACGTTTTCGAAACTAACAGATCAAGCGGCAGTAGAACGGATCTTCGAGGCGAAAACGAAGTATTTAATGCATAAATGGAGCTTGAATTTTTTTTTTCTCCATAATTGAAATGGTTTCACTATGTTACTATTGTACAGGGTGAGTGGGAATTTCCTGTCAGTGAAGAATATGGTCCTCAAGTTTGTATGAATTTAAATTTCGATGTAGTTCCTGTTTGGTACTTCTTTAACATTTTCCTTGAGTTAGTTCGGTGCAAATCTTTCTCTCTTTGTCTTAATTTCCAGTCACGGCTGTCACGCATGATATCTTGACTCATGTCATTCCATATTGTCACCAAACGTTTTTTATGTTTCCATGGTTAGTCCTCTGGTATTCTCCAGTTTGCCCAGCATGTAGTCCCATGCATAGAAGTCGAGAGTGTTCAAATCAATGGAATCACCGTGTTGCTTGAGCACCATTCGACATCTTTTGACTCTTGCAATCTTCTGGTTTTCAGTCAAGCCGTGCCCCCTTTGGTTTTTTGTATGAATTCAGTCCAAGGTTTGGTCGTAGGCCATCTTTCGGCCAGACTTGCCAGGATTCCGTCGAATTTGCTCTCTCACTCATTTGATGGCTTTCGGACACCTGACAGTGCGTTTACGCCAAGGTCTGGGAGGGATTTGTCAAGAACCAGTTTCTTTGTAGCGTTTGTTGGTGCGAAAGATGAATCTTTCGTTTATTACGAGTGGCTTCAATTTCTTTAATAGCACACGGACTAAAAACTTTCGAAAACAGACTTATCCTTTTGACATCCATGACTACCACGAGTATCAAACGAATGCAAATTCAATACACACTTGCAAATCATGTTTACATTTAAATACAATCTCAAAGAAAAACGTGCAAACATTACTGTGATTAACCCATTCCAAGTTACACATGTTTAAAAAACTCTGACAGGAATTACCACTCACACTGTATTCCCTTTAGAGGATGTAACTGTTTTGAGCTATGAGCGCGTCAGTCAACATTGGTTAGCAGTTAGCAGTAGTTAGCAATGCTTTTACTCGGGACAGCATTGAAAAATAGCCAGATCATGATAAATCGTAGATCAATATGAAGATTCGGTCGAAGTTCTAAGCATGTTGTTTTTTCTCAGATGTTACCCTTTTCAACTTTTTGTAAACCTTGATTCATTTACTTATCACAGCCGTTTCAAGTTTAAACTCGTTAAACCGGTTGAACCTTCGATCACAAGATGCCTCTGATATCTAGCACTTTGAAGATGAGTAATTCGTATGTTACAGAACTTATTTTGCAACCGCATTCACAGTTCGTACTCAGCTGAAACACTTCGCATTGTTGGTCCCTTGAAAACATTCATCGTAACATTTCAACCACACATAGATATGCAATGCAGCGACTGCTTTCTTCCTAATCCACCATACCCTTTCCCGTCATCAATCATAATTCATAAGCGACTGGCACTCGTTCGAACCTTCCTATGATTTCAGTTCAAACACACACAAACTGCCCAAACTAAATAATGTTTAATGAAACGTGAAATTTAGATAGTGAAACATGTTATTTATTTCCTTATCGAACAAAACCTCCGCAAAACGTCTTTGTTTCAGTCCCATCCAAGCCTCTTACCGCATGTCGAGACAGATCAGCTCTGTTTCGTAAGTTGTTATTTTTTCAGTTTATTTTTCTTTTTTACTTCTGCTATTCCTTATGGCCAAAACCCTTAAAAGCCGGTTATCCTCAAGAGAGTTCAACTGTGCGTTTTTGTTTTTTGTTTTTGCAAGACACTTTCACCCGTTCGCATATAAACTTGCACTGGGTCGGCTGCCTGTAGGTTTGCCGTTTTGAAAGGGCAAAAAGTTTGACAGCAAAAAATATGAGGTCAGTCGTTATTTGCGGAAGGAAAAATTACGATGTTGAACATTTCAGTATAAAAATGGAATAGAAGCTCAGCAACTGCTAAACACAAGTATTTAGTACTTGTCTGTATTATAAGCTTAAATTTAAGTAATAAATTTGAGTGAAATCGATATCTATTAGCATTTGAAACATGATCGCTAAAATGCGATTAAATGATCGACACTGAATCATCCGAAGTCTCACGAATCCCCAGACTGGCAAGCCAAGTGGATGTCCATTCAACGACGACGATTACCGACCTAATAAATTATCAAAATGAGATCATTCTTAGGAATAAAACCTCAAACGCCCCCCAGCAGTGGTGGCGACCGTACCGAAACGGAACAGAAATCCTACTCACAGCGAGTTTAGAGCAACGACGGCTTAGCATGCAGTCATCAATTCGCGGGGGCCATCCCCAGCCAAGAACCAGTGTGAACAGAATGCGATGCCAAAGAACCCGCTCACCGTAGAGTACTTTATTGCGGGGGCCGGATGATGGGACGACCTCGCGCCACTTGGACCCGAAATCTACCGGCAGCAGCGAACGGAAACAACTTTCAAAGATTTGTGAACGCTTTTTGTTCTGGAAAAGAGTTCACGGTCTGTGGATGCGTGTACCGTGTATCAACACGGAATGAACAAATCGATTGACCATTCGATTGTTTCGACCGAATGGAAGTTACCGGCCAGTGATTGCCGCCGAGTGACGACGACTTGTTGTCTTGTTTTGTGAGCAGTATATGGAGAGAATGCACGTATGGTAATTAGAATTAATGATCCATAAAAATCGAACCGGTTGGGGAGGGGTGTCTGGCAAGCAGCAATCGAGGGTTTTGCGTTCTAAAAGCAGTGGTGTAACTGTGACGAGGGTAAGGAAAATCGTACGTGTCTAGTAAATTTTTAAGAAGTGCAAAAACTAAATGCATTCCGGGTTCATGTTAGTTTCGATAAGGAAATCTTCAATAATAATAATGTACTAGAACAGTTCAGACAAAAATATATATTTTCATTGAAATATTATCTATGATAATTGGAGTGCTCTACTCTGTTTTCAGCTTTTGCAGGCCTATTAAGATATTAATATATACCTAATTATTTTTTACAGTTTCTACAATTACAGTGGATGTCAAATATATTTTGTGCACATTCATATATTAGGTGCGCAACTAAGTTCTCGCTGTTTTTTTGGTGAAAAGGGAACTTTATTTTGAAAACAAAGGTTACAAACGAATTATTCAAAGTTTTGCCCATCACTAGCTACGACTTTTTCCCATCTTTCTGGTAGAACGTGAATACCATTTCGATAGAACTGTTCGTCTTTTGATGCTATCCAAGAATCAAGCCATTTTGAGATGTCATCATATGAGTGGAATTGCTGACCAGTGAGACCATGTGCCATCGAACGCAACAAGTAATAATCGGACGGTGCAATATCAGGAGAATATGGCGGGTGGGGTAGGACTTCCCATTTGAGCGTTTCCAAGTAGGTTTTCACGGGTTTCGCAACGTGAGGTCGAGCGTTGTCATGCTGACTTTTTCGTGTCTGTGCTCGTATTGTGGCCGTTTTTCGTGCAGTGCACGGCTCAATCGCATCAATTGAGTTCGATACCGTTCCCCGGTAATGGTTTCGTTTGGTTTCAACAGCTCATAATATATACCACCAACTTGGTCCCACCAAATACACAGCATAACCTTCGCAGCGGGAATATTCGGCCTAGGCGACGATGTTGAAGCATGCCCGGGCAGTCCCCATGAATGTTTCCGTTTTGGATTACTGTAATGAATCCATTTTTCGTCACCAGTCACAATGCGATGTAGAAAACTCTTCCTTTTTTGCCGCTGGAGCAGTTGTTCACAGACGAAAAAACGACGCTCAACATCTCTTGGCTTGAAATCGTAAGGAACCCAAGTTCCTTGCTTTTGAATCATTTTCAACGCATGCAATCGCTTAGAAACGGCTTGGCGGGAAACTCCTAATCCTGAACCAAGCTCTTCTTGCGTTTGACACGGATCCTCATCGAGCAATGCCTCCAATTCAGAGTCTTCGAAGTTTTTTGGCCTTCCTTCACGTGGACGATCATCAACACTGAAATCACCGTTTTTGAAGCGACGAAACCAATCACGACACGTTGTTTCACTCAGAGCAGCATCACCGTAAACTTTTTGGAGCTCTCGATGTGCTTCAGCCGCCGTTTTCTTCGAATGAAAGAAGAAAATCAACACTTCCCGCAAATGACGATTATTTGGCACGAAATCAGACATCTTCAAACAACCAAAATATATATGTAACACTAAACCAAAATCACTGATTTGGCAAAGCGGTTTGTTTACCATATGTCTGAGCTTAGTTTATGACGCTTGAGATGTACAACATTCGACCAGCACTTACTACTGGCGCCATCTATTGCTAAACAGCGGGAACTTAGTTGCGCACCTAATAAATGGAACCAAATTTGGCAGGTGGAGGTTTATGAAGGCAATAACTGCGAGGGACCATCACACACTCGATTGAACGATTGCCAACAGTTTGTGAATAAAAAAGGTGGTTCTTCTCCTCACTCTTGTTCGATAGCTCGCAATTTTGACCAATTTTGAAATCTTGTTGTTCGAAGGAGACTATTTATTTATTTATTGTTTAAAATCAATAGCAGACCATTTTTAATTTCATTACATTCTTCACATCCATGTTCATTTCACTTTTTCAACTTTTATTATTGGCTTGAGACCTCGAAAAGAAAGTTTTTTTCATGGTATTTCTGTTCATAGTAACATCAATTATTTCACAGTATGTATTATAGCACGACATCATTCTATTGAAAGGACCATTTTTGCATAGGCTGTTCTTTGATTGTTGATTTAAAACAAGTTTCTAATTCTTAGAGCGCGAATGGGAGCATAAAAGTTCATATTTTCCAGAATCACCGGAGTGTATACTCTTTGCACAATAACACCGTTTATCAAAGCTACCATTGCAAACTCTCTTCGTTTTTAAGTCTATCTAAATTAATCAGCATACATCGTGAATCATAAGACGGCAACGGTAAGCTCGCCCATCCTAACATCCGTAAAGTAAACAACAAAAACTGTTTTTGTACTGATTCGATACGATTTGCAAATCGGGAATCGTGTGGATCGTGAAGCCCAAAGTATGTTGCTTTATTCAAGGAGGGGTAACGTACAATGTATTGGTTGTGTTGGGATCCTTGAAATGAACACTAACCCTTTTCCTAAAACCGAGCATGTGCATGGTTGCCTTGTAGATAATATTATTATTATGCTCAACAAAGGTTAATTTTGAGTTTAGTATAACACCTAGTTCTCTTATATGAGTGCACCTTTCAGCAGACTTCTGGTTGATTATAACTGCTTCGTGCATTATAACGTGCTTTATAGAAAATGAAATAGAATAACTTTTTATTTTTACATTTATTTCCAGTAAATTTTTCGTAGCACCAGGTATAAAATTTATCGATTTTGCGTTGAAATATTACCAAATCAGATGCTTTACATATTTAAAAAAAAATCATATCGTCAGTATATAAGGCAACATTCATATGATTAAAAAACATCTCTACATCGTTAACGAATAAAATAAACAGTAATGGTTCAAGATGAGAACCTTGTGGCACTCCAGGTGTTACATTTACTAATGATGACACATTACCGTCAAATTTTACCCTTTGTGTTCTACCAGTCAAGTATGATTGGACCCCTGTTTCAGAAATCTTTGATTGAAAACTAGTTTTCATAATTTACTAAAGGGTTTTCCGATCAAAATTTGGTAAATAGTAATGTGTGTGAGTCGATAAAAGTTTTTATTAATAACTCAAATTCTTTTTCTTTTTCAAGTTCCTTTAATACAGAATACAGGAGAAATATTCAGCTAAGCTTCCTGTTTTACCGGATGCGAATTGCCGGGTCTTTCGTTTAACACCTGCCATAAGATTTTGTCTCCTTGTCCACTTTATTCGCCGCAGAACGCCAGTTTGCCTTGAACTGTTTCTCGCTCACAACAGCTTGTTGAGGTTTTTTAAGGTTCCGCTTGACGATGGCCCAATATTGTTTGATTGGGCGGAGCTCTGGCGTGTTGGGAGGGTTCTTGTCCTTGGGCACCACTTGAACGTTGTTGGCAGCATACCACTCCATGGCTTTTTTCCGTAATGGCAAGATGCCAAATCCGGCCAAAATAGAACGGAACAATTGTGTCGCTTCAGGAAATGCAGTAGACGTTTTTGTAGGCACTCGCTCAGATAACTTTCCTGGTTGGCGGTTCCGGTCGCAATGTAAACGTTGCTCTTCACACCACAGGTACAGATGGCCTGCCGCACCACATATTTCTTCTCGAACTTTGACAGTTTAATGTGCTTGTAAATATCTGCCACCTTTCCCCGTCCGGTTGCCGTGTAAAATTCCTGTCCAGGAAGCTGTTTTAAGTCTGCCTTGACGTAAGTTTCATCGTCCTGTACCACGCAATCAAACTTCTTCAGCATCGTCGTGTACAACTTTCGCGATCGTGCTTTGGCCGACGTGTTTTGTTTATCGTCGCGATTTGGAGTCACCACAGTCGACGGTCCAGTTCGTTTTTTAACTCTATCCACGGTTGAAGGCGCCACTCCCAGCTTCTTTGCGACATCTCAGACGGAGAGGATGGGGTTCCGCTCGAAACAGCGGGCAACTCTTTTTGTCGTCGCTGTGGCCTCCGGCTTTCGATTTCCCCCCGATCCTGCTTTCCTGGCTGTCGACAAACGTTCACCGAACACTTTTAATACGTTGGTAACAGTTGATTTAGCAACATTCAACAATTTCGCCAACTTGGCGTGAGAGTAGTTTGGATTTTCGCCAGGCACGTGCAAAATGTTGATGCGTTGCTTCTCTTCCTTCGACGACATTTTAATAACTGAAGTGCTAATCTCAAAATCAAAATAGAGGCATGATGCTACACGCACACATCTTCAAAATAAGAGGTAAGTAAAATTTTTTAATGCATGATGAAAGGAAATGTGTCAAGTTTAAGTCGACCAAATTTTGATCGAAACACCCTTCGTGTGTCTCACAATAGGTGTCAGTTTTTCAGTCTTGGTTTATTTCAGCTGGGTAATTTTAACAGCGGAATTGAATATACCCGTTTTGAGTGCATTCTTTTGACAGCTTATCGCTGAAGATAAATAGGCGATTCCGTTTGTTTTTATTTATCAGCTATCATGGAAGCCATACGGGAGCAAGTTTTAAAATTACATTTGAAAAAGCTTAGACCGTGTCAGATATTCAATAGCCTTAAGCAGTTCGGAGTCAGTAAGCGTTTTGTTTTTCGTACCTTGAAACGGTTCAAGGAAACTGGAAATGTCCATATTCAACACAAATGAGGTGCCAGACGAACTGCCACAACGAAGAAAAAAAATCAAATTTGTGAGGGAGCGAATAAGACTTAACCGTAAACTGCCGTACATTGAGTAAACAATTTCAAATGTCCCCTGCTTCAGTGAACAGGCTCCTCAGACATGATCTGGAATGCAAGCCGTACAAGAAACAACGGGTTCACGGGTTGACGGAACGCCAAAAGCAAGCCAGGGTCCACAGAAGCAGAAATCTCTTGGTTCGGCACGGTGACTGCGAGATTTTATTTTCGGATGAAAAACTCTTCCTCCTTCAGGACAGTCATAATCAACTAAATGATTGTGTGTATGGCAAAAGTCTTGCCAATATTCCAAGAGATAAACTAACTGTAGAACGCTATCAGAATGTATCGAAAACCATGGTATGGGGCGCCGTTTCACGAAAAGGAAAACTTCCTCTTCTTTTCAAAGAACCTAACGTAAAAATCAACACTGAATACTACATCGAGAAGATTTTTAAGAACCATCTGCTCCCTCATGCGTCAACGCTGTATGGGAATACACCGCGCGGAAAATTTGCCCGATTACATCACAAGCGAAGAATGGCCTACATCTTCACCGGATCTCAACCCACTTGACTTCTTTGTTTGGGGTTATATGCTTCAACATATAGGCCCTACGAAAGGGCTTACTTTAGATCGATTCAAGAAACATTTGGTTGATGTTTGGAACCAAATTCCTCAGGAAATCGTGAGTGCCTGCTGCGACGGGTTTATAAAGCGTTTGCGCAAAGTTATGAAGGAAAGGGGCGAGAGATTCGAATTGAATTAATATGGTTTATTTCTATAACATGTATCTTTCAAATGAAAAATAAATGCTATGATTTGGTTGATTTGTTTTGCTGTTATCCTATTTTGTTTTAGTGACACCTATTGTGAGACACCCTGTAAGTAGCCATATCGGAATATCGACCACTGCCATGCATATTCCAGCTAATAGTGTACGTGTGAACCACTAATGCCAACAGCATTTGAAAAAAAATAATGGAATATTGAGAAAAATTGCCGGAACACAGAATTGAAAAAAGATTTGTTTGTAATTTGTTTACTCGATTTATCAATATAACATATTTTATAAATAAAGCATTTTTTATCAATATAACAGATTGTGATTGTAATTGATAATTGTAATATTTTAAGACATTTTTATTGATTTTGCTTACGTGTTCTTATTCAAAATAAATTAACTGTGAATATTACGTATTCTAACGTTTCCCTAGCCAAAAAAAAATTAACTCCGTATGAACTGTAAAATGGCTTGACGTGTTCTTGAAAAAACCTTCTGTTACCAATGAACATCCATCACCACCCAAAGGTATCCTTAGTGTTGATATAAAACTATCCGAATCAGCCCTTAAAAGTTTCAAAAAAACCGTGCCTTTTCAATCAAAAACCACCATCACACTTTGTGAGTGGCATAAACGGCATCCTTACTGTTGGTAAGATTCGGTTCAAATCGGTTCTCAAGCGTAATTTGAATTAGCGTTACTATCTTTTCTACCCAATGCATATTAAAGGGTGTACCGTTTAAAAGCCACACACACAACCTTTATTCTCAAAATTCGAGTTTTTATCCGATTATCACCAAATTTTCAGGGAGTGAAAAAAAAACAATTAAAGTTAGTTTTGGCAACATTCATTTAATTTATTTCGCCTTTACATCCGAATGCGCGAACTTTGGCCTTAACCTCAGCCATAAGGTTCTGCACGATCTCAGAATCGACAGGTTTTTGCATATTAACCCATGCTTTCATTTCTTTCTTTCCATTCTTCACCACTTTAGGTCGTTTTAGAAGGCGCTCCTTCATAATGGCCCAGTATTTTTCTATTGTGCGCAGTTCCGGAGTTTTTGGGGGTTTCAGATCTTCACATATGTCTCGTTATCCATTACGTAGCAGTGTGGTTTCGTTAATTTCTGGTCGTAAAATTTCCAGGCACGGCGTTTTGCAACCGTATGCTGTTTCTCGTCACGGTTTGGGGACTTCTGAACCTTAATCGTGCGTAGTCCAGCTCGAGTTTTGGAATTCTGCACGAAAGTCTTGGTCACATGCAACTTTTAAGCCACATTTCGAACTGAGGCGTTCGGTATCCGTTTAAAGGCCCCAACGACGCGTTTGAGATCGTTCTCGTTGACATGATGGCTTTTTCCGGATCTTTGCTTCCGATCAACAGTCAGACGTTCTTCGAACCGTTTTATGATACCAGACACCGTGGAATTCGCGTTTCCCAACATTTTTTTTTCCGATGGCACGATGCGACAGATCCTTATTCTCAAAGTACTCGTGCAACACTTTTTCGCACATGCACTTTTCTTTCGTCGCCATTTTGAAAACTTTTGCGACCCTGGTGAAATCAACTCACAGAGTGTAAACAATACACATTAAACTATGTCTACGCAAAATTTCAGTTACTTTTACCCAACGGCTCAAAAGTTAGAGCAATTTGAGTGTGTGCGGATTTTAAACGGCACACCCTTTAACTATCACAATTTGTGCAGCCTTGGTGAAAACACCAAATCGTTCTGCACGAGAGCCGAACTTGACTGCAAACACACCCCCATGTGGCAATAATATACCACTTCAGATTCGTGCTTATAGATGAACCCGCAACGCAAAGGACGTGACACGAGTGTACAAGCTCGTGTTTTGCTTTTGACACCGTGTTTGATTTTTGGTAAAATATCCGAGCCGAGTGGTTACGATCACAAGAAAGCTCTCAACAAACACCCAGTATGACACTGGTTACCACGGATAGAGCAATGCTCGTCGGATGATTCGAAAAATTTGACTTATAGGTTTTTTTTTTTGGCTGTGGTGACGGGCGCATAAGTTGATTGAGTTTAACAAGCACGGCACGGGTAGAAATAAAATAAATTAACCACGGGTGTATTCCGCAATCGGACACAATCGGAAACACTCGGCTGTGGTGTTTGCCGAAACATCATACACGATGTCTGAAGCCAAAACACGAGCACTGGCATTGGTGTTGTACCCACCGCGTTGCGTTTAAGTCTGGAAGCACGAAGTCAAAGTGGTGAATTTAATACACGCGCTAGCGTGGTAAAAAAATAGCTCGGCGTGCAGAGTAGTATTTGGACATGGCTGAATTTGTGAGAGGCCCCAGCAGCCTCCTTACTTTTGATATGAATCGGTCCAAGTCGGCTCCCAGGCGTTTGTCAAAATGTTCTTGTCTTTCCAATAAAAAAAAACGGCGCCCCTATACAGGAATAGAAAAGAGAGACGTAAGTCCTACGTCAAAAAACTACCATCACTTTTTTGTGAGTGGCCCCAGCAGCTTTCTTTCTGTTTCTGTTCTTTCTGTTGATTGAAATCAGTACACATCGGCTCTCAGGCGTTTAACCTTGTCACCTTGTCCTACGTCACACTTTCTGAGAGTCCGTGGATCAGTCCAAGTCGACTCTAAAGTATCATTAAAAGATGCCTTGTCTTCCCAATGAAGGTCCATTGTCACACTTCGTGAGTGGGCCAACAGCATCCTTAGTTTAGATCTGCCCATAATGGTCCTCGAACGTTTTAAACTTGTCTTCATAATGAAAGGCCTTCATCACATTTTGTGAGTGGCCACAAATGGCATTCTTGTCGTTGGTTTAAATCGGTACTAATGCATAAATGAATATTTGTGCATCTTCTTAAAACTAGATGAGGACTAGTCTGACAGCGGAAATAAACAGCCTAACCGTTTTGTCCAGCATTCCAATGGTTTCTCGTGAAAGATTCTTAAACTGATAGAAAAAAAATGATAATATCTACATGACCCACTCATGGTTTTTTGCAATACACTCAACTAATGATATCTATTTGTAACCACTTACTTCTACTGCACTTCCTATGTGTACACATAACACCCTTGTGTGGCCACATATACTTTTCCTTGCCACATAAACTCCATTTGTGTTTCTCAGAAGGTTCTGTTGACGTGTGAATAGATGAATATTATGTGAAATTTCATATGGATTTTTGCCAATAAAGGTGTGTATTTGCCGTTTAGGCTTTTGACAAGGCACGTGTCACGACAGCATATTTGTGCACTTTGTTTTTTTTTGCGTACGGACGGGGCCGGCGCTGGTGTTGCTATGTAACGTCTATCTGTCTTCTCTTTTTCTTTGCAGTTCATCTGGCAGTGACAGTTAAGTTTCCTCGGGTGGTTAATCATGTTTATGCTAATGCAAGATTGTTTTATATATATAGATTTGAATGGAATATTTTTTTTATTTTAAGCTATTACTGTTTCTTTAAATCAGTCGTGTTAGACGAATTGATCTATATTCACAAACCAGCATAGGTGGTTCAACCGTATCTATTGTTCCAGACGTGCTACTGGAACAATAAAGGATTGGTTAACTGTGGGTTGGACGGACAGTCCTAACATTCATCTGTTGAACTTCGTATTTGCGCTGATGAGCAGCCTATCATTATGATAATGATGATAAATAAATTTGTATATTAAAGTAACGCAAAGTGGTTGCAAAGGAATCTGATGCGATTTTTTGAACCACCCGTCTTTATATTCTCAGACATTCTTCTCTTTTCAGAGAGCGAGTAATGGCGCTATAACCATAAGCCGTATGGGGCTAGGACTAAAGTTAATGTTTGAGTCCTAACCGTTTGAAGATAAATGGAGCATCATTTAACCTTCTCAGACTAGATGCTCCCAACGACAATTTTTAAATAAATGTTTGTTCTGTACACCAAACAAAGCAATATGTCTAACGGTTCTCTCCGACTATTCATTTCCCTTTTCCTTCGATATCTACCGCAGGCTGCGTGGGTTCCGAGGAGTGTCTTAGTGGAGATTATTGCGTTAAGAAACGTATCAGTAACTTGTTCCGTTTCATGATGACATGCAATGTCTTCAACGAATTATTCCTCATCATAGCTCCATCCACGAAGTGTGCAAACGTTAATGCTAATTCTAATTATTCCATACTTACAATTTCACTAGAATATTTAAATTTAATCCAGGAAACCCAAATATAGCTTTAAAGTCCAATTTTAGAATAATCAATTTTTCACGTGACTCGCACTTTGATAATGACTTTGGTTCTAGAATTCTCACTGTCAAGTCTTGTTTTGACGTAGACTACGTCTTACGGCAAGGGTAGGGTGTCAATTGAAAATCTAAAAATTAGCGATCGTCACGAAATACGCTTATAACTTCATAAATGGTCGATAGATTTACAAGATGTTTACATCAAGCGGTTGGAAATTTTCCCGCGTATCAATTCAACTATCAAAAACTATCCGTTTACAATTTGAAACTTTTGAAAATAACGAAAGTAAAAGGTGATGTCTTATAATTTTGTTTTGCAGGCTAAATTGACTAAATGCACAGTACTTTTCTATCACAGATTTCAAATGTAAGCAAGGGAGGTCTCATATGCAGCAGGGAACGATATAAAACGGGTACACCTTCGCAATTTTTCTCATTCATGTTGCGGTACTAGTGCTGTGCGGATCAACAAGCCAGTATTGATTGGCAGCTGGCGATGGCATGTACCCTGGAGAGTGCAATAGTCTCATTCGGCAGTACGGAGCGGCAAGAACGTTGGATTTGGCAGCTGGTGGTGGCAACCGTTGCTAGGCAGCCATTAATTATGCAGTGATGTACTAGGCAGTCGGTTGCCAGCCGGTGGGCGCATCCTTTGGTAGCCATCTTTTGGTAAGGCGCAACGTGCAACGACTTTAGTAACCTGCTTCTTCAATAGACCGAGAAGGTTTTAATTCAAATGCGGACAATTTCAAATCCTTCCATTTAAGGACGACTAATTCAATTTTGAGAGAGTTTGTTTGATTGGAAGTTTTTTAACATTACTTTCCAAGTTCTTGCTAATTGGTAGCCTAGAGGCTTTTACGACAGAGGTTTTTACGACACTAGAGGTTTTTACGACATTTTATTTATTCAAGTATTCAGAATTTGATCTCTCTATCACCGACAACGTTTTGATTCTCGAACATGATATTTCGAAGTAACTTTCTCTGCACATTCCAATTAGTACTGTTATGAATAGTTATTCTGTTGTGTTAACGAGTCGAGTTTTACTTTTAGGAAAAAATAAATTTTGAGAAACTGTGAAAGTGAGAATAAGTTATGCCAAACATATGCACAAATTTCGGAAGCGCGTTAAGATCGAACATACGAATCCTCCGACCATGGACCGATGCCGAGTGAACTCGTGATTATTGGGCAAAACTTAAAGCTGCAAGAGGTAATTCGTAATGTAATGGAGAAGGGCCTTCAACTCAAGGCCGTATCTTCATTTTAACCTTTCTGAAGAGTGTACAATAGAAGTTCCTAATTTTCATAGAACAAACTAACATTCTTACTCACTTACGTCTCATTAGAACAGTACTTGCAAAGTTTGAAAAAAAAAAGCGTTTAATTTTCTGCGTTATCTAATGCACATAAAGGGAATGCTAGATTTAGCAGGAGATAATGGGATATTTCATGTAAATTTAAGTCAGATAACGCCTGAATTTAGTCTGTTGCATGGAAGATTGCCAGCATTGTTGTATAGCGTATAAAAGATTGCAAACAATCTCGATGTTTACGCTTTCTTTGACTTATAATTAAACGAAGGGAAATTATACACACCTGTTTAAATTCATTATTTTTTTCTGTGTGCGTTGCAACATAGTTTGAAATAAACATTTGATTTTCTGCGTTAACTAATGCATGTACCCTCTAGATTTGACACAAATTCATGGAATATTTAATTTAAATGTAACCCAGATATCGCTGAAATCAGGTCTGTTGTATGAAAGATTGCAAACAATTTCTTTGTTTACGCTTGTTTTGGATTGCATTTGAACAAGGGGGAAATTTACGCGTCTGTTAAAATTCATTATTATTTTTTCAGTGAATGTTCCGCTACAAAATTAACGAAACTAATCAAACGATTTAACGTAGTCTACGTCAATCGGTCGTGTGTTAAACACAACCCCACTGATTTTTTTGATTTTTTTTTTTTTTTTTCCTTTTTTTTTTTTTTTTTTTTATTATATAATATATAATAAATATTTTTTTTTTCTCCCCCCCCCCCCCCCCCCCCCCCCCCTCCGGCCCGACACGTTCCCCCCGCGGTGCTCCCCCCACCACAACTCCCCCCCCCCGCCCCCCCAATTACCCCCCCCCAAAAAAACCCAACCCCACCCAACCCCCCCCCACAAAGATCCCCCCCGAGAAAGATAAAAAACTTTTCGGGTCAGTAAGCAAGCTAACAGGACACTGAATCAGAATTTAGTGGTCTAAGGCGTGACCGGAAGTTGTAGAACGTAAGTTCTTAAAAGTGCGAAGGATGCATCCTCATAGAAGACGAAACATACGTGTGGGTGGATTATGGACAGCTTCCCAGACAAAAGTTCTATAAAGCCACTGATCGAGGTGATGTCCCTAGCAAATTCAAATTCATTTATGCCGATAATTTCACAGGAAAGCTTATGATCTGGCAAGGTATTTGCAGCTTCGGACAAAAAACCCAGTTTTTTTTATGGATTTCAAAATGTACAAGCAGTGACTGAAAAAAAAGTATTCTTGCGTACATTAAAGCTCACAATGGACCTGTAAAGTTTTGGCCTGATTTGACAAGCTGTCGCTACAGTGGAGAAGTTTTACACTGGTATAGAGACAAAGGAGTTGGTTTTCTCGAAAAAGACATCAATCCACCCAACTGCCCTCAATTCCGCCCAATTGAGGAATATTCTGCAATTATCTGCTTCTGACAAATTTCACCATTCTGCAATAGTCAAACAGAAGTTGAAGAAAAGTGGAAAGGTAACTCAGGATGCAACAGAGAGGAATTGATAGTGAAACAAAATGGCCGCTCAGGTTAGCCAACAGAGTGTCCAAAAAGTGATGAGTGGTATTCGAAGAAATCAGCGCCAACATTAGATTAAGGCGAATCTGCTTTTGTAAACAATGGCTTTCGTAGTCATTTTCTCTTGAACAAAAGGTCACAAATACAAATTAAGCACTCTTTAAGGAAGAGGAGCTTTATCCCTATCCGCTAATATATTCAATTTGGAGGAATTGTCTTCAACTTCCGATAAATTAGCAGACAAAGTGTTTGTTTACAAAAGCAGATTCACCCTAATCAAATGTTGGCGCTGAAATGTTCGAGATTTCATAAATACCAAATCGGAATATTTGAATTCTTTAAAGTTCAATAAACGTCCTTCATTTTGAGTACTCAACATTTTCATTTCTTTAACATGATTCCGAAATTGATGTTTTTGCGTCCTGATATTAAATTACTCAAGCATTATAGAATTAAAAAAAAACAGGTCAAAATATAGAATACAGTGATTGCAGTCTGCAATCCGTTTGCTTGGAATTCTTGAGAAATAATGACCCATGTTGGCACCTCTAGGCAATCTGAAAGTGTGAAAGTGTAGCAACTGACTACCTGTTCAATGCACAGGTTGAACGTGTGGATGTGATTTCCTTGCAATGAGACACGCTTAGTGAGCCAATTTAATGTCGCTAATTCGAATCGATCACTACCCGAGGTTCGAAAACACCAAACCAAGTTCTCCTTCCGACGCCTCTGCTGCAATTGTCGAAAAGTGTTCCGTTTTGTAAACACGAGCAGCTCATCGCTCGTTTTTGTTGTTTGGTTGGTGAATGCGCTTGTGGGTGCAACAAACAAAACAAAAAAGTTTGGTTTGAAAGTGCAATGATGCGCATCGTTCCGTGGTACAGGTCCCCTGTGTATAACCCGTTTCACCTTGACAGAAATTGCTCATTGTTTGAAAGCGACCAGGCGCGCGCGCCCGTGTGTCTTATCACGACAGTTCTCACGCCATCTATTAACGATTCTTCTCTAGGTTGCTTGGAACGTACGTCCGGAGGCCCCCGCCATCGTAATTGCTTCCCAAACCGCCAGCAACTAATCGATCGATTTGTATGTGATGTTGTGCGGCGGTGGAGGCCAATTTCTCTCCACAAGTGGGACACCATTAAGTCTCGCTCGCTTCCTTCCTCCCGCTGGTGCTTCAGTTTCTGGCGAGAAATTCGTGATTAATTCGGATCGAAGGGGGAGGTTCATCATTATCATAATTTCGTTGGTTTCGTGATGCGAGGCTTTAGAGCTCCATCAGCTCACTCGCCAGAACGTGTGGGAAAATCGAATGACTTACTAACCAGTCACAGCACGCACACAATCAACCGATCAACGTTGCCGGGGTGACGCGGCTAAGAAGCTCTGGCGTAAGCTCTCTGAAGTAAGAGAATTTATTTTTATTTGGGTTGGAAACCGGTTTCTGATCTGGGGCTTGTTGCCTGGTTGGCTGGCATCTGGTTTGACTCTCTGGAATAATCGGCCAAATTATTATACTCCTAGCAATCGACGCATGTTTGGAGGCGGCGGCGGCGGCCTCGTACGGTTATAGTGACATACACTTTGAAGATCTTTTTTTTTTTTCTTTTGGGCGATCACAGTTTGAAAATCGCGCACAGCTGGTAAGATTTCGAGGAATGGGAAGGTGATCTGACAAGTTTATTGATTTTTGAATAGAAGGGGATTTATCTGAGCAGGATAATATTTGGAAAAGAATTAAATGTGGTTCTTATTTTATGGGTTTCGAGAAAATTGTAAAACATTTCGCAAATCGTTGCCCTCGGGTGAAATTCCCCAAACTCTGCAAATGTCATATTGAACGAAGCGGGCACGTACATGACAAATGGCAGTTTTATGAATCCTTATGTATTATTAAGTCAAGTCTGGGAAAGGTAGCCTGCAGCGACAAACGACAAACGACTACTGTTTGAGATCGCTACATGAGGAATAACAAGTGTCTGTGCCGTTCAAAGGGAGCTGGAAATTGAAAACAATTCTACTCACGTCTTCAAAAGCCGTCGCACGAAGGAATTCAACAAAACATACATATCATCAACAACAGTCTCTAGGCTAAGCGATGAACTTAGAAGACCTTTTCGATATAGTTCAGTATGCATAGTTTTCCGGCCGGCGACGAGTAATACCCCGGCCCCAAACATTACTATGAAAAGCAAAATAGAATGACATGCGGTGCGTGGCAGGTTAGATGAAGCTGATTTTCCTGTGAGCGGTGGCGGACTATTAATTACTGACGAGTGATGTAAATTCAAATCCTACTAAAAGGTGAATCCACCATTGAAATCGCCTTTCGGCGGCTGTTAATTCTGGCGACGTGACATGTGCCCGGTAATGGTGAACAGCATTTTTTCAAGGCAGGTTCTGAAAAAAAAATCACATCTTGCCAACAGGTAGGTGGTGCTCCGTTCGGTCTCGTTGAGATTCGGATACGTAAATGGCGAAGACCAGTTCCATGTTCTTCCATGGGAAGACGTTTCGTAACCGCCAACAAATCCGGACAGCGATGACTCGCGTATCGATCCGTTAGGTCATTTTGCTGAGCGTCGTTGTCGTCAGCCGCGGGAGGTTGATAATTACACAACAATCGGGAAATCATGTTTCACAACAAGCTTATTCACGCCTCCTGCATGGGTTAGGTTTCTATTCTTCCATTTTTACCTATCTGAGCTGAGAGATAAAAACGTATGGGTAGCCTTACAGTATCTAGGGTGAACGCCTCTAAAGTATGTTCACTGCGTTGAGCTCGTATAGTTGCTTTTTGGTGTCCAAACCTACCGCAACTATAGGGGAATTAACCCTACAGGGTTAAGCGTATTTTTTTGCATCATGCTGTAGCAAGTGAAGCGATGTATTGTCTCAATAACAACGTTTTGAATACCCTCTACCCCATGAAGCCCATAATTCCCAGAAGGTTCACACATAACAATGAAGTATTCACATAAGCGTTTGATTGCCAACACATACATAGGAAATAAAGATGATGAAGCTTTACCGATTCGGAAAGAAAAAAATAAAGTTCAACTTTGTTCCATTCGACTGACGTAAACCAGAGACGACGACGACGACGGTTCGGTACTGGGCTGCCAATAGTTTATGCATAACGAAATATTAAGAATAGGAGAAAGAGTAAAGCGATTTCAGCGAAAATTTTCCATTAATTCCTGATTCAAATTTTGACTTATAAATCATCTGATGAAGCGCAAAATAAGGGGGGTGTTGAAAACGATGAACAATTAAAGATTGAAAATCATCATATTTGTAGGAAATCTCAATATGCTAACGAGATCACTGCCATGAAGTGTATTTTTCAACACTTTCTGAAACTGTTTTTATGTTTGATGTATTTTGAGTCCTCTCAACTTTTTTTTTAACTCATGTGTGTGTGTCATCCTCTATCCCTCACCCAACCGGGGGCGTTGGGCGTGTAGAACTGGGAATAATTTGATCAACCATATGCTCTGCAATGGTGCCCTTGTTGGTATGGAGGCCAATACAATAAAAAGGGGAATTTTTGGGGCAAGATAAGTTATCCACAAAGCTTTTGGGGAAATGGGGGGTACTGGGAATCCACAACAGGTTCAGCAAAACATTACATAGACGCCCAAATTCACACTTACAACTCAGGAATAGAAGGTCAAGAAGAGCCACCGTCACCAACTAAAGCTTGAACCGGGTTTTAGAGGTTCCGAATCAAAGCAACCTATGAATAATTGTAATGATTGATACATGCAAATAAATTTAGTCTTTAGTCAACCGCTAATCAGTTCAGTCGAACTTTACTTGCTCTCCGAATCCCCAATAGGTTGTGGGCCCAGATAACCGTAGCCTAGCAACGCTTGAAGTTGTTTGAAGAACGAAGATTTTTCTTTCACTGCTGACGGAAGTTTCTGGAAACGCCAGGGAAGGAAGCAAGGTTTCGATCGTGAAGCTGAACAGTTACTCGGTGTGGAAATTCAAGGCGGAAATGCTGCTGACTCGCGAGGACATGTGGAAGTACATCGAGAATCAAGCTCCGGTACCGTTGACGGACGCATGGAAGGGCGGAGACCACAAAGCGAGAGCGACGATTGCGCTGCTCGTTGAGGATCAGCAACATGCCCTGTTACGCAACACGAAGACGGCCAAGGAAGCTTGGGAGAACCTCAAGAAGCACCACGAGAAGACGTCCCTCTGCTCGAAAGTTGCGGTTCTGAAGAGGATCTGCAACAAAACGTACAAGGACGGGGACGACATGCAGAGCCATTTGTTCGAATTGGAAGAACTATTTGCGAAGCTGTCGTGCGCTGGACTGGACCTAGGCGAACCACTGGTGGTTGCGCTGGTGCTTAGGAACCTCCCCGATTTTTTCGACACGCTCACGACGGCCCTGGAGAGCCGTTCCGACGATGAGCTGAAATTGGAGTTGGTCAAAGGTAAGCTGTTGGACGAAGTGGCGAAACGTGATCGTGGACCGTCGGATTCAGCGATGAAGGCAAATTTTGCGAAGAAGAAGAAGCCGTTGGTGTACCATTTCTGCAAGAAAAGTGGCCACAAGCAGAAGGAATAAAAACTGTACGTCAAGGAGACGGAAGCGGAAAAAGGTCGATCGCCGAAAGCAAAAGCTGCTCGCAGTAAAGAGGAATCCGTTACGTTCGCTCTGATGGCTGGAGCGCAAGCTGATTCTGGTGAGTGGATTGTGGACTCGGGAGCTTCCCGGCACATGTGCGGCGAGCGAAAAATTTTCAACGAAATCGTCGAAAGCCCCGTGAAATCGGTCAGCCTGGCCGATGGAAAAATCGCAAAGGTGGAAGGTGTCGGTTCTGGACGGTTGTTGTGTTACCATGACAACGGAAAAACGACCACGGTTACCCTTAGCAACGTGCTGTTTGTACCAAGTTTGGAGATCAACCTGCTGTCTGTACCGAAGATGGTGGAAAAAGGAGCCGAGGTGATGTTCAACGAAGTAGGGTGCCGGATTCTCGTTGGTGGCCAAATAGCAGCGGCCGCAGTCAAGACTGGCGGACTCTACAAGGTACGAACAACGAAGGAAGTGTTGATGGCGGCAAGAGATCGCCACAATGTAGACTGCCAGCACGTGTGGCATCGGCGCTTTGGACATCGTGACCTCAATGCTCTCGGTGAGATGATGCAGAAGGATCTGGTGGACGGACTGAAGATGTACGATTGCGGAGTGCGAGAGGGGTGCGATTGCTGTCAGAAAGCGAAAATGAGCAGGAAACCGTTCCCGAAGTCGGTAGAGAGGAAGTCCTGTGCAGTCCTCGATCTTGTGCACACCGATGTTTGCGGTCCTGTGGAGAACGTGTCGGTGTCCGGTTATCGCTATTTCATGACCGTCATCGACGACTACAGCAGATTCTGTGTCCTGTATCTATTGCGAAAGAAAGATGAAGTTCCCGAGAAGATAATGGAGTACGTGGCCATGATGAAGACGCAGTTTGCACGGCCGCTGAAAGTGGTCAGAAGCGAACAAGGTGGCGAATATACGAGAAGCGAGCTGAGGAAGTTCTACAAACAAGAAGGCATTCAAGCACAGTTTACCGCAAGTTACTCTCATCAGCAGAATGGCGTCGCAGAAAGGAAGAACCGGTACCTGATCGAGATGAGCCGGTAAGTACTGCCGTTTATTTGCAGAACGTTCTACTGTCGAAGTCGGTCCTTACAACGCCTTTCGAGCTCTGGTATGGAAGGAAGCCGGACGTAACGCATCTGAAGGTCTTTGGCAGCGTGGCGCACGTCCATATCGTCAAGCAGAAGGGGAAGAAGTTGAGCCCGGCATCGAAGAAGCTAACGTTTGTGGGTTATTTGTTGGACCACAAAGCATACCGCTTTTTGGACCGGTCAACACGCAAGGTAATTATCAGCCGAGATGCCAATTTCGTTGAGGAGGAGCGCCTCGCGGAGGAGCGCCTTGCGGAGGAGAGCTCCGAGCAGCAGGATGGCGTTGGTGACAACCGACACGTAGAAAATGTCGTGGAATTCAAGTATTCTATGAAGCCGGCCGAAGATGAAGCTACTCCGGCGATCGACGACGATGAATCGTCGGATGAGTCGGACGTGGATGACGATCAACCGGACGTCGATGATTTCGATTACGATACTGCGACTGATTCTACGTTAACCGAAGCTGATGTCACTGAAACCCCCCGAAGATCGACTCGCCAAACCAAGGGTGTACCACCGGTTCGCTATCGTGACACTATTGGCAAGGTATCGGAAGCGCCTATCGAACCACGAAGCTATGAGGAAGCAATCAACGGTCCTGAGAGCGTGTTCTGGAAGGCAGCCATGGACGACGAATTTCGTTCCTTGATGGAAAACGATACCTGGGAGATCACGAAGCTACCACCTGGTCGAAAGAAGGTAGGCTGCAAGTGGGTCTTCAAATGCAAGGAGGACGAGACCGGCAACGTTGTGAGGTATAAAGCCAGGTTAGTAGCCCAAGGGTACTCGCAAAAGTACGGAGCAGATTTTGACGAGGTCTTTGCGCCGGTGGCTAGGCAAGTCACTTTCCGCGCATTGCTGACCGTGGCAGCTGAACGAAATCTCTACATCAAGCATGTGGACATCAAGACTGCGTACTTGTATGGTTCGTTGGTTGAAGAAGTATTTATGAAGCAGCCCCCTGGATTTGAGACCGGGAACCCAGCCGGTGTGTGCCGTCTCAAGCGAAGTCTGTACGGGCTCAAACAAGCGGCTCGAGTCTGGACCAAAATGATCGACGACGTGTTCAAGCAAGCTGAATTCGTGCAATCATCGGCCGACGCATGCCTCTACGTTCGGACAAGAAATGGCCAGTAATCGTTCATCATTATCTATGTGGACGACATCCTTGTAGCCTGTTCCAGTGAGGCAGAATTCGCCGAGATAGTTGCCCACCTTCAACGATGCTTCAAGCTGACGGTGTTGGGCGACATCAAGCACTTCGTCGGGATCAAGGTAACTAAATATAACGACGGATATCTTATCAATCAGCAGGCGTACATCACAAAGTTAGCTTTTCGATTCGACCAGTCGGATGCGAAAGGCTCAAAGATTCCGATGGACCCTGGTTACCAACGTAAGGAGGAGGATTCAGCTGTACTGCCGAATAGCGACCAGTACCAAAGCCTGGTGGGTGGTTTGCTGAACATCGCAGTGAATTCACGTCCGGATGTTTCGATCAGCGCATCAATCCTGGGACGATCCGTCAGTCAGCCCCGGGCTAGGGACTGGACTGAAGCGAAGAGGGTGTTGAAGTACCTTTTCCATACTCGAAGCTACCAGCTGAAGCTAGGAGCGACGAGTGAAAGACTGGAAGTATACTGCGACGCCGATTGGGCCGGAGACACTTGGGACCGGAAATCAACCTCTGGGTTCCTGATTCTCCTCGGCGGCGGAGTCGTGAGTTGGGCCTCCAGGAAACAATCATGCGTGGCACTATCGTCCACCGAATCGGAATTCATCGCTCTGGCCGAAGCATGCCAGGAAGTTCAATGGATGCTGAAGATGCTCAAGGATCTTCGGAAGGATGTAGATCTTCTTATCTGCATACGTGAGGACAACCAAAGCTGCATTTGGCAGGTGGAGTACGACAAGGTGGACCAGCGATCGAAGCATGTCGACACGAAATACTGTTTCGTCAAGGACCTGCAAAAGAAAAATGTCATCAGTTTGCTATATTGTCCAACGGAGGATATGCTGGCGGATATGATGACCAAGCCGCTGACGAGCGTAAAGTTGGGAAAGCTACGTGAAACGACGGGAGTTGTTGCTATCGATGTCGAGGAGGAGTGTTAGAGGTTCCGAATCGAAGCAACCTATGAATAATTGTAATGATTGATACATGCAAATAAATGTAGTCTTTAGTCAACCGCTAATCAGTTCAGTCGAACTTTACTTGCTCTCCGAATCCCCAATACCGGGTACCTGGGAAACCCTGGTCGTATTTAGTGAAAAATGGCATTTTACTTATGGAATGATCCTACCTTCTTGTAATGTCCCCTTTGCCAAAAACAATGTTGCCTAAATCGATTTCCATTTGTATATAAATATCCATATAATTCTTTTACCTCCGTAAGATTATACTCATACATTCCTCTCCAATCATACAGTAGAAAATCCTAGAGTTAAACTTAGTGCACTGAATCCGAAAATCACTTAAGATTTCTCGTCGTCGGTCGAGCAAAGTTGTCGCGAAGGTGTCCGCTTTGAGTTTCATTGGCCGCCATAAATCATCGCAAGTTTCTTGTGAAGAATCTGAATACAACTATAGGGCCCAAAAAGACACCGTCCGTATCCAATGGTAAGTGAAAAATCTTGGGTCGATAAACAAAAGTAGCAGGCGAATGTCATTCATGCACTTTTTCACTACCGTCGTCACAGGAACTGTCATTACTTTTGCGGTACGTTCCTGTACCAAGTCAATTTACTACGGGAGAAGAAAAGAACTGACTGACTCAATTTATGGTTCTTGCAACGGTGAAAAAGCTGCAGAAATTTGGACAAATGGACTCGATCGATCGCCAACTCCAGCCAGTCTGACATCCGCCTTCAATCTGGATCACTTTGGGGTACTTATTACTGCACTTATGGATTTGCAACCTTTCGGCCGTTCAGTACTACTCGCACTCGGCACTGAATTCTTTCCCAAAATATTTATTTATAATACTCGAAACACAAAAGATCGAAATTTAATTTGACATTTTGACAGAGAGAAATTTTGTTATGCTGCCGTTGTCGAACACTTTTTTTTATTTATTTATAAATATTTTTTTTTTTTTTTCTCCGCCCCCCCCCCCCCCCCCCCCCCCCCCCCGCCCGGCGGCGGCCCCCAGGCCTTCTCTTTTTTTTTTTTCCTCCCCCCCGCTTATTAGATGAGAAGATAAGAGTGTACCCCCTGCAACCAATTCAATTCGTTCCTCCTCCCCCCCCCCCCCCCCCCCCCCCCCCCCCCCCCCCCCCCCCAAACCCCCCCCCCCCCCCCCCCCACAAAAACCCCCAGTGGGCCCCCCCCGAGCAATGCCCCCGTTTCGTCCCCCGCCCAAACAATTTTTTTTAGATTTTCCAATATTGTTTTCGGGGGACTTTTTTCGTTTTTAGCCCCCCTCGGAGTCTAAAGTAGACACGATTGCCAACCACAATGCGTCTTTGTATTTCTCTGCTAGTGTCGTTATCGGCGGTCATGATTTTATTTGTATTCATCAACAGGTTATGTATAAACCCCAATGATGTTACTTAAAACTAAACTAGAATGGTACATTAATGGTCATGACATAAACCAAAACAAAAATTACACTATCGATGCGAATTAGACTTTAAAAGTCTTTAAAAAACGACTAAACATACGACGAAGCATCTGGCGAGTCACGTTAAAATCAAACAAGGCGGAAACTCTATTAAAGAGTCTTTGTAAACCGACAATTGCGCCATACATGCTGTAATTGGTTCGCTGTAGAGGTAACCGCAGCATCGAACTATTCCTCAGGGCTCGGGGTTGCACGTTGATGTTGATTTGCTCCAGAAGATCAGGAAAGTCGATGCGGCCTTGCAAGATGTCTGCGATTATCAAAGCCCTGGCTGTATTTCTACGGACTAACAGGGACTCCAGGTTAATCAGATGGCAACGGCTTTCGTAGCTTGGCAAACGATAGGGATCCGTCCACGGTATTTTACGTAGCGCAAATCTCAAAAACCGTCGTTGAACATCCTCTACTCTAGCGACACCGTTGTTGTAATGAGGAGTCCACACAACCGAGCAATACTCTAATATAGAACGACACAAGGAGCAGTACAACGATTTGAGGCAGTAGATGTCCGTGAAGTCTTTAGCAATCCGGAAGATGAACCCCAGAACGCTGGAGGCTTTGCCGACAGCGTACGAGATATGCTGCTTAAAGGTGAGTTGAGTGTCCAGAATTACTCCTAGGTCCTTGACTTGACTGACGCGCTCAATTTCGGTGCCCAACAAGACATACTTGAATAAAATAGTCTGTTTCTTCTGCGAAAACGAGATAACCGTGCATTTGGAAGGGTTGACATCCATGCGATTCAAATTGCATCAGCCGGGAAAAGCATTCAGCTGACGTTGGAGAAAGCGACAGTCATCGAGTGAGTGCACTCGAAGATAGAGTTTCAGGTCTTCTGCGTATGATAGTCGTGGTCCTTCGAAAGCCAAATTTTCTTGGTGATTGTGCCTGTAGTGACAAAAGATTTACTCTTTCTGCCACACGTGCAAATTGCTTGCCAAGCAAGGTATACTTTTGGGAAATTTCGATGTCTTTCTCGTCTTGAAATACTCAGCTGTAGCATTTCTGGCCATAGCATAATAGGAAATCAGCCCTGGAAGCTGCTTGAAATGCTCCAGGACATAAGTTTCATCGTCCATAACAACGCACGACAACGTCATTAAATATTCGCAAATACAAACGTCGAGCCAGTGATTTTGCTGTCAAGTTCGGGTTTTCGTAACGATTTGGAACTGTTTTCACTTTATACTATTCCAGCCCCAAACGCATGAATTTTGTACAAAACCAGGTGACTTTCCTTTTTTACGAGCAATCGTTCGAACAGAGAGATTCGATTTCCTCTCGATCGTCCAACGTTCCGAAAATGATTTGACCACACCATAGTCAGTGGATTGAGGCAAATCCATTTTTTTTTATTATAAGTTCCCGTATTGACAAGTCAGGATTTTCCTAACGTCCGTATTAAGCCCCCATCGTCTCTATCTCGACCAGTGTAAATGGAATGTAAACACCAATCATGGTCTTTATCATCAAAGACTCTTGGCTATTCCTTCAGCGAAATGTTTCACTCCTACGTGTAATATTTCGAAAATCTCAGTTATTTGAAGGTGTCCGTATTAATAGGGCTATAGACTTTATAAACAGTACTTTTAATAAAATGTGCCCAGAATAAAATATATGATATTCACATTTTTTGCACGTGTTTTGAAAGTGAATCCGAAATTTTTGAACAGCATCTAGACTTCATTAAGAACTTGTAATGGACATCCTACAACTATTCGTTTTGTTTTTATTTTTACATGCTTATTAGATCTTTTGGATGGTTCTCTCGGTTCTCTAAAGAAATTTCCTTCATATCCTTAAATGTTTATTGATTATCAGATCTTTCTGAAGCCTTATCATGTTTGACTTCATCCAAATTTTCGTAGAAGCTTGTTTTACACTGAAAAAAATCATGAATTTTAACAGACGCGTGAAATTTACCTTCATTCAATTGCAAGCCAGAATAAGCGTAAATAACGAAATTGTTTGCAATCTCTCATACAACCAATCTAATTTAGGCGATAACTGGCTTAAATTTACATCAAATATCCCTTGACCTTTTACCAAATCTACATATCACCAAAAAGTCTTGTAAATTTTTTCTTCGGTCGGTGTTCTGAGACCGACACATGCGAGCGACATTTAGGACACAAGAATCAGCCAAACGAGTCGAGAAAATCTATTCAATCAAACACACCTTGTGTTGAGTAGCATCTGTTTCTGTTTTGGGGCACTTGATTTTACATAAAATCTTTGTTTACGTTCCATGACGTAAATAATTTTTGAATTACGTTTCGTGTAAAATTTATTATTTCTAAGTTTGTAGCATTCCATTTATGTGCATTATATAACGCAGAAAATTACGTTCTTCTTTCAAATTGTGTAGAGCTCTTCTCTTTCTGATCGTTTGACAAGGATTCATCCATTCTTCTAGCAGTCTAGCAGTCTTCCATCAAATTTTCATATTGATTTCTTATAGAATGTTTAGTGATTACATCTAGATCCTCCCAAAAACTTCCAGTAGATCTTCTTGTGGACTCCTGTTTTTCCATTGATTAGTTTCCTTTAGATCATCTTTTAAACTACTAACAAAATGATCTAGAGTATCTAGAGTATGTTGCAATTCAATTCCTCAGAATCTTCGTTTGAAATAAGTCCGCACGCGAGTAGCGTGAAAACCGCTCAATTTTTCCTGTAAACTGACTCAAAACTTTCCTATAAACTTTCATAAATTACTCTATCTAGATTTTTCTACGAGTTCCTCTAAATCATTCAGAGTGCTTCATTTACTTTCACTTCTTCTCGACTAATGAAAGATAGCTCTAAAATGTTCTACGTTAAAACTAAAATGCAGCTCATAATGATCTTTCTTAACCCGGTTATCAATTGTAATTGTAATTGTAATTGTTCAGTGTATAGTCCGTGCTTTCCTGCTAAGATTGCGTATCCGGGGACTCACCCCCAGGTCTATACACCTATAGTCCTTCCCGTTGCACTCGTCAGCTCGTGCGATACTCTAGACTCACATGGGTGGTCGTATCCGGGTCCTCCACTGGGTAGGCACAAGTGTCCGTCCAGTTTCTGGTACATTAATTATCTATTTTTCATACCTGAATGAAGTACTAATGCTTAAAACGTTATAAGAAAACCCGTGTGAAAACAACTAACTAGTAGTAATTGGTATTGCGCTCAATTGGCCATTATAATGAAGATTTTATATAAATATTTCAAACTTTTGAGAGTGGACTAATGTCCATATTTGTACCTTTTAGATTTTGGATTATTAGTAACATCACATGAACTTTTCTCATTAAATGTCTCTCTCAACAACCAGGTGGCAGCGTGGAAGGTGCCCTGTATTGGCCAACAAATTCTCTGTACAACCCTTCCCTTATACATCCAAACCCAACACTTCATCACATCCAAATGCTTCCCTGGAAAGAAATAAGAATAATAATAAAAATAAAATATGTAGACACAAATTGACGAAACAACTACAAAAAGTTGGAATCGGATGCTTTCATGTTTCGTTGGCTGGCAATTCCCTTCCTGGTTCCTTCGGCTGCACAGGTGATATTTTTTCCAGTGAATATTTTCCTGAGCGACGGCATGTTCCTTTAAAAGTGGTGATCCTGCAAATAGAGACCAAACAAACCGGACTATTCCTCGGATTGGTGGCCCGTCATATCATTAATAGCTGATATAACTAATTATTATTAAACAGACCCTTTATGATAAAAAGGCATTTCATGCTTATATTAATGACTTGAGATGTGTGATTACTATCAACCCCTGGGATCCTATTAAATTGTATTCCAAATACTCTGATTTAGCTAAATTGTTCTCAGAGTCAAAAATATTAACGTTATGAGTTTTATTGACCTATTGACCTACAAGTTACGTCTTTATTGCTCTGTGATAGTAATCTTTATGCCTAACTGAATTATTATTACTTAAAAGTATTGCGAAAACCCGTGTGTAAAACGGTAACATTTAGTAACATTCCATAAACCCATATTATTAAATATTTATTCCAACAACCAAATGAAAACGTAGAAGGTGCCTTGCATTGGCCAACAATAAATTCTCCTTCAAGCATTCCCCTTAACCATCCAAACCCAACACTTCATCATACCCAAACCTTTTTAATGAAAAGCTATATCTGATGACCTCAGTCGGCTGTTCAACTTAATAGCCCCTTAATCCTGTAACGTTACTAGTCTTTACTGTCACCCTCTATTGTTAGTGAGTACATAGGGAAGATGTACCCATAATAATCTCATCATTTTGCAATTCATCCTACTTGAAATAAAACGATATACACGTGACAGGATTAGTTAGTAATGTTTGTTGTAGTTATTTAACGTAGGCAAACATTATTACAAAACGAAACCGATCCTTCAACTGTCCAATTCTTTGATTTGATCCTTTGATCGTAGGATGAATATAGGAACAATGAGATTAATATGGGGGCAGTTTCCCTATAATGTTTGAAGATTCATTATTGGTTTGATCTATAAACAAATCATCTGAAAGCTCATTTCTATTCATCTCCTCCGCTCAGCTTATCTCAATGTATACTTCCCTAATCAGTCCCTCCGCTTCCTGTAATAACTTAACTCACAATCCACCGATTCCAAAGCACGAGAGAAATTCCCGCCGCCTAACATGCAAATGGGCAGAATGTTACAACTTGGAATTGTAACAGAAATCGATGAATCAACCCTCTCAGGTTTAACGCTAATATGCTATTATGATAAATTTATAAGCTCATAACTGCATGCTAGGACTTTGCAAAAACTTAGGATTTGGAAATTTCAGTCGCTTAACAAATCCTCAAACAAATGTGCAAAATTTAGTGTCAACCAGTGGGTACGTGTGCTCTACTCCAAGTTCCCCTTCTTTCAAACTCACCTTCAGTTCAATTTACCCATTGAGTTGGACACATCACAATAGAAAATATTGTGATGGAGCACGGACGTTAGATTACTAGATGTATGAAAAATACTCTATAACCTATTTAGGATTATATCTGAAAAATCCAAATTTGGCCAACACCCACCGATGTCATCTTGCTATCACCACCAGGGTCCCGCCTCTTTTATGCAGATGATTCTAAAATTTACAAAACTCTATCAGACTGTTACAGTATATGTTGTGTATTTTCGCCGATTGGTGTTCAAGCAACATAATATCATATCACCGGAAAAACGCACCAATCATCTTCGACTATGTCCTTTCCGGGTAATCGCTCACTCGCGTTCAACACATCAAGGATCTCGGGGTTATTCTGGATAATGGACTGACATTCAGATTTCACTACAACGACATTGTGTCCAGAGTTAATCGTCAGTTGGGTTTTATTTTTAAAATTGCTGACGAGTTTCGCGATCCGCTCTGCTTCAGGTCACTTTATTGTTCACTTGTACGTTTCATACTGGAATCATGTGCTATTGTATGGTGCCCTTTCCAGGCTATATGGATCGCCAGAATCGAAGCAGTTCAACGAAAGTTCGTAAGATACGCTCTTCGCTTTCTCAGGTGGCGTGATCCTACGAACCTGCCCTCCGTATGAAGAGCATTGCCGTCTGCTTAATATCGAACCATTTGAGGTGAGACGAAAGGCCGCTCAGGATTTGTTAGCTGGGAAGCTGCTCAGGGGTGAAATTGACTGTCCGGCACTGCTGTCACAGTTAAACTTGTACGCTCGGTGATCTTTCTTAACCCGGTTATCAATTCTCCACAAAACCCAGGAATATCAAGAAAATCAGGATAAGAATTGATTAATTCTAAGACCATGTCTACGTGTCTTTTGTTATTCTTCTTTTTACATTTCTATATTAAAAAAACATAAAACAGCTGTGATCAACGTCTCAATAGTAGAATCATTCCAATTATCTCGCTACCGAAAGACTTCAGCGCCTGCCGGAAGCACTAAGCAATCTCATCTGCCCAGCGGGTCGATGGTAACGACAATTCGTTCGAGCAAATGAGATGGAGTTTTGGCCAAACGGAAAAACATTCTCAATTGCCAACCCGCAACTTCGGCTAGCTAGAAAGTGATAGCTTTTTTGCTTGGCCTATTAGATAAATGGTTTTCCTCCGGGTTTGACCGGAAAGAAGAACTGCTTCTCAGCTCGACCATTACATCCAGCGCAGCGGGTTGTCCAATCCGGAACGGAACCATAAATAACGCGACACAAGCGCGGCAGAGAATGATTAATGATTGTTGCAACGTCATGAATCGGGAAGGGGTGAAGACTGAGGCCCAAAATTGGACTGTTAATTGGGCGACTTGTGTTTGAGGCGGTTGCAACATAATTGAGTTTGTAAAATCGAAAAATGCGTAAAACTTAAACGACGCCATTTTACACATACTTGCTTTGTTTGATTATTACGAACTTGAACGCAAAATCATGGAGCGATGAAATGTGAATCAAACGCCTAGTATGTGACTGAAGTGGCAAAGCACATGACTGAAAATCCTTGACGTGGTATATCTACTGAGCACAAACAGGAAAGTCGTTCCCAGCCAGCGACACGTAGGCGTTTCCAGTTTACGCTTGATGCCAGAATACACATCACACTTTAACTCATGCCAAACCATCCAAATTGCACCATATGATGTAGTGAGTATTCTCGAAAGAGCGCTTCGATGTCCGGAGCGATAACTGCAACCACAATAACCACCGGTTCTCGGTGCAAATTGCAAACCTCGTCACCACCGTGTAATCTTATCGCTTCCCTTACTTGTTGTTACTACCGTATCAACGGCGTAGCATTTGAGGACGTGATTCAAACACTTACTTGCTGATAAACTCGGGTTGTAGACTGCTTTTCTCTCTGCCTTTTTATATCTGCCAACCAATGGATACTCTCAGCTTTGTCTGGCTCTACACGCTACACTCCTCTGACACAATTCACCAACAATGCAGACACATCAACAAAAGCTTAACGATGACGATTGACGTCAAGTTGTTCAAAACACTGCAAGCCTATTTTTCAACTCCTTTTTCTACGCCTCCTGGGATAACGATTCCACTCACGGAAGCTTTTTTCACACTGACTAATCTTCTCGCACGAATGCAATTTTTCTTACCACTTTCAAAACACTTGGGTTAGAAAACCACGAATTTCTTCAAATTTCAGCACACCGAATTTTCTAAGGAAACTAGAAGGTTCACACTCACTATCACCCTAGACACTTGTTTGTAGGTGCAATTCCGGAACCGACAAGAAATCGATTTTCACCTTGCACAACACAGAACCCAGCGCTAAAGAACGAACGGGTTCAACAACGGTGGCCTTCCTTTGGGAGGTTGAACAACGAAAATCGAATTTCGTTTTTGCGACGAAAAATCCTAAAGCCAGAGATAGTGGGCGGCAGTAAAAAGTCGTCGATCTGAGGTCGGGGCGATTGACTTTTGACGCACACGGAACGCACACGGCACGGAGATGCTTCCTGCTGGCTTGCTACCGGACTCTGGAACTGACCTGGAATGGGAAACGGACAAAATCAGTATAGTGGAATAACCTTCTGCTCGGTAGTGGAAAGGTTTGGTGCTGATGTAATAGTGTCTGTGTTGCTTTTCCTGAGTACGAGCGAGAAGTTCGTTCACATAAATTGAACTTAACAAGAGAACCGGAAGGCAGAGAAACAGAGAGGACATGCGCATAAATTCTTCCTTTTTGCACACAAATTAATGTCAACACAGCAGGTGGTCCCCGTGTGTTTGAGCACGAGATTCTCTTTGCATCTGTTCGGGAGCTGCATCGCATCCGCTGTTGCTGGCTACGAGAGTAGATAAGTGACAGATTTTCAACGTGTCACGCCCGATTGCACTCTATGGCAATGGAAGTGTGAGTGGGAGTGTGAGTTAGCGGAAACTGGAGCACTATCGACTGGGTGACCCATGACGTCACTACTCTCCGAGTGAGCTGTAATCAGCTGGCGGGTGAATAATCGTGGAATTGATCTGAGCTGCAAACGATCCATGGACCAGGAATTGATTGAAATACGTTAATCCTGCAAATGTGGGAACATACAACAGGAGCGCTGGGTTTTGCAAGTAACAGGATATGATTTTATTATTGAATATATGTTTTAATCGAATCATAATTTGGGAATATTCTAATTTTTAGTTCTTCTAATTCAAAATAAATCCTTTCATAGTAGTAATAATGATTTAACATATTTAACAAGAATATTTCTGGGACGATCCATAAACGGCATCATATGTTTTAAATCAATAATACCTTCTCGTCATAACTTAACAAATTTCGTACTCTGCAGATAAAATCTCTCTCAACTGTTGCCAAGTGAGCCTGAGGTTTTCTTGGCAATGTCTTCTTGAAGCACTAAAATGGCTGTAATATCGATGAATTTACTGGAACACCTTTTGATTATATCCTTACTATAAAATGAATTCATATACAGTTTATTTTTTTGTTCAGGCGCAATCTAATCAACTTTACAGAGACAAGTATTCGTTTTATATAAGCATTAAAAAAATCTTAATACTCAGTTAATGGAAAAAAAGATTACTCGCGGTCGTTTTGAGGTTAATTGGAATTACAATTTATGGATGGGAAAATTGAGGTCAGAATTTTGAAAACAGTTTACAAAACAATAGTATTTTGATATCTAGAACTTACAATTACAATTTTTGAATTGAACGATTTCAAATGAAATAAAAACTTAATAAAACACACACACGCACTCAGTCTAAAAAAAAAAACCTGAACATGTAAGTTAATCAAACTAAAATACTAGAGTAATGTTAGTCAAGAACACATATATAAGCTTCATGAATTCCAGATCATGGGTTAGTACAGATTATAGCCATAGGGAGTCGTATTAGCCAACTTAGGGATTCAAAAACCATTGGCTCAAAAAGATATCTCAAAAAATTCTGGATATGTTTAGAAATGAAATTTGAGCAAAGAAGCATAGAACATTATGTTTTCTGATCTGAACGACTAGTGTGAGTTGTGAGTGACACAAACCGCTGTTGGTATAAATCCGTCCAAAACGGTACTCCATCACACTAAATGAATGGCCAAAACAGCATTCTCACTATTGGTTTAAATCGGTTCAAAACGGCTATTGAGCGTAGCTAAAAATTGTTTGTGTTCCCAATGAAGCAAACCACCATGACACCTTATGAGTGGCCCCAACAGGTTCTTGAGTGTTGGTTAGTATCGGTTCAAAGCGGTTGTTTGGCGCAGTTAAAAATAGTTTGATTTCTCAATTAAGTAAATCACCATCTCATTTTGTGAGTGGCCCCAACAGTATGTCGAGTTAAATCAGTTCAAAACGGCTATTAAGCGGAGTAAAAACAGTTCGATTCACCAATAAAAAAAACCACAATCACACTTTGTTAGTGGCCCCAACAGCATCTTTACTGTCGATTGAAATCGCTACTAATAAGGAAATTATACTATGCGTCGCTTGAATTCAGTTTATCGTTTACTAAAATGAACCTTGATGCGAAACCAACCCCTCGATCCTAGTGATTTCTCGTAGAAGTGAAGAGGATTTCATAGCTTCCAATAAAGCGAGTATCACGTCAAAACATTCCCTCCCTTTCCTTAAGCCATTTGAACGACCAGCAAGCAGGCAGTATTGCCTTAGTTTGGGATCACCAGTTCGTACACATTGAGCATGTATGTTAGCCCCTGTTGGTGCTCTGGCAATACTTATGCTCAAGAATTAGTCGTCAGAGTAGGCTCAAATGTTCGCTGGCGAAGCCCGGAGCCATAATATAAACAATGTGCTTCTTGGCTGATTGTCTACTTTTGGCTCGACGTGGATTAAAATCGAGCATGATCATGATGATGATGTTGATATTGGTCTGTAGCACTGAAACTAAGTCCAATGTTAGTGGGCTCTCCTTCCTCTTAAATTTAATCAAGTTTAACAACCTCTGATTGCCCTCACATGCCACTGTATGAAGGGCCAAAAACGGATTAAGTGGACGAGAGGCAAAGTCACCTAAAGATATCCACGGAGTAGAAAAGAATCTTCTTCTAATAACATGAACAAACAATTGGTCAAGAAACACGCCGTCTAATAGGAGGATGCCGCAACGAACGGAGAGAAGAGCCCGCCCTTTATCCACGAAATGTTAATAATAAGGCATTGGCATTCCCACTGTGGCCATCCAAATCATTTCAATCGGGTGCTCTGATGGTCCCTCCTTATCCCTAGCCATTTATTAAAATTATCAATAGAAAAATATATTGTGTAATGTGGTTATATGTGTGTGTGTGTGTTTTTGGGTGTGGAAAAGACCGTTCGTTTCGTAGTTGCTACTCCGTTACCGATCAGAACTAGTGTAATTGCACAGAGAACCACATAGACGGAGCTTGGGAGTAGGCTTTACATCTTCAATGTACAAGTTCACTAGTTCATTCTATTTATAGATCAGTACCGGCGCCGGGCACGTCATCACTGTCTTTGGGGGGGATTAGTTTGACAATCGTTGGTTAGAGACCGTGTTTACCTCTACGTCTCCACATTTGTCAAGGGAAGGATAGATTTGTTTACAGGTTATTTACAGATCATGCGATGCGATCAATGAAATGAAATCGCAGTAGACTGCTTTTTATTTTAAATCTAGTGGTGATAGAAAGAGGCAAGTGACAAATAGCAAGGAAGTGGACGGGCCTGGGATTGAACTCCCGACCATCTGCTCAGTAAGCAGAATGGGTAACCACTTAGCTACCCAGCCATGTCTTGTAATGTGGTAATATGTGTTAAAGTGTAAAAACATGATAATTGACATTGCTTTCAAACTGAAATCTAAAAAAAATTCAACGATTAAATTAAACAACATTAAAGGCGGGGGAATAGAAACAAGGTTTTCGTCGTCTATAAGACTCAAGCTAAGGAACCAACCCACTTAAGGCCTAAGATCTGTAAAATAAAGATTTGATTATCGTTTAAGGGGTGGTAACTGAAATCTTGAAATTTTTTCGAGGCCCCTATGCTGAACAACAAACGAGCTCAGAGAGAAATGAGTTGTGTATGTGTTAGCTCTCTCTCTCTCTCTCTCTCTCTCTCTCTCTCTCTCTCTCTCTCTCTCTCTCTCTCTCTCTCTCTCTCTCTCTCTCTCTCTCTCTCTCTCTCTCTCTCTCTCTCTCTCTCTCTCTCTCTCTCTCTCTCTCTCTCTCTCTCTCTCTCTCTCTCTCTCTCTCTCTCTCTCTCTCTCTCTCTCTCTCTCTCTCTCTCTCTCTCTCTCTCTCTCTCTCTCTCTCTCTCTCTCTCTCTCTCTCTCTCTCTCTCTTCTTTCTGCTAGTATTAACCTCAACGTTCAAGGTTCGAATCCAGTTTGCCGAACTTTCTATTTTGTCACCATGATAATGATTCTATTTTCTATTTTGGCACCATGATAATGATTCAAATCAATCAAATTCATACTGATTTCTAGAGGCAAAATTCCATAATGCCATCTCATGATTATATTTAGTTTATTTCGCTAAGTGTGGGTGATGCGATCAATGAAAAGACCCCGAATTTTGCGAAGGCTTCAGTCATTTAATTTCTGGACGTACTGTTTATTCAACTGCAGCGCTCCTAGTTGTCGGATATAGAATATTTTGACAGCCGTTTGGTTGATGTTTTTTCCGCGAATTAATTTTGGAATTTTTTTCAAACAAAAAAAACGCGAAGTCGTTGAAAAAAACTACTCAAAATTACCGCGAGCGACATATACGCGAAGTCGTTGAAATTTGCCCCTCCCCATTTTGCAGGGGGGGGGGGGGCTCCCATTGAATTGAAAAACAAATTTCTGCATAATTCGAGAACTAATCAAGCAAATGGACCCAAATTTGGTATGTGGAAGTTTTTGAAGGCAGAAATGTTTCTATGGTGGTTTGAGACCTCTCCGTCCTCTGGAAGGGGGGGCTTCAATAAAAATGAAACCCAAATTTCTGCATAACTCGAGAAGTAATCATGCAAATGGAACCAAATTTGGCATGCGGAGTTTTTGAAGGAGAGAAATATTGTTATGGTGGTTGGAGACCCCCCCGCTTCAGAAAGGGGCGACGAGGGCTCTCATACAAATGAAACACAAATGTCTGCATAGCTCGAGAACTAATCAAGCGAAAGGAACCAAATTTGGCATGTAAAAGTTTTTGAAGGCAAGAGATCCCCCCTTCTGAAGCGAGGGGGGGGCTCTCATACAATTGAAAAACAAATTTCTGCATAGCTCGAGAACTAATCAAGCAAATTGAACCAAATTTGGCATGTGGAAGATATAGAAGGCAAAAAATATGTTTCTATGGTGGTTTGAGACCTCTCCTTCCTCTGGAAGGGGAGGGGGAAGCTTCCTTACAAATGAAACACAAATTTCTGCATAACTCGAGAAGTAATCATGCAAATGGAACCAAATTTGGCATGTGGAGTTTTTGAAGGAGAGAAATATTTTTATGGTGGTTTGAGACCCCTCATACAAATGAAACACAAATGTCTGCATAGCTCGAGAACTAATCAAGCGAAAGGAACCAAATTTGGCATGTACAAGTTTTTGAAGGCAAGACACCCTTCCCCATTCTGGGGGGGGGGGGCTCCCATACAATTGAAAAACAAATTTCTGCATAACTCGAGCACTATTCAAGCAAATGAAACCACACTTGACATGTGGAGGTTTTTGGGGGCAAGATTTCTAGGTATATAGGTGAATTTCGAAAAGTTGGCTCTGTTGAGTTGATTCGATTGAGCCTGTACAAAAAAATGAGTTTGTAAAAATAAATGAATTTCTGACTGACTTTTATAGACTCAGAAACTGCTGAGCCGATCTGCGTGAAAATTTGTATGCAGGGGTTTTTGGGACTGGGGAAGGTTTTTATTGATTGCTTGAACCCCTCCCCCTATGGAAGGGGGGGGGGGGTCATACAAATGAAACACAAATTTCAACTAAACATGAGAATTATCCAGGTAACTAAAACACAAAACGTGTATTTTTCGGGTAAGAAGCATGTTCTTATAGATGTTTGAACCCCTGTTCTCATTTTCAATCCCATTCCGAAAAACAACTATAAACGTCCCAGTTCTATTAAATTTTCATTCATTTTGTTGCAAGCGTAGAAGCGCTTGCATTGGGTTTAGCTAGTATACCTATAAAAATGATTATAGGTATACTAGATGGGTCCTCCCTTAGCTCAGTCGGTAAAGGCGCGGCTACAAAACAACACCGTGCAGGAGGTGCCTGGGTTAGATTCCCGGTCTGGTCTAGGAATTTTTCTTTAAGGAAAATTTCTCGACTCCCTGGGCATAGGGTATGGTTATGCTTGCCTCAAAGTCATACTAATGCAAAAATGGTATCTGACATCGAAATCTCTTAATTAATAAGAGCATTTAGACACTAAGTTGAAATACTAATTCGAAAGCAATAAGCTTGAAACGCTAAGAAAGAAGAAAGAAGGAACCTATAAAAATGAATTTCGATCTGTCTGGCCCTTATAGACTCGAAAACTACGGAACTGATCGGCTTGAACATTTCTATGCAGGGGTTTTTGGGGCCCGGAAAGGTTCTTATGATGGTTTGAGATCCCTCCCTTCCCTCTGGAAGGGGGGCCTCCCATACAAATGAACCACACATTTCTTCCTAACTCGAGAACTAATCAAGCAAACGGAACTAAATTTGGTTTGTGGGTTTTTGGAAGCAAGAAATGTTTCTATGGTAGTTCGAGACCCCTTGCCCATCTGAAAGGGGGGCTCTCATATAAATAAAACAGCAATTTATGCATAACTCGAGAACTAATCAAGCAAATGGAACCAAATTTGGCATGTTAGGGATTTTGGAGGCGAAAAATGTTTCTATGGGGGTTTCAGACCCTTCCCGCTCTGGAAGTGGTGGCTCTCATACAAATGAAACACAAATTTCAACCAAACATGAGGTAACAATTTGCTAACAAAATTTTGAAAATATACTACGCTCTTGTTAAAATAGATAGAAACATAAATATGAACTAGAGTTTCATGTAAGGATCCTCCCTTAGATCAGTCGGTAATGTTGTAACTACAACGCAATTCTATGCTTGTAGTAGCTAGGTTCGGTTCCCGGTTTGGATTAGGCATTTTTCGTGAAGGAACATTTGTCGACTCTCTGGACAAAGGGTATGATTTCCACACAAGCATAAACATGCAAAACGGCCTGGCATCGAAAGCGCTTGATAAAAAACTGAGGAAGTGCATTTGGAACACTAAAGAAAAAAAAAAAAGCAAAAAGCTTGATATGCAAACAAAAAAAAGAGAGTTTTATTTGATTGAAATTGACTGAATTTTCACGCACCATCGAATCACATTGAATGTTAGAAAATGTGTGGCCTATATTCATAAAATGATACAAATATCCAGAACAAACAACTTTTCCACATTCGTTAAAGTAAAGGCCTGATAAGCCCACGCAATTCTATTGTTAAATAAACCACCAATATGCCGCTAAGACAGCGCTTATGAACTTAATAACAGCTGCATAAATCGTAAAAAAATCGATCCATCATTCCGCACGCTCGCTACTACACAGTGCTGTTCCACTTTTCCTACCCACAGCACAACAAACTGCTTCCTAACAGTTCTACAGTCTGTTATACACACTGGTATCCAAATTCCTTGAGTCCTGCACCTTGTCCCGAATTTCTCTTTATGTCCTACACCACAGAGCAGCACCGAGCGTGGCAAGAGGATAAAAGCAACATCACTCAGGGGGATTATCTTGTACAACAACTTGTTCCTGAAACACATGCACATACAAATGTAAAACATCCACTTTTGAAGTTCTTGATCAAAAACCAATACCAGTTTGCCAATTCTACACTGGTACACACTCGTCTTCATAAACCAGCTGACAATAACGCTAGAACTCACCCCTCGACAATCTATCGCAGAAATTATGCACTCTCCGGCAGACGCTAATTATTCCTGATAAATTTTTGGAGGTGTGGCCGCGGTTAAGACTCGCGGGTATAATACGACGTCCGGTTTGTCACACTGATTCAACGGTGTATTTGCGAGGGAGGGATGTGTGTCACTACACACTAAATTGAATCGCGTAAGTACGGATTCAAAACACGGATACGCTCACACACGGGCGGCACACGACGGGATGTCTTTACGGAGCAGTGTACTAAAATCAACTGACTACCGAGCTCTGTTCGATCGAAGCTCGCAGCTCGCTCAGACTCAGCCCGATATCGGTGTGGTGCGGCGGTGTAGGTATCGTGTATCGAACAAGAAACAACAAAAAAGCAGCGGGCGTGAGAGAGCCAGGATTCAGTGCTAATATACGGCTCGCGGTGACGGCGGTGGCGGCAGCGAAGGCCTTGGTTCTGCTGCTGTATATGTTGTGTTTGGGTTTGAGTTGGTTGTCGAAAGCAAAACACCGCTATGCTTTTTACCTCCTGCGCCCAAAAAAACAGTGGCCCCCCCACCCACCCAAAAAACCAGCCCCCACCCCTCTTTTTCCAGTACATTCAATAGATCATTGCACGATGGCGTCATCAAGGCAGTTTTGACAGTTCAGGGAGCTTGTTTATGTGGACTTAGAATATTTTCGGTAAGATCGTATTTTGTACTCAGAATTTATTACGATTGAAGTAAAATTGCCGGAAAACAGACACCAGTGCTTATTTTTACATCATTTCCTGAATCTAATCGTACAGAATCCGGAAAAAGCCAATGAAAAATTTCGGTTGAGCGGTTCAAATTCTAACACCTTGTAAACAAGCTCCCTGAACTGTCAAAAAAGTGAGGTTAATACATTCCGTGCAATGATACGCACCCCCCCGGGGGGGGGGGTGGGTGGGTTCCGGTCTGGGTCGGGGATTTTTCGTTAAGGAAAATTTCTCGAAAGCTCTCAATTAATAACTGTGGAAGTGCATTTAGAACACTGAGTTGAGAGCAAGCAATAAGCTAATTGTGAAAGCAATAAGCTGGAAATGCTAAAGAAGAAGAAGCAATGATCTATTGGGCAGGTAATTCGAGTTGCACACAAAAAAATGAATAAAAGGCAACTCTGATGATATTTTTACAGTCTAAGGATTAAACTATACTTTTCGGCTGGATGATGATGATGGATTTTTTTTTTGTTAATATAATTAAAGTATAGTGTGTCTCACAATAGGTGTCACCTTTTTTCAGTCTTGGTTTATTTCAGCTGGGTAGTTTTAACAGCGGAATTGATTATACCCGTTTTGAGTGTATTCTTTTGACAGCTTATCGCTGAAGATAAACTAATAAAAAACCCTCCAAAAAGAAAGAAACACACTCCCCCCCCCAAATCAACACACAAAGCGGTTCCGTTTGTTTATATTTATCAGCTAACATGGAAGCCACACGGGAGCAAGTTTAAAAATTACATTTGCAAAAGCTTAGACCGTGTCAGATATTCAATAGCCTTAAGCAGTTCGGAGTGAGTAAGCATTTTGTTTTTCGAACCTTGAAACGGTTCAAGGAAACTGGAAATTTCCATATTTAACACAAAGGAGGTGCCAGAACGAAGAAAAAGATCGAATGTGTGAGGGAGCGAATAAAACATAATCCGGCTGTATCTGGCCGTAAATTGAGCAAACAATTTCAAATGTCCCCTGCTTCTATAAACAGGCTCCTCAGACATGATCTGGAATGCAAGCCGTACAAGAAACAACGGGTTCACGGGTTGACGGAGCGTCAAAAGCAAGCCCGGGTCCACAGAAGCAGAAATCTGTTGGTGACTGCAAGATTTTATTTTCGGATGAAAAGCTTTTCCTCTTTCAGGACAGTCATAATCAACAAAATGATTGTGTGTATGGCAAAAGTCATCCCAAGAGCTAAACTAAAGACTGTTTTCGATGAAATTTGGACACACGCAATTGTTCGTAACTTTTTAGCGTGTGGGTACAAATTATTGAATTTTTAACTGAATGTATTTCATTGTGTTGTGTCAATTGTGTAATGAGTTTCGTGAAAATCGGTCGAGTGATTTCAGTGATGGCTTCGAATGAAAAAATAGTGCGCCAACAAATTTTGGGCACTCACTTCGAAAAGTGGCAAAAAATGTGGCACATCAAGTCCGGAGAAGGCCAGGATGGTATTGAACCAATTTATTCCAACATTTCGATCAGGGATGTTGCGAAAAAGGCGAAAGTTTCAGTTTGTTTTGTGCAGATAACAATGAAACGTTCTGGATTACATGTGTACAAGGTCCAGAAGGCACCGAACCGGAGCGATAAACAGAACTCGGTGGCCAAAACTCGTGCAAGAAAACTGTACAGGGAGTGGCTCACAAAACCGTTCTGCATTGTGATGGACGATGAGACCTACATTAAAGCCGACACCAAACAAATGCCAGGACAGGAACACTACGTCGCCACCTCTAAGTTGGCCGTTCCGGAGAGTGTACGGAAGAAGAAACTGTCGAAATTCGTCAAAAAATTCCTTGTCTGGCAAGCGATCTGCGGATGTGGCAAAATGAGTCAGCCCTTCATCACCTCTGGGACCGTCAACGGACAAATCTACAAGGACGAATGCCTCCAAAAACGACTTCTGCCCTTCTTGAGATCTCACGATAGACCGACACTGTTTTGGCCGGATTTGGCATCTTTCTACTATGCCCGGCCCGTCTTAGACTGGTACAAAGATAATAATGTAGTTTTTGTACCAAAAGACGTCAACCCTCCAAACACTCCGGAACTTCGCCCAATTGAAAATTTTTGGGCAATCATGAAGGCAAAGCTCGTTAAAACTCCAAAACTGATAGAAAATGAACTTGAACTAAAGAAAGTGTGGTTAAAAGTAAGTAAGCCAGTCGGTCCTATCATTGCCCAAAATTTGATGAAAGGGGTCAAGGCAAAGGTGCGGGCATTTGGGTTGGGAGAAGAGGTTCAATGAACCAATGATGTCAAAACTTAACCATTTAGTAGTACTTTATTTCCAGAAAGTTTGAAAAGAATCGGGCTCAAGGAAAATTTTTGGTGACCTATTTTGTGTGTCCAAATTTTATCGAATACAGTCTTTAGCTGTATAACGCTATCAGAATGTATCGAAAAACATGGTATGCGGCGCCGTTTCACGAAAAAGGGAACTTCCTTTTCTTTTCATAGAACCTAACGTAAAAATTAACATTGAATATTACATCGAGCAGGTTTTTAAGAACCATTTGCTTCCTCATGCTTGAACGCTCTGTGGGAATACACCATATTGACTCAGCTCCAACTCACAAGGCAAAGAAGACACAAGCGTGGTGCGCGGTAAATTTGCTCGATTTCATCACAAGCGAAGAATGGCCTGCATCTTCACCGAATTTCAACCCGCTTGACTACTTTGTTTGGGGTTATATGCTTCAACATATAGGCCCTACGAAAGGGCTTACTTCAGATCGATTCAAGAAACATTTGGGACCAGGTTTACAAACCGTTTGCGCAAAGTTATCATGGAAAAGGGCGAGAGATTCGAAGGAATTAATATGGTTTATTTCTATAACATGTATCTTTCAAATGAAAAATAAATGCTATTATTTTGTTGATTTGTTTTGCAGTAATCTCATTTTGTTTTAGTGACACCTATTGTGACCCACCCTGTAGTATCTTCTTTGTGAAGTCTACAAAAAGTTGAACCTCGCACGCGTTAACAAGTATAGGTGACTGTTTTGTATTTTTTTTAAAAATTCAAATTGAAAGCTTATGCTGTTTGAGGGATTCTTTGGACCTGTAGTGAATCGTCTGGTTAGTTTTCGAATATTGTTTTAAAGTTCGTAGTGTATTTTTTTTTTCACAGTAAAACTAACGTGATTCCAAGATATTCATCAAGCAGGAAGAGAAAAGAAAAATAATTGTGGTCAGTTACCTGTAAAATCCATCTGCGTCAACTCGGGATCTGGCAGAACTGCTGGATTATCCTAAAAGTACTGTGACACGAGTGATCAAAAAGTACAACGAAACTTTAACACCTGCCCGCAAAGTGCAAATCAAGCGTAGGAGTGGAATCGTTGATCGTCAACTGCGGGTGAAGGTCATTCGGAAAATCCCAATATCTCGGATTATTATTTGGCGAAAAAACTGAATACCGACCGTTGTACTGTGCGGAGAATCTGGCTCCGAGAATGTTATAAAGTGGCCAGAACTGGGGCCCGTAAGTTGGACGACCAATCTCTGACGAAACTCGATGGATGTCTCTTGATCGATGATGAAACATATGCTAGAGCAGATTTTAAACAAATCCCGGGACTCAAGTTCTACAAGGCTCCTGCTCGCGGCAAGGGTCCTGGCAGATTCAAGTATAGTTTTGCGGATAAGTTCACGACAAAATTCATGATCTGGCAAGGTGGCAAGGTTTTGTGACGGATACAAAAATAAACTCGGAAGTGTACAAAAGGGAATGCTTCAACAATCGTTAAGTCCCATGATGGTCTAGTTACGCTTTGACCCGATCTAGCCAGTTGCCATTACAGCAATGAAGTGCTACAATGGTACAACGATAATGGGGTCCAGTTCATCCAAAAAGAGCTGAATTCACCAAATTGTCCTCAGTTCCGTCCAATAGAAAAGTATTGGACGATAACTAATCGGAAACTGTAGATGAAGGGAGCAGTCACCAGTGACATTGACCAGATGAAGAATTGGTAGAATCAGCTACCCAAAACCATGACTGAAGAAAGTGTGCGCCTGCTGATGAGCGGCATCAACAGAAAAGTGTGAGAATTTCTTCTACATAACGATGAATTATTTCAGTTATTTTTAAGAACTAAAATAATATTACCTTTGTTTCGTTCTTAGAAAGTTTTTGAAAGAATTGAAAGAACAGTTTAAGAAATACACGCATTCGAAAGTGCCCCATTTCTTAATGATCTAGCCTTTAAAATACGAAGCGAGTAGAAGGGCATCCCTTAGCAAAGGTGCAGCTACAAAGCAACACTATGCTGGAAGTGAGTGGGTTCGATTCCCGGTCTGACCTTGGAATTTTTCATCAAGGAAAATTTCTCTACTCCCTGGGCAATAGGGTATGATTGTGCTTGCCAAGCAATCATACTAATGTAAAATATTGTACCTGGCATCGAAAGCTCCCAATTAATAACTGCGGAAGTGCACTAAGTTGAGAGCACCCGGATGAAAATAACCATAAAGATTGGACTCCGAAAAAATGCGACACTTTGTTTTGGGTGTAACTTTTTATTGCGTGGGTAAAAATTAATGAAATTTTGGGTAATACTAGTGTAGAGTGTTATGTGTGCACAAATTTATCGCGATCTGTCAAGTAGTTTTCAAGATACATTCGAAACAAGAAGAGCTACGCCAGCAAATCTTGGGCACGGTGATCGATAATCCTGGTCAGTCGCACAGATGGATCGGCAAAAGGCTTGGAATCCACCATTCCACCGTGTCCCGCGTTGTTAAGATTTTTCCAGGAGACGGAGACCATCGAGCGGCGCGCTGGAAGCGGCCGAAAACCGAAAACGGAATACCCAGAGAAGGCGCGGAAGATAAGGCAGTACTTTAAGAATAACCCGAACCTTTCCACCCGAGACGTGGCCAAAAAGGTCAATTAGTCGAAGTGGTTCGTCTAGCAGACCATGAAGCGGGCTGGGCTACGTGTTTTTAAGGTTAGGAAGGCGCCAAACCGGACTGACAAGCAAAAAACGGTGGCCAAATTGCGTGCGCGGAAGCTGTACCGTGAGTGGCTGGTCAAGCCAGGATGTCTCGTCATGGACGACGAGACATATATCAAGGCGGACACCAAACAAATCCCCGGCTTTGAGTTTTTTTGTCGGTACGTCCCGCATGGAGGTTCCGGAAAAGTTCCGGAAGAGAAAGATGGACAAATTCGCGAAGAAGTACCTGTTGTGGCAGGCGATCTGCGAGTGCGGACGGTACAGCAAGCCGTTCGTTACAACCGGCACCATAAACGGGCAGATTTATCGAAAGGAATGCTTGCAGAAGCGCTTGCTGCCCTTCCTCCGCTCTCACCGTGGTCCCACGCTGTTCTGGCCGGATCTCGCTTCGTGCCATTACGCCAAGCCTGTAATGGATTGGTACGAAGCGAAGGGCGTTAATGTGGTCCCGAAGGAGGCGAACCCGCCAAATACACCAGAACTTCATCCGATCGAAAAGTTTTGGGCGATAATGAAGAAGAAGTAGAAGAAAAGCGGAAAAACATTCAAAACCGATGAAGCTGTGAAGAAAAACTGGGAGAAATTGTGTAAGAAAGATGGACAAAGCCTCGCCCAAGATCTCATGAGCAGTGTTAAGAGAAATGTACGAGCATTCAGCTTGGGGGAGGAAATTCAATAAATGAATTATGCTAAAAGCTAATATATAGTTATTTAATCGCTGAAAATTTGAGAAGTATCCGATTTAAAATGAATTTTTGGTGATCATTTTTGTGTGTCTCATTTTTTCCGAGTCCAGTCTTTACAATTACAATACAATAATATAAAATAACATTAAAATCTATTCCCGACCATGAATCATATTGTTCGTGAATCAGATAAATGAAAAATGCTTATTGTATTTACAATAGATCAACTATTTACTCCATATGCTAGGATTTTGAACAATTGTGAAACAATACAATGAATACCAAACGTTAAGTAATCAAGACAGATAAAGTACTTTTAAGTTTTGTGTGAAAAGCAGATTAAACTAAGATAAGAGAACATCCATTAATTATGTCACGCAAAAAGTTATTTTTTATAACCCCCCTTGCACGTTTTTTGTATGGACCTTTAATTTTTTTGTATGGATTGTCACGTTTTCTCTAACCCCCCCCCCCCCCTCCTCCCTTACTGCCTGACCTAATTAATGGACCTTCCCTTATAATAATCTTTATTATTATATAAGAACTAATGATTATTTTGTTATTAAATCTTGTAGCTTAAGCATCTCTTTGCGTTTTTATTGGATTTCCACACAGTTGTATACTTGAAAAAACTAAATGAAAGTAGTTTTTTATTATTTTATCGCCTTGGTTTCCTTAACATATTGTTGGTTCTAAGAATTATATAAACAAAATGTGAAAATAGTATTACGTGTTGTTGTATAAGAGGTAAAGGGCGAACACGAAATTATTGCGACACATTCAACAGGGCATAACTTTTTTACCATTGGGTAAAAATCAACCAAATTTTGCACACTTTCTCATTGGTGTGTATTGTTTACATGCTGTCAAACTCGAAGTCGTGTTTTTCGATTCAACGAAAATGGAGGTGAACCAACGCGAGTCGAGAGAACAAATTCTTTCCAAACACCTGGAATTTCCTGACCTGTCGCACCGGCAGTTGGGAAAAATGTTGAACATTCACCATTCAACCGTCTCCAGAGTGTTGAAGCGGTTCCAGGAGCAGTTGACGTTGGACCACGGCAAAGGAGCTGGAAGAAAACCGGGACCGGAGAACAAAAAGACGGAGGGAAAGGTGAAGCGGATGATTAAAGCAAATCCCAACGTCTCAAGCCGTGATTTGGCTAAAAAGATCGGCATGTCGCAGAGCTACGTCCAGAATGCAAAGAAGAGAGCTGGACTACATACATACAAGGTACAGAACTTCCCAAACCGCGATGAGCGGCAACAATCGACGGCTTAAACTCGGGCACGGAAGCTCTACGAGAAGATGCTGAAAAAATATGGCTGCTGTGTGATGGACGACGAAACGTATATAAAAGCCGATTTTAAGCAAATTCCGGGTTTGGAGTTTTTCACCGGCAAGAGCAAGTTCTATGTGGACGACAAATTTAAGAAGAAGAAAATGTCAAAGTTCGCCTCCAAATATCTCATTTGGCAGGCCATCTGCTCTTGCGGACTGAGGAGTGAGCCTTTCGTGACAAAGGGCACAGTAAATGGCGAGATCTACAAATCTGAGTGCCTCGAGAAGCGCCTTTTGCCGTTCTTGCAGCAGCACGACGAAGCTCCGCTATTTTGGCCAGATTTGGCATCATGCCACTATTCTAAAAGTGTCCTGGAGTGGTATGAGGCTAATTCTGTCCATTTTGTTCCAAAGGACATGAATCCGCCAAACTGTCCGGAGCTGCGCCCGGTGGAGCAGTACTGGGCAATGATGAAGCGGGAACTTTGGAAGAGCAAGAAGACAGTCAAAGACGAGAAGGACATGTTAAGAAAATGGAAAAAAAAAAACTGAGAAACTGGTACCGGATGACACTGTAAAGACTTTGATGGAGGGCATCAAGCAAAAATGCGTTGAATTTTACACTCAAGGCTCCATCGATTAACTTTTCTTTTGATTTTTGAAGTAAATATATGTATAAAACTACCCTAAAATTTTGGTTTGATTCTAAACATTATAAAAAAATTGGCATGACATTTTCGGTGTCGCAATAATTTCGTGTTCGCCCTTTAGAGGTGTTCTTAATATTTCCTATATTTCCGCTGGTTTACACCTTACACAGTTCCATGAACATGAGGTATACAATCTCTCAGAACTAGAAAATATTTGGTAGGTTTGTTCCTTATCGAAAATAATAAGACGTGTATATTTTTATTTCGCCAGTAGGGTGACCATTTCCGCGATGGAGTGGTCTAAGGAATCATGGTTCTTAAAAAAAATATTTTTTTAGAAAATTTATAACTTTTGATCAATTTGACAGATTTTCAAGATTGATTCTTCAAATGAATGCTTAGTTCTTCTAGGTTTGAGAAAAAATATAAAAAAAGGTTCCTGACTGCTTACTTTTTGTGAGAAAAAATACGATTTTAATCGTAGTAGAAGAAAACTGTGGAAAAGATCTCTTGTTCGGGATAGGAAAAAATAAATCGGGTAAAACAATCAACAGTTATTGAAAAAACAAGTTAATGATTTCTTCAAACTACATGCATAGTATTTAATACTTCAGTTAGGCATAAAGATGAATTAATGTACACTGGACGGACACCTCCCTTAGCTCAGTCGGTAAAGGCGCAGCTACAAAGCAACACCATGCTGGAGGTGGCTGGGTTCGATTCCCGGTCTGGTCTAGGAATTTTTCGTTAAGGAAAATTTCTCGACTCCCTGGGCATAGCGTATGATTGTACTTGCCACACAATCATACTAATGCAAAAATGGTACTTGGCATCGAAAGCTCTCAATTAATAACTGGGGAAGTGCATTTAGAACATTAAGTTGAGAGCAAGCAATAAGCTAATTGTGAAAGCAATAAGCTTGAAATGCTGAAGAAGAAGAATGGACGGACACCTGCGGAGTTGGGTACAGGCGACTCGTGAGGTAGTAAGTGCTCTTAAGGACGTGGAGCAAGACAGGTAATTGTTACCCATGCTATCTATATTAATAAAATTTATTGATCGGTATTTTGAATCGGTTGTGTCGATATTTTGTTCCGCAATATTTTGTTATCGGGCGTAGCGTTTTGTCTATTGTTTCGGTTTCCTAGTGGTCGAGTGAGCATGAGACGTCGTGGTTCGCCGGGTAAGATGGGTCGGTGGTGAGGTACATTGTTGCTTGGGATCCAAATTTTTCGTTCGCCATGTTCGTCGGGCCACCCTATCTTGGAACAAATAAACCACTGTCCTATTTTGTAAGTGACTACAGCGGCATCCGTACTGTTGGTGTAGATCGGTCCAAGTTGGCTCTCAAACGTTGAGATGAATTACCTTGTTTTCCTAATGAAATACCACAATCACACTTTGTGAGTGGCCCCAATCGCATCCTTACTGTTGGTTTAAATCGGTTCATAACGGGAATTGGTACTTCACTTGACAGCTTATCGTTAACCAAAACGAACCCTGCTGCCACCCAATCCTGTTATTCAAAATCCGAGTGATTTCTCGTGGAAGTGAAGTGGTTTCCACGGCATCAAATAAAGCGAGTATCACGTCAACATATCCACGTCCTACCCTTTCCTTACTTAATTGTCATCTTGTCGTTGTGAACAATACTATTAAGGACTGCTCATTAAAGAAAGTGGACACCTGTTTATCAATGGCTTAGGATTAAAACCTAACGAAAAATTGTGAATTTTCGCTCATCGTGTAAAAACATTGTGTACTTTGGCAATACACCTGAAAAATCGAAAAAAAGTGAGAAATTTTGAAGGCTGGGTTGGATTAGCTTATCAACTCGTAGATTAATTCTGCACAAATGGTTTTCCGAAAAGTTGTCGTTTCGAGCTTGGCTTGAAAAATGTTATCCGGACTCTGCCCCGTCGAAAACGACCATCTAACGATGGTTTGCCATTTTCAAACGTCGTCGTACGGACACCGATGAAATGAGGCAGTTATTCCGGAAAATTTTTAAAAACCCCTGAAATCATCATGGGCAATCGCAAAGTGAGGTTGCAAGAGATAGCTGACACTCTGAAGGTATCGAAAGGTAGTGTTACACCATCATACACGAACATTTAGGTAGGAAAAAGCTGTTTTCATATTTGTATCTTACTTAAGTTTACAGGTGTCCGGATTATTGTGAATACAGACCCTTACGTAATTAGTGTATCGACTCTAACCAGTTTTATTGTACTTCCAAAATATCTCTAAAGTTCTTTCAACCATCTCTGTGTTGATCACAAAGTCTTTGTTATATTCCTTAAAAATATCTATTGTTCGAGATGCAAACATTCAGTTATTTTCTTTTAACACCGTTATAATTTCTTATCCTTCCTAAAAGTATGACGGAATTGAAGGGAAATCACCCACTTTAAGCCACTCAAAAGCTCTCCGTGAGAAAGGGCAACCTTATAGAACAACTGAATAATTGAATGTTCCCAGAGCTTGCGTCAATTGAGATTAAACACCACACCGAACAGCAGTCAATGAATGTCTTATACCGAGCATATGTCCGATTTCCAATATTTTGCCCCATAGATTAAAGCGTTCATCATCATTATTTTGTCGCACATATTGCGGCTCCATGGAAGGAAGTTGGTCATCTAGCTTTGATAGAAACCATTTATGGATTTGCCTCGTCGCTGTTATTGGTCCCGTCAGTACAACGACACTTTTTGCGCCCGCTACGACGGAACGACGGATGGTTGGAAAGTCCCCCTTTGAAATCGGTTTGTGTAGCCATTTAGGAGAGTAGATCATGTGCAATTTTATTGAGTGTAGGAAAAATTCTCTTCCGTTTTTTGAGAGCTTTCACCTCTGAAGTAATGCCATTTTCCATTCCCGAGAGGGATTTCACGGGATTAACATAGACAAACTGGCACTGGAATCAAGCTTGTTCAAATTCCGATCCACTTGTTTTGCAAAGCGATCCGAAACCAAGCGAAAATAAGTACCGTATCATTACAATTTTCGTTACATTCGGTTTTTCTAGGTTACCGGACCTTCCCGATCGAATTATTCACACCTCTTCTGTGCCGACCGGCGTTGGGCGAAGCTAGTTGGAGTCAGTGATCAATTTCCGTTGGAGTGTGATCGTGCGTGAAATGGTGATCGGTTTTTACCTCTTCTATCGGATCTGAGAAATGGACTGCCTAATCATTCAATTTGTTTGACGTTTACCCGTGCTTTGCCTCTCTCTCTCTCTCTCTCGTCTCGTGGTAATAATGCGGATTGTCCAATCGGCTTGCATTGGTCACCGTTGTTGCTTGATGCTCTTGATGTGCTATGCTGTGTGTATGTCGCCTGCCACTGATGATGGTAATGACGATGGGCAACGACAATGGAAAGTACAACGAATTCGAACGCGAGGGAAAGTTGAATGCGGATCGGAAGAAATGCATTCGGAGAATGATTTTCCGCAGGTAATTGATGTTTACCGACGAATGACTCTTTTGCTGAGGCAAGTGTACGACACGGGTGTATGAATTAATGGAAACATGTTGATGTTTGCTTTGGCAGTTCAATGAACGGCGCAAAGCTACGTTGAACGTCGTAGAAACTACCCGATTTGTAGGAATATACTTGTTAGAAGCTTATCGAAATACACTCGAACAGTTCGAAATGGATGCTGTGCAAAAGGTGTATGACATAAAGAAATGTCCGAACTCTTATTGAACCACCAGCTTTTAATTCTACAAGGAAAGAATATGCTGGTGGTTTCTCGTCGAGGATTGCTAAGCATATGTTCATATGCTTCTCAAAAAGGATTGAATTTCGCCAGAAATGGATCTCCAGTATTTTGGGGATCTCTGCTAGCCGAAAACCAGTTTCATGTTCAGAGACCGTCATATTTGCGTGTTTAAAATTACGCTTGGCTAGCTCTGTATCCCTCGAACGACCTCCCCCATCCCCCGTCAACCACTGGGAACGTCCCGGGATCACAATCTGGTTTGGCACAGCATTTCGGCCGGTCACTATCAATTTCACTTTTCTTTCCCTCGACGAACATCATAACCATGTGCTGATTTATCTCACATTTTGGTTCGTATGTTTAAAACTCGCCACACCATCGGCTGCTTTAGTTGAAGACGGCGATCTTTGATGAATGATGAATCGTGGAAGTAAAATTGATTTATTGTTTCTGAAGCGGGGTGTGAATTAACGCATGCTATTGTTAGCGTTGTTCGGCTTTGCAAGCTTTTCTTCCTCCCTTTCGCGTTTGCAGTCGAGCTGTTAGAAATGTTTATTTTGTAAATTAGTGTCCCGCTAGTAGTGCTGGGACCGAGGTTTCGTAATTCGATAGCATGAATAATTTATCTGCTACGTTTCTGTTTTGATCGCTTCGGAGATCCCATCGCAGTTGATTGGTGAAGCGTGGTCGTGTTATATCGAGATAATCAGATTTTCGATTTTGATTATGTGATTGACAGCTAGGTTGGATACGAATACCTGTAGGCTTTGATTGGCCTCTGTAAAAGAAAGTGATTAACTGAACCATGACCTGCTGAAAATGCGTCTTCGTTAGATATCAAAAAGTCGTTCCATCGAAATGAGATTTCGTAAACTGAAGCTATCCATCGTGAATTATACGAAAATTAGAGTATTGTCGAATCAAAGTTTGTACATGTCTTTTTTATTTGATTAATGACACTTCACACCAAGGTACATTTATGTTAAATAGTACACTGCAGTTATATACTGCTCCGTAAAATATAAAACTACAAGGTACAGCCCAATGGGGTTGTGCGCAAAGGTGACGTAGGACTACGCAGCAATCGAATTCCCATACACGTCAGGGCCATCCGCTAATTGATTTAAGTCAGTCCTGAAAAGGGCCAAGAAAATTCTATTGTACACTCTTTAGAAAGCATTTGGTGGCTCTTAATTATGATACGGCCCCGGTTGTATTTTCTAACAGAAATTTCAAACAGCACAAGAGAAAAATTCATCCAAACGAACTCTTCGGTTGGCAAACTAATTTGGTCGTCGTGAAAAGGACGGATTTCGTTGACGGGGGAGGAACAGTTCACGATTGAACTTGGGCTTTCTTTCTTGGTTCATCTCCTCTTTATTGCGGGTGGCCATCCCAACAAACATCGGTGTCGAATAACTGCTTGTTCAAACAAATTTGGAGAAGTTGTTCAGCGTTTCCTTCTAGAAAGCTGAATAACTTCTCCAAATTTGTTTGAACAAGCCATTATTCGACACCGATGTTTGTTGGGATCTGCAGGTGACGTGGGATGATTGATTTTTGTCTAGTTGTCACGGGCGGCTTTTTCCCGCCAAGTCGTAGGCTTCAGCAGCCATGTCTCTCGCAGCAAGAATGACGGGAGCATCGGCAACAATAGCCAATTGCACCAACGCCTCTCTGGGCAGCGACTGCTCGCCAGTGCTGCCGCCAACTACGATCCAACTGACGATCCTACTCTGCACAGCTCCACGACCGCCGGAAAACTAAATCAAAATGCGAATATAACATTCATGGCTGCCTAGGAGACGTTCCTTACTTAAATATGAAGTCTGTGCGCGGAAAATACTGTGTATTTGGTAAATTTACTATGAAAAATCGATATTATAAGACATCACTTCATATTTGCGTTTATTTTATTAGTTGCATGTTAAAAATCAATAGTTTTAAATATTGAAATCGAAGCGTAGAAAACGTCCCGATCGATTGGTGCAAATATTTTGGAAATCAATCGTGGAATGACTTAGTTATTAACGTTCAAAACCTATATATTTTTTGTGACGCTCCAAATTTTCGCAATTCGAACGTGTACCCCAGTATTGAAAACACAGACGTAGTCCTACACTGAAAATAAATCAATAATTTTTATTATTAAAATTGGCACTTAAATCGGTCAATTTTTGCTTCGCATTGAAATCATGTGAGCCAGTATGATTCTCATTTGCCGCACATAATTTTTAACACCCCTCACTTAATACACAGGTTCGTTTCTAATGAGACTGATATGGTCCGCACATAATTTTCAATGGAGCGAGAAATGTCATTCAAGTGTGTTTTCACTTTGCCCTATTCTATCCATCTTCGCACTTAAAACAAAATAAAAAACCATGCGCGAAAAACAATTAGCTACAATTAGTTCTAGAAGAAAAAAAAACTGCAAAATCGAGAAGCAAAGTAAAGTTTACAGTGTGGTGGTTTAGGTACTTGGTTTGCCAGCGGGTGTCACTGAATTTTTTGAAGGTAATAAATTACTATAGATGTTCTTCTTTGCCATGTTAACGGTGTTTACTGTGAATATTTCAGATCTGCCGAGCATTTTTGCCAACCCCGCAGAAGAGCTGCTGAACGCGATAGCTTCAAAAAGTGATGAAGTTTTCTATGATGGAACAAATAAATCCTCTTTTATTTACACATTTCGTTTTATTACATGAAAAGTACAAAAAATCCAATACTAAACATTTTATGAAAAAAAAAATCCATGCACATTTTCACATAAAACGTATTAAAAAACTCATTTGATTTTTGCTAGTACAAGTTAATGCAATCCATGTACACTATAATTGATGTCTATTCAGCTTTTGCACTTAAAGACTATATATTTATTGCACATATGGTTAATTGACCACATTTAATAAAAAATAAGTGCCGCACCAATACAGAGCAATAACTTTGCACTTTGCCCAAATCTGATTGCACTTAAATATAAGGTGCATTGTTTTTTGAGTGTACGTCAAAAACACTCTTTCTTTCCCATCTAAAATGAAGCTATACTGTTATTTACCTTACCGATCAGACCAAGGCCGGGGTGGCCTCTGCTGTATACAGAATTTGTCTCTATTTTATTCGGTCCATGGCTGCACTCCACCAGCCTCGCAGTCTGTGTAGGGTCCATTCTACTTGATCGATCCACATTGCTCACAGCGGGCATCTTCTTCTTGTGCCCGTGCGTTCGTTTTCGAGAATCATTTTAACTGGGCTGTCTTCCGACATTCTTACGACATGCCCAGCCCACTGTAGTCGACCGATTTTATCAATGGATTTGATGGGAGGTTCTCACAGCTGCTGATGCAATTCGTGGTTCAACCGCCTCCTCCTCTTTCCATCTTCTATCTGCACTGCACCGTACATCGTACGCAACACCTTCCGTTCAAAGAAACCAAGGGCGTGTTGGTCCTCCACAAGCAATGTCTATGTTTCGTGACCGTAGAGGACTACCGGTCTAATTAATGTCTTGTAGATGGTCAACGTTGTAGTTCGGCGAACTGCATGGGTCCTCCCCAGGGACCATGTTTTGTATAAGTTGTATAAGCCGGCGTATCGCATGCGTGATAATGTTGGCACCATTGAGCAATGTGGTTTTGATTTTTTTTTTCAAAAGGGGGTTGTTTTGAAGAGTCTTAAACTATATTATTCATCGATCGAGTTTCCAATTGCTGCAATTAAGCACTTCACATGCTTCAGAAACTCACGACAGGTGCTAATAATGTAGCCTGTATCCAGTTCTCTCCTGGTACGTGTCAACGTTTGTCTGAGGCTTGCTGTACTCGGGTGGCGTTTAGAACAGGCCTTGGCCTTCATGACGCGTCATACTGAGTAATACAGCGTATTATGATCGGGGCTGAATGGCGGCCACATATGCTTCGCCCAGAACGGCAGATGTTCCAGCAACCACTTCTGAGTGCAGTACGATATGTAGCACGGAACCCCATCTTGTTGAAATACAACGTTTGGCTTCGGGCCGTACTGCTCTTTGATCAACGGAGGAACATACTTACTTAAAATCCCGATGTAGATCTCCGTGTACTTTGTCACCTTCTGGAATGAACTCCGGGTTTCTTTTTTTTGCCATCGGAAGCCACCAATCCAAACACCATAAAGCTAGCAGGATGCTTGGTCAGATACACATTTTTATGCTCGGTGGCCACGTCTTTTACCGGGAGAGATCGACGGTAAACATGCTCTCGTTAGTTAACAGGATTACTGGATTTTTTCACTTGAGAAATTTCAAGATTTTCTTAAATTGTTCGACTCGGATGAGGTTGGTGTCATGTGAGTTTTATTCTGTGCCCTCGACTTCGCCCCGCAATCTTCCTTTGCTGACCACGGACGACCGCTGGACGGCTCCACATTAATTTTCCGGTTGCTGCTTCTGATCCTTTTGATGAGTTGCTTCGTGTCCTTGACCTTCCAGTTACTCTTGTATACAGTGGAGCTCAATAGACCAAAAAGATCCTCGATACACGGAAACAAACCCGCTCCCAAAAACGGTGAAAACAAATCATGATATCATGAGCCTAGTGCATTTTTACTTTATTTGGGCTCATGATATCATGATTCTTGCTCGCGTAACGCACCTGAACCGTTACGAATTATTCTGCTGAGACGGAATCATGAAGCAGAATTACTAATATCAAAGCAAGCAGTGGAATAAAAGCGCATCTATCGATCACAATACGCTTTTATCAGCATATATTTCAAGCCACGGATTTGTTTAGCAAAGTGCACTGTTGCTCAACGGTTATTCAATAGATATGCTTATTTGGAGCACCGAATTGTTTGTTGGATTTTCACTACCATTTTTAGAAATTGGGAAGTTTAGAAAGAAATTTCTTACCAAATTAGTCTTCACAGTAAGATGCGATCTCTTGCAACTCTACAGAAGAGCTTCAAATCGCCTTTCTGTAGCTCACAGAAATCCTCGGAAGTGGCGAATCATTATGTTGGAGCCCTGCACGGTCCAACTTCGTTTCAACATCCACTTCTGGAGCCTCATGATCAAGAAGTGGATTATAGAGCTTCCGGTCGTCATTAATTCCCAATCGAATCTCAATCCCAAATCAAAGTTAAATATTCGATTTGATCCATACTGATGCAAATGTAAAAATTTAGTTTCGTATTAGTTTTGATTTCGCAAATTAAGAAATATAACGAAAAAAAAACACAAAATGATCACCTTACCTGTCGTAGCGGAAACGAACTGGACGGAACAGACTGATGCAACTGGCTTACGGGTAACTATGTTGGGAAAAATAAATAAAAAAAAACGAGCACTAAATTATAAAAAAGTCGGCAGCAAACAACGTATTCTTTCATATTCTTGCTCATCAATTTTTCTCACTTACCGGTACTTCAGCGGACACAGGATGGTGACGGAACGCACGAAAATATCCTTCTCAGTGCCGGGCAGGAACTTCTGGATACAAATCATCCATCGGACGGCACGAAAGTGAGCACTGAGTTGATAAAAAATGATTGATTGTTAGGATTTGTTAAAATTTTCACAATTCTACCTTCGAACGCGAACGACGCTGCAACATGATTGAGCACGGCTTGACAGATACACGTAACGCTTGCAGTGGTCATGATTTCTGGCTCATGAAAATGGTTGCGCTGAATCATGATATAGGTCATTTCGGTCTTGCATTCATGATTCATAGTCATGATTTCATGAAGGAACATGGCTTCTGGTTCCATGATTTGCAAATCATGAAAACGGGATCAGATTTGTTTCCGTGTAGGACGACACTTCGGCAGATTAGTCGGATTCCAGTCTTTTGGCACAAATGGTATATTTTGGCTCTCCAGGAACGTTAGCGTCTTCTTCGAGTAGTGTGATGATGCATTGTCCTTGTCTTCATTTGAGTGATGTTTCTGAAGGAACTCTCCGTCTGAGATGTCGCAAAGAAGCTGGGAGTGGCGCCTTCAACCGTGGATAGAGCTAAAAAACGAGCTGGACTGTCGACTTACAAGAAAGTGGTGACTCCAAATCGCGACGATAAACAAAACACGTCGGCCAAAGCACGAGCGCAAAAGTTGTACACGACGATGCTGACGAAGTTTGATTGCGTGGTACAGGACGATGAAACTTACGTCAAGGCAGACTTTAAACAGCTTCCTAGACAGGAATTTTACACGGCAACCGGACGGGGAAAGTTGGCAGATATTTTCAAGTACATTAAACTGTCAAAGTTCGCGAAGAAATATCTGGTGTGGCAGGCCATCTGTGCCAGTGGCTTGAAGAGCAACGTTTACATTGCGACCGGAACCGTCAACCTGGAAATTTATCTGAGCGAGTGCCTACAAAAACGTCTACTGCCTTTCCTGAAGCGACATAATTCTTCCGTTCTATTTTGGCCGGATTTGGCATCTTGCCATTACCAGGGTGGCCACACAATCTAATTCAAACATTCCCGCATATTTGACATATTTTCCCGGCTGGAAAAATAAGTTAATATAAATTGGATTTGAAGTCTTTTGAAGTTTTTGGGGAAATTGTTCAACCTGGAATTCTGACTTGCTTCATTTAGCATCTTTAAGTGTGAATCTCTGTTCATTATCATGCACATAAATGGAGCGTCACAAAACATACGCTTAACCATTTTCTCCATAGCGGCTCTAACTAGTCCCGGCAACTCGTCAAAAACAAACGAAGCTATAAGAGATTTGGTCTGTGAAACGATTCGACCACTGCTGCAGACTTGCTGACAAAATTCAGCTTTGGCCCAGTATCTTATCGTCTACCGCATCAACCACAACAGCGAACATTTTTGATCGGAATACCGACGAAATGATCCGTTTGGAATTAGGATGACTTTCCTTCAACTTTCATTCTTCCTGCTTCCTGACTTCCTCCACACATCTTCTCAAAAGGGGCAACACTCGTAGCGCTCTTCTAGCAACTTGTTCATTTTCCACCCAACGAACTTCGCAGAATCTCAGTGAATAAACTGATGAACCTGAAAAAACACGATTTTACATCATTTGTATCTAAAGCTCTCCAAAGGTAATTCTACTGATCAAAAATATCGTCATGCATCAATAGGGTATTTTAGGGATATGTGGATTAAGAAATTTTTCGATGAAAAATATAATAATATACCCGCATTCCATTTATTTTTCTATCCTGACAAGTGCAACGATTGAAAAAAAAAACAATTTCAAAATATTATAAAATAATGATGATAGCAAGACAACACCATTCTATTTCAACATGAAATAGAAAACAAAAAAAACAAAAAAACAGCCTACCTAAACTAACGAACCAACCATTGATTTCAAACATCAAAAATGTCAACAAAGCGTTGCATATTCGGACAGGCTAGCTTGCTGTCACCTTGCAAAAATGTCACTTTGCAAAAATGTCACTTTGCAAAAATGTCACTTTGCAAAAATGTCACTTTGCAAAAATGTCACTTTGCAAAAATGTCACTTTGCCAGTTTGTAAAAAATAAAAATTATTAGATTTTTTGCTTTAAAAAACGTGAAAAAATAGTTGAGATCTAAAAAAAATATTTTTGTGCTAGTAAGAACGCCCGTCATCGATATAGATGCACAACTCATTTTTTGAAAAACATTCGTTTATAAAAAAAAACTCTGATGCATTTGGTGTCTTTGTCATTGCTATAAAACAACTGGCACAATAGGTTTCTGTCCACTGCAGTGACAAATAAGTGTCTGTTATACAAATGGACTGAGACTTTATGGCATTTTAAAAATGACAACAGTGTTGCCACCCCAGGTTGGTGGAACTCGTGTAGCATATAAAAAGAAAACATATAGTAAAAAACTTTGAGAAGTTAATCTTTGCACTAAATTATACAGTAAGGAATACATATCAATACTACAGTCAAAAGGTTCAGTTATGGAGTTCCAGTCAAGTAAAATAGAAACAAAACCAAGTCATGTGCAAACCCTCACCTGTCACAGCTGTGTTGCCTGGAGACGTATTGCGGATCTCGAAACGAAGAACTTTTCTCACAAGCGTTCGTAGAAAAAGTCGTTCGTTTCGAGCTACGTAATGCCACCCCTGATCTTCTTAGAGGTACGTTTTTGAACAGGCTGAAGAAAGCCAGCAGAAAGTGATCCACATGCCAATCTGTTTGTCTTAGCCCCTCCTTGAAGGAATTGTGCATAACGTGCAAGCCGCAGCTAAGCTGGAGTGATATGCTGCCAACAACGTTCAAGTGGTGCCCAAGGACAAGAACCCTCCCAACAAGCCAGAGCTCCGCCCAATCGAACAATATTGGGCCATCGTCAAGCGGAACCTTAAGAAGACTCAAAAAGCTGTTGTGAGCGAGAAACAGTTCAAGGCAAACTGGCGTTCTGCGGCGAATAAAGTGGACAAGGAGACTGTACAAAATCTTATGGCAGGTGTTAAACGAAAGGCCCGACAATTCGCATTCAGTAAAAAGGAAGTTTAGCTGAATATTTCTCCTGTATTCTGTATTAACTGAACTTGAAAAGGAAACAGAATTTGACTTATTAATAAGAACTTTGATCGACTCACGCACATTACTGTTTGACCAAATTTTGATCGGAACACCCTTTAGTGTGAAAACTTGGCCCAAAAATTTGATTCCATTGAGCCTGTACAAATAAATAAACTTGTTAAAAACAAAGAACGCGGAGTTGATAACGAGATGTCGCGAATTTTGCAAATTTAATTTTGTGACAGCCCTGATAATGACTTTTTAGGGATGACTATGCATAGTATGTAATAAGTGACCTACTACCAGCCACGTTAGTTACGTCTTTAACTCAGTAGGCCATGAAGAAAGCACGTACTGTTGAAAGCTTGTTCTGATGCGTGGTTTGGTCTAGAGGTTTTCTGACAAAAAAATAGCTCAATTTTATGATAGCTTTCAATGATAGTCGGTGGAAACAAAAACACAGAAATTGTGCTCGCAAAAATAATGACAACGCCAAAAACAAGAAAAAGGAGAGAAAACATTCCAAAGCGCTCCACCGTCCACCGTCATAATGCCACCACCGACCGAAACACGCCACAATAACCATGCCACATAATTTAATCTTCCGAAACATTTCCATAAGCCCTCAAGTTATTAGAGGTGCGCAGGAGACAAAAACAACTCTAGCCTTAATCACCGCCACAGAGTTTATTCCCCCCCGGACCGCGCTGCCCAGAGGGCTGAAGAGTGTTTTTATTTTTATTTTCGCTTTCTTTTATTTATTCACCCTAACGAGTCCCCACCGCTAACCGTTGACCGTGGCCGTGTACCAGCGACCGCAAGCATGGGGGCGTGTAAAAGTGTGCCCTAATGCGCTGGGCACTGAAATACGACCGTGTACCACCCCAGACCCCGCAAACCATGCATGGATATGACACGGCGGAGGACGTCTCTTCTGCCATTTATTAATGTGACCCGCGGGTGGATATGTATGCGGAAAGAAAGACTAGTTACCGGCATTTAAACAATTAGAGAAATTACTTGCAGTGGAGGCCGTTTGTTGAGCTCGCTTTCCTAGCCCCGGTGGTTTGAAACCGATGAAGGTACATGAACACGAGCCATACCATTATTAGTGCCGGTCAGCGCTATTAAAATAAAACAAGGCTCATTTTAAGTACAATGACATATTGCGCGCATTATGTAGACGACAGTTCATTAGTTGAAGAGCGTAGGTTTTGGATGATTTCATTACAAATAAATGGTACGTACTCAAGTAGTGTTGTTTGGAAAACGCAATGTAATTTATCGGAAAAAGAAAAGCTTTGGTTTATTTTTATAGAACCAATTATAGGAAACAGCTATCGGTAAGCGAAAATACACTTGTTTAGTGGGTGAAACTAGCTCACATTAATAATCCAATTTTTTTACCACCGTTTGCTCATTTTTCGCCGAATGCTCCTTGCGGTCACCGGAGCATGGAGAAATTAACCGTTTCGAGTTTATGGAAGCGTTCGTTTTATTTTCAAAACTGGCTTTCGAGAACCTCGTCTGTGGTCGGTGGCTGTGATCTTTGGCTTTTCAGGAGGTGGAGGCATTTTGTTTTAGCGATTCAGCATTTTGCGAACAACTGGACCGTGAGTTCCATCAGTAGCCATGTGTGTAAGTGTGCTTGACCTTTAGTGTATCCGTTACAACTGACCATCGTTGTCATGCCGAGAAACTTTACGGGATCGTCTGTTTTCTGTTTCGTTCGATGAAGAATGATCAATTAGCCAAGTAATGTGCGCTTATCTGAAGTCGAGCAGTGAAAATAACATGTCTTATAGGAAAGAACTAATCCGTTATCTATATCAAGGTCATATAGGTTCACGATGAACGTTGTATTTTAAATGCGATATTATAATTACAGCAACCGCGTCTATAGCACAATATAAATCGATCTGAAAATATCTTGTGAACACCTAATTAAAAAAATGAGTTGAACTGCTGATTTGAACATAATTCATGAGAACAACTTTTTTAATCTTCATAGTCATTATACGCAGCGTTTTGCAGCGAGCGTTTTGCGTACTCTCGACATTGTGTTCTAAACGCACTTTCAAAGTTATTGACTGAGAGCCATGCATGTTGTTTTATATCGAAAAGATCTCCACGAGTTGACTAGAAACTGATCCCGTCTTTGGTTTAGCTAACTGAGCCTTGATAACAAGGCTACGAGCAACATAAAAAACGTAAGATTGTCTTGTGATTTTGCAAGATTTATTTTCATTTGTCGTTATGGACCGCATGCTAAGCTGTTCACAAACAAGTAATTTGCTTGAAAAAAAATCAATATAAAGGGTGTTCCGATCAAAATTTGGTCAAATAGTAATGTGTGTGAGTCGATCAAAGTTTTTATTAATAAGTAAAATTCTTTTTCTTTTTCAAGTTCAGTTAATACAGAATACAGGAGAAATATTCAGCTAAGCTTCCTTTTCACCGAATGCGAATTGCCGGGTCTTTCGTTTAACACCTGCCATAAGATTTTGTACAGTCTCCTGGTCACTTTATTCGCCAGTTTGCCTTGAACTGTTTCTCGCTCACAACAGCTTTTTGAGTCTTCTTAAGGTTCCGCTTGACGATGGCCCAATATTGTTCGATTGGGCGGAGCTCTGGCGTGTTGGGATGGTTCTTGTCCTTGGGCACCACTTGAACGTTGTTGGCAGCATACCACTCGATGGCCTTTTTCCGTAATGGCAAGATGCCAAATCCGGCCAAAATAGAACGGAACAATCATGTCGCAAAGGCAGTAGACGTTTTTGTAGGCACTCGCTCAGATAAATTTCCTGGTTGGCGGTTCCGGTCGCAATGTAAACGTTGCTCTTCAAGCCACAGATACAGATGGCCTGCCACACCAGATATTTCTTCGCGAACTTTGACAGTTTAATGTGCTTGAAAATATCTGCCACTTTTCCCCGTCCGGTTGCCGTATAAAATTCCTGTCCAGGAAGCTGTTTAAAGTCTGCCTTGACGTAAGTTTCATCGTCCTGTACCACGCAATCAAACTTCGTCAGCATCGTGGTGTACAACTTTCGCGATCGTGCTTTGGCCGACGTGTTTTGTTTAACGGGTGTCCACTAAATAATGAGAACGAAAAGAATGGGTCAGGAAAAAAATACCAGTGAAGTTTTGTTCAAACTGATTTACTTTATTAAAAGGGTCAACTTAAATCTTCAAACTAAGTTTAGTGAATATTGTCATATGGTCCGTGGTCCGCCGTGCGGCGCAGCTTAGTCGTTATGCTGGAACATGACCGTTGGACGGCAGCCACATCGATTTTTCGGATGCAGCTTTTGATCCTGTTGGTAAGTTGCTGGGTGTTCTTGGCCTTCCAATTATCCTTGTATACCATGGAGCTCAAAAGACCGAAGAAATCCTCGATAGGACGGCACTGTGGCAAATTTGTCGGATTCCGGTCTTTTGGGACATATGGTATATTTTGGCTCTCCAAAAACGTTAGCGTTTTTTTTGCGTAGTGCGATGATGCCTTGTCCGGCCAAAACACGTATTTGCCATTCGAGTGATGTTGTTTAAGAAATGGGATGAGTATTTTCTGCAAACACTCTCTTTGGTACACCTCCTGGTTGATGGCCAAACCGCTTGGTTTGAACCACGGCTTCGAAATACCCTTATCGGATATTACGATGTATAACATAACCTTCGATTCAAATTTGTGCTTGAACTTATACATTACTTTTGGAGGAGTAGTAGATTTGTCCTTAGTGTAGAATCGGTCGTTTCCCGGTATCTGAGACTTCGAAAGAGGAAAGTAGCTTTCGTCGTCCAGAACGAAAGATTTTCCGCCGTAATTCCGAGTCATTCAGCGGCATTGGGATTTCACGGTTTGAATCTGCTCATCTGTGTACTCTGGGGATCTGGTTTTCTTTCTACACACTATTCCTTCTTTCTTTAGCGTCTTGCAGATGAGTGACTTCGAACAATGGAACTTTCGGGCTGCTTCCCGTTGACTTACCGAATCCTTGTTGTTGAACATGCTGCGCAGCGAGCGGAGCGTTTTCTCATTCATTATTTTCGCTGGACGGCCGCAACCTTTCTTCCGGGTTACTCTCATGCATGCCAGGATACGGTATACGGTGGATACCGGAACTTTTTCACGACAAAAATGGTCCACCGTGTATTTTTTTCCACGATCTTCGTTCGCTTGAAAGAATTGTACAACGCGCGCGCGCAGTTCTTCCTGTTTCGACGGCATGCTGAACACGACTGAACATGTTAGAGTGAAATAAGAGTGTATGAAAATTTTCTGGAGAGTGCAACGATTCATTCATCTAAAGTGACATTTCTATGCGGCCGTTTTTGTTCTGATGGAAAAGTATTGAAATCATTCTCATGTTTTAGTGGACACCCGTTATCGCAGCAATTTGGAGTCAACACTTTCTTGTAAGTCGACAGTCCAGCTCGTTTCTTAGCTCTATCCACGGTCGAAGGCGCCACTCCCAGCTTCATTGCGACATCTCGGACGGAGAGGTTGGGGTTCCGCTCGAAACAGCGGCCAACTCTTTTTGTCGTCGCTGTGGCCTCCGGCTTTAGATTCCCCCCCGATCCAGCTTTCCTGGCTGTCGACAAACGTTCACCGAACACTTTTAATACGTTGTTAACAGTTGATTTAGCCACATTCAACAATTTCGCCAACTTGGCGTGAGAGTAGTTTGGATTTTCGCCATGCACGTGCAAAATTTTGATGCGTTGCTTCGCTTCCTTCGACGACATTTTGATAAATCTCAAAATTAAAATAGAGGCATGTTGCTACACGCACACCTCTTCAAAATGAGGGGTGTGCAAAATTTATTAATGCACGATGGAAGGAAATGCGTCAAGTTTAAGCCGACCAAATTTTGATCGAAACACCCTTTATGCGTGAGGTCGCTTGGTGTATCTACACAGACAGAAAGAATCATTTGATATCCTGTGTTATCTTATGCACATAAAGGGAATGCTAGATTTAGCAGAAAATAATGGGACATTTCATGTAAATTTAGGCCAGATAACGCATGAATCTAGCCTGTTGTATGAAAGATTGCAAACATTGTTGTATGGCGCAAATTGCAAACAATTTCGTTGTTTACGCCTCCTTTGGCTTGGCATTAAGCGAGGGGAAATTTATTTATTTATTGGCTTATGAGGGTATAAACAGAAAATCCAGTGTTCAAATGATAAAATTGTTATCCTAAATCTAACAATAATTGTCTTCGCATACAATCCCGAATTAAAATCGAAAGCGGATGAAAAACGAATTTGCAGCTTAGATTCACAGAAAAAAAAATGAATTTTAACAGACGCGTAAAATTTCCTATCGTTTAATTTCAAGTCACAGCAAGTGCAAACAATGTAATTGTTTGCAATCTTTCATACAGCGCACAACATTGGTTGCAATCTTCGATACAACAGACCTGATTCCAGCGATATCTGGCTTAAATATGCATGAAAGATCCCATTAATTTATGAAAAAAAATCTACCATTCCCTTAATGTGCATTAGATAACGCAGAAAATTAAATGTTTCTTTCAAACTGTGTTGTTCGACGGAGCGGAATCCTGACCAATGCACAGTGGTCAAAAAGTCGATTTTATCGCTCTCAACTGATAGCTCCCTAAACAGTGGAGCTAGAGCGATGGCGTCTTTGGCAAAGTTGACAAGCTCCGTATTCTGGCGGTATGAATTTTGTGATCGATTCCCCTAAAAGTGAGATAATACTTCAACTTAATGTTGATGTCTTCGGCAAAATTGTAGAAAAAGTCAATACAAACAACTTTGCTGAAGACAGACATTTTATGTTCCACCCAATAGAAGTTAGAGAGCGATTTTTTCCGATTTTTTCGTCGTATTTTCGACGACTGTACCACACTTAGGAGCAGGTAGGAGCAGATGCTTGTAATCAATGGATCTGATAATACTAGAAACCAGTTCAGAAGATCGCGATTCCTTGCCTTTCTTGATGGCTCGGAATGGTATTGAACTCTTGATGTCAGTTGAAAAAAATACAGTTTTATACGGGTCGATGCGTGTGTATACGAATTAACTGACACTGAATTTTCGTAGCTCTGCAAATGTAAAGGATCTCGTTACAATAATTGTCGTAGTGCTTAACGTAAGCAGCGGCGGTGGACAGATTTAATTCGTTCGACTCCATTATGAAAATTGGAGTTCTAGCCTGAGGAAGCATATTCCAATATGTAGCGCACCATGGAACAGTACAAGAGTTTTATGCATTAGAAGTCTCGGCACTCCTTCGCTGCAAGGAAAATTAATACTCAATTCCTCGATGATTTTAACATTATGTACAACACGGGTTGTACGTGAGCATGGTGTCAAAGATTACTACAAGATCCTTAACTTGAAACAAGTATTCAATAAAGAACAAAGTTCAGGACTGTTACAAAATTTCCAAACATTTTTAAGCGAATTTCTCCACTTCTAAAATGAAATCCGCGACAATCATTACTTATCCACGACAAAAAAAAAAGTTCTCTTACAGTGTCGAAATATTAACTGACCAACAAACAATTTCTGTTATTAAAGCACTACGATCTAGAGACATATCAGTCATCAATCAAAACAAAATTTCTTGAAAAAGTTTCTTTCGCCTATTTGTTGCGTTATGAAGAATGTGCACAGCAAAAGGTAGTCAACGAAAAAGTAGCGTTTTTAAAAGAAACACATGGGAAAACAGTAAAACTTTTATTCAATAGTTCATCAAAATACAGATATACAACATATTATGTTCAATCAATTGGATGAGTTGTATTCAAATACGTACCTTTCGTATTGAACCCTTCCATGCGTTTTTGTACAGTGTCATCGAAGTGAGTGACTGCGACTGAAGATCGTGTACAAGCAGGTTATATATTCCATTCTCATTTAATTAATAATTTCAGCGCGCTTTGGGATCATCTTTGCGTTTCAAATTACTTTTGCATTTAAGAGCATGGAGCAGCATGAAAATTTAATGCTTGTAATGCTCAATTTGTTTTTCTGTTTTTTAGCTTAACAGTCAAACAGTGTTAAATTATATTTCTGAACTTCTAAACTAAAATTCCATAAAAGACTGGCATGTGATTATAAGCAGTATAGAATTGTATTAAAATATTTGTGTTTAGTGGCATTATGATTAGATACTTCAATTATTGCAGGAATCATCAAACTGGGCTCTTCGATCACTCAAACTGCTTTTTTCGACTTATAGAATAGTCTGTTGATTCTAAAATAAACACAAAATAAATATCCTTTCATTTAAATTTTATCTTCGTTGATAGGACTACTCTACTCTGATTTTAAGCTTTTCCTGGACTATTAAGATATTAATACATATCTAATTTTTATTTTGCAGTAACAATCCAGTAGATGTCAGATATATTTTGTAAATACATAGATTATATTCTATTACGTAAATTACATACATACATTCAATAACAAAGGGTAAGAGGGAATACAGGGTGCCAGACGAAGTGTAGGCTGGATGAGGCATTAGTTATCTGGCCCATGTCATGGATGACAGCTATGCCTTCCTTGATGGAAATCGTCAAATCGAGATCAGCGAAGGTCTTATTATCTTCCGACAGCCTGCAGTGTGTTTGCTTACCCTATGTTTTAACATACCACCAGACGGAAATCCTAATGTGTATTGCTTACTGTTTATTTACTGTATTAGGAGCGTTTCGTTGAAAGGAGATTTTTTATCCTTTCCGTGGGTTTCGTGTAAGTGCTTCTGCTTACGGGTCCACACCACCGTTTTTGGCCCTTCATACAGCGGAGTAGTGAGGTTTGTACAGTTTGATTTTGCCATTAGGATGAACTGTACGCCATGGCAAGTCCTGCACTGGTGGTGGCTTCCTATCACATCAGTGTCATCCAGCACTAATTTTGCAGCGTTTTGCCAGTTGCGTCTGAAATTTTCGGCAGGTCAGTCTAGAACAGCCATGTCCAAACACTACACTGCACGCCGGGCTATTTTTTACCACGCTAGTGCGTGTATTGAAATCACCACTTTGACTTCGTGCTTCCAGACTTACACGCCACGCGGTTGGTACAACACCAATGCCAGTGCTCGTGTTTTGGCTTCAGACACCGTGTATGATGATTCGGCAAACACCACAGCCGAGTGTTTTCGATTGTGTCCGATTGCGGAATACACGCGTGGTTAATTTATTTTATTTCTACTTCTGCCGTGCTTGTTATACTCAATCAACTTATGCGCCCGTCATCCAACGGCCAAGAAAACAAACCTATAAGTCAAATTATCAAATTTTTAGAATCATCCGACGAGCAATGCTCTATCCGTGGTAACCAGTGTCATACTGGGTGTATGTTGAGAGCTTCCTTGTGATCGTAACCACTCGGCTCGGGTGTTTTCCCAAAAATCAAGACACGGTGTCTAAAGCAAAACACGAGCGTGTACACTCGTGTCGCGTCCTTTGCGTTGCGGGTTCATCTATAAGCACGAAACTGAAGTGGTATATTATTGCCACATGGTGGTGTGTTTGCAGTCAAATTCGGCTCTCGTGCAGAACGGTTTGGTGTTTTCACCAAGGCTGACCCCCACCCCCCATATTCTCCATGAATAGAAAGAAATAATTTATTATTAAATTTTTTTTCTAAATATATTTTTTCTTCTTTCTACCCCTCATGTCGTCCCTCCAAACAAACCAAACAATTAAACCACACCTCATCCACACCAAAAAAAAATAATTTTATATTTTATAAAATAAAAAAAAAAAAAAAAAAAAAAGTTTTTTTTTTTCTTAAAAGAAAAAGATATTTTTTTTTTTTTTAAAAAAAAAATAAAAGAAAAAAACGCCCCCCCCCCACCCAAAAAAACAACAAATATTCACACACAAACAAAAAACATTCACACAACAAAAAAAAAAAAAAAAAAAACAAATAAAATTTTAATAAAAAAAAAAAAAAAAAATTCTTTTCGTTGCCTTAACGAAAGAAAAAGAAAAATTAACAACCCCAAAAACAAAAGAAAAAAAAGCCCCCCCCCGGAGAACCCCCCCCGCCTTTTTTTTAATTTTTCCCACCGGGGTTTTGTTCCTGTATTTTTGGAAAGAGCTGATACTGCATCCTCTGTTGATCTCACTATGTCATGGCAACTCGTGAGGTGATAATTGAATTATGAGTATGAAGTTATAACTCTCGACAGCGCTTCAATTTGTATTTTAGGATAAATAAATTATTCCCGCCCATCCCAGCAGCAACATCAGCGAAGCAGCGATTGGCTGGTCTTCACGAAATCTATTTCGTGTATTATACAAAAAGGTGTAATGGTAGCATTTCACTAGATAAAAAGCAATATGAATGTTTCATACAATATACGAGACATTTGTTCTATGTACAAAATCCATGATTACAAAGGGAGTGAAAGCTAATTTACGAAAATAAATTTTCAGTGCAGCTTTGCAATATGTTCCGTCGTCGTACTCCTTCAACATAGTGTCATATAGTTTCTGCGCTCGAGATTTTGTGCTTTTGTTCTGCGTATCGTTACGATTTGGAGCAATACCTACTTTTAATAACTTCAGACCCGCACTCTTCTCCACTTTCTGGACGAACGATGGAGTCATTTTCAATTTTTTGGGCAAATCTCGGACTGAGACATTCGGGGCTGCAAAATGGTGAGTAGACAACTGGGATGGAGCGTGCATCCCCGCAACATAGCACTGGTCCTCACAAGTTCCTACCTCATGCTTCCACGGGTCAAGAGATGACAAAGACCGCCAGCTAAGGGTTGCGTACTTAGCTGGTAGTGCAGCCTGGGCACTGTTGTCCTTCTGACGTCAGCTAGATTGAGGAGGTGCGTTCCGAGCGTCTGTCCACCAAGGAGGTGCAGCTCAAACAGCGTCTGTCCTGGCATCCAACGGCTTAGGAAGCAGTCCCACCAACGCGATGTAGGAAGGTAGCATGCTGAATCTTACCCTACCACAAAAAATGGAAGTATTCCTTATACGGTGTATAATTTCAGACCATCTATGGAATTCCCAAGTGTTGTTTAATAATTTTAAATTTTTTCTTTCCTTCGTGGCAATGATAATGCAAGAGCGTCTACAACTGCAGCTGGACATCAGTCTACAGACATGCAGACAGTACAAATATAATTGTTACTATCATTTTATATTATAACATCCCTTCACAATATTTTTAAAGCTATTTTCAGGTTCTATGCATCGTCGTAAGTTTTAGGCCACCTAACCCACGATATGTATTTGAAAAGATAGAATGGTTTTTAATGTTTTTTTTAGAAAGGATCATACGACAAATTCTACTAAATAAAATTTCCAAAAAAGTTTAATAATTCAAAAACTAAAATTGTTTATGATCCCTCATTTTCTATTGCACCGATATAAAGAATTATTTATGGGCGCAGTAGAAAGCGAAAGTTATCGGGGAATTCAAATTTCATTTTTCTTTTTCTTTTTTGTAGATTTATTAAGCTTCCGTTTGTGGACAGTAATCATAATCAAATGAAATTTATTTCGGCTAATTGTTTGCTTAAATTTTCTTTGCTATTCTGCTTGGCTGCCCGGTGATCAACTTTCCTTCATTATAACACTTTGGAAATTTTTGCCATTTCAGAGTTTCAATCATCTAACATCACAGCAGAAGAGACAAATAGTTGCATTTAATTTTTATGTGTCTACTATTACAACATCGTATTATTTTCATCATATCATCATTATATATAAGTATAATCACATTAAAAATATTTACTAAAAGATTAATAATAATAATTAAATTTCATTTGCATCAAGGTTACAAGGAAATAGATTCCAGATGGTACAGATATTTTATTTCATAGTATCTAAAGGTGTTTTTCTATGAATTAAAATTATTGAATTTTATTAAAATTAATACTCTTCAATTCTGCTGATTGTGTATATCTATATGTCATGAATACATACATATTTTTTTGATTCATGTATAATTAAATGGTTTATGTTTTATTTAATTGCAAGGACATTCCAGAGTTATATTCATCAACCACTGATTTAGCTGTAAAGATGCACCAAGCTGCATATGATTATCATATGCCTATTATTACTATTTTAACTATTTCATCATATTATTTTATTTATAACCATATTTAAATTACAGGATGACGAATTCCAACCATGGCTTATTTTAATTAAATATTATAGTATATTTCATTGCTCTATTACATACTGCATATATTGCATATTATGACATATTATGTACATTATATATAATAAATACTGGGTTGGGAGGGAGCATCAGGGTATCATTCAAGCTGAAATTGGACGATGGTTTGATTGACTGCCTGAGTCTAGGAGGGAACGAGCATTATCATTTTCTTTATCCTACCGATTCGATTGTGATGCTGCGAATTCTACTCCAACAGTTTCAGTGAGAGTGACGCGCCCTTCTTAACAAGCCATCCTGTAGAAAGCTTAATAAGTATTGCGAATTGGGTTATTCGAATTGTTGGATCGTATCGTTGGAAGGAGATTCTTAATTTCCCGTGGATTTCGCGTGAATGTCTCTGCTTACGGGTCCACCCCTCCGTTTTTGGCCCTTCATACAGCTATATTGTGAATTCAGATCGGTGGCTCAATTTGATCTTGCTATTAAGTGGAGCTGCATCCAAGCCAAGGGCATGAAGGGATGGTGGCTACCATACATACATACATACAAATCTCGGACTGAGACATTCGGTTTTTTCGAAAATTCTTTTACCACTGCTTTCCTCTTCGCTACGAATCGAGAATCATGGTTGCCTCAGGAACCGACCTTTCCCTTAAACGTTAGGGAAGGTCCATTAATTATGTAAAGCAATAAGGGGGGAGATGGGGGGTTTGGAAAATGTGACAATCCTTACCAAAAATGTGAAGATCAATAAAACAACGTGACGGGGGGGATGGGGGTGGGGGTGGCACTTTTTTGCGTGACATAATTAATGGATGTTCCCTAGAGCGCTGCTGAAAGATTTTTAGCTCCTAAGTAATCGTCATTTTTGTACGTATCAGACATATCAGGATGTTCGCCCTTTTTGTGCAAAATTAGCTCGCGCATGCGTTCTTGATTCAACACCATTTTACAGAATAAAAGTGACAGTGGGAAAACGGGTTTTCTATAATTTCACAAATACATTGCGTACATAGAGAAGACTGTATTAAGGCATTTTCGACGACTGCTTTTTGTTGTGTACATTCTTTAGCTCTCATGATAATGTAGCTTTTATACATTATATAGCCGAAGTTTTCACGATTGCTCTCCTAATACTGTGAAGTGGCAGAACACATAAGCATTTTTTCGATAATTTGGGAATGTTGTTGAAATCATAGCTTGGTCTTTCATACAAGATCTCCGGGAACCCTTCCTAGGTTCACGGATGGCCAATATAACCCTGAATTAGTAACGAGATATCTGATCAATCACCCTGTTGCATATTAGTAATTATTTAGCTATTTAGAAGACAGTTCAGCACAATTTTGCACTTACGAAAAATAAGTGTCATTTTTTTGTAAACGTCATACTCATGAATATATGGTTAAGCTACGATCTACTGGCACCTTCATATGCACGAGTTCAACGAGTTCAATCTTCAAGAAGACTATTGAGTGGGGCCTCGTATAGCGTAGTCGGTAAATACACGGCCTACCAAGCCGGAGGCAGCGGGTCCAATTCCTGACCGGTCTAGGAATTTATCGGGTTGGAAAAATTTTCGACTTCCCTGGGCATAGAGCGTAGAGCTTGCCACACAATATACAAATTCATGCATTGGTGTAGGCAAAGAAAGCTCTCAATTAATAACTGTGGAAGTGCGCTTAGAACACTATGTTGAGAAGCAGGCAAAAAGCTCGTTTAATGAGCGTCAAAAAAAGCCAGGAAGAAGAAAAAGATGATTATTGAGTGTAGCATAAAACATAATTATTAACTTTAATATCATAGAATGTATTCCTTTATTGGAATTTAAGAAACATAACTTTATATCACGCTTACTAATTTATCACATGTTTTTTTTTCACTCTTCAAATTTTTAAATTTTCACTCCGAGTTTTAGTGGATGAGAGTTTGCTTCATTGCCGTTAATGGCTTTGAAATAGACACGTTAACAGCCCATAGGAGTTTCGTTAATTTTTTGCCCAAGATATATAAAGTATATGTATTTCTTCAAACAGTAGAATGATGTCGAATAGTAGCACTTGGTGAGACCATTCCAATGTCAGAGAATTAAGTGCATCGACCACTATGAAAATTTATAGAAATATCAGCGCTGCTCTAGACCTGTTAAAGGGCAAGTCAGTAGTTATTGCGACACATTGATTGGAAAATCGGCTATAATTGTCGAAATGAAACCAAATGTTTGCAGTAGTTCAGTATATACATTTATTTCAGCTTACTTACATCGGGTTAGTTTTAGGATGAGTTTGAGTAAAATTCTCGACATATGCGATCGATGAAGAACGACATCATCGCTCAACAAATTTCGATCGGATGAAGTTTGGGTGTCTTACGGTACAAAATTCACAGAATTAGCCACATACTTCTGCACAGTTTGGTAGTAGTGGCATGAAGCCAATTTTGTAAATCTTGCCGTTCATGGTGCCTCAATTTGACACAAGTGCATAAGCTTGCCAAATCAGGCACTTCGATGCGAATTTCGACAGCTTCTTCCGTTTGAAACAGTCATCCACAGTTCTTACTCGTCAAACATTCCTGTCCCGGCAACTGCTTGAAATTAGCTTTGATGTAGGTCTCATCATCAATGAGGCAGCACAGGTCTTTCGTGACCAGCTTCGTGTAGAGTTTCCGGGCATGGGCCTTAGCAACTGTCTGCTGGCGTTCGTCTCAATTTGGGATCTTCACTGATCTAACTCTCACTTGGAAAAAATACGGTTCCAAGGACGACCAGCTAGGACAGTTTTCACGCGGCACACAATGACAACATACCACGGTAGTTATTGACATTACGTCTATCTTCTTTTTTAAGGACAGGGAACGTGTAAGACTGAGACTCAGAAAACACCCTCTTGTAAAGGATAGTCGGTAGATACAATTCGGAGGTTCAGCCAATGAATTGTTAAGTAACACAGATGGTATCCCACCTGATCCAACAGATTTAGAGGCTTTTAGTTGGGTTTCGTATAAAACTCTAACAAAACCGGTTGCTCTCGACGGGCATGAGACGCGGCATGCTTGAGGAGGACTTGCGAGCACTCGGAGTGTTTGTACGAAGGTTGTTGAGAACCATCTTTGGCGGAGTACACGAGTCTCGAAGTGGAGAATGAACCATGATGTCGCTCAACTTGCTGACGAACCCAGTATTTGTAAGGTGGTCAAATCTGGACGAGTACGCTGTGCAGGACATGTTGTGAGAATGCCAGACAACTATCCTGCGAAAATGGTGTTGGCACAAGACGAGTGGCGCAACGAGCAAGATGGTTAGAACCAGGTGGAGCAAGATTTGAGAAGTACAAGGTGCCCACTAGATTGGGGGGGGTGGTAGCAGCCATGAACCGAGAACGTTGGAGGGATATTGTGTATCAGGTAATGTTATACCGTTCACGTTTTAAGGATTTTTACCTAAAAACGTGATTTTGTTCCCAATTTCGTGATTCAGATCATGGTGTATTTTTGCTTATTCTCGAATTCTCGAGTTCACGGATTTTTTTCCGTGCATGAAAATAAATAAATAGTTTGGTGTGGGCTCAATTATATCCGCTTCGTCTATGGAGATTTTCTTAATTTGGTGAACAGGGGTAAGCAATTTTCTAGAGGCAGCATCAACTTGTTCTCAATTTACAACATCCCTAGAAAACATTTTTTTTTGTAAATAAACTTCTACGAGCATTCGTTCTACTAATTGTAATTGGGAAACTAGGAAAATTTTAAAAAGCACTTCACTCGATAGCCTTTTACAAAACCAAAAAAACTGAAACACTTTTTCACTCTATCACTAGTAAACGCGAGCAAATTTCTTTAAATTCCACTAGAAAAAGCTTATCCTTTGACATATAGGCCTATTTCGGCTGCCACTTACAGAAATCCTCAGTCTCGAGAACTCGACACTCGATTTGAGTATTTGAGATGATTTTTTTTTCGCCATAAATATTTAATTGAGCCACTTAAGAATCCTCTTTTTACGAGCTAGGATGTTTTCAATTAAAAACATTATGGACGAAGTACCCCAAAATAACCAATTGCATAAAGCTGCCGTTTTAAAGTAGACGCAAACCGCCCCCCCACCCCCTGCTATATTGTTACATGACAAAGTTCGATTGTTGGAAAACGTTAAACTGCTCGGATGATTCTATCAATTCAGATAGTAAAAAGTATTGAATTTGCCTGTAAAATAATGCGTTCGAGGCTAATTATTCTTTGATTGAATAGTAAACTGTGACAGTAAGAACATGTCGAATGTTTTCGATTTGCCAGATATTCAGATATTCGGTGTGCAATCGCTTCGTTTATTGTCAGTACTCAGATAAATGTCTCAAAAAGAGTTTTGTGCTTTGACAAAAACACTAATTCAGTTTGACTTATTATCAAACAAACATTCTAACATTCACACAACCAGAAAAGCATCCAAAAAAAATGACCGACATTTTTCATCTTTTCTTTCACACCATCAGAGTTCGTCGATTCGGTTTGACAGATCGTCACATGTGCTGCTGCTATTCATGATTGATGAGCAGGTAAAAGTGTTAGCAGGTTATTTTCAATTTTGCACGGACCTACAAAACCGCAGATTTGCGGACAAGTGATCGACGAGAGAAAAAAAAACTGCGGTGAACCGGTGGTTGAACTTTCTTCATCATACTATTATAGCAACATAACATGCAAAATACGTATAGCCTTAATTTTAAGAAAATGTGAACTGTCGTCTCTTTTATCATCAGTGTCGCTCAGAGTGCCGTGTCGTATGGCCTCCGGGTGTGCAAACTTCAATTAAAACGCTGACGTCAAGACGTAAAATATTTGAAGTTCGTAAAAAAATATTATAAGAGACAGGCCCGATAGGGTTGAACGAAGTGTTGACGTAAAACTAATAGAAAGCTGTGTGTATGATTATTCTTATTAGTTATCATGGTAATCAATATTTTTTCCCTGAAATAACGAAATGGGATTGTTCTTGACAAATATATCTCGCATTGATCTTAATTAAACTATTCAATAATAATTCAGTCTTTTGAAGTAATAGTGAGAGAACTTATGTAATTACAATTGTTACAAAAAAAATTGAGACATGAATCCGCACTTCTCAAATCACTGAAACTTTTGAAAAATTACACGTAGCAGGGAAAAATTTCGTTGAGGTATAGCAGAGAGTCTTTGATGAAAACGACTAAGATTGGTGTTTACATTTCATCTTTAGTGTTCAATATGACGTATGACAAATCCTGACTTGTCAATATGAGAACTTGCAAAAAAAAAAATTGATTCATCTCAATCTACTGTTCATGGTGTGCTCAAAAAATTTTCGGAGCGTTTGACGGTCGAGAGGAAACCGAGAAGTGATAAAAACAATGGACGTGCTGATCCTGCCATGGACCGGAAAGTGAAGAGGATATTGATGGAAAACCCGAGTCTCTCTATTCGATCGGTGGCTCGCAAAATATGGATGTCACCTGCTGTTGTCCAAAAATTAAGCGTTGGAGGCTGAAATTGAATAAGGCAAAATCAATTCCAAATCACGACAAACAGAACTTGACAGCAAAATCACGAGCTCGACGTTTATGACTCTGCGGACATTTTACGAAGTTTTCATGCGTTGTTATGGACGATGAAACTTATGTTCTGGATGATTTCAAACAGCTTCCAGGGCTGGTTTTCTATTCTGCTATGGCCAGAAATGCTACAGCTGAGCATTTCAGAACGAAGAAGGCATCGAAATTTCCCAAAAAATACCTTGTGTGGCAAGCAATTTGCACGCGTGGAGAAAGAGTAAATCTTCGTCACTACAGGCTCAATATATAAGGAGACTTGCCAGAATGAGTGCTTGCAGAAGCGATTACTACCCTCCATCAAAAACCACAAAGAAAATCCTTTGTTCTGGCCCCATCATGCTGAAACTGTGTTGAAGTGGTACGAAGCAAATGAAGTGAATATTGTACCAAAAACCGCAAATCCGCCAAATTGTCAAGAGTTACGTCCAATCGAGAGATATTGGGCTCGAATGAAGCGGAAGCTTTATGGAATGGGACAAGGAATCAAAGATATCAAACACTTCCAACAAATTTGGTCAAAGACGGCCACCATGGTATCGGAAGAGTCTGTACAAACCCTAATGAATGGAGTTAAGCGCTAAGTTCGAAAATTTTATGCAAATACCGAATATGTTGTGACTTCGTGAATTGTTAAATCATATCCCATGGAAGCAACTTCAATTGAAATATAATGCGAAATTAGTGTTTTACGTGAGTTTTGGGGATTATCTATTTATATAAAAATGAATTTCTGTCTGTCTGTCTGTTTGAACCTTATAGACTGGAAAACTACTGAACCGATCGGCGTGAAATTTTGTATGCAGGGGTTTTTGGGGCCGGGGAAGGTTCTTATGACAGTAAGAGACCCCTCCCTTCCCTGGAAATGAAACAGAAGTTTCTGCATAACTCCAGAACTAATCAAGAAAATTGAACAAAATTTGGCATATGGGGTTTTCTGGAGGCAAGAAATGTTTCTATGATTGTACAAGACCCCTCCTTTTTTTAAAAGGGGGGGCTCTCATACAAATGAAACTGAAATTTCTGCATAACTCGAGAACTAATAAAGCAAATGGAACCAAATTTAGCATGTGGTGATTTCGAAGACAAGGAATGTTTCTACGGTTTTTCGAGATCTCTCCTCTCTCTGGTAAGGGGGGAGGGGGGGGTCTCCTACAAATGAAACACAAATTTAAACAAAACATGAGAATTATCCCTACTGTTATGAAAATTTGTAAGCAGGTTTTTTTTCGGGGCCGGAAAAGGTTTTCAGACACTCCCTCGTCTGAAGGGAGGGGGGGTGAGGGGGCTCTCATACAAATGAAACACAAAATTCTGCATAACTCGAGAAGTATTCAGGCAAATGGAACCAAATTTGGAATGTGGCGTTTTTGGAGACAACAAATGTTTCTATGTTGGTCTGAAACCCCTCTCCTAACAGGAAGGGATGGCTCTTATACTAATGATACAGATTTTTTTTTGCATAACTCGAGAACTAATCAAGCAAATGGAACCAAATTTGGCATGTGGAAGTTTTTGAAGGCAAGAAATGTTTCGACGGTGGTTTAAGACCCCTCCTCCTTCTGGAGGGGGGGGGGGGGTCTAATACAAATGAAACACAAATTTCAACCAAACATGAGAATTATCCCTACTGTTATGAAAATTTGTATGCAGGAGTTTTCTCGGGTAAGCAGAATGTTCTGATAGAAGGTTGAGTTACTCTCAGTGCCACATTATGCAGAAGAAGTTAGTCTAAAGTTATGCAAGAGAAAATTACGTTCCAACTGACAGGGTACGGCTTCGCTTGAAAATATATGTTTTGTCTATGAAATTCTACACAGAAAGAAAAACCATGGTTGAAACTAACGTTCCCAGGGTTAACTTAAAAACACACGCCTACGTTTTATTGTGCAAAAATTACACACATTAGCAAACGAACATATTTTAACAAAAAAATAACCATAAAAGCGCCAGTTCTAATAAATTTTCATTCATTTAGTTGCTAGGCTAGCACCGGGTTCAGCTAGTTGTGGATATAGACCTTATATGAGGTCGTTGGGTTCATTCAAAGACAGGATATAAAAAATGTTCTTTTCTTAAAACAAATAGGTTCATATTGCAAGTAGTTTTACTGTGATTGATCCTCTTATTTCAAAATTCAGTAGGTGCTCGATTGTAAAAACTTTGTTAAATACAATTGCGAACAATTGGTTGAACTTATTAGGTGCGCAACTAAGTTCCCGCTGTTTAGCAATAGATGGCGCCAGTAGTAAGTGCTGGTCGAATGTTGTACATCTCAAGCGTCATAAACTAAGCTCAGACATATGGTAAACAAACCGCTTTGCCAAATCAGTGATTTTGGTTTAGTGTTATATATTTTGGTTGTTTGAAGATGTCTGATTTCGTGCCAAATAATCGTCATTTGCGGGAAGTGTTGATTTTCTTCTTTCATTCGAAGAAAACGGCGGCTGAAGCACATCGAGAGCTCCAAAAAGTTTACGGTGATGCTGCTCTGAGTGAAACAACGTGTCGTGATTGGTTTCGTCGCTTCAAAAACGGTGATTTCAGTGTTGATGATCGTCCGCGTGAAGGAAGGCTAAAAAACTCCGAAGACTCTGAATTGGAGGCATTGCTCGATGAGGATCCGTGTCAAACGCAAGAAGAGCTTGGTTCAGGATTAGGAGTTTCCCGCCAAGCCGTTTCTAAGCGATTGCATGCGTTGGGAATGATTCAAAAGCAAGGAACTTGGGTTCCTTACGATTTGAAGCCAAGAGATGTTGAGCGTCTTTTTTTCGTCTGTAAACAACTGCTGCAGCGGCAAAAAAAGGAAGAGTTTTCTACATCGCATTGTGACGGGTGACGAAAAATGGATTCATTACAGTAACCCAAAACGGAAACATTCATGGGGACTGCCCGGGCATGCTTCAACATCGTCGCCTAGGCCGAATATTCACGCTGCGAAGGTTATGCTGTGTATTTGGTGGGACCAAGTTGGTGTTATTTATTATGAGCTGTTGAAACCAAACGAAACCATTACCGGGGAACGGCATCGAACTCAATTGATGCGATTGAGCCGAGCACTGCACGAAAAACGGCCACAATACGAGCACAGACACGAAAAAGTGATTCTTCAGCATGACAACGCTCGACTTCACGTTGCGAAACCCGTGAAAACCTACTTGGAAACGCTCAAATGGGAAGTCCTACCCCACCCGCCATATTCTCCTGATATTGCACCGTCCGATTATTACTTGTTCCGTTCGATGGCACATGGTCTCACTGGTCAGCAATTCCACTCATATGATGACATCTCAAAATGGCTTGATTCTTGGATAGCATCAAAAGACGAACAGTTCTATCGAAATGGTATTCACGTTCTACCAGAAAGATGGGAAAAAGTCGTAGCTTGTGATGGGCAATACTTTGAATAATTCGTTTGTAACCTTTGTTTTCAAAATAAAGTTCCTTTTTCACCAAAAAACAGCGAGAACTTAGTTGCGCACCTAATATAAATTTACACAATTATAAAACAGGACTCTTGATTTAATATATGTTCAAAAAAAATTAAGTAAATTTAACAAGATTTGAACAATGCAACAAATTGTTAGAAATATTTCCAATCGGTTGTTGTAAGAGTTTCGGAAATTTTACGAGGAATAACTGAGTTATCAGCATTCTAAAGCAGACCACTTTTTTCGTGCCCGTTAAGTATAGAATACAAAGTTTTTAGTTTACAAAAATATGGATGTTTGAATGAGTTCCGATTACAACAAAAAAGAGATAAAAAACTTCAGCGTTTGCTTCCTAAGAAAATTCCATAACTTTTGCGCAAATGGCATGAGCGAAACCAATTGAAAAATTCAAAGTTTATAAGTGTATGAAACATTTCCCATCGAACCTAATTCAGCAAATTGAATTTCCCATAGGAATATTTTTCACCGCATGAAACCTATCAAATCATTTGTTGTTCTAACCGCACTATTTCGATATTTTATTTAAATCCCAAGATTTGAAAGATTATTTAAATTAATTGTAATTTGGTAGTAAGTTCGTCAATCTTACTCGACAAATCAATTTCACCCAAATTCACGGTACTGTTTGTAATAAAGCTCAGCGACCTATTGAGTTGAAGTTATATGCAATTTTCTGGCAAACAGATATTTTTGCACTCTTGACTGTAAGCCTGAAAAAAATCCCGGATCCTGTCTTAGAGAATATGTAATGGCAGTTCAGTTTCGTTCATGAAAATATCAGTAAAACACACTCTTTAGTTGTTAAATTGAAAGAGAAATGAACAAAGGGCAAGGTACGTGTTAGAAATTAATCTCTCTCCGGTTTTCTTGGGCAGCAAAAAACCAACTCCTCGTCACTGCGAACTGCCGACAACTTGGGATGATTCTGGTATTCTAGTTGTCAGAGTTTCCTATTTTTGAGGATTTCGGAGGCCGGAAAGTTCATCACATTTGCTTATCTAGCAAGCAATGGTTCTTCGGCTTTGTTTTGACTTTCGTATCACAACCAGGTTGGCCATGACGACTAAGGGAAGCCAAAGTCGGTCAAATTAAAATCAACTGAGAGCTGATGTCTACCACTGAAATAATTTCACTTATGTTACATACTAGTGTTTATTCATAATCATTTGTTTAACTTATCTTATTTTTGAATGTTCAAGTGGTTAGCCGTAAGGGCTCTTCAGCTTTAAGTTGTTTTTTTTGTGTTTTATGTGTTCCTCGATGTTTGCCTTTGGCATGTTAAGATTTAATTAATTTATTTGATACCTAACTACTAAGCATGCAATTTGAAAATACTACGGGTGTGGTACGAGGTCTCGAATGACCTGGTGCTCCGATGTCTGGCAACGTACGCTGTATCGATTGATAGACTCACTATAGCGATCTTCAAGTGTTTTTTAGACCAGACGACGAATCTCAGATGTTCGTGTCCTCGGAGGGGTGTTTAGGATCATCCTGAGCAAGTTGTTTTGAACACGCTCAAGCTTCAGGAGATGTGTTTTTGGGCTCTCACAGACTGGCATGCCGAGAGGTGTGGAAGTAGTTCGCCTCCCCGCGGTGCACCATGGAAACGTTAAGCTCCTCTTAACGGCTAAACGAACTACAACGGAGGAAGCGCCATACGGGGCAGGGAGCCGTAAGTGGTCCTGCCTGACATAGGGAACAGGGACGACCCTGGGGTAGCCAAGGCCCCAGACGTTCCAACTTCGGTCTTGGCCCTGGCTTTCTCGATCGGAGGAAGTGTCATAAGACGCAAGGTTCGGCAGGTACCGTAAGTGGTCGGGCAGGGAGATCGCGGACGATTTGGCACCCCCATCCCCACACCCTGAGTTCTTCAGGAGTCTGTTAACAGATTTTCCATCCCATCTAAAAAAGAAGACTGGTATGCCGTACTCGATGACCGGGAGTATGATTTGTTTATACAAATTTAACTCGATGTTGAAAAGCTGCTTGCTCGTCATCTTATTTTTTTAAGGAAATAATACACGTCCGTACGCCGCACAGCTAGTTAGGAGAATTAACCAGAATATGTTATGTAACCTTGTTACATACTTGCTTACCAAAAGTATCTTACCAGCCGACATGAATTCGTCACCAACACCAATTAAGAATTTATTGATGATTTCACTAATACACTACAATTTATCTTCGTATTCTTAGTACCAGAATATGTTGCGCAAACTTGTTACATACTAGCTTTGCAACAAGCAAACGATCGAGCGAACGAGCGAACGCTTCACTCACACCATAGCTAAATCTGATCGTACCTCTTTGTTTTTGCTATTTTCGCATTTTGCTCAACGCAAAACAGAGCAATCTGACATCTAACGTTCTCCGATGCAGAATGACATTTCCGAATGACAGTGTTTACTATAGATCGAAAACAATTTGGTCAGGAACTGTCAGATAAAAAACCCCTATCAGACGCACTCGGCTCTGTCGGTTATCAGTTTTAGCTTTTATTGTAACCGAGGCGAATGAAACAAAGCTAATTACAGGCAAGTTGCTTTTAATATGAATAGACGTTTTTTTCTAATTGCAGGACTGCTCTTCCACAGACAGCAAGCTTGTTCTTCAGGGACAATGTAAACCTTCTGATGATCAATGGATACAGCAGTTTCAACAGAACGTTACACTTTGTGGCAGTTTTCTGAAAATTAGCTTGCTGTTTAACAAAATGCCAAGATAAACAGCTGAATTGGTCCATTTTACCGTTGTGTTGTTTAGGCTAATTTTATAATCATCAAGCGAAACAAGTCTGGGAGAATTAGAGTATGGGAAAAGGATGACCTGGGTCCTCGCTGCGTTGATACAGATCTTCCATTCAGTGAAGTATTCTGACAGAACATTCAGACCTCGCTGCAGTTTCGCGGTGAGCGTTCTTGTTACCCTAAAATTGTGGACAACTGTGGTATCATCGGCGAACAACGACGTAGATCCATTTTCAGGGAGCGGGGGTATGTCCGACCTAGTATACTTCCCTGCGGAACACCGGCGAAAATCTCTTGTGCATCGGAAACTGCACCATGCAGCGAAACACGGAATGTCCTGTCCGACAGATAGATTTTACTTATTTTCACCAGCAAGATGGGAAGATTGTTTCTTTTTAGCTTGAACACCAGGCCATCATGCCACACGTTACCAAAGGCATTCTCAATGTCGAGAAGTGCCATGGCAGATGATTTTGATGCAAACTTGTTCCACATGAGGATGTTAGTGACTCGGATAAGTTGGTGAATAGTTCAACGACCACGTCGGAAGCCGCCAAATGGTAGATCGCTTTCTGAAATAGCTTTGAACTCCTGAGAGGAGGCTGATTTGTCTATAGCTCTAGGGAGAGGAAAGATCTTTCCCAGGTTTCCGGATGGGGATGACTTTAACTGACTTCTAACACGACGGGAAGAAGCTAAGTCTCAGGTATTGGTTGAAGATCAACGCTAGATGACCGTAGAACTGAAGGCTCGATTGCTTGAGCTCCAAGTTCAGGATGTTGTCGAAACCTGGGGCCTTCATGTTCTTTGAGGTTTTGATATAGGTCCACAGTTCGTCAGCTAAGATCTCCAACTCTGCCAAGAAACCGTTGTACTAGCGTTGATTAGCAAAATCTGGGAATAATAGGGTCACGTGAATGCAAAATTCATAAAAGAATACTTGCTTGGTTATGAAATCAAATACTATCGCAGTATTAAATATGGAATAAGACTTAATTAAATGAAAAGAAGAAGACAATTTTGAACCATTTGCTTCTTGTTTTTAAAGAATCTGATAGAAAAATCCAATGTTCAACCTGTTCATATTCAGATCTGTATGAGAGCAAAAGTAGGTCATTTTTAAGCACATAATTGAACTACTTATACTAAAAGCACGTGAAGCAACTGTGAGACAATCACGGAAACGTACATCAGACTTAAGGCTGAAGCTGGTAGGATTAGGCTTATGATCGATGCGTTGAAAACAAAATACATGAAGGGAAGAGGCTCACGAGAAGACAATGTTAGCCTCCTACCACGGGTTCAGATCGACGGTGATGAAATCGAGGTAGTAGACGAATTCGTGTATCTGGGCTCATTGGTGACCACCGATAACGACACCAGCAGAGAAATACAAAGGCGCATTATGGGTGGCAATCGTGCCTACTTTGGACTCCGAAGGACGCTAAGATCGAATAAAGTTCGCCGAACTACAAAGTTGACCATCTACAAGACATTAATTATACCGGTAGTTCTCTACGGCCACGAAACATGGATATTGCTAAAGACTGTATTCGATGAAATTTGGACACACGCAATTGTTCGTAACTTTTTAGCGACCGGGTAAAAATTATTGAAATTTTAACTGAACGTATTTCATTGTGTTGTGGTCAATTGTGTAATGAGTTTCGTGAAAATCGGTCGAGTGATTTCAGTGATGGCTTCAAATGAAGAAATAGTGCGCCAACAAATTTTGGGCACTCACTTCGAAAACCCAAACGCTTCTCATCGATGGATCGGAAAACAGCTCGGAATCGCACATTCAACCGTATCTCATGTGATCAAAACGTTCAAGGACCGTAAGACAACCAAGCGGAAAAATGGTAGTGGCAAAAAACGTGGCACATCAAATCCGGAGAAGGCCAGGATGGTATTGAACCAATTTAAGCGTTATCCCAACATTTCGATCAGGGATGTTGCGAAAAAAGCGAAAGTTTCAGTTTGTTTTGTGCAGAAAACAATGAAACGTTCTGGATTACATGTGTACAAGGTCCAGAAGGCACCGAACCGGAGCGATAAACAGAACTCGGTGGCCAAAACTCGTGCAAGAAAACTGTACAGGGAGTGGCTCACAAAACCGTTCTGCATTGTGATGGACGATGAGACCTACATTAAAGCCGACACCAAACAAATGCCAGGACAGGCACACTACGTCGCCACCTCTAAGTTGGCCGTTCCGGAGAGTGTACGGAAGAAGAAACTGTCGAAATTCGCCAAAAAATTCCTTGTCTGGCAAGCGATCTGCGGATGTGGCAAAATGAGTCAGCCCTTCATCACCTCTGGGACCGTCAACGAACAAATCTACAAGGACGAATGCCTCCAAAAACGACTTCTGCCCTTCTTGAGATCTCACGATGGCCCGACACTGTTTTGGCCGGATTTGGCATCTTGCCACTATGCCCGGCCCGTCTTAGACTGGTACAAAGATAATAATGTAGTTTTTGTACCAAAAGACGTCAACCCTCCAAACACTCCGGAACTTCGCCCAATTGAAAACTTTTGGGCAATCATGAAGGCAAAGCTCGTTAAAACTCCAAAACTGATAGAAAATGAACTTGAACTAAAGAAAGTGTGGTTAAAAGTAGGTAAGCAAGTCAGTCCTATCATTGCCCAAAATTTGATGAAAGGGGTCAAGGCAAAGGTGCGGGTATTTGGGTTGGGAGAAGAGGTTCAATAAACCAATGATGTCAAAACTTAACCATTTAGTAGTACTTTATTTCCAGAAAGTTTGAAAAGAATCGGGCTCAAGGAAAATTTTTGGTGACCTATTTTTTTGTCCAAATTTCATCGAATACAGTCTTTACAACAGAGGCCACATCGGCCTTGGTCTGATTGGTAACGTATGGTATACTGAAAGCACGTAATTCAAATTGTAATGCAAGAAATATTCTTTTTTCCGATCGAATGGGGTATGTATGAAGTAAATCTGTTCAGTCTAATGAGAGTTGTAATGCCGTTATAAGCATAACTGTCCCATGTATATAGGGAAACCCATAGAACAATGGACAATTATGCGTAGAACGGCAGTGTAGGCGTTCAAACACCTTTTACTTGAGCGTAACGATGTATTTTTTTATTTTGAATGACACCCTGTATAGAAAAGAGAAACATAGTTCTAAGTTAAAACATTAACGAAGATTTATGAGTTAGAAGAGATCTGATATGATGTGATTACAACAAATGGCTAATCCGATAGTGTTAAATTATTAAATATTATCTTACCATCATAACACGGATATTTACGAAAACCAGCAGAGTGAAAATTCACGGATCAAAGGGGCGTCGTCGTATCATGCAGAGAAAACCCTGTCCAAGTACAAATACCAGCTACTGCAGGAAACTCCGCCGAAAAATTATCATTTATTAAATCTTCATTATTTTACCATTTTTCACCACTTTGGTAAGGGAGCGGCGGCATCGCGATCGTAACTTTCCTCCGACCAACTAAGGGCGCAGCGAGATACCATCTCAGATCAGAGTTATCCGATTTGGGCCACTTCGAGGTGTGCTGTGTCTGCCTTGAAACTGAACAAAGAGGGAATTTCATTACGCATGAATGAAAACAAATAGCCGCGAGCCAAGGCACCTACCTGGGCACGTAGATACAAGTGGCACTCACTGAAGATGCCAGGAAAGTGAGCACCGGGTGGGCTTTTGTAAGCGCAAAACTAATCGCGCCGAAGCGAAGGCTCGGTCTGTCTGTAAACATGAGGAAATGTGCAATGCATTTTCTTCAGCATTGGTAGTACATTTTTTGGATTGTTCCACATGCATATGCACAATTCGACGCGAATCTGCCGGTCAGTGAAGCGTTGCGAACACGTAAACTAAGTTACTGCCGCAGCTCACACCCTGGTTTGTTTGCTGGAATGGGAATTTGGTTTCCGGAAGGAGCTGTTGGGCCTCGTATTTAATTGGATGTGCGATTTGGTGGAGTTGAAATGTTAACTAATGAAATAAAAGTCAAGCTCAAATCAATTCCCTCGTGATATCACTGTTACGGGAAAGGACTTTATGAACCTAGTTTTCAGGCACATTTAGTCAATTTTCCTTCGATCCGAACAGGTGAAAATTATAGCTAGATGTGCGAAACAATCATTCACCACTCCTGCAATCTCAATCTTTATTCCATTCATCAAATACAAAACGTTCACGGCCAAATCCACAATCGCCTAATCAATCATGCATTATTTTCTCACATTTTAGCCTGCGACAGCCCGAGGGGACAGCAACACCCATTGATGGACCATGGACACCGAGAAAGAGCTTTCGGACGACTTGCACTAATCAACTATGGTATGGTATCAAGCAAGACAAGGCATCCCAAGAAGCAAACACAAACGGTGTGAATTTGATTGGCTTTTTAGCCAACGGCAGCCTTATGCCGCGTTTAAGATATAGGTAGGTACTTATGTATGGTACTCGATGATAATATTCCCGACGGAGAGTACTTATGGGAAAAAGTCAATACTTTCTCCGACGACGATGACGAGCCTCTTTTTTTCCAGCCACGCAAAACAAGAGAGGAACTCCAGCATGAGCGTTAATTTTTCACTTACCATACATGGTAGACCATACGTACTCGTACCTACATGGACTCAGCTCGTCGCTCGTGAGTCAAAACCTGGCGTGGCGTGTCTTCAATTTCGATATTAATCGCAGCCCAGCGCCGAGCATCCGCAATAAAGAAAAGGAAAATAAGAGCTGCGCTATGTAACGATGAGTGTGTTGTGTTTATAGGATGTTTTACACCAACGCCCAGCCCGCCACCGCTGGCTGCTGACGGCCATATGGTCTCCACTGCCAGATCGTCTAATCTATTTTATGGGCCTCCCTATGCTCGTAGAAATGAGTTTCGAACTGAAGAAAGCCTTCAGCAGAGAATTACCCATTCATGTGCTGTTGCGAAGGGCGGGGGGGTATGGTGCCAATGTGCTTCCCCGCTCATAGTGGAGAACGAGGGCTAGAAAAATGTTGACACAAGTTGCAACGCGATCAAACATGGTGACAAGATGCGAGAAAGACACACCACGAGAGAAATGCTAATGAATTTACATAAACATCCATGTAGGCGCAATATGCTCTGCACGAGTAGGTTCAAGATGTTGCGCGGCTGCTGCACCTATGTATTGCCGTCTCTCTTCTTTTTTCTCTATTACACAATAACTTGAGTGGGTATCATAAACGGAACATTTTTCATAACTCATCATAATCATCACATTTATTGGCACAATGATTCTCTTGGATACATCGTTCCTTGATGAAAGACCTTCAGAATTCTGATAAATACCGATGCATGCACTCAAACTATTGCGGATTGTAAATTGGAGATCCACGAAACATGGACATAGCTAGTGGAGGACCAACGCGCCCTTGGAGTCTTTGAACGGAAGGTGCTGCGTACGATCTACGGTGGAGTGCAGATGGAAGACGGAACGTGGAGGAGACGAATGAACCACGAATTGCACCAGTTGCTGGGAGAACCTCCCATCGCACACATCGCAAAAATCGGTCGACTACGATGGGCTGGACATGTCGTAAGAATGTCGGACGACAGCCCTGTGAAAATGGTTCTCGAAAACGAACCGACAGGTACAAGAAGAAGAGGCGCGCAACGAGCAAGGTCGATCGATCAAGTAGAAGGGGACCTGCGGACCCTCCGCAGACAGCGAGGCTGGCGAGGTACAGCCATGGACCGATTACAATGGAAACAACTTCTGTGTACAGCAGAGGCCACACCGGCCTTAGTCTGATTGGTAAGGTAAGGTAAAATTGGAGATCACGAGAATATCGTTTGCATTAAAAAAAATGACTTTTTTCGGATGGTGATAGAAAAGCTAAGACAGATAATTGCTTTTGATAAATTTCCCATGGAAGTTAATTATTTAAGCTTACTTGCAAAAAAAATGTACGCCCTTACGAGCGGCCTTCCGGCAGTTGACCGGAACATTCGCCATGGCGGACAAAAACATGCGTGTAGGCATGTTTTTGAGTTCTTTCTTCGTTTTATTTATCAATTCCTCCTCAGTTTTTGCGACAAAATTTATGGAGTAGATCTTACGCTTCAGGCTGGCCCAAAAATTCTCAATGGGACGCAGCTGGGGGACGTTGGGCGGGTTCGTCGACTTGGGTACCACATCGATATTCAGCCGCTCCATCTCCTCCAACGATCGCTTCGAGTAGTGGGCCGACGCCATTACCGGGCAGAACGCCGCGTCCTTATGGTGTTTCTTGATGAACGACGCAACTTCCGGCAGGCATTTCGTACTATAAATTTCCCCGTTCACGGCCAGTCCAGAGCGAAAGAGCGGCTTTGACATCCCCTTCTCGCTGAATGTCAGCCACAGCAGCACCTTCTTGAGGAACTTGATGTGTGAAATGAACTTCACCTCGGAGCTCACTTCCTTCGTGGGGGAAGTAAAATACGAAGTGCCCTGCCAGTCGTTGCCATCCAGGGTGAGATAGGTCTCGTCGTCCATCACCACCGCCACGTCGCGATTCGCCGGGAAAATCGAGTTGACCATCTTATCCCGCCGCTGCCGCTGCGTCATTGCCTGCAGCCCCGAAACCAGTGGACGCGACTTCCGCTTCCTGACATGTATGTTCATGTTCGCAAGGTACCTTTTCACTGTTTAGCCGACCTCCTGGCAAGCGCACGCAGCGATGTAGCCACTTTCCCCTCGGTCTTCCTCTTCAGCATCCTTTAGAGCTTCTTGTCGCTCAGGGTCGGCGGCCGTCCGAAACCGGGCTTTTTTTCGATGCTCTGATTGTTGTCTAATAGTGCCAAGATGATGTAGAGGCCGGAACGGGCGAATCCGGCGTCCACAAAGTGCCGCACGATGTCCGTTTCGACGCGGCGGGGTGCCGTTCTTTGAACGCGCACACTTCTGAACGGAGTTGCTTCACTGTTTTTGCCATCACGGTTAGAGTTCGACTGATAGGGCCGTCAAATTTTGTCTGCTGACTCATGGGTTACTATGATTGATGCTGCATGGGTAGTTTCGTCAGTGTGAGTGAAGGTAAACCCATGAAAAATCGGCAATTTTTGTCCCTTTTTTTTCAAAAGCAAACGTTAGTTAATTCATTCTCGCGAACTCCAATTTACAATCAGCAGTAGTTTGAGTAGATACATCGGTATTTATCAGAATTTTGAACATCACCAAGCTTGGTTGCTGGATCACCATAAAGATTGTCCGCTTTCAATTTGCAACACACGCAAAAAGTAATAACTTTTTTGCCTTTGTGTTAAAATGTTTGGAACGCAAAATTTGCCAAAAATAGCATGCCACTACTTAAAACAGGTTCTGGCATAAATGAGGAGAATAAGGTCAACTTCGTACCCAATGATCCTTATATTCCAAAGACCCTTGAGTTGAGACCTATTGATGGCTATTATGTAGCAGTAGTTACGCAAACATCCTAAGACAGTCAACAGAGATCAAGAACTAAAGAAAACATAAGGCAATGTACAAACACATGTCGGCTTTAATGTTGGACAAAATCCCCAGAGGGTCTTAAGAGAAAAGTAAGGGCATTTGAAACTGGAGCGCAAGTTGAATAAAGTTAACATGACAAAACTTTGCAAACATGATGAATTATGGAGAGTGTGAGCTGTTTAGTGGAATACCTGTAACTAGAAAATAAGAAGAATGATTAGTAATTTCCATTTAATTCCAACTACCTTTATTGCTTATCTTGACAGATACGCGTATTTCGTCTACAATGTGCAGACTTCTTCAGTGTCGTGTACTAATACTCGACTATTAGTACACGACACTGAAGAAGTCTGCACATTGTAGACGAAATACGCGTATCTGTCAAGATAAGCAATAAAGGTAGTTGGAATTAAATGGAAATTACTAATCATTCTTCTTATTTTCTAGTTTGCAAACATGTTTTATCTGATACTCCGTAAACAATTCACTAAAAGAAAGATTGATAGTAATGGATATGTAGTAATTGGTAATTTGTTCACGTTGCTCAAACTCGAGCAGTTCCAGGGACGCCATTCCGCTGGAAACCTCCTTTTCCATGGTGGGATCAGCAATGCCCCGAGGTATACCGTAAAAAGTCCGACGCGTTTAAAGTTTTCCGTAGACGTGGAACACCTGAGCACTTCGAAGTATACACGGCTCTCGAACGCGAACTGAAGCGCCTCATCAAGGCCAAGAAACGCGGATACTGGCGAAAATTCGTGGACGGGCTATCGCGCGAAACGGCGATGAGTACTCTTTGGAACACGGCGCGAAGATTGCGTAACCGAACTACGAACAATGAGAGCGAAGAATACTCGGACCAATGGATCCTCAAGTTTGCGCGAAAAGTTTGTCCAAATTCTGTGCCGGCACGGATCATTCCTCGCGAAACCACGAATTCGATAGATGAGATCAGCCAACCCTTTTCAATGGTAGAACTCTCTCTCGCACTCCTTTCGTGTGGCAATACGGCTCCAGGGGCTGATAGGATCAAGTTCAATTTGCTTAAGAACCTCCCAGACGTCGCTAAGAGGCGCATGTTGAACATGTTTAATCAGTTTCTGGAACTAAATATTGTACCCTTCGTCGAATATTCCCAATCGTGTTTGCTTCTCCGCCTTTGACAGTTCGGTTCAATTTGATTTTTGATAAACCCTGAGCATCATCGTCCTATGAATGCTTCTGTGATATTTGCTGCAAAGTTTGGGCTAGTTGATCCACCCCCCAAACCCCCCCTTTCCACTAAACACTCCCTTTTTCTATAACAGGCTGGTAGCGGATTTATGGATAAATAATAGTGACTTTAGTGACTAGAATAATAAAAATAGTGACCAAATAGTGACCAAATAGTGACTAAAAAGTGATTATCAAATTATCATATTTTTTTTAAATCTTTTATACATTTGTTATATAATTACAGTAAAAATAAACTAAGTGATCACCCCCGTTTGCAAAAATGAATAATAATGCGGCACATTGTAACTTTTTGGTTTTTTGTGTGTGTAAGAAGCCTGTAATCAAGCGATTTTTTGTTCTCCACTACCTCCTGCACTTGGTCCGCAGCTCGTTTTTGCGAAGACATGGCATGTACTAGATCCTTACCAATCAGGCCGGTGCGGCCTCTGCTGTACACAGAAGTTGTCTCCATTGTAATCGGTCCATGTCTGTACCTCGCCAGTCTCGCTGTCTGCGGAGGGTCCGCAGGTCGCCTTCTACTTGATCGATCCACCTTGCTTGTTGCGCGCCCTTTCTTCTTGTACCCGACGGTTCGTTTTCGAGAACCATTTTCACAGGACTGTCGTCCGACATCCTTACGACATGCCCAGCCCATCGTAGTCGACCGATTTTTGCGATGTGTACGATGGGAGGTTCTCCCAGCAACTGATGCAATTCATGGTTCATTCGCCTCCTACACGTGCCGTCTCCCATCTGCACTCCACCGTAGATCTTACGCAGCACCTTCCGTTCAAAGACACCAAGGGCGCGTTGGTCCTTCACTAGCAATGTTCATGTTTTGTGGCCGTAGAGAACACCGGTCTAACTAATGTCTTGTAGATGGTCAACTTTGTAGTTCGGCGAACTTTGTTCGATCTTAGCGTTCTTCGGAGTCCAAAGTAGGCACGATTGCCAGCCATAATGTGCCTTTGTATTTCTCTGCTGTTGTCGTTATCGGTGGTCACCATTGAGCCCAGATACACGAATTCGCCTACTACCTCGATTTCATCACCGTCGATCTGAACTCGTGCTAGGAGGCTAACATAGTGTTCTCGTGAGCCTCTTCCTTTCATGTATTTTGTTTTCAACGCATTAATCACATCCTACCCAATCCTACCAGCTTCAGCCTTAAGTCTGATGTACGTTTCCACCATCGTCGTATAGTTACGTGCTACGATATCAACGTCGTCAGCGAAGCCAAATAGTTGGACAGACTTCCTGAAGATCGTCCCACTAGTGTCTATTCCTGCTCTTCGAATCACACCCTCCAATGCAATGTTAAAAAACAAACACGACAATTCATCACCTTGCCGTAGCCCTCTCCGAGATTCGAAGGGACTCGAGAGTGTCCCTGATACTCGGACGACACACATCACTCGATCCATCGTTACTATGATCAACCACGTCAGTTTTTCCGGTTTTTCCTGTGTTAGAATTACTTCTGACATATCTTGCTTCTCAATTCATTTTTCGAGCAGTTGCCATGTGAAGCTATTTTCACTACCTTAATCACCTGAGGGTATTTAGGCTCACCTACAGCCGCTTTCTTAGTAAAAAAAACTGGTTCCAATACTCTTCAATTCTGTACTCTGTACTCAAGGTCAGCACCTAGCATTTTAACAAGTTCCATTCGTTGACCTGAATCGGAAGTAACTTGGCGATTTTCACAACATACTTGGAGCTTTCACTGGATGCAACGGCTGGTGGGTTGAGGCATTGGCAATATTTTGTAAACGAATTATTAACCAGACTTTTGACGTAGGGCTACGTCTTTGTTTTCTATACTGCTGTACAATTAAAAAAAATTAAATTGCGACCGTTACGAAAAGTGGTCAGGTTTTGAGCATTAATATCTCAATCATTTCTCAAAAGATTATGAAAAAATTTGCACCAATCGAGTATTTCTACGCATCAATTTCAATACAGAACATTGTTGATTTCTGGCCACACACTATTGAAAAATTCATAAATGTTAAGCCTTAAAAGTATATTAACTCCTTCAGGTCGAAGGGGTCATATATGACCCCAAACGGATAATGGCTATATAAAATCACACAGACTGAATAAAAGTGTACACTGTCCTCTGCAACATTGTTTTCCATCAATTTTTCTATCTGAAAAATATAAAAAACATATCAGCTTAAGGCCTAATAGACGACCTAGAACATCCTGAATATGAAGAAGTTCAGAAAGAAATACTAAATGCCGTATTAATAGTGTAAAACGTTGTTTTAGAATATTGTACACATGCCTTTAATGCGTTTAATATTTTTGTATCTTCGGGAGATGTCTTTGGTCATCCAAAACGTACTTGAGTTCAGAACTTCAAATCTACAGTTGTAACAGTAGCTTTTAGGGCTTTATAAGGTTACGATATGTATTCAAACATATTGAATAAACCTTTTGGAAGATCAACAATCATTATTTGATAACTTTGTGGTGTTATTGGTAATCAAAACTGTCCTTGAGCTCAGAACATAAGATCTACAGTTGTAACAGTAGGTGTTTGGAGTGTGTAAAGTGTCAATATATATTTGACAATATTGATTGAATAGTGTGAAAATTGTAAAAATAATGATGTAATATGGGACCACGTGCAGTCGCATTCAAGCTAATCTAGAGTGCTGTGACCGAAAAGCGCTCTGCATTTGACAAGTTCAGTTTTTTGGTGTAATTTCTCAACTTTTATATAGTCTTGCCAGATCGCTTAATTTGGTTGACTAGTGTACAAGGAATTAAAAAAAAATTACAATCGGCGATGCGAAAATAGTGACTTTAGTGACCATTTTCCGAAAAATAGTGACTTTAGTGACTTTTGGATGCAAATAGTGACTTTTTAGTGACTAGACTCAAAATAGTGACCAAGTCACTAAAAAGTGACCCGCTACCAGCCCTATAAAAATACACAGTTTTTCCCCCCCCTTTTTCCCTTCTTCAGAGGCCCCCCTTCAAAGCCGGCCCCGAGCATTTTACGATCGACAAATCGCCTTCAATGATTTTTTTTCCCATTTTTCGTCAACAGTAACTCGTCAGCTGGAAGTATAAATGGAATAAAGGAGATTTGGGGCGATGGCAACATTCTATCATCCCAAAGTTGTCGAAGAAATCTTGGTTTGGGGGTATGGATGTGGGCCGAGACTTCATTCGTGTGTTGTCTCGTGTCAATGTACCGGTTCGAGATATTTTGGCTCTACGTGATCTGGAGTTTATGAAACTCATTTATGTGTTTTTCACTAACATGAGCCTTAGATTGTAGTTAGTTTAATCTGTATGTTTAGTTTTAGTTTTTCTTTTATCTGTGTTTGTGTTTTTTCTCTCTTTCTCAAAAATGTTAAAGTCAAAAGAAAACCAAAAGTTTTATAGTTTTAATTTATTATTAGACAATTTAGAATTTAGAATAAATGTGTTATGTGAACAATACTCCAAATTCCCGCCAATCTTCCGCTCCGTTAAATCGTTATTCCTACTAACCTCGAGACGGCCGCGAGTAATCGGTTCTCTCCCCCTAACTTTAGTTTTAAGATAATTGATGTATTTAAATATGAAAACTTGGCTCTGTAAAGTTAATTCGATTGAGCCTGTACAAATAAATGATTTACATTAAAAAAAATTGTTCACGCTTTCACTCCATATAACCTAGACGACAAAATTAGGTAAAATTGCTTGCTCTAAGCAATAGATACATTTTAATGGGAAATCGAAGAAGTTAATTGTAATCGAATTGTAGAACTTGGTGAGGCCATTCCAGTGATGTAAAATATGTTCAAGCTCATTCAGACCCACATCAGCTTTCTTTCGTTGACAATTTTCGGTTTTTTCTCTCTGCTAGCCTACAATTTAATTGACCATAAAAACGCCACTGCCTCTTAGTTTCCTCGAAGTTTACCCTAACTTTCCTTAATATTTACCGTAAATACCCTCGGAATCAGCCGTAAGACCTCAGAACTCAGTATCCATCGAACTTGCCACGAGTTCCCTTATGAGGAAAAACAAAATTCGTCTTGAAATTCTATAACAATTTGTCATAAATCCTCTAGAAATATGTCTTGTGTCCTCTGAGGTCTTGCTCGAGGCTCTCTTGGCTCTCTATGCCATGAAGATTCTCAGTTTTCTCAGAACTCGTCGCAAGTTCCTTCAGAAATTGCTCTTAGTATTCTATACGCATGTCCTGAATTCCCTAGGAACATGCCTTTAATTTCCAAAGCCTCCTCGGAATTTGAGACCTCGTACACTACCGAAAATATCCTCATATTGTTTATATGTGTCAAACACGTGGATTTTTGCAACAAAACTCCAAAAATTAAATCCTTATGCCAGGCTTATACTGTGGGAAGGCGACAGCTGAAGGTGCAGTAAAGGTGGGGAGAGAGGTGAAACGGATACTTGCGGAAGGTGGCTTTGAGAGCCGCAATTTCCTTACCAACGAACCGGCGATCGCATCGCAAGTAGGAGCGGCGTCGGTAGAGAAGGAGAAGTCCGTCGAGGCGGAGAAAGGGGAAAGCATAGAGTCAATCCTATACGTTCGTCTAGCGCGACGATCTCAAACATGCTCTGGATGAGTCATACACACCAAGCAGACTTCGTCCTTCAATATACTCTAGACTGCGAAGTCCATAGGGTTCCGATCCAGCGAACTCACCGGCCACTCCAAGCTCGAAATGAACCCTGGAAAATGTTCCGCAATCCAGAGTTTTTTTTCGCTTTTGGAGCCAGTGCCGAGCCCTGTTGGAAAACCCAACCCCTTGAACCAAAATAACGACGTGCCCACGGTTTGACGACGTTCTGTAGAACTAGTTCCCCATATGTATTTTGGTTGATCTTCACTCCTTCAGGAACAAAAACCACCGGAGCTTCTTAAATTGGTCCATAGTGCTTACTTGATGTTCGCTCTGCTTGGCCAGCATGTACGACTAAATATAAAAGTCCAGGGGATTAAGGTCCGGGGAGCTGGGAGGCCACAAAGTCTTATCGAGAAAATCAGTCAAATTCTCCCGACACCACACTTGGACGATATTCGCCGTGTGGGCCGGTGCGCCGTCCTGTTGAAAGACGTAATGATCCTTCCCGTAGAGGTCCCGAAGTGGTCTGAAACCGCGGGATGTTTATGCGGGACGGGAGGATACTGGCCAACGTCGGCGCCCACAGCCGATCTTTTTGGACATTGTGCGGCTGTTGCAAGACAAAGAGTTTCTCATCAGAAAACACGAACTCATGACCTGCGTGCCACGAAAGTATCCGTTTGGCTCTGTCCAGCCTCTTCTCCGTTACCCCGTGAACCTTGTGTTTCTTGTACGGCTTGTATCCCAGGTCCTTCATCATGATGGGGTGAGCAGTCCCGATCGACACATCCAGGTCAGCAGCGGTCTTCTAGATCGAGCGGTTAATTTTTCGACGAACCTCACCACCTTGATGGCTGCTCGCTCCTCGCCGAACGCGGTCGCCCGGATCTCGCACGGTCCTTAGCCGAGCCCGTCTCCCGATACCGACGGATGGTGGTATAGGTGAAATTCCGCTTCATCCCGTGGGATTTCAACTGCCGGAATATGTCGCCGGGTCGCTCACCTCTCGCAAACAACTTTACGACAACGTTGCGGTACTCGTTCATCGTTCGCGGTAAACAAAGAACAAATGACAACAAGTCGACACCGTGCGCATCGGTTAGCCTATATATGAGGCTTAAGCAGACACCAATACCAATACACAGAATGCACATCGTGCGCACCTACTTGAACACCTTGTATAAAGAAAAATGCCTCCAGAAGCGCCTGCTGCCCTTCCGCCGGTCTCACGAAGGTAACACTCTGTTTTGGCCGGATCTGGCATCGCGCCATTACGCGAAACCGGTGATGGAGTGGTACGAAGCCAACGATGTTGCTTTTGTGTCGAAGGGAGCAAATCCGCCAAACTCGCCAGAACTTCGCCCAATAGAAAAATTCTGGAAGATTATGAAGAACAAGCTCCGGAAAACAGGGAAGGTCTTCAAAAACAACAAGGATTTAAAGAAAGAGAGGATAAAAGTGTGTATGAAAGATGGCGCGAGTGTTGCACGGGATTTTATGAGTAGCGTTAAGGACATACGGGATCAAGTCCCTATCACTTCGAAGTTTTCTGAGCACAAACCTCAAATACTATTTGGATTTCAGTCGTGAAATTTTCAAGAGTCTTTTGCTCCACTGGACCTGCTAACCAATGGATGTTAGCAATTTGAGCGTTGTTTGTTATGTTTTTTTTTTTTTGTGATTTTAAGTCTCTAAAATCGTGAATTGCTAATTAACCTAACCTATAAATCATATGGAAAAAGGACTCCCTCCAGTTTCACCTCAAGTCCAAGGTGCGGGTATTTAGCCTAGGAGAGGAGATTTAATAGACCAACTTTGCAAAAAGATAGGTAATATGTGTTTATTTATTCCCTGGGAGTTTCAATATCCGATTTAAAATGAATTTTTGTGATCATTTTTGTCTGTTGCTTTTTTTTCGAGTACAATCTTTAGATGATGAAATCTAATCTACGTCAAAGCAAATTTCAAACAGTAACCTGCGCAGAAACAAAAGCGGTCCCGAAAATGAAAACGGACATGAACTAGTTCACATTTTCAGACTTTTTACCTAAAAACGTGATCTAGTTCATGATTACGTGATTCAGTTCACGGTGTATTTTTCCTCGTTCTCGAATTCATTGCTGCAGTTCACAGATCTTGAAAGATGGCAGCAATTTGCAAACAAATGAAATTGATGAAGTTTACTAAGAAATTGACCGGGCTGTTTGTAGCTGTGACTTGGAAAGCGACATTTTCATTTAAACCGAGACCGTCAACCAGGAGATGTTCGTAGACGATTATGTGGAAAACGTCTGCTGTCTTTGGTAAAGAAATCCTACCATCCTATCATAATGGATAAATTTTGGACCATCGTCAAACAAAACCTGAAGAAGCCCCAAAAAACTGTGGGAAGTGAGAAGCATTTGAAGAAAATTGGCGTTCTGTGACGAACGAAGTTCATGAGAAGGGTGTACAGAATCTGATTGCAGGAGTTAAACAAAAACCCCGGCAATTTGGGAATTTTTTTTTCTGTCTTCTATACTAAGTGAACTCGAAAAAGAAAAAAAATATTTGAGTTTAAACATTTTTGACTTAGACTACGTCTTACAGCAAGGGTAGGGTGTCAATTGGAAATCTAAAAATAAGCGACCGTCACGAAATATCGTTACAAATTAAACGCTAATAACTTAATCAATGCTCAATAGATTTACAAGATGTTTACATCAACCGGTTAGAAATTTTCCTGCGTATCAATTCAATTCTCAAACATTATCCGTTAACAATTTTAAGCTATTGAAAATAACCAAAATATAAAATGATGTCTTATAATGCCGATTTTTCAGAGTAAATTTACTAAATGCACTGTACTTTACTATCATAGATTTCAAATGTGAGCAAGGGAGGTCTCTTGACGGCATTTACTCATTAGTGTCGCAGCACTCGAGCTGGGCAGACCAACAAACCATCGAGGATCATCAGCTGGCGATGGCATAAACTCTGGAGGCAATCTCAATGGCACGAAGCCTCTAGTGCGGAACGGCAAAGCGCCAATGTGGATTTGGCAGGTGGTGGCGGCACGTACCATAGAAGGTGCAGTGGCGACCATCCAGTGGGCAGGTAGCTGATTGCTCCGCAGGCTGTTGTAGCAAGCCCTTGGCTAGGCAACTGTTGCTAGGCAGCCAGTAAATTTCAGTGGTGTGCTAGGCAGTCGGTTGCCCATGCCGTCGATGATTTGTTGCCAGCTGGTGGGCGTCACCACGAGGAGCGAAATAAGGTGCCAGAGTGTGTGTATGTGTGTGTGCTAGTTTCGGTAGCCATCTTTATCTATACACCCCCGCTTCATTTTACTCATTTTTTGAGTACAATTGTATATTATCTCTTTTTCTCTCACGGAAATGTTACTCAATTTCCGTAAAAAAGTGGATCTACTCAATTTAATGAGTAGATCCACTTTTTACGAAAATTGAGTAACATTTCCGTGAGAGAAAAAGAGATCGTATACAATTGTACTCAAAAAATGAGTAAAATGAAGCGAAAGTGTAGCGCAACGTGCACGGCAGCTTTGTGAAAAGACCGAGAAGGATTCAATTCTTATGCGGATTATTCCAAATCCGTCCTTTTCAGGACGACCAATCCAATGTTGAGAGAGTTTGTTTAATTTGAATTTATCTTACCAATTGGCAGAAAACGGTGGCTAAAACAATTGTAGATTTCTCTTCGTTGCATACCTTGAGCATTGTGCATAACTTAGAAATGGCTGCCGTCACGAGCAATTGAAACCAATTGGCAGACAGCGGTGGCTAAAACAATTTTAATTTTCTCTTCGTAAAATACCTTGAGCATTGTGCTCAATTTGCAAAGGGCTTCCGTCATGAAAAAATGAAGCGTCTTATGGCAAGGGTAGGGTGACAATTGAAAATCTAAAAATAAGCAACAGTACGAAATATCGTTACAAATTAAACGCTTATAACTTAATAATTGCTCGATAGATTTTCAATGTGTTTACACAAATCGGTTGAAATTTTTCCCGCGTATTAAATCAATTATCAAAAATTATACGTTAAAAATTTTAAAATATTGAAAATAGGGCAAATTAAAGTTGATGTTTTATAATTTTGTTATGGAGCCTAATTTTACTAAATGCACAATACGTTCCTATCACAGATTTTAAATGTAAGCAAGGGAGATCTCATATGTAGCAATGAACAATACAAAAACCTTCGCATACACCTTCGGTACACCTTCGCAATTTTACTTATATAGCAGGGACGAATGACCCGAAGGGTTAAAGTTCCTCTCAAAAACAAAAGAAGAAGAAGAATTTTACTTATTAGTGTCGCAGTACTGGAGCTGGTCAGATCATCGTGTCATCAAGATCAGCAGCTGGCGATGGCATGAGCTCTGGAGGCAACCCTGATGGCATGAAAATTGGAGTGTGGAGCGGCAAGGTGCCAATGTAGATTTGGCAGCTGGTGGTACCATAGAAAGATTACTGATTACTGAAGATGATTACTCTGCATGCTGTTGCTAGCAAGCCCTTGGCTACGCAACCGTTGCTAGGCAAGGATTAAATATGCAGTGGTGTGCTAGGCAGTCGGTTGCCCAAGCCGGTGATGATTTGTTGCCAGCCGGTGGGCGCCACCACGAGGAGCTAAATAAGGTTCCTGAGTGTGTGTGATATTCTTGGTAGCCATTTTAATCTAAAGCACAACGTGCACGGCAGAAATAATCGGCTTCGTGAAAACATCGAGAAGGATTCAATTCTTATGCGGATTATTTCAAATCCGTCCTTTTCAGGACGACCAATCTATTGTTGAGAGAGTTTGTTTAATTTGAATTTATCTTAGCGGTGAGTAAATCAATTGTAGTTTTCTTTTCGTCGCATACCTTGAGCATTGTGCATAATTTATAAATGGCTGCCGTCACGAGGAATTGAAACACCGGTCGATAATAATTCCATCGTATCTTGATTGATTTAATTTGGAGCTGAGATTTTTGCACTAACCTAGATGTTTTTACGATTGTCATTTTATTTATTCAAGTATTTTAAAATTTAAATAAAAGATATAAATTTTCGCATACATATTCATCAATCGGTGTTGAAAATTTTAAAGAATGTTGCGTTCCAGCAAGTATCAAGAAATTCCCTAACACAGACAACGTTTTGATCCTCGAAGATGATATTCTGAAGTACCGGTCTCTAAACATTCCAATTAGACGGTTATGAATAGTTATTCTGTTGTGTTAACGATTCGCGTTGGATGAGAGTTTTACATCTAGGAAGAAATAAGTTTTGAGAAACTGAAAGTGAGAATAAGTACGATGCCTAATCGTTTTGATGCCTACCGTATGCGCAAATTTCGGAAGCGCGTTAAGATCGAACTTTCGGAAAATCCTCCGAAACGACCATGTACCGATGTCGAGCGAGCTTGTGGTTACCGGGCGAAACTGAAAGCAGCCAGAAGTAATGCGTTACCAACTACTGGTTGGGACGCTGGAGTAGAACCTTCAACTCGAGGCTGTATCATCATTTAAAGCTTTCTAAAGAGTGTGCAATAGAATTTTCTAACAAACAGCTGATCTAACGATCTATTAGTACCAGACCCACACTATTTTGATCAGACGGCAAAGGAAGGGGTCAAATGAAAGTTTTAAAATAACTGAAACATGAACACTTCCCGATAGATTTTCGAGATAATTGCTTCAATAAGTTGGAGTTTTTCACGACTGTCAACCTTCAAAAATATCATTATTTTTTTTACTTTGAATTTCCAAACAGACCCTGAACAATCTGTAACGCGATAAGGATTATGGTCGCCAGCCGGTCGATCATATCAACATCATCACTACAACCGTTGCCCTTTCATCATACCAACATTCCTTCCATACATCCATTTTCACGGCTGCTGAATAATTTCTAAGAAGCGAATCATAGAATGTTCTACATACTTACTCACTTACTTATGCTAATTCAACGTCCCATTAGAACAGTACCTACGTTAAAATGTTCCGCTACGAAACTACAGAAACTAATCCAATGGTTTAACGTAGTCTACGTCCACCGGTCGTGAATTATACACAACCCCACTGATTTTGTTTTAATCAATTTACAGGCTTTGTTGTTTGTCCAAATTTTGATCGTAACACCCTTTACCATTTAATTTATTGTATGGTTTTGATTGGCATCCTGTAGTAAAACTATTGCAGCACATGCGAACACACCCTGTATGTGTGGAAATACAAACTAGTGAACCGATGATGATTCTAAAATTGGTTAGTATCAGTCAAACCCGGATTCATTGCAAAGAAAACAAACTATGACTCCGATACTGACCATCCATCAGAACGCTAGTCCTAACCAATGCAAACAATAGAACATCAAATAGAAAATGAGAGTTCACGTTGCGAAAGCGAGTCATGTTTTCCTTATTCCAAGCTGATCCCCGGTGGTTCAATCCGAGTATTGTTTCTTTGCCCAAAGCATACAATGTAATAAGGACTAAGATATGTTTCTTTAACTACAAAAAAACAAATATGTTTCCTAGTTTGAATTAATTCGGGCTAGGGTCCGGTGTTAGATCTAAAACCCCGTAACGCACCTCGAGAAGGTGATCTACCAGCGTTAGGGGTTTCCCTACTATACATACCATTACGTTGCAAAAACTGTTTTCGACTGTATTTCGCCGACGAATTCTTTTTCTCTAATACGTCAATTTTCGTGACAAAAAGTAATTTTACTGAAAAGGTTTATAAAACTCATCACCTTTTGACATTAAATATGGTTTGATCATCACATGCAAGTGAGCACCACCTAGGTGTCGTTAGAAGGTGCACGGCTCCAATACATTGCATTTTAAATCTGTGATTCTAACGTCGCGACGTTATTAAAATTTCTCATTTTTAATTGCGATGAGATTTTTTTTTAGGGCCGTTAGGGTGGAACCACATAATTAAAGTAGAACTTTATTTGCCACGTGAGCAACATTGATCAACAGTACCAACTGCTTTCCCATGAAAAAAAATATCTTTGAATGTGAAAGAATTGGGGTTAATCTTTATAGCCTCCATAATCCTATCAACTTTTCAAATTTAATCAACCGATAAAGAAATCATCATTTACCATAGCACCTACCAACCAACCGGGCCTAAAAAGCCGACAGTCCATTGTCTTTGCCAAGCTCATAAAAGTTTTAGCAATTGAGTACGCGGCTCTTTCGAAAAAACCATCGGCTCCTCGCTTGAAACAACGACCATCAGTCAAACCAAAAGACGGATAGGCTTTCGTCTTCGGATTCTTGTAATGCTTTCACTCTTCACGTTTAGTCACTATCAAAGACCACCGCAAGATGCCGCACTGAACGCGGCATCATCGCGGGTAGTTTATCAGCTATTGGCATTCGAGCAGTTAATTATGACATATTTTTTTTTTAATTTATTACTTATTATTCACCCGGGACTTATCTCGATGGGCCAGCTGCAAAGAAGGTGCTTTCTCGAACACAAGCTATGCCCAAGTGGATGTGATCTCAAAATTCCATCGAAGCAGCGCAATTTATCAGCATAATTGACTGCAGATACCTCGCGTGTGCTTATGTGGTCCCAAGAATTTATTAAAAGCGGTATTGATACATTGGAAATAGGTTCCCGGGGATATTTTGAACCTTTCAGAGGTGTTTCTTTCGTATAGCTATAGAGTATTATTCGTACGTGCTTAGAATTGCCAGCAAGGTTTTACTATTTGAAATCTGTTTGGTACCTGTTTAAGGTTTCAGGACAGAGCCACCTCGTTAGGAAAGTTCCAACCTACATTGATTTAGCGCTAACGAGCACGCTAACGATACAGATCATTACTAGTTCCATACGTGATCTGAAGGAAAATGAACTTAAGTGAGATATGGTTTGATTGTAACTATCGGATCTGAGCTATTTGCAGCAAAAGATCTGATCAATGGCTCTATAAGTTTTATCGCTGTATGTATATGGGTTCAAACATTATTACTGTTGATGCTTTGACTATGAACAGCGAATAAATTAGTCATAAAACATACACCCCACACTCTCACTCTTTTGGCACAAGTCTTGACAATTAGCATTATACATGAAAAAAACATCATATTTGTGCTGCTCCTATTGCTGGTGGTTGTTATGTGTTTGATTCAAGTGCATCATTGGGATGATTATGGTTAAGGTTCATTTATCTTCAATTAAATTCACGGAATTTTAACATTAACAAATTTTAAATTTTAAATTTATTGATGTATGGTTTTATTTATTGATATATGAAGTTGATTTATTCAATTGACTACCTGAAACAATTTTCAAATCTGACTGTACAGGGTGGCAAAGGTTGCCTGTCAGCGTTTTTTATCGTCTACGTTAATCTGTTGTACAGTAACGTTTGCATTAAAACAATGGATAAAAATTGCCGATTTTTCATGGGTTTACCTTCACCCGCACTGACGAAACTACCCATGCAGCATCAATCATAGTAACCCATAAGTCACCAAACAAAATTTGACAGCTCTATCGAACTCTAACCGTGATGGCAAAAACAGTGAAGCAACTCCGTTCAGAAGTGTACGCGTTCAAAGAACGGCAACCCGCCGCGTCGAAAACGGACATCGTGCGGCACTTTGTGGACGCCGTATACGCCCGTTCCGGCATCTACAACATCTTGGCACTATTAGACAACAATCAGAGCGTCGAAAGAAAGCCCGGTTCCGGACGGCCGACGACCCTGAGCGACAAGAAGCTCCAAAGGATGCTGAAGAGGAAGACCGAGGGAAAAGTGGCCACATCGCTGCGTGCGCTTGGCCGGGAGGTCGGTTCAACTGGCCAAACTGTGAAAAAGTACCTGACGAACATGAACATACATGTCAGGAAGCGGAAGTCGCGTCCACTGGTTTCGGAGCTGCAGGTAATGACGCAGCGGCAGCGGCTGAATAAGATGGTCAACTCGATTTTCCCAGCGAATCGCGACGTGGCGGTGGTGATGGACGACGATACCTATCTCACCCTGGATGGCAACGTCTGGCAGGGCCCTTCCTATTTTACTTCCCCCACGAAAGAAGTGAGCTCCGAGGTGAAGTTCACTTCACACACCAAGTTCCCCAAGAAGGTGTTGCTGTGGCTGACAATCAGCGAGAAGGGGATGCCAAAGCCGCTCTTCTTTCGCTCCGGACTGGCCGTTAACGGGGAAATTTATAGTACGAAATGCGGTGTTCTGACCGGATCTGGCGTCGGCCAACTACTCGAAGCGATCGTTGGAGGAGATGAGGCGGCTGAATATCGATGTGGTACCCAAGTCAGCGAACCCACCCAACGTTCCCTAGCAGCGTCCCATCGAGAATCTGGGCCAACCTGAAGCGTAAGATCTACTCCAACCAATTTACAAATCAGCCCTTGGGTCACTTTAAGTTTAGCTTTTTAAATTTAAATTTGAAAAGCCTAAGGGTGGGTCCTGCCTTAGCTCAGTGAGTAAAAGGCGCGGCTACAAAGCAACACCATGCAGGAGGCGACTGGGTTCGATTCCCGGTCTGGTAGGCATTTTTCATTAGGGAATTTTTTCGACTCCCTGGGCATAGGGTATGATGGTACTTACCACACAATCATACTAATGCAAAAATGGTACGTGGCATCGAAAGCTCCAAGTTAATAACTGTGAAAGTGCATTTAGAAGACTAAGTTGAGAGCAAGTAGTAAGCTTGAAACGCTAAGAAAAAAAAAGAAGGGTGGGGAATCAGTTCCCGGATGATCTGGTAACCAGATTTCAGGTAGCGTGCTCTATACCAATTGAAAGACTTGCTGAACCGGTCTTCGAGTATCTTTATCCCCGCCAGAAGGATGGACCTCAGTTGTTCTTATACTCGGAGGGGTGTTCAGGATCATCCTGAGGAACTTGTTTTGAACACGCTGAAGTTTCAGGTGGTGTTTTTGCCCAGCATTTCCAGGCTGGTATCCCATATTCAATGACCGAAAGTATGATTTGTTTGTAGACAGCAAGCTTTTTTTTCAGGGACAATGTAGACCTTCTGTTGATCAATGGTACAGTAACTTCAACAGAACGTTACACTTTGTGACAGTTTTGTCAACCTGCTCTCTGAAAATCAGCTTGCTTTCTAGGGAAATGCCACCAAGATAGACAATTGAATTGGCTTATTCCACCTTTGTGTTGTTTAGGCTAATATTATAATCATTAGGCGGAACAAGTCTGGGAGTTTTTTAGTATAGGAAGAGGATGACATGGTTCTTCGCTGCGTTGATACAGATTTTCCATTCAGTATTCTGACAGGACATTGAGGCTTCGCTGCAGTTTTGCGGTGAGCGTTCTGGTTACCCTACCATTGTGGACGACTGCGGTATCATCGGCGAACAACGACAGAGATCCATTTTCAGGGAGCGCGGGTATGTCCGAGGTGAACAGGTTAAATAGAAGTGGACCTAGTATACTTCCCTGTGGAACACCGGCGGATATATCTTATGCATCGGAAACTACACAATACAGCTTAATAAATAGTTTTGAATTATCTTCACAATGGGCATCACCGTTTTAGCATGAACACCAGGCCATTATGCCACACGTTATCAAAGGGCTTATCGATATCGAGAAGTGCCATGGCAGATGATTTAGATACACACTTGTTCCGCCTGAGGATGTTGATGATTAGGTACAGTTGGTGAACTGTAGAACGACCACGTTGGAAGACAAATTGTTCGTCGAGCAAGATGTTGAGCTCGTCAGCAGATGTGAGAACCTGACGGTAGATCGCATTCTCAAACACCTTTGATAATCCTGAGAGAAGCTGATTGGTCTATATTTCTTGGGAGAAGAAGGATCTTTTCCAGGCTTCTGGATGGGGATGACTTTAGCTAACTTCCAACACGAGGGGACGTATCTGAGTCTCAGGCATTGGTTTAATATCGACGCCAGATGACCGTATAACTGGGGACTCAATTGTATAAGCTTTAAGTTCAGGATGTTCTTGAAACCTGGAGCCTACATATTCTTTGAGGTTTTACAATAGGTCAACAAAAAAAATGAGAAAAAAATTTGGGGGAATAATTTGAAGAAAAACTTCACGGAAGGAATTGTTTTCAGGAACAATTCTCTGTATTAGAAACTAAATTTGGAGGATTTCAAAGAACAATTTATACAAGTTTCATCGGATACTGAGAGTCGTTTATAGAAAATTTCAATATAATTTGAAAGCGTATTTTACAATAAATTTTCTTCAGTCAGCCGTCTCTCTTCACTATCTCTTGCGGCTTACCTCGACTAAGCAAACTATTTTTGGGCTTTGTTTGTAGCTTAGGTCGATCGCAGACTTTGTTAGCTTGGGTTTTAAACAATAGTTGAGTTACGCATTCTGTGGGGGGGAAAAATCTCGATCGCTTCTATGAATAGCGCTTCTATGGATAGTATCGGATGCATTCTTACATGTTCCGGGAACCCCAAGTGAAGTAGTCAGTGCAGGGCCAGACCTCAAATCGCATTGGAAATTCAAAATGGGAATTGTTGATCGTGTTTTCTCTACATGCCTGAATGAGCAACTTTTCTTAACATAAAAACGCATAGGTCAGATCACACCATAGGTGAATACACTTAGGTTTATTTTTCTAGTGTCCTCGCCCAGCCTTATCAGCAACTGCATGCAACCCTTTGTCGCAATTGGCGAAAACGGTGTTATTTTGTTATGGGTTAAGAAGGTAAACTTGTAAACAAAATAAATATGTATATGTATTGGTGAACGCGGAAAGATCTAAGAATGGCACATGCTGAGTTAACTATGATTAGAACCAAATCGGAAAAAGGTATGTTTAGAAATTCATACTGAATGTTTTCAGTGAATTATTTGAATCAAGGTGGCGGTCACTTTGATCCACTTATATTTGTTGACCTAAAGCTCATTCCAAAAGCTGAAATTCAAAATATAATGTAAGATGAACTAGTGGCGCTTGATTAATCTTCTAACATTATCTAACACTACATTGCTCTTGCTCTAAGCTCTCTCACTGCAGATATTGGAGTTAGAGCAATGCAATGCTAGACACAGTTGTAGGGTTAGTCAAGTGCCACAAGTTCATCATACAACATATTTTGTAATTCAGCTTCTGAAATGAGCAATCAGCATACGAATATAGTTGATGTTGAATCAAAGTTAATTCAAATCAACGGTCTAATAGTTTCAAAATTTTTAGTGGATGAAAAATAAACATTTACCTACGAGCAATACACAAATTGAGTTTAGTTTCAAAATAAGAATCGTTTTTCTCAATGAGGTTTCGTCCAAAGCAAAATTTACTCTAGACATCCACTAGCACACTACGAAATCCACTAACACAACAACAACGCGGTGTGGGTATTAGTGTGTACACAATCTCTCTCTTTCTCTCAATGTTGTGTGCGGTGAGGCCAAAGTTTCGTTCTTGAATATTTTTTTTTCTCTTACCTTCCTTCTTGACTCGCACTTTACCAACATTCAGAATATTGCGTAAATATTATTACAACTTCAGCCCTCCACTTTCGTTTGCGTTTTTCAAATGTGCACAACTTCCGACCTACCTTGATATCCTTTCCAGCGACGAATTCAAGCGGAATCCAACTGAAAATCACTAAAATCTCGTCACGCACAACACACCGTTTCACAATCGAGAACAAGAAGATCGCGGTTTTTGACAGAATCGGTCGAACAGAAAAAAATGCATGCATGCATGGGTACAGCAGACGAAACCAAAACACCAACACAGCCTTAAAGTTCTATAAAGCAAGGCCTGTTTTGAAAGTGTGGCTCACTCCATTTAAAAGTCTACACACGCCTCAGGATAGGGTTCCTCTAATATATCTTGTATGGTTATGGTATGTATACTTAACGAGATATTCTGGGTATCATACAAACCATTTGGGGGATAGTTGAGGATTGGGTTATCATTCGCTTAGATAAATTTCTATGTTCTATTTTCATCTGTTAGTTTGGCTTTTCCCCAAGGGGTCGGTCAATCTGATCAGTTTAAAATCTTCAAAAGATTGCGAATCTTTTCCAAAAAACAGGCCAAGTTGATAACACTTTTTTCAAATTTCACTTTTTTTTCAGTGTTTAATAATTGTAAACAACGAAAAAAAAAGAATACAAATCTCGACAAAATAGTAAAAAGGTCGAGAGTAACATTTGTAAACAATGGCTTCTAGCGTATTTTTCTGGGATCTGCTTGCTCCCACAAACAAAATAGCGTCAGAAACAGATACAGGGAGTTATTACCTTCCCGTCGGTAAGGATATAGATGTTAACAACCTGGCATTTCCAGGATATTTACATTTACATTTACAGTCATTGTTTACAATTGTTACTTCCGACCTTTTGACGATTTTGTCTAGAAATGCCAAAAAAAACTCAAGGCCTTTGATCTCTGTACACTCCTGTTTCATTTTACTAAATTTTTGAGTACAATTGTCTACTATCTCTTTTTCTCTCACGAAAATGTTACTCAATTTTCGTAAAAAGTGGATCTACTCAATTTTATGAGTTATCCACTTTTTACGAAAATTTAGTAACATTTCCGTGAGAGAAAAAGAGATAGTATACAGTTGTACTCAAAAATTGAGCAAAATGAAACGGGAGTGTACACTCTATTTCTAAACAACCCAAAATTGAGAACGATTGACTCTAATCCGTCAAAAGTATGGCAACTAAAGAGTGAGTAGAGATAGTTAGCACGCTCGTTCAGATTTGCTCTGAATAGAGTAACTTTCACTCAGTTTCGTATTTACACACTGAAAATAAATCAATAATTTTTATTATTAAAATTGGCACTTAAATCGGTCAATTTTTACTTCGAATTGAAATCATGTGAGCCAGTATGATTTTCATTTGCTGCACATAATTTTTAACACCCGTCACTTAATACACAGGTTCGTTTCCAATGAGACTGATATGGTCCGCACATAATTTTCAATGGAGCGAGAAATGTCATTCAAGTGTGCTTTCACTTTGCCCTATTCTACCCATCTTCGCAGTTAAAACGAAATAAAAAACCGTGCGCGAAAAACAATCAGCTGCTTTATCGTTCTAGAAGAAAAAAAAACTGCAAAGTGAAGTTTACCGTGTGGTGGTTTAGGTACTTGGTTTGCCAGCGGAAATCACTCAATTTTTAGAAGGTAATAAATTACTATAGATGTTCTTCTTTGCCATGTTAACGGTTTTTATTATGAATATTTCAGACCTGCCAAGCATTTTTGCCATTCCCGCAGATAGCTTCAAAAAGTGATGAAGTTTTTATGATGATACAAATAAAACCTTTTCCACCACACATTTCGTTTTATTACATGAAAAGTATAAAATATTCAACACTAAACTTTTTATGAAAAAATAAAATCCATGCACCTTTTCACATAAAACGTATTAAAATACTCATTTGATTTTTGCTAGGACAAGTTAATGCAATCCATGTACACTATAATTAATATCTATTCAGCTCTTGCACTTAAAGACTATATATTTATTGCACATATGGTTAATTGACCACATTTAATAAAAAATAAGTGCCGCACCAATACAGAGCAATAACTTTGCACTTTGCCCAAATCTATAGGTGATTGCACTTAAATATAAGGTGCATTGTTTTTTGAGTGCATGATAAAAAACCCTAAAAAAAATAATAAAAAAATTAAAATTTTTTTTTATAAAAAAATCATTTTAAAGATTATTCCCCCCCCGCCTTTTTCCTCTATATTTAATACCCAATTCATAAAATAATAATTTTATCATAATTTTTTATAATTTTTGGTTGTTTTTTTCCCTCTTTTTTTGTGTGTATGGTTTGTGTTTTCTCCCTTCTTCTCTTTTTTCCACCCACCCCTGCCCCCCCCCCTGGTTTTTCCCCCCCCCCCCCCCCCTTATTACTTTTTCTTCCCCCCCCCCCTCCCCCCCCCCCCCCCCCCCCCCCCCCCCCCCCCCCCAAAAAAACCCAAATCACAACCCCCAAAACTCCCTTTTTTCTTTCTTCGGGGGAACCCCAACCATATTTTTTTCGAATGAATATTATAGTTTTTTTTTTTTTTTGTTTCACCCTTTTTTTTTCTAATTCCCAAAATAGCAACATCATAAAAAAAAAATTTTAGTATACCGCACTCCCTCTAAAAAAAAAACAACAAAAAAAAAAAAAAAAAAATAATATAAATAATTAAAAAAAAAAAAAAAATTTTTTATTTCATGTTTTTTTTCTACCACCAAAAATTTTTTTTATATTTTTATTATTAATAAAATTTTTTTTTATGTTAATAGAACAAAAATATCGATATTTAAAAGGATTTAGCTCTCACATCTCCACTTGTGGAAATTTCGTTCCGTGATATGTGGGAACATTAAATTGCTCGGAAACAGCCGAATCACCAATCCTACAAGAGTCCCGTCGGACGATCGCCATCAAGCTCTTCCAGTGCGGACGATCCGGAAAAATAAATTATAGAAATAAAATAAAATGAATTATGGAATTAAAAAAATAAATTATAGAATTAAAAACACTCTGTCCGGATTTTAATGGAAGTGAGTAGCGTTTACTGAGATTTTTTCATCAGCTAAAATTAGATACTTAGTAATGTTTACTCTAATTTTGACTAGTGACCTAGTTAATAAAAAATGATTTAATAATATAATTTTAAGTTCTTTTTTTATTCCAGTGTGATAGAAAAAATGCATAAAAACAACGCTATCAACAGAGTGAAGATATCGATTTGTTCTAATTGATTGGCTTTGCCTGAAATACAAAGTGAAAATAAAAATAAAATTGGGTTATTGCAAGCAATTAGATCATTAAGATTGATCATTAAAATGAAATGTATTTTTAAGTTTGAAATAAACTCAAATCTGTATCTGTATTCAGCCACATTCTTAGACCAGTTCAGTGCTAACATGTCAAAAGTGTAGATCTGCTGTAAACAATTACAATATGGTAACCTAACTTAACCGCCTATTCGGCATATTGTTATTTGGCCTTTTACCATCTGACATATTGATAAAACTATATAGGAGATTGTTAGTTTATAGTTGTCAACTATAAGGATAAATGTCGTAAGAATAACGGAAACGGTCGTCAGCAATAAGGGAAATGGTCCAGGAATGGTTTGTGATTATGCGGCTGGGCTTTAGGTCGGTATCGAGTTCAAAAGAAATTTCTTTTTCTATCTCAATCCCATGTTAAATTTCGTTTACTGAAACGGAAAAGTAAAGAATCGAAAAGAAATTTCTGCAGCAGTATCCACCTGAAAAGAACAAAAAATAAAATTGGAATTTGTTCCACGCAAACTAATGGGAGCTTTCACTTTAACTTTCGAAAAAATATTCCGCTCGATTATTCCGTAAGTTAAGTCGACATTTCGTTCCATGCAGATCAATTGTCAAAATTCCACTTGGTATTATTGAAGAAAATTCCGTAACCTCTCTACTTTTTAAGTCGATACTGGCCTTTTACCGATAATTTCAGTATGTGCGCTTCTATGCGGTTTTCGGTATTTTTACCGACTTTTCCCTATTCTTGTCTTAGCGTGTATGACACCAAATCTCTACATAAATAAAGTTTGTTTACAAATCTCAACCGACAGCATTTTCTGACGATACCGTGACCATTTGACAGCAACTGTGTCAAATTCTAATCAATATTACACAACCAGTAATCGAAAAGTCTCATCCCGGGTTGTTCCGTGGTTTCGAAAAATCGTCGTCTACCATTTGCGGCAATAATCAGCAAAACATCCGCGATGGCCGAATCGAACCAGTCAGTCGTGAAAAATCTTGGCCTTAAGCCGTTGACCAAGGAGAACATCCTGTACTACTATTTTCCCCTGCAAAGTATGGTCAGCTATGCGGCTCTCTCGGTAAACGTCATGAACCCATCAATCGCCATCAGGTACACAGGGTTATTTTTATATTATGACTACATTATACTTTGTAAACACTGATTGTGTCCCACTATTCTAATACACCAAATATTGTTTACCAGATTGTTACCAAAGCGGGACGTGACAAACTTTTTGCTCGTCCACACATTGTTTGGGACCACACTGTATTTCTACAGTCGGCCGCACTTGGCTGCCGTTCCGACCCAACGTCGTGCTGCCTATAGCATTTGTGGCGCGGTTCTGTTTAGCTTCGGTTCGGTGCTGGTTTGGGCCGTGCTGCGAAGTGCCATCCCAAGGAATCAGGGTTTGGCCACGGCACTAGGACTGTCATCCGGTGTTGTGATGGCCAAGCTGGCGTACGACTACTTGGACAGCAACGATAAGCAGCTAGTAGCTAAGAATTAAGGCTTGCGATTCATAGAAGGTAACCGAAGACAGTTTCGGACGAGCTTGTTTGATTGTAATGTTCATTTTTATTTTCAAGATCATTAGAAAGTTTTATCCATTCGCAGATTGTTAGATAAAATAAAGATTTTTGAATAAATTCTACGCCACATAATTCGAAGCGTGTTGTTTCGAAATGGAAATTCCTTCTAGATTCTGCTTGATATAGTTTGCTTTGAGATTTACCGGTGCTATCTAATTCGGAAATACGGATCGAATAAAAATGATAGTTGTACAGGCGCATTATCGGGATTGAAAGAATGAGATAGCCGGACAGTAAGTTAGCATACATCTAACAGTATGTGGCAAAGGCGGTGGTCATGTAACCTGAGGTGCATGGTAAGAATTGGCTGTCCAATGAATGTTCTTGGAATTCCAGTTCCAAATAAAGGACGAATTGTCAAACATTCAATTCAATATAGGGATTTATCAATAGCTAACTGACATAGGATTTGCTGATGTTAACTCAGTTTCACCGAAAAAATCGAATAAAACATTGCAAGGTATTTTTAAGAAGTCAAGTGAACGAAATCCGGATTCAATGTAAGTTCAACGGTCGTGAATGTTCCTGTTGTTTTGTCAGTATACAGTATACAGTACATAGAGGATAGTAGAAAGGGGTATTATAAATGGGGTATTTTGCGTTGATTCTGATAGAATTCACAACCAGATGGAACGACTCATTTAAACATGAAAAATGAAAAATCGGCTATGGCGAAATTCACTTCAAATTAAAAATATCAACGCAGGACACTGCTCGATAAATCATATTTATATAACATCCCGCATAATCACGAACCATTCCTGGACCATATCCCTTATTGTTGACGACCGTTTCCGTTATTTTTACGACATTTATGGTCCAAACCGCAATGTGGACGGAAACGGCAAGTTTGACAGTTGTCACAAATGACGTCAATATGTCCAATTGGAATCATCTTGAATCTAATCAGTTTTCTATCCGACCAGCAGGTTTTGTCAGATTGGGTTCTTCCGCTGCCGTTGCCGTTCCGCTTCCGTTATCACTGCGTTCGAGCCTTTACCCACAGGACTAATCCACGAACAACAATCGTGAAGCCGAAAACTTGGGGCTGAGTACAGGGATGCCAGATACCTTTTTCAAAAGTCTGTATCAATCTCATTGAAATGTCTGTATTTGTCTGTATCAGGGTTTACGTTTTGGTTTTAAGGTGCGTCAATGGAAAAAAAAGTTGAATATCGCTATATATCGATCCTGACAAACGAGTAGAGGTGAGATAATATTTTGTAAACATCGCATTAAAAAAAAATTAACGCAAACGAGATTGCAATTTCAAGTTTAATATATAAATGTCAACTTTTCTTTTACTTTCATACATACGATTAAATCATTGTCATTTTTCAATCCCTAAATATGAACAAATCAAAATAATTTGATCTCTTACGATGTTTTGAAAAATTCTAGGCAACTCGCTTATTATCATCATTCATAAATTTAAGGAAACACCTTCACTTCACTACTACAAATTAATTAATTCCAAAGGCTTGAGCTACATAAATTTTGCTGTACATATCGCTTGTCAACAAAAATTTCAAATTAGATGAAATTTCAACCACTCCGTTTTGCTTTTTGTGATGTACTCTTTGGCCGACAAAATGCCTTTCATGGTTTATGTGGCAGTGCGATTGTGAGCATTGGTTTTATTGATAGTAAATTGAAATAATTGTATGATGTAACACATGTTTAAAGATTTCAGCTCTATTAGGGGCTGCAGTTCGTTGAACTTTGCTCTTTTTAATGGACTTTTGCTGAAGATGGAATATTTTTACATGAATTTGATGCACAAAATGCAAATGAATGGATAAGACATTTCAGTATGAATAAATTCGGACAGTCGTTTCTAAATAGTACACCAACAGAATGCTTTCCCCCGTGCTTAACACTCGCTCCATCTACACCGAACCCTATTAACTTCTTTTTGTACAAATTCAATGTCTTCATTAAACTTAGTAACAAGGGCACTGTATACCGTAGTAGCACCTGCTTCAGCACGCTCGAGTACGTGATAAAAAGAATCTCGAATTGACAGTTCATTGCTATTCCAATAGAAAGTCCTCACTACTAAGACCAATTGACTCATCGATTATAGGACTAAATGGTTTGGACCGCATCATTGCCACCAATTCTTGGTGATGCGATTCGCCAGGGAAATTCGTTATCATGGCCGTATTTTTAGTCCGTTTCAGTGATACGTCCTAGACAAGAGTCAACTATGACGTATGTGACTTCCCCTAACGCCATGTTTTTTTTTTAAATCTAGAACTTTGCCAAAATGAATGTCTGTATATGTCTGTAACATTTTCCATATGTCTGTAATCTGTATAATGTCTGCATGCATGGTGAAATGTCTGTATAAATACAGACATGTCTGTATATCTGGCATCCTTGGCTGAGTATGGTGAATGTTAGATGGTTTGGTTTTGTTTAGGTGTTTATATTGGGGCGTGGCGCTATTTGTTTTTTGAGGTTGGGGTGTTTGGTTGTGTGGGTGTTGTATTTGTGGTGGGTGGTAGGTTTTGTGTTTTGTGTTTTTAATTTTTAAAGTATTAAGTGAGAAAAGACAAACACACGCCCGTGTTTTTTTTTATTTCATTTTCGAATCTAATTGTACAGACTCCGAAAAAACCGATGAAAAATTTTGTTGGAGCGGATCAAATTCTAACATCTTGTAAACAAGCTCCCTGAACTATCAAAAAAGTGAGGTTAATACATTCGGTGCAATGATCTATTAGGGTTAGTAACCCAAGGTGAATTTAATATCTCAGGTGGTCTCAATACTGTATATGAGAATTTCAGCCATGTTTAAATGCATACTAATACGATCCATATCAAGTAAAATACTGGTCTGGCATACTGAAGTTGTCTCATTTACACCTATGCAACAGTGCCTGTGATGTCAAACTCGCAGTTCCATTTTAAACCAAACGAGTAAAGGAGATGATTAGTTTCTTACTGCCAGGCCTATGTTCTATGCCATGGGATATAAAGCGTCAGGCTGGAAGGTTTGTTTACCAATATTTCGGGGAAAAGTGCACGTGCTAATGTGTGTAAACAAAACGTTTAGCCTATACCGTTTACATATATATATAACTCTTCACTCTTACGCAAAAATGCAATCAACTACTGTCATTATGTGCGTAATACAGTATTGAGTATTCCTTACTCTTTCGCTCCACTGCTAAATCTCATTTGATACCCCCGCTACTCCACCCGTCTTACCAACCAACTGAAGAAAATAGACCACCTGAGATATTAAACCCCCCCCCCACAAAAAAAAGAAGCAAGAAAGAACAAATATTTTAGAAAACAAACCACACCCCCCCCCCCCCCCACAGAAAGAGAAAAAAAAAAAAAACAAAACAACCACAACAAACCCCGGCGGGTTGGTTTTTGTTTATTTTCCCAAAAAAATCTTCCGCGTTGTAAATATTTAGAGCATCCGTATCGGGCGCAACTATCTGGGCGACTAAAATACTAGCGCATCGAGCTGTCATTTTAGTTTAGTCACTCAATCTCACACCAGTCGCTACTATCAAAAGCGAGATTAAACTATTTGTTAACAATAACATTTAATGTGATAATATATCTTACATTTGATGGCAATTTTTTTTTCGTTATGCGGGATATCTTTACTGCTAGACGGGATGTTGGTTAATCATTTGATTAATTCAAATAATCAAATATCAAAAAAGTAAGCGAATAGTGCTTAACCCAATCATGAACACATTGCTTAATTGGGGACAATTACCACCGACAAACCGACATGAATGACAATAGAAAATGGCTTAATATTTCGACAAGGATTTTTCATTAGGGCCTAACTGACAAACGTAAATAATGGCTTCTTCCGTAAATTTCTCGTGACACAAAGGCTACCCATGTAAGCAACCCCCGAGCATCTTAACAAATGAGCTTAGTTTCACGTACCTATCTACAAATTGTAGATGTCTCTACCGTGCATAAACAAAAGGGCCATCCATTCTCGATACTACCGCTTTTTAGCTTTGGAATACATGTTCTCGTTTCCTTATGTGTGGATGTTTTCAACGGTGCAAGAACAAATTTTTATTGAGGCGTAATGATGATGTGGCTTTTTTGCCACTAATTTGATTTCAATTGTATCGAATATAAATCATTACCCGAGAATGGGAATGAGCGAAAGTGAAACAGAGAGATGGAGAGAGAGGGAGAGAGAGGGAGAAACGGGAGATCGTCAAAAAGTACCGATAATCGCTCAAAAGTGCACATACCCAAACTATGCGTAAATACAGATTACCTAATTGGGTAATAGTATTGAAGGCAGATAAACGTTAAAAATTACCGATTTTGTATCGTTATTTGTTACTGAAAATAAGGTATTTTTTGTTGTTTTATTTTACAGCATGCTTCAAAAAAGACAATTTGACAATTTATTCATTCGAATTAGTATTTCAAATTACGCACATAAGGAGTAACAAATTTTCAAATGTATAAAAATGCAAATATTGTTTTCTGTATGCAAAAAAAAGTATCAAAAGAGTATGGATGAATCCAAGTAAAGCTAAAGTAAGGTTAAACATCGTAGTATCTAAAACTGCAATTGATAATAACTTTCTGGCTATGTTTTAAACTGCATGTAATTAGTCAGTATCGTCATTATCGACGATTTTCTGCGCTTTTTTCTATCACCAATTACTTTGCTTAAGCAACTCAATCATTTTAAAGAGCGCCATCTATGACGTTTAGCCTCACTTTTGCGTTACCTGGATCATCCATTACAGAAACATTTTTTCTACTTCGAACCAACATTTTGACACGTTCATTTTTTTGCTTCGGAGTGAAACCGAATTGCACCTCGGGATTCACGTCGGAGCTAGAATATAAAAAAAGAATGCAAAAGTTATTGCTTCAAATATTGGACATGAGTAACATATTTATTTAAAGATTAATAAGAAAAATAATGGACGAATCCAAGTTGATAAAAGAAGAAGACACCGAGTGGTGATAAATCTGACAGCTTCCATGTTAAAGTATAGGACGATAGTTTTAAAATGCTTCTAAGAAAATCAAATGAATTTTTTTTTGTAGGTATCACAGTGGTAGCAGGCCCTTACTTTTAATCTGCACTGGACCCTTTTATTGGTAAAATTCGCTACTATGAGCCTCTATTTTAAATCAACACACAGACGTTCCTAGGCTATGGTGCCCATTTGGTCACTGTTTTTATCGTGATGATTCAAATAGTTTTAATAAAATTGATTCGCTTTCATGTATTGTGTATGTTCTTGTCCATGTTGAGTTTTCGTCGGTGTACTGTGTATTTCTTGTCTTGTCTTATGCCTTGTTCAGACTACGGAGTTATAACATGTTACAAGGCTATCTTGATGACATTTTGCTTGTTTATAATTTGTTGACTACCCTTGTAACATGTTACAACTTTGTAGTCTGGCGAGCACATTATACCTTGTTCATATTACAGCGTTGTAACATAATACAAGGCTATCTTGATGACATTTTCCTTGTTGATAATTTTCATAACACCCTTGTATTATGTTACAAGTCTGTAGCCTGAACAAAGCATATTCATAATAATGTGTACGTGATTATACACACAAAGAATAATGATTATTAAAATTATAAAAACCATTGCTAAAATAGAAAAGTTGCGTTGGTTCTTTTTCGTAGAAAGCGGTTTGCCTTCAAAACAAAAACCTTCAAACTTTCAATTAAAAATTTTCTTGCTCCGTACATTTGAAAGTTGATATTTTCAAAACGAATTGTAGAACTGTCAAATCGAAACCGTGGCATCTGTGAAAATGAAAGCAAATTGTTTTGATTCAAAATGAACATTCAACCAGAATATGTCGTGCAGTTAATGTTGAAGTATTCTGTTTGGATCAAAATAAATATAGTAAATATGATTTTAAAATAAAAAGGTTTTTATTTCAGACACATCTGTAAGCTTTTAAACAAAAAGCTATTTGTTTGACAATCAGTTAATTTAAAAGTCAATAACATATATAACATAACATATAACATTTTTCTCATTTTGGAAACAAATCATTATTGAATCATACAGGGTTTATATATAGGTAGCTGTGAATAAAAAATGACCGAGTTGAGACCTCGTTTCTATTCTTGACGATAGAATTTTAGAATGAGACTGATGGAAAATACTCAATTTAAAAAAAATCACTTCGAAAACACTTTGAAAATAATTCACAGCCGAAAACGAAAATACTTTTGCACAACGTGTACGGAAGCGGTCGGTAGAAACGAACACGTGGACGCAAACAAGAAAAGTGAAAAATTCCAAGGGACGAGGACGACCACTAGCTTTGGTGGATTTGACAGTTCTACAATTTTCATAGTAAAAGAAAACACTTTAAATTTACACACAAAACCAAAAAAATACATACATTATTTGGGCGTCCCCCCCCCGAAAAGAAAAAAAAAAAAAAAGAAAAAAACCCACCACGCCATTCCCCTCTTCCACAAACAACTCCCCTCCCCCCAGGATCCCCCCCACAAAAATACACTTTCAAATCAAACGCAAAACTTTCATAGTAGAAAATTTTACTTTTAATTTAATGAAAAATAAACACTTTTCAGAAGAAAAGTGCAAAAGTTTTAAAAAACAATATTTATTTTATGTGTGTAGTCTGTTATTGTGTTTGATAGATACTGTATTTCAATTTGATTCCTGGATTAAATTGTATTTATTTATAACCAAGTCTCATGTTCTCGACATCCCCTTGCAACCCTAGGGTGGCCACTCAATTTTCATTTTCAAATTCCCGGTTTTTTCCCGGTTTTCACGGACCAAATGTTAAAAATTTCCCGGTTTAAGACTGGTTTCCAGATGAGGAAAAGCGTCTTTGTATTTTAAATGGAGCCCGGGATTTGAATTCCCGTGGCGGGAATTAAGTCTACACAAGAATTACGGTTTTCTTTAAGTGAAAACCCAATCGCGGGATTTACTCTAGCAAATAAAATTCATCTCTACACACTACTTCTTCGGCGGGAACAAAACATTTTGATTTGTTTTCGTGAGGATTTTGCATGTTTGAATTCGAATAGAAAAAAAAGGTTAAAAGGAGTTCCGAGTTTGCCGAGTTCCGAAACAGTTTTTTTTTATTTTGGTGTGCTCAAAGATTTGATGGTTTTGACAGTCAGTATGAACAGCTAACACAGGGAGAAATATTGAACGAAGAAAATATTGAGCTCACAAAAAAGAAGAAAAGAAACGCGTTGCCAAAACGACAAAACGGGATAAGAAGATTGATACTTGCGCTTTGCGAAGAAATTTCGAAACATCCTACCAAATAACAAGAAAGGAGAATTCCAACAAGATAGCTAAATACGCTATTTGGCAACAAATCAGTTGTACTATTTGATTTAAAGCCGTTTTCGGTTATTGTGGTAATGGTATCGCGCTTCTTATAATTAAAAAAAAACGGCTGTCGAAATACGATGAGTGTTAATTCGCAAATAAAATTGTTGAAATTGGGCGACGAATATGAGCCCAGTATCACCAAAAAAGCAAAAAAGTGAACTAGAGAGATTAATAATTATGATTAGGTTTTCTGATGTCTAATCCTCTTTCATTCAAACTCATAGGACAAATATATTTTGTTTTCATAGGGAAACGTTTGCCTGACAGAAAGTCCTATACTTTCTATGCGCTTGAGAAAAGAGATTAGACGTCATAACACACGTCATAACTTCACATATAGTTATGGATGAACACGTTAAGATAGGAATATTGAGAGTTCGATGATAGTCACACCCAATCTAAATTATATGAATAATCATGTGAACATAAATTCCCGGTTTTTTTCCGGTTTCTCCCGGTTTTTTAGAATTCCCGGTTGATTCCCGGTTTTCCCGGTTCTGTGGCCACCCTGCTAAATTTTTTTTTCTGGAGAGCTTACCTGTATGATGTGCAGCCATATACTTACTACCTAAGCTACGTGCGACGCTGGCTGAACAGCTGCTTGAATTCCACAACCGCTCGCGTCCATGCAACCATCATTGTAAAACCGCATGCAGACCAAGGTTAGTATGAAAGGTGAAGAAAAAGAAAAAAAAATTGTATTTGGTGTATGGAGATTATAGGTGATATTCTCACGACTCTTTGTTTCTTTGACTGGAAATTTTGAGTCACTCTAAACTAACCATGAAGAAAAAATAATATAATAATTGCTTGGCTAAACCCTAAATTATAGCCTACCCTACAGCTTGTGATATACTTGCTATCCCAAATTTAAATATATTTCATATAAGAGCTAATTTGAAACATTGAAAAGAACTTGTCTACCTGCTATCTAACGGGTTTATTTTTTATTTGTTTATCCTTTCTATTAATTTAAAGTGTGATATGAAGGGTAAGATCTCATTGCCTCGCATTACAACCCATTACAACCGATTTGCCGTTTTTGAACTTTACAAAAAAGGAGGTTATACGAAACGTCAACGAAACAACGACAGTATGCTATTGTATATGGCGCATCTAACACTGCTACAGATATAAGCCACATGGATAGGTCTATTCTATAGCTTCTAATGGTGTTTCCTAAGCGGACCCTCCACGTCCTATCTCGAATATACATGCTTGTCTTTTCCTTCGATTGAAGATAATAAGTCTAAGAGTGAATTGCATAACTCGCCAGTATCACACTTATGTCAATGCCTTTATATAAACGTTCTACAACGTGGCAGTTAAAAAATGACTAGAATTTCTGATACTTTCACTATTGGTCAAATTCTTAATCTAACATGCATGTTTACAGCACGAGAGGTATCCCTTTAATTCAAGAGACTATTAAAGCAAAGCTAACCGATATAGAGAAGAATTGTTCTATGACCTCAAGGCTACTCCCTAAGCGGCCCCTCCGCGTCCTACTCTTTTCATAAAACCTTAGCCTTTAATTCTTTGTCAGCATCTCTCCTAAGTAACATTTTTCGATGACCTTTGTTCGGTTCGAGAGGTCTGATCCCTAGCTGAATAATATGTGGTTAGAGTTAGTGCTTTGATCACGGCTGTCGTATACTTATTATTCAGGACTTATTATTAGTTGCTCACTGTCATGATTAAAATACTCCCCCCTTTCAATAACGGAGCGAACAATAAGATTATTAATAATGATACCAACTGTATTTTGATGTTTAATGAATGACAATTAGCGAATAAGCAACAATGAAAAAAAAAACTGTCAAGCAAATGAAAAGGGAACTTTTTGTCGTTTCCCTAAATTATTTGATATCAGGTATATGTAGATTGTTCCTAGCTTCGTCTAAGAGTGAATTGCGGTTAAACCCGCCAGTATCGCACCTGTTTCAGTGCCTTCAAATAAACGTACTACGACGTGGCAATTTAAAGAAAGCATAGTGTGATACTATCACTGCTGATCATGTTCTTGGTCTCCCATGCAGGCCTTTTGCATGAGATTAGCCCTCTCACCTACGACAAGGTGACAACCATGATCTTCGAGAGGGTTAAGAAAATCAAATGAAATTCTAACTTTAACCATTTTTTAGCATGATAGATAAAACATCCAAAACTACTCAACAAAGACATTTTCAGCAAAATAAAAATAATTCCCCTGTTGTGCAATTTTAATCCATCATACAACAAACTGCTTTTATTTAAAATTTGATTTGAATTTTTTAGAAGCATTTTAAAATGTTCGTCCTATACTTTAACATGGGAGCTGTCAGATTTATCACCAATCGGTGTCTTCTGCTTTTTTCAACTTAGATTCGTCTATAAGGTTTTCGCTTGGAAAAATGTGGCTCCCGCGTTGCTGAAAATTACTATTTATTATCGTTGTTTTTTACTGGCTATTGGGTATTGGATATTGTCAACAATACCTAATTTTAGATAAAATAAATACCTAATTTTAGGTATTCTCATCTTAGCGTGTAGGCTGCCATTTTATGCACGTCTTGCTAGCTTTCGGATATTTCTCAAGTTCAGAAAAATTTTTCAGTGTTATTATAGTTACGGTTTTTAAATTATTCAATCTTTTGCTGGTAGTCTAATGGCCCAAACACAATGTTAACGTAAGCTGAACGGCAACAGCAAACGCCAAAGCCCGATCTGAGTAAACCTGCTTGTCGGAAAGAAAACAGGCTAGATCCAAGCCGATTCTAATTGGACATATCAAATTCATTATTATCGGGGTACATTGACATTACTCTGGAGCTGTCAAGATGTTACCGGGTTGCATGTAAGCCTCCAATTCTATCGGATAGGTAAACTTTTTCTCTTCGAAACGACCGTGGTGGATTGATCAGGCGAGTTTACAATGACGAGAAATTCACGGAAAAATCTATTGTTTACGTTTGTCAGTTAAGCCCTAATAAAAAATCTTTGTCGATTAATGTTCAAATCATATTACATACATCAATTTTCGTGTTCGTTGAGAACGTTTATTGAATCCACGAACACGCTTGGGAATTTGATAAGAAAGGTAATGTCTCAGCAATTGACAGATGGTTTTTTTTATGAATTCATTTATTTGTACAGGCTTAATCGAATCAACTTTACAGAGCCAAGTTTTCGTGTTTATATACATCAGTTATCTTAGAACTAAGGTTAAGGGGGTGGAACCGATTACTCGCGGCCGTCTCGAGGTTAACAGGAATTACAATTTTATGGATGGGAAAATTGCGGTGGAAATTTTAAACAAAGCATAAGGAACAATGGTTTTCTTATATCTAGAATTTCAAATTACAATTTTTTAATTGAACGTATTCAATTTGAAAAAAAAAATCACTCGCTCACACACACAACAACACTCACACACACAACCACAATCACACACCAATGCACACAATCCTCAAAAATTTAACCTAAACAAGTATGTAAATCAAACTACAATCTAAGGCTAATGTTAGTAAAAAACACATAAATGAGTTTCATAAACTCCAGATCGCGTACAGCCAAAATGTCTCGAATCGGTACATTGGGTTGTCTACCTCGAGCCCGAAGGGAATCATAAAGCTCAGATCTGACTCCACGATGCTCAGCACAAAACCAAATTACGTGATCTGCGTCCTGGTAACCTTGTCCGCATTCACAGAGATTGCTGTCTCCCAGCCCAACACGGAACAAGTGAGCGTTTAAAGAATAATTATTGGACATGAGGCGAGACATCACACGAATGAAGTCTCGACCCACATCCAATCCCCTGAACCAACATTTCTTAGACACCTTAGGAGTGAAAGAAAGTAGCCATCGCCCCAAATCTTTACTCCATTTATACTGCCAGCTATCGAGTGATATCTGACGAAAAATAGAGAAAAATTCGTTCAAGGCGATTTGCCGGTCATAAATATCGCCTTCCATAGCGCCCACCCTTGCAAGCGAATCCGCTTTCTCATTGTCAGGAGGAGAAGGGACCCACACAAAGGTGATAAAAGACAGTGAAGATAAAGCACTTAGAAGACCTCGTATTTTCATAAGAAAATACGAGGTGTGCTTTACCGGCCTCAAGGAGCGAATAGCCTCTATAGAACTAAGACTATCCGTGAAAATGAAGTATTGATCCGGTATAAAAGAGGCAACAGTTTCTAAAGAAAAATGAATTGCTGCCAATTCCGCGACAAAAACAGAACAAGGTGCTTAAGTTTACGAGCGGCGCTATAATTTTCATTGTATACACCAAAGCCAGCGGAGTCCTCTATCAAAGACCCGTCAGTGAAAAACGTTTTGGTGGAATCAACTAGGCCAAACTTCGCAGCAAATATCACCGGAGTAATCATAGGACGATGAGGCTCTGGGATTCCACGAAGCTCCTGTTATATGGATAAATCAAAATGAACCAAATTTCGGAGAAGCAAACACGATTGGGAATATTCAGCGAAGGACTGACATCCTGTGTTATGTACAAATGGTACAAAGTCATGAAGCGGGTTTGAGGATTCAACTCAAGGAGCTTCTCAAAATTTTCGATCACCTGGGGGTTCATAACTTCACACCTGGTGAGGAGCCGGAGAGATAATTCTGTAAACCGATCCGAGAGAGGCAAAATACCAGCCAGCACTTCAAGACTCATGGTATGAGTCGAGTGCATACAACATAACGCGATACGAAGACACCGATACTGAATACGTTCCAGTTTGATGATGTGCGACCGAGCCGCTGACTGAAAACAAAAACTACCGTATTCTATAATCGACAAAATCGTAGTCCAGTACAACGTTAGAAGATCTTGCGGATGCGCTCCCCACCAGGTCCCGGTAATTGTGCAGAGAAAGTTGATCCTTTGTTGGAACTTTCGCTTCAGATACTCAATGTGGGATCTCCATGTGCACTTTGAATCGAACCAGACCCCAAGATATTTAAATGACATAGAAGGAGTTATCGGTGTACCCAAAATTTGAAGCTTCGGTTATGCAGGGTTATGCTTCCTAGAAAAAACTACCAACTCAGTTTTCTCCGTAATGAATTCGATACCTAGCTCGAGAGCCCAAGTAGACAAATTGTCTAAGGTATCTTGTAAAGGTCCTTGTAGATCGACCCTATTGGGTCCCGTGACAGACACTACACCATCATCTGCAAGTTGTCTCAACGTACAATTCTCACTCAGACAACCGTCAATGTCTTTGACATAAAAATTATACAAAAGAGAGCTTAAACATGATCCCTGGGGGAGACCCATGTAGCTAAATCGAAAAGCTGTAGAGTTTCCATGAGAAAAGCGCATATGTTTCTCTGACAGCAAATTGTACAAACAATTGTTCATTAATGGTGAAAACCCACAAGCGTGGAGTTTATCTGAAAGAATTTCAACAGATACTGAATTTAAAGCCCCCTTGATATCCAAGGAAACATAAGCCATTTGCTCTTTTTTAGCAAAAGCTAACTGAATCTCTGTGGAGAGCAACGCGAGGCAGTCGTTCGTTCCCTTACCCCTACGGAAAGCATATTGAGTATCTGAAAGGTTATTCGTCTCAACCCATTTGTCCAGACAGAAAAGGATCATTTTCTCCAACAACTTTCGAATACAAGATAACATCGCGACGGGTCGATAGGAGTTGTGGTCGGACGCGGGTTTACCAGGTTTTTGAATGGCAATAACGCCTCCAATCATCCGGTACAATATTGAGCTCCAGAAACTCATTAAACAAGTTCAACATGCGCCTCTTTGCAACGTCTGGGAGGTTTTTAAGCAAGTTTAACTTGATCCTATCAGCCCCTGGAGCCGTATTGCCACACGAAAGGAGCGCGAGAGAGAGTTCTACCACTGAAAAAGGTTGGCTGATCTCATCTATCGAATTCGTCGTTTCGCAAGGAAACATTTGTGCTGGCACAGAATCTGGACAAACTTATCGCGCGAACTTGAGGATCCATTGATCCGAATACTCCTCGTTCTCGTTGTTCGTAATTCTGTTACGCAATCTTCGCGCCGTATTCCAAAGGGTATTCATCGACGTTTCACGCGATAGTCCGTCCACGAATTGTCGCCAGTAACCGCGTTTCTTGGCCTTGATGAGGCTCTTAAATTCTCGTTCGAGAGTCGTGTACCTTTCGAAGTGCTCAGGTGTTCCACGTCTACGAAAAACTTTGAACGCGTCGGACTTTTTGCGGTAAACCTCGGTGCATTGCTGATCCCACCATGGGGAAGGAGGTTTCCTGCGAAATGACGTTCCTGGAACTGGTCGAGTTTGAGCTTGAAGCGCGCTTTCCAAAATCAGGTTGGAGAGGAAGTTATATTCCTCCAGCGGTGGAAGCCCTTCTACCGTTGTTACGGCTTCATCTATTGCTGTCTTGAACCTTGTCCAATTGATATTACGAGTTAGATCATACGTGACGTTGATGGATTCCGGCGGAGTGAGCCCGGTGGCAACCGAAATTTTAATAGGCAAATGATCACTACCGTGGGGATCCTGGATCACATTCCACGTGCAGTCCAACGATAATGAATTCGAGCAAAGTGTGAAGTCTAACCTACTGCCAAGTGAGGATGGACCAGCCAAGCGTGTAATTTCTACATTGTTGAGAACGGCAATATTGAAGTTGTCACAGAGGTCATATATCAAAGAAGACCGGTTGTCATCGTATAGTTCTCCCCAGCCTGTACCGTGAGAGTTAAAATCTCTCATGACCAACCGCGGGGCAGGAAGAACCGAACAAATATCTGAAAGTTGTTTTCGGTTAATTGAGGCTCTAGGAGGAATATAGACAGAAGCAATGCAAAGGCTTTTATTTTTAATAACAGCCTGACATGCGACAACTTCAATACCTGGAATAGGAGGAAAATTCACTCTATAGAAGGAGTAGCACTTTTTGATCCCCAAAAGTACTCCTCCTCCACGTGAATCCTCACGATCAAGCCGAATAATGTTGAAATCGTGAATTGGAAAATCGATTTCGGGTGAAAGCCATGTTTCACAAAGAGCAAATGCATCACAACCGATATTGTGAGCTACAAATTTTTAATGATTCCAATTTAGGAATAAGGCTTCGACAATTCCACTGCAGAACAGTGATCAAATCCCCGACCTCTTTTGGCAAATTATCCATCGAAGGAAATGATAGCTGCAAGGAGGGGCCACTTTAATGTTAATTTCTTCAAAAAAGTTTTCACAGTGGGAAGCATTGCCATAACAATGCTTTTAAGAGGGTCAGACATTTCGAGGTACTTGAAAATACCTTCCACAATATCATCAAATGAGAACAGCCCAGATGAAGAGGGGGCTTCTGTTCTTAAAATCGGGGCATCAGGGGTTTTGGATGTCCCCGGGACAGATGGGAAATCCTGTGTGTAGTTGGCACTTCGAAAACCAGGAGGATTTGGATTATCCTTATTTCCACTGCTCTTTGAATTGGGCATGTTGATTTGGGGCTTCTGTTCAGCTACTTTCCCTGCTCGGATGCGTCTTCGCTTCCTTGAAGCACCTTCCGGAAAAGTGAACGATCCCCCTCCCCCCCCGCACAAACAAACGCGACATCCGACACGGGCGGGGGGGAGATGTTTATTGATAGAGGGTGGGGGGCGTTTTTTTCAAAAAAATATAAATAAAAATGTTCTTAAAGATATAATAAATAATTCCCCCCCTTCTCCCCTCGCCGCCCCGCCAGGACCAGAGAGGGAGGGGGGGGGGGACCTTCCCAGAAAAAAAATTTTTTTATTTTATCCGCCCCGCCCCCCCCCCCCCCCCCCCCCCGCCCAGCAGAGCGCCCTGCCGCACCGCCGCGAGGCGGGGTGCCCCCCCCCCCCTGCCTTTTTGGACATATCACCACCCGGCACACAAAAAACCACACCGGGCCCAGGAGTGTCCCCTTTTCTAAAGAGAGGGAGGGGGGGGGCCCAAAAAGGTACCCCGAAACAGGCGGGGGGGGTAACTTTTTTCTTACCCTCGCTGTGCGATATTTTACCCAAGTAACACCACTTGTCACATTCATGTTAATAATACACGTTTTAGACCAAGCTCATGTTTTTTTTCTAACGTCAATAACTTAATTTCATACACGCATATAACCGAAAAAGCGCAATAAATGTGGCATTATTGAACATCTTTTAGGTCATACCAGATGTTTTGTAGAACATCCATAAGACAAATATTATGTTCTATGGATGCTTCCAACAGCATGCTTAGAACATAATGATATGTTTTGTCAAAGCCAGCACGGTATGAACAAAGTTTAAAAAATATATAAACAAGATTTTTTAATGGCGAAACGATATCGTAGCTAATGGTATTTTACGCGTTAAAGATGATTGTTTATTACTTTTTCAAATGAGAAACAAAAACTGTTTTGCGCATGGAAGTTGTATCACAATTGTAAATGCGGCTCAAGGTTAGCAGAGCAACTTTCCATTTTACCTTCCCTAATTTCATGCGCCATCGATTGGATTAAAAAACGTAGAAGGTACCCCGAATAAATTATTGAATTTTAGTGAGATTTCTCTGTGAAATTCACAAAAACCAACATGGCGATTTTCCAAGTCTACAGTCCTACAGTACAAGCTTACAGTATGGGTAAAAACATTAGCAACACATTTGATTTTCAAACGTTCTTTTTTTCTTTTCTGCGTTTTTTGCTGTGAAATTGAACCGAGTAATATCAGAATGAATGAAAATACAAATACAATTTTTCTATTATGTTGTGCGTAGCTACATCTGGGAAAAGACTCTCCAACAAATTAAGCGTAACAATTTATAAAAAATACTAAACAATCTCCCAAACTGTTGCTATATGCTACATTTGAATAAACCCTTTCGCCCAATTTGGCTTATATTTGAATCAGTGAGTGGCATCACAATCTTACATTTAGAAAGTGTTTTTTTTTATTCCAGTATTTCAAATAAACATATTTTCAGCCGTCACTGTATTGGATTCACAATCTATTCTGAATAATTTCACTATTGCATGAGGATGTTAAAAACATGTTTAAAATTCATCTTGAATGCAACCTATTAACATATTTACAAACATCTAGCAAACACGCTAATTCCAAACAATCCAAAATGAAGTACGTTTGACTCAAATCAGTCGAAAGTATAGATACTCAAATGTGAGTAAAAATAGTTCCTAGTGAAAAGATGACAAACAGTCACCGATGTTTTCAAGAAGTAAAATTTAAGTTGATCGAACAAAAATAGATCAAACATTTGTTCGCTGTTCTGGTACCACGTTTGAACCGAATATGTGTGGAAAAACATCTTCAAAACCTCTTCAAGACCAGACATGTTTGGTATTTCATCCTCACGACTTTTTTACAACAAACTTCTTATATTTTTGTCAAAGAAGATGTTTCTGGTGTTACTTGGGCAACTTTCTTTCCCCCATTATCAAAACGGGGGGGGGGAGGGGTTTTTGAACGGCCCCCCCCCCCCCTTCCCCAAAATTCAGGGCACATACTCGCCTCTGTGACCACTCCTACAATCTCCACATCACGAGCTGGAATATAAACTCGATATTCCAGTGTAAAATGCTGCGAGGAAGCAATCTCATTAGCCTGCTTCAGGTTAGAGACGACAACACGGAGTTTATAAAATTTAACTTTCGTGATCTCTGTCACGGCTGAGAATCGCTTCGTCAAATCAGTAGTTATTTGGTATACATTCAGAGGTTTAATTTTGGGCTGGAAGTAGACAACCCATGGACCGACCGAGTCCATTGGATAAGATCGCGGTCGGAATTTTGTTTGTGCCTCCCCATCATCAGGTGGCAAAGGCACTTTTTCAGCCAAACCGTCCATGTCGAAGAAACCTCTTCAACATGCACGATTTGCCTCCCAACAATTTTTAAATCACACACAAACACAAAATAGGAACAAAAAAACTTAACTAATATTACTGATCTGTTGTTGCTGCTGCTGCTGCTGCTGCTGCTGCTACGTCGCACTTCTATGCGGGCAGCGGGGAGCGGTGCGCTGCGTGGGTGTACGGGTGTATCCGATCGCCTTCGGGTGCACTCGCTCGACGATGTCGGATGACTGTTGGCGATGTAGTAGTGTATCGCTGGTTAGCGTCACCACGCGGAGATGAAGCGAAAATGAGCGGGATGATGATTCGCCAGCAAGTACTGCTTGATTTTCTTATTTCACTGGAAAACCACACTGCCTTCTTAGAAAAAAAAACTCACTTTCACTCCTTTCACTGAAGTGAATAGATTTTGAGAAAAAAAAACTAATTATTTCCAAGGATCGCACTCGAATAAATCGTCCAAAATAACGGAGCGCTGGATCGAACGAGCTGTCTTCTTTCACTGAACGAAGTGAGATCATAATTGACAGATGGTATCGCTGCACTTTTGAATCGGTCGTTTGATCAAAAGTGAAGATTACTCTGAGAAAAATTCTAGTTTTTTTTTTTTCATTAGGGCGAATCTAAAATTGAGAGATTCTCTCCGGGCTCGCTCTCTTTCATTCATTACAGCGCCATTATAAAACTTTCGAGGGATTCTTTAGTACAGATCGAAACACAACAGTGCTGGTCAGCATACTCTACAAATAGTAGAATGACAAACGTAAAGGTGATTGGTTTATGAATGAAAGAGATCGAGCCCGGAGAGAATCTCTCAATGGTAGATTCGCCCTAATGAAAAAAAAACCATAGAATTCTATCGTTATACCGACAATTATATCATGGTCAGGGTGACTATCGCATATAATGGTTACAATAACCATGAAAATGGTCGAATTCACCACGTTCATGGCATTTTTGACTATGATCATGGTAACAAGGACTATTCCGACATTATGGCAAATGTTGGATCAACTTTTTTTAATGGTCGTTTTGACCATGATCATAGTCGGTTCAAAATCACTATACTGCAAAAGTTATCCTAACCCCCAATAATGGTAAAAGTGACTATCTAATTCGTCTCTGTGCCGGTTACCTTAATTTGAGTATTCTTTCCTTAGCGTGTGTATGATTTGGTGTCTTCGCTTTCCACCACGTAAAATGCATGAATTCAACTCAAAAATGAGTGAACCCAGAATAATGTGCACCCATGCGAATTTTATTCCTATTCTGTTCTGATGGATCTGATGTAAGTATAAGATGTTGTAAACAACACTTCCCATTTGAATAGATTAACATTAACGCTTTCGGTCCCGTAGGGCAGCTGCTGCACAATGACCATCCCATCAATAACGAGCAGACGCTTGATCCTACGGCTATACCGAGACCTGCGCCGGTACGGCTCCCAGCTACAGTTAACCGATCAGGAGTACTTTCTGCACCGTGTTAGACGTGAATTCGACCAGAATCGAGCCATCAGCGATCCCAAGGAGATTGAATTTTGTTACAAGGTATGTTTTTGCGACCGCATTTTTCTGATCAATTATGACTGCATAATTTCGATATCCATTCTAGAGAGGGCGAGCCCTTCTTGATCAGGCTCGCGTTGTTTAGACCCGTCGCGTCATTCAGACACATGTTCATTATTAACCGAATAACTTCCAACTTCCGAGCTTTCCGCGGAACCATCCATCGGTGCAAGACCACGATTGACACGTCTAAAGTTCCGACCTTACGAGAGGAGGAGCTGGAGGAATCGTTCGTACGGGGTAGTGGCCCTGGGGGTCAATCGGTTGCCAAAACAAACAACAAAGTTGTACTCACGCATAAACCGACCGGCATCGTGATTCAATGCCACAGCTCCCGGTCATTGTTCAAGAATAGGGAAGAAGCCCGGCGCCTCTTGGTGGTGAAATTGGACGAGCTCGAGAATGGCGATCAATCAGTAGAATCACAACAGAAGAAAATTGACCTAAAGAAACACACGGAAACGGTGCGAAGAAAGTTCAAACGACAGGAGATGAAAAAAGCTTGGAAAGAGAGGGAGTTTGGTTCGGAAGATTGAAAATTCACAATGTAGTTTTTTTTTAAGTAAATAGAAACATATTCACCATGATTTGAAGTTTCCATACTTATTGATTGCCTCTTCCGTTTTGCGTTTCTTTGTCTGAGTTGGATCCAATCCTTTGCTGGTGGAAGGTTCCGGTTCTGTTAGTTTTTTAGTGACCTCCTTGTCTAAGTATTTTCCAACGCCAGAACGAAATATTTTCAACGGCTGTGCACGGGTTGCTTTTTTCTGCTTTTCCTCAGCTTCACGATGCACCCGCTCCAATTCTTCGGACCGCTGATTGGCTAGCTCTTCATCAGCTTCCTGAAACGGATCGACAAAAACCTGAACCCGTTGAATGAAGATGTTCTCTATTGGTCGATCTCGATTATCCACTTCGACCCGTTCCATCTCGGTTAGCACTTCTAAACCACCCACTAATTTTCCGAAAATTGTATGCTTTCCATCAAGATGTCGACAGGAACGATAAGTTATGAAACTGCATGAGACAGCAAAAAGTGATTACTTATTTCAGAATTTGACCAATTTTAAACTTACAATTGTGACCCATTCGTGTTTGGCCCCGAGTTGGCCATCGCTAGAATTCCTCGCCCAGTATGGGATAGATTCGGTCGAATTTCATCAGCGAACTTCTTTCCCCAAATCGATGATCCACCGTTGCCTACTCCTGTAGGATCACCACCCTGGATCATGAAATTTCTGATTGATCGATGAAACAGGCAACCGTTGTAGTACCCAGTCTGGCAATGCTTGAGAAAGTTCTCGCAAGTCGTCGGAACCTGATCGCAGTACAGCTCCAAATTCAATGCCCCAAAGTTGGTCAACAATCTTACATAGCCCTTCTTTTTGACCCGTTCGTATCGGATAACATCCTCTTCGATAATAGCCGCCTCATGATTCAACACTGGCACCATCGACGTCGATGTGAAGGCAGCCGCCACAGCTCCTGTCGAGTAGTGCGCCGCATTGAATTTATCCGCCACCTTATGTTCCACAGTTTTCTCCTCCGGAGCTTTGTAGTCCTTTTCCAACTGGATTAGAATTTCTCTCGTTTCCATCGAAATTGTCTTCAGCCTTCCCTGGGGATCCTTTTTCTCTGCCTTCTCCTCTTCGGTTTCCACGCGCATTTTTTTCTTTATATGATGAAAATTACTGATGTTGAACTTTTCCAAGTTTGCCGGATCTTGAATAGTTATCAGATCTTTCCTAGTGAAAGGTGTATCATCCAGCAGATCCTTCCAATTCTTAGCCTTAATGTTCAGCTGCTCGATTGCCTCGTACGAGAAAACATTCCCTGTCTTACCGTTGGCCACAATGTGCGAATTTTTGGTGAAGGGTTTGAACAGCGTCGGACAGTGGTACTGCCCATCATGATGCTTGCTAAAGTTCAACTTTACCAACAATTTTCCATCGAGTGGCGCTCCCGTCACGGGATTCACCTTGAAGTGTTTTATAAAATCCACGATTGCCTGCAGCTCGAAAACATTTCCGTCCTTGTCGCAGTACGGATGCTCGAATGGAACCATCGACAGACAACAGTGGTCGAACGGCAGCCGTTTGAACTTGATCTGTTCATTTTCGATCGAACCTACTTTATCACCGCAGAGCCCCCCCCCTAGACACCCTGACACGGAACACATCATTACAACACGCACCCCCACGCCCCAACATTTCCTCTTGTTTTTCTTTTCCCATGGGCTTGTTTTCCAACAACGCTATATTATAAGATTTTTCAACAACAGATGTTTCTTCAATAATTACCTACTCGCTCTTTTTCAGCCTAACTAACCCACTTCTAACCCCCGACCTAAACTTATTTTCACTGTAACCGCACCCGTACAAATACACTAACACTCTACCCACTAGCATACAACACCCGCCCCCCGACCCAATATCCAACCCGTCCCATTACACAAACGAAACGCTATCATTATACAACAAACATTTAACAGCACAACAAAAGCACGGCTTAATTCGGCGACGCCACATATACGCGTTTATTCGCATACTCCTCTTTTATGACCTTTTTTTGTACACTTTTACGATTGCCCCGAGTTCAAAACCTTAGCCTTCCCCTTTGAACTTTCTTTCAGGGACCTGGCAACCCTATCCTATTTACTAGCGTTTGACAGTATGCAACATATCACGGGCCTTATTTGAATAAGGCCCGTCTGACGTTTGTTACTACGGGTAGGAACGCCAGCATTGTTTGTATAAACAATGCGTCTTTTGACGTTTGGTTGTTAGAGATGTTGGCTACCGGACAATCGCTGTCCGCCAGGTCCTGTTTTTGATTCAGCGAAAAAACGCAATTACTAGCCCAATTATTCTTTTCTCTAGCATTGTTGCCTGCACAACTACAGAAATAAGATCAAGGCAGAAAGTGATACAAAAAATGAATCATTTGGATCAGTTTTCTTGGTAGATGCAAAATTTAAATCAGATTGTGATGAAAGCCAATATACAACGCCGGGATGCAAGAATTTAGATTACTTCAGATCTAAATATTTAGATCCATACCAGTTTCCCATCAGGATTAGAGGTGCCCTATGTCACTATAGTTAAGGGTTAAGGACATCTTCAGCAGTGGTCTATTTTTTGAACAACTTTATACTTGATTTGCATCAGCAAAACTTGAATAGAACCAGCTAAAATAGACCAACTTGCATTCCCCGCACCGGTGTTGTATTTCTTATTTTTAAACCCGCCAACCACTGTTTTTCTTTCAATCATTCAACATCAGAGTTCAGAAGTTTTTTTTTTCAGAGATCGCAGATTTTTCGCAAACTTTTTGCCATGGATTGGTTTGACCAAATAATTTTTACTGCCAGTAGTGTGTCGTTAACAGACGACAAGGAATACTTGCTCTTTCGTTTGGCTGAAGGTGCGTGTGCGAATGCATGCATTCCATTTAAACAATAATAGATAATTGTTTGCTGATGCTGATTTGTAATTTGGCAGCGGAACAACAAGAGTAGAAACGGAAAGGGTCACGTCCTGGAAGATGCCCTAATGTCGACCGAGGACTACTTAAGGGACACGCCAACCTACGACGAGCAACACTTTCTGTGTCGTTTCCGCATACCAAGGGAGATGTTCCTGGACATCATGCGACATCTAGAGCCATCTGATGACTTTTTCCAGCTAAGGTGCGATGCAGCTGGAGAAGTCAGCCTGAGCTTGTTACAAAAGTGCACTGCAGCCGGTTACGGATGTTGGCGTACGGTTCTTCAGCTTGATCTCTAGAGGAAAATATGAGGATTGTGGAGTCAACTAGCCTGTTGAGCGTAAGGATTGTTTGCAAATCTGTCCTGAAGACTTACGGCCCGCAGTATATGCGTCACCCAACGAAGACGTGAAGAAACTGATGAACGAGAATGCAACACGTGGCTGCCCTAGTATGGTGGAGTCCCATGATTGCATGTACTGGGTTTGTAAAACTGCCCAGAAGCAACTAAGGGGCAATACCAGGGAAAGGAAGAGAAGCCTACGCTTGTTCATGTAGTTTTTGCGGATACATATATCTGGCACGGATTTTTTGAGAAATCCACTTTCCAGACATTCCATGACTTCATGAAGCTTTTCAAAACTTTCAAGATCTTCCTAAAGATGCAAAGAACTTCTCAGAGGTTCATGAAACTTCCCATAAGCATAGGGAACTTCTTAGAAGTATCGGAAGCTTCTCAGAGGAGTTTAAGGTACTTCCCAGAATTTTTTAAAACTTCCCAGAACTTCAGGAAACTTCCACAAAGATCAGGGAATTTTCCAGAATCTCAGTGAACATCTCAGACGTTCAGAGAACGTCCCAGAAATCAAAGAACTTCCAAGAAGTTCAGGGAACTTTCCAAAGGCTCGAAGAACTTTCCAGATGTTCACGGGTGCTTTCAGAAATTCAGAAAATCTCTCAGAAGTCCTAGGATCACGAGTTTCAGAGAACTTCCCCAAAAATTGAGGATCTTTCCAGAATTTTAGAAAACGTCCCAGAAATTCAGGAAACTTCTTAGGATTTTTTGAGCATTCCAAGGATTTTTCCATAAGTTTAGGTAGCTTCCTTGAAGTTCAGGGATCTTCCTAGAAGCTTGAGAAACTTTCCAATATTTCAGGAAACATCACAGAAGCTCAAGGTACTTAAGTTTTAGGAAGAACTTAACTTTTTTACACCTCAATAATTTTTCGTACCGAACCGAAACGAGAATAAAAAAATCAACTTCTTTTTTAATTTATAATTAATTTCGAGGAATTTCCGCCGTATCACACTCTTGGAGTTTCTAAAAAGTTCTTGTAAGGTTGAACAACATCTCGGAAATGCTATTTATTTCACAGAAAAAAATATTAAAAGTTTTGCAAACCGACCAAATTTTTTTATTGTCTCCTAATTTAATAAAGTATTTGTGATATTCTGCTTTTTATCTTGAAAGATAACTGGAAGTCTACTGGAAGTCCAAATAACTTCTGGGAAGCTAAATCCGGTAATTTGCCTATTCGTTTCATTCCTGAATAACGAATGGTTCTCTTAGCTTTTCACAGCCACAAATTGAACAATCGGTTTATTGATTAGCACTCGCAAAAAGCTCATACAGATACAGTCACCGCCAAAATAAAGTGCCCACTTTTCTCATGAACACGCTTCATCTCTGAAGTCATTGAAAAACTCATTATATCGTATTCATATATTTTTCTAAGCATGATAATATTATTATTTTAAAGATGCATGTGTATTTTTGCAATGCATAATACACATTTTTGCAAAATTATTTTTTTAACCATACGTGGTGTAAATTTGGTGTGTCATAATAAAGTGCCCAATTGAAAATATATTATGTGTATGTAATTATTAAATCTACACGCCCCTCGTATTCAATTTTTTTGACGTTTCCAAGTGTTTGTTGATCTTCTTACGGATTTCAGTTGGCGGTCAGAAAGATTCAGTGCGAGTTATCTAAATAACCATGGATAATACGGTGGCAAGCAAAACTATTACCTTGCAGATCCGAAAATGTGTTATTCGTGACATCGAGAAAGGTGAATCGCATCGCAAGATTGGTGAAAAGTATGGATACAGCAAAGCAGCGGTTACCAAACTTTTCGCAAAGTACAAAACCTATGGTTCAGTAGCGGATCGCCCAGGAAGGGGAAGGAAACGTAGAACAGATTCCCGAACAGATGCGAGAATCATTCGAGAAATTAAGAAAAATCCGAAGGTTACCCTCGGGGAGATCAAGGAAGTGATTCAACAACCGATCTCGGACAGTATTCTACGCAGACGGATCGCTGAACACGGTATGAAGAGCAGGTTTTGTAAGAAGTTGCCTTTTATTAGCAAAACAAACAAAGCGAAACGACTCAAATTTGCTCGGGAACATGCTGATAAACCTTTAGAATATTGGAAGACTGGTTTGTGGACTGATGAGTCCAAATTCGAGTTGTTCAACAGCAAAAAACGAGCTCGTGTATGTCGTAGACCTGGAGAGGCGCTTCATGATCGACATATCCAGGGCACAGTTAAGCATGGTGGAGGGAACGTGATGGTGTGAGGGTGTTTTTCTTGGGCGGGTGTTGGTGCTTTGGTAAAAATCGATCGTATTATGACAGCAGATTCCTACATCGACATATTGCGTGAGAATTTGGAGGTGTCGTTGGTTAAAACTGGGCTGGAAAACAAATTTGTGTTCCAGCAAGATAATGACCCAAAACATACCGCGAAGAAGTCAAAGGCATTCTTCCATTCCTGCAGTATTAAACCCACAGAGTCCAGATCTGAACCCAATAGAGAATCTGTGGGCCATCTTGGATTCACGAGTTGATAAGACAGGAGTTACCAACAAACATAACTATTTTCAAGCTCTTGAGAACGCCTGGGAAGATCTTGACCCACAACACCTGAAGAATCTGGTGGAGAATATGCCGAAACGTTTGCAAAAACTGTTGAAGGCCAGGGGAGGACACATCAACTACTGATCACTCAACAGACTGGATCTACAACTTTTTTTGTTTTTTAAAGAAAATAAGAAGTGGGCACTTTATTTTGACATGCATAGTTTCTACTATAGTTTGATCTTTCTTGAAGAAAAAAAATGAATTTGCAGAACAAGTGTTTTTTTATGTACCAGACAAGAAAAGAACATAATAAATATGCCATCAAAACAATAAAACTTAGAATCTTTCAATTATTTTACAGTTTGCTGCACAAAAAGGAGAAACTGGGGTAGGTGGGCACTTTTTTCTTGCGGTGACTGTAAATGTGAGAGAAGCCTGTTACATAGAAACATTCGGCAGGTTTACTGGGGATCAGGATATTCAGGCTTATCTTATGAAGGAGAGGATACCCCGCATAAACAATAACCATAAGAAGTACCTAACCACCAATTCGGGGTATCATCCCAAGTGTAAGTGGTATGGTCACATCATCTATAATATCGTTCCTGTATGGTACATGTTTATTAGGGACATTTTACAATGGCAGTTTTGATAAGCTTTCTAAAAGAAACCGATAATATCTTGAAGATAGATTCAATTGGCATTTCTTGGAGGAAAAGTTCGAAAAATCTTGATTTTTTCAGGAATCGTTTTTCAATATTATATTATTCAATGGCATATGCTACACCTCTTAGACAATCCTATGCACTTCTTGGCAGTATCATGAATTGATCAGAACTTATATAAGCTTCTAGAAATTGAACGAACTGTATAAAAATTATTTTCTGTATTACTTTAAACTTCGGAATATCCCCGAAGATTGGGTGGAAATATAATCACGAGAAATCGAAAAAAAAAATATGGGAAGTTGGTCAGTTTTCTGGAATTTCTGTGAAATAAATAGCATTTCCGAAATGTTGTTAAAACAAGACCTTTTGAGAATCTCCAAGATCGTGATATGGTGGAAATTTCTGAAATTGATTAAACATTAAAAAAGAATGAAATTTGTCAGAAGCAGATAATTTCCCATCAACATGAGAGGCTCTAGGAGTGGACAGTAATTTATTGCTAGAACTAAGACAATTGAAGAGAAAGCACTGATAGTTCCGTTTAGAGTAACGGCAGGTTATGAAAATTGAAAGATACAAGTTGAAAACGAGCGGAGGGAATATGAAAGTAGTATACAATCGGGCGCAAAATCTTTTACCAAGCTACCCCAGATGCGGGGTAGGCAAGGGGGAGGATACCCTCTTGACTGGTAAAAGAGTATGCAACCGATCGTGCTCTTATACTACCTATTGCTTTGTTCTGGTTCTAGCGATCTGTTTATTTCCCTCTCGCATTGGGAGAATACGGTGGGTGTTGGCCAAATTGGGATTTTTCAGATATAATCCTAAATAGGTTATAGAGTTTTTTCATGCATCTAGTAACCTAACGTCCGTGCTCCATCACAATATTTTCTATTGTGATGTGTCCTACTCAATGAGTAAATTGAACTGATGGTGAGTTTGAAAGAAGGGGAGTAGAGCACACGTACCCACTGGTTGACACTATGTATTGCTCAACGTGCTTTTGCACATTTGTTTGAGGATTTGTTAAGGGACACAAATTTCCAAATCAAAAGATCGGATGCCGTGCTGCATTAGTGCCGGGACTTTTTGTTCATGAATCTGGACACTTTTCTAATCACAAACAAGCATACAGTTATGAGCTTGTAAATTTATCATAATAGCATATTGGCGATAAATCTGAGAGGGTTGATTCATCGATTGCTTTTAAAAAATTTCCGAGTTGGAACATTCCGCTCACTTGCATGTTAGGCGGTGGGAATGTCTTTCGTAAGTAGAACAGCCGACTGAGTTCATCAGATATAGCTCGAATGGGCTTCAGCTTAAAAACAACTTAGTATTATAGTCATTTATTCAATGAAATGTTCTTACTATTCTCATTCAATGCTCATTTCAGCCAATAGTGCTCAACACATAGTTATCACCAACCATCGACAGCCCGCAACAATAACTCTTTGTATCTTTTCATAGAAATTGCTAAGCCGTTCAAACATCCGGGGGACTACAAGGATTCTACTTATATCTTTGTTGTTAATTTTGTTTCTTTTCAGGCAACAAATAATTTATTTCTACCAAATTTTGAAGACAATATCTAATATTTCTCTATTTCTAGAAACGTTTAAAGTTAGGCATAAAGATGAATGAATGTACCGGAAACTAGACGGACACATGCGGAGTTGAGTACAGGCGACTCGTGAGGTAGTAAGTGCTTTCAAGAACGTGGAGCAAGACAGGTAATTGTTACCCATTGTATCTATATTAATAAAATTTATTTTTAACTGGTTTGCGTCGACCATCGGTTGAATCGGTTGAATCGGCATTATTTGTTATTGGGCGTAGCGTTTTGTCTATTGTTTGTTGCGCGAGTGATCGCGTGAGCATCAGAAGTCGTGGTTCGCCGGGTAAGATCGGTCGGTGGTGAGGTACATAATTAATTGTGATTCAAATTATTCGTTCGCCATACTCGTCGGGCCACCCTATCACAAATAAACCCCTGTCCCATTTTGTAAGGGATTCCAGCGGCATCCGGACTGTTGGTGTAGATCGGTCCAAGTTGGTACTCAAGCGTTGAGATGAATTACCTTGTTTTCCTAATGAAATACCTCTATCACACTCTCTGAGTGGCCCCAATAGCATCCTTACTGTTGGTTTAAATCGGTCCAAATCGGCTTTCCAGCATTATAAAACATCTCCTAGTTTCCCAATGAAAAACCACTACACATTTTGTGAGTGACCCAAAAGCATCCTTACTGTACTGTACCGGTCAAAATCGACTTTTCGGCATTATTATATATCACTTTGTTTTCCCAATGAAAAACCACAATCACACTTTGTGAGTGGCCCCAATAGCACCCTTACTGTTGGTTTAAATCGATTCAAATTGAAAATCGGTACTAATTACACTTGACAGCTTACCCTGCTGCCACCCAATCCTGCTATCCAAAATCCCAGTGATTTCTCGTGGAAGTGCAGAGGTTTTCTCGGCGTCTAATAAAGCGAGTTTTACGTCAACATATTCCTACCCATTCCCTACTTGACCTGCATTCGGGCGAGGCCGGCGCCGGTATTGCCTTAGATTGGGATCACCAGTTTTTACACACTGAAGATGTATGTTAGTCCCAAGCATGATCTGTTGGTTCTCTGTGTAATAACAGCTGATCTGGCAACAACGGAGTAGCAACCTCGGGCGGTCAATCATGCTCATGCTCATGCTCTCGCATTGGGAGATTACAACAAAACAACAATCATTAAAAAAGTAGTTGATTTTTTTATTCTCCTTGCGCTTCGGTACGACAAATTATCGAGAAATGAAAAGTTTAAGTTCTTCTTAAAACTTAAGTACCCTGAGCTTATGGGATGTTCCCTGAACTATTGAAAAGTTTCTCGAGCTTCTGGGTAGATGCCTGAGCTTCATGGATGCTTCCTAAACTTATGGATTTTTTTTGGAATGTACCCTAAACTTTTGAGAATGCTCAAAACATCACTAAAAGTTTCCTGAATTTCTGGGACGTTTTTTCTGATCATAGGGAAGTTCTCTGAAATTCTTGGAAGATCTAAGAACTTCTAAGAAATTTCCTGAATTTCTGAGAAGTACCCTGAGCATCTGGTAAGTTCATTGAGCTTTTGATAGATTTCCTGTATTTCTGGAACGTTTTCGAAACGTCTGAGATGTCCACTGAGCTTCTGGAAAGTTTCTTGATCTTTGGGGAAGTTCCCTGATCTTCGAGGACGTTTGCTGAAGATCTGCGAAGTTTTCCATAAAAAGTACCCTGAACTTCAACGAACTTCCTTGAACTGCTACGAGTTCCCAGAACTTCTGAGAAGTTCCCTATACCTCTGGGAAGTTTCATGAACTTCTGAGAAACTCTCTGAAACTCTAGAAGTTCCACAAGCTTTTGAAAAGCTTCATGAATTTCTGGAAAGTTCTCTGAACTGATAGGATGTTCTCTATTATTTTGGAAAGTTCCCTGAAATTTTGGGAAGTCCCTGAACATCTTGAGTAGTTGAACTTCTGATAAATACCCAACAAAAAAACCGGATAAGTTTGCTGAGCTTATTAGAAGCTCCTTGAATTTTTGGATAGTTGCCTGAACTTCTGAGAAAAACCGTTAACTTTTGAGAAGTTCCCTGAACTCATGTGAAGCTCCCTGAATTTATGTAAAATTCCCTGAGTTTCTGGGAAATACCCTGAAATTCAGGGAAGTTGTCTGAGCTTCTGGGAAGAAGCTCTTACTTCTGGAAAGTTCACTGAATTTATGCGATTTTTCGAACTTTTTGTTCATCAGTTTCTTTACCTCTTCCGGTGTCGGGGGACGCAAATACTGCGGGCCGTGATTCTTTAGGAAAGCTTTGCAAAAAATCCCCAGAGTCAGCAGGCTGGTTGACTCCCCAATCCTAGCCGCAGTGCACTTTTGTAACGGGCTCAGGCCGACTTTTCCAACTACATTGCAAATAAGCTGGAAAAGTCATCAGATAACTCTAGTTGTAGCATAATGTCCAGGAACATCTGCTTCTCGTCGTAAGTTGGCGGGTCGCTTAGGTCGTCCTGAAACCGCTTCTGATGACCGAAACAGAAATCACGGTCGACGTTGGGGCGTCTTCCATTATGTGACCCTCGCCTTTTTGACTCTTGTTTTTCCGCTGCCAAATTACAAATCAGCATTATCTAATATCGTTTTAATGAAATGCATACATTCACACACTCACACATTCACACAGCCAAACGAAAGAACAAGTATTCCTCGTCGTCTGCTAACGACGCACTACTGGCATTAAACATTATTTGGTCAAACCAATCCATGGCACAAAGTTTTCGAAAAATCTGCGATCTCTGACAAAAAACTTCTGATCTGATGTTGAATGATTGACCGAATGACAGGTGTTGGTGAGTTTAACAACAAGAAATACAACACCGGTGCGGGAGGTGTACAGAATTGTGTAATGCCGGTTGCATATCTAACGGGTGGCTCGTGCAGTCACGAGTGCATGAAATTAATTACCAATCAACGTTGAATATTTTATTTTTATGAATGAACAAGATAGTGTCATTAAGAAGGCGGCAATGGGTGAGATCTATCTGATTATAACTATATAACATCAATCCAATTTTCAAATAATACTAAATACGTGCCTGGTTTCGAAATTTAAACATTTCCAAATCTGGAAGTGCGTTGCTGTGCCCTTTTCCAAATGATATCGGTAATGGTTACATCCGGGGCTTATTGTATGTGAAAGTTATCTCGGAATGGGCGTGACTCTCCAGACATTCTGAAATGGGTTGCTGGATCTGCAGTAGAGCTATCACTTTCTAGCTCCCGGGTTAAAGCTGCTTCCAATGGTCGCTTGAAAGTTTGTTGTAAACAGATTCTTCCATAATAGCATTGCCGGCCAATGGGTGTTAGATTGCACACGCACACACAGACACACACACCGCTGAAAATGCCCCAAGGGGTTAAATTTTATACCACATGATTTTCGGAGGAGTATAGCAATTAACATATCGCCTTTTTTTTCTTTTGACAAATCCCATTCTGCGTTGGATAAAACAATTGTAACTCACTTGTTTGTTTGTTCTTCATATCAAAACGGTCGATAACTGGTGTAATTAAATTCATTCCTTAGCAATATACTATTCACAGTTTATGCAAGCACTATCGTACCTAACCTAACGAAAACATCCTTAACCAATAAAAATACTGCCACGAGTGGAACAATCCAGCCGATTTCCTGTCTCCACACCCCACTTCCATCCGTCGGACACCGCAATCCATCGTGTTTGATAACGAACCGAACCTGATCCGGATAGCGGCAATCATTCTCCGCACACTTCATATAGGACGTCTCCAACTGCACTAGAAAATACAACGATCTACACTCAATGCCAGGCTCGCCGGAACACAGCCCGGTAAAGTTAAACCACACTATGTCCTGCTCCGGAGTAGTTGTCCGGCAGGCAAGCCCGGCGAATGTACTATCCATCGTTCCACACACGGTGTATTCGCCGTAGGCAGAATTCTGGAACTGAATGCCAACGTTTCCGGTTCCTTGCAAAAAGCTACGACCGATTCGGAAGCGAAGTTCTACTCCCGGACTGAGATACTGTTCGTATTCTTCACGTACGTTGACCGCTCGCCAGGACTTTCGATTGGCGTCGGTCCGGCAGAACGGGGCTATTAAACGCTGCGGGATCCCGCTAAGTATCGTCAGAAGCGTAACGCTGTAGGTTTGAGGGTCGATGGATGAGGATTGGATGATTTTGTAATGCTCTTCGATCGGTAACCGGTTGTGGGGTGTTCCCGTCTGGAAAATATAGAAACAAACATAAGCAGAAGTTTCTAAAAATGCAGTTGGTTACGAAGCGTACAAAGTCAGTCAACTGGCTGAAGGTGTCAGCATCGTTAGTTAGAAATAGAAAATACAAATCCGGGAACTGTTCGAATGTACTGGTGAGCATTCGACGGGCACTGAGAAAATCTGTATTAATCACTCGTTGACCCTGGGATACGACCATGATGACGGGGGAATTGGCACCAACCGTGCGGTAAGCGCGCTCTTCATCCAACTGAACCGACAGTCGTTGAACGATAGAATCAAAGCTATTGGACAGTGATAGTCCAGCAGGATCTGACCGAAAATGGGAAGTTTTTTTTAGTACTGAATCACAATTCCATTCCAAACTTACATAATCCATCATAGGCTGACAGCTGTTCAAATACGTTAGACAAGCTATTGGTTCGGTTAACCATAAATTCTCCAGTTTGACCATTGATGACAGATAGGGACGAACCGTAGATGGAGACGTCGATTAGCTCGGCTATGTGACTGAAATGCAAATGAGGTTATTTTTTAATCAAAAATTCCGTAAGAAACCTACTAGATAAATCTCTGGCTTTCGTAGACACTCCTTGATCCGTCAATAACCAGCAACAAATCCACGTTGGGTTGAGTGCCCGAAGCTGCCACAGCATTGCAATCATCAAACGAACCCAAGAGATTGTTTGCGTAGCTGAAAAATCGGTCCACAGCTGCATCGCAGTTCCTTCGCATAAGTGCGTCTTCAACAACGACGCTTCCGGTCGTATATTGCAAAACCTGCACAAAGTTGAATGTCTCCTGTTTGAGGCGATCTTTGTCAATGGACTGAAGGATTTCCTTCCTGTAACAAGCGCGGTTGATATCGTCGGGAACATTATGTTTATCTCCCGGCGAATCTTCCTCTGCGTCTTCGTTGAACACTTTCCAAAACTTTGTCTTCCTTTCGGCATTGAACAATGTGTGCAGGGAATCTTCGATAATTTCAGATTTCTTGGAAATCTCTGTACTGGACGTTAGCCTGCCGTTGTGAAACTTTCGTTTTCCTAGATTTTCAATCGATATAATCGGAATACCACGGTTACTGTAATACATGTCTAGCACCTGCGAAAGGCGTAGTCTTCTAACCTTGTTTACAAAGTAGGGTACCTGTTGAGCCAGAAAGTAACCGTCGATTCCCGAGAGAACCTCACTGTCCGTCATCTCCCAGCGGCCTTCGTGTGCCTCGGCCAAGAATCGTAATCTGGGAAAGTACGTATCATTCCAGGTTCCCTGTAACCCTACCCTAAGGTCCGTACCCACATATGGACCTTGATACAGACAAACCTCTGCCAGATCACCCGCTAGTCCAGTGGCGTACATATTGTCGATTGACTCCATAGACGTTAGCAACTTCTCCACCTGTTTGCGAGTATCCGCGCGTTCCATTGTCTCCAAATTTTCATACGTGCTCTTCCGCTTGTAAGCCGAGATGAACTCACTAATTCGGACATTCTGTGGTTGCAATCCAGCGGCTATAGACATGACGAGTACACCAGGTGCTATGGTGCCGTAATGGATGCTCCTGCAGGTTCCACCTTCCAGAGGGCAACGCGATATGGGACGCTCGAAGGTTGTGCTGCTCGTTTTATTGCGTTGAGACCTTTGAAAGTCAGAAATTGAATTATTTGCATTCCAGTCCACAGTAAGTTAACCAACTTGTTCTGAATTATCCACGGTGCCTGAGGATTTTGGCCGGAGTTCGCTACAGTTGTTGGACAGCTAATTCGTTCATCTCCACGCTGGAAAGGTTCCACCGTACTACTGAGCAACCGATGAAGCAGACAAACCTCCAGAGGACTAAGAAATTTGTCAAACTCTATTGTTCCTGGAATGTTGGACACCAACTGCAGCAGGAGTTTGTACTTCGGTACCATTATGCCTCGAGTGCTGTAGGGTGTCACGAATTCTGTTTCCTGCAAACCTGGAGCCTTCTCGATGCCATCGATTCGAAGTCTACGATAAAATATCTTATCCGTAGATCGTTTCATGCACAATAAAGAGACAGCGTTACTTACCGATGAATCAACTCCACGCTGATCATCCGCATGTCCAGTGTAGTGGGATTGTTTTGTTCCACCTTTCGAATCAGCTCCAGCAGAAGCTGCTGATTGTAACCTATCGAGGGCTGCGTGAAATTACCCCGATAGCAGTGAATCAACTCCTGCGGAATGTTGTACGCCTGCATTATTGCCACGAACAAACCAACAATGACTAGCAGAAGCTTCAAAGCAGCCATTGCAACAGTTCTATGAATTCAACTCGATATTGAAATCTAACAGTTAAAATGACTCGAATAACATTGCGCGGCACTACTCGAGCTAGATTTTCACTAAATGCACACTCTCGCGGGCAAGGCACGGCTCAGATAACGACCGATCCAAGGTGATTCATTTCGGATATGGAAAATATGGTGCAATAGAGTTTCGAATCCGTTGAACCTTGGCAGAGTTATAGTTGTATAATTTTGAGCTTCGGAAACAGTGGAGATCAACTTGTACGATTTTTTTTTTGCGCTGAACTGGCCGGCTTGTCGTGCCGCAAGGGCTCAGTAGGGATTCTTGGTCAAGATCCGAAGTTAAAAGTCAGTTCCATAGTTAAAATATCACATCAAGTAGTTTTTTTTCCACCTGCTACAGAGGATCGTGTGCCTGGGGGTCACATTGAGAATTTTACTATTCACATTAGGTTCGTTGTTGCAGCGCGCTTGGGGATCATCCTTGCCTTAGATGCATCTTAAAAATATGGAAGGACATTACAGGAAATAGAGGCAAAATACATTTCTATCTCTTTTGCATGATGTATTTCAGCTCTACCATCAAGTCATCAAGTTCTTTAAAATAATTTAAAATTTACAATTCATTTTTTTCTTCTCATGGCTGTTATACATTGTCTAAATTTTCTGGTTCATAATGGATGCGCAAGTTTGTCTACAATTGCAGTAAAACAGCAGTCGGCACACGTGTAATTTTCAGTTCATATTATAATATCCCTTCATTGTGTATATCATCTTATATGACATTGTTTATTCATTGCCATGACCAAGCATCTTTATCATAATCATTGCCATTTTTATCATTACTTTTATTTCCGTGATTCATATGTTAACATAAAAATACTTGTATAATGTTTACCTAATAGGTTCTATTTACTTTAAATTATTGTGTCTTATATTTCCAATTATCATTTTGATCCTTTCTTTCCCTCCTTTGATTTAGAAGTAACTAGTGCCTTGAATACAAGAAGCTGCAACGGAATCTGTAAAAGGCTTTTGCACTTATTTCTAAATGTATTTGTAATTTCCGGTATGCAAATGGACATTTTACCAAATCCTAGCTGATCTGATTCATGCAGCGCTGTGTGCCAATTGACTAGTGTCTGATTTTACAGTTCAATCTTTATCATAACTTACAATATCATTATATTTGATAATATTGTTTTATTGATTTTACTTCATAGATGATTTAAACCACACATATTTTTTTATGTCAATTTGTCTTTAACTCCCTTTCAATTAAATCTTCCCTGCTTTCCTAACTCAGGAGCAATAATTATTAGGACAGCAAAAATAAAAGCAATCCATAAAATCAGCATCAAGCCGCAAATAGTGATCATGGCAAGAGTAAATTAAAATGTATAAATGTTAGTTTTGTAAAATTTCAATAGATCTTACAAACGTTTTCGGGATACCTCAAATCAAGATTTTGATGAATTGCTGCTATCGATGAAAACGAATGAAAACATTTCAAATAGATCATATATAATAGATTCGAATGCTTGTATTTTTTTTTCATTTACATAAATATATACACTATTATATAAATATTTCATGGGAATGGGAGGGACCATCGGAGCACCCAATTGAAGCACTCTGGATTGGGAGAGTGAGAATGCCAACTCCCCAATGCTAACAGTTTGTGAATAGAGGACGAGCTCTTCTCCCCGCTCATTGGGGCATCGTTATGTTAGATAGCTCGCTCTTATGACCAATTGTTCAATCATGTTGCTGGAAGGAGATTCTTTGTATCCCTGTGCAGACGTATAAGTGATGTTGCCTGTCGATCCACCCAACCCGTTTTTGGCTCTTCATACAATAGCATAATTAGGATAATTAGTGGTTAATTTAATTTTTAAATTTTTTTGCGGGCGTTTTATTTTTGCTGTTTGTTTTACTAGGGACGTAAGCTGTTGTTAGTTTATTCGATATGGATATGAAGTGTAAAATTTGCTCATTAGACTCTGTCGCGAATTCGCTTATGTGGAAGTGTACTGGTTGCCCACGAGTTTTTCATGCAGCCTGCTTGGGAGTATCAGTGCAACGGAATTCGCTACAGTATAAAGAACAAAAAAGTAGATTTTAGCGCGTACCTTATGCCATGCTGTGAATCTTGCCAAGAGCTCGTACAAGCTAAGTTAGACTTTAGTCGTATCGATGAAGAGTAAAAACAGCTAACAGAGCAAATACATTCCAATTCCAAGGTGACGCATCGTTTCGCGCTATTACATGACAAACCAAACATTATTTCACGAGGGGGTTGAAGGCTTGGAAGTCTTACTGCATGGAATAAAAATTGACAGTAGCTTAGCTGGCAGTGTTACTTCCTAAAAAAATCATGTAACATCTCTATTTGATACGGCTATGCTGGCATCGAAAAAATGCAAGTCTGCGTCATTGAATTCAGTAACGTCAAATTTATCCAAAGACCTGCGCAACATAAGCGAGGAATTGAATCATCTTCAGCAGCTGTCTGTGGAAATCGCTTTAAACTGCACAACGACATCGAATCCAGTATTGGAACTGGACATACTTTATGAGCTACAATCATTGTCAGCAAACATAGCCTCCGTCCGATGCACTGCTCCCGTCCCTCCCCCACTTGATTACCCCAGTTTTGAAATTGAGTTGACCGAAAAAATGACTCTGGTTGGCGACTTCTGGGTACAAGGAAGGATGGTGTGGAGAGATGACTGGACAGAATATGATGACCGGCAGTCGCGCCGGAATAAACAAACAAAATTGCTGACAAGGCAAGAAAACGTAGGAAGCAACAACGAAGGGCGCTTAATAATCTTGAACGTAACAGCAACAGTAACCATAACCACATCAACTATAGAAGCACCAGCCATACCAACCCCCTTAACAACAATCGCAGCAACAATCACAATTACAATAGCTATCAACGAACTTCTCCCTGATAGAGAGCTTCTTGCAGCAGCGAAAGATCGGTCCTCTAGACCACCGATACAATTTCAAAGGAGCGAAATTCAAAACCCGTGCCCAGTCGCTTACCCTACTGGATAGCTTCGGGGAGGCCGCCATTCATATTTCAACGAGGTGAAATTTTAAACTCCTACCCGGCGGGGGGGGTTTTTCGCGCCCCGACGCACCACGTTCACCAAACTGGATGGATCTCGGGGAGCTCGTCAGCTAAATCGTGTACAGCATGTGCAAACAGGCTTTCGGGTTTTCCACGGAATTGACGCACCCTTTGGAGAAAGGCGAGGATCTAGCAGAAACTGCCCTTTTTGAAGACTTGACGACCTCTCTACATCAAGGAGAGGTAAATAGTTTTAATTACACAAATTTTACTGACACGATCAAACAAACTACTTCACCTCAGACACAAATAGGAACTGAAATGTTGGTGTATTGCCAAAATTTCAATCGAATGAAAGGTTCCGCTAAGATTAAAGAAATCCACAACAAAATGTTGTGTTGTTCCTTCCCAATAATGCTGGCAAATGAAACCAGTTGGGATGAAAGTGTTCGAAGTGAAGAAGTTTTTGGTAATAATTACAATGTTTTTAGAGATGACCGTAACTTTCATCAGTCTGGAAAGAAATCAGGAGGGGGTGTACTAATTGCCATTTCCACAAATTTCAATTCAGAAATCATCACGGCCGAAAAAAGTAAGGATTTCGAACATGTTTGGGTAAAAGTGCATATGTCGGGGGAAACACACGTATTTGCCTCTGTCTATTTTCCTCCGAACAATGCTCGCAAAGACTCATATGAAAAATTCTTTAGTATTGCCGATGAAATTTCGGCCAATCTTACCCCAGAAGTGAAAATTCACATATACGGGGATTTTAATCAACGTAGTATTGATTTCTTTCCAGACACAGAAAATGAAAGTATCTTACTTCCAGTCGTTGGGGGAAAATGAAACACTGCAGTTTATATTTGACAAAACTGCCAGTTTAGGGCTCAATCAAATAAATCATGTAAAAAATCAGCAAAATTGCTATTTAGATTTTTTATTGACAAATATTCAAGAAGACTTCTGTGTGACCGAATCTCTTATTCCATTATGGAAAAATGAAGCATTTCACACAGCAATTGAGTTTTCCTTATTTATACACCAATACCAAAAACCCGACGACAGCGAATATGAAGAGGTCTTTCAATATCACTTGGCAAATTTTGACAGTATTAAGCATAGGCTAAGTATTATTAATTGGCAAACGATTTTTAGAAACGAGGAAAATGTCGAATCTTCTGTTGATGCATTTTACAAATTATTATTCGAAATTATAGTTGAACATGTACCATTGAAAAGAATAAGGAGACAAAGTTATTCAAAAAATCCAGTTTGGTATAATGAACAAATAAAAAAAATTCAAAAACCAAAAGCAAAAAGCACATAAAGTATACAAAAGAAATAGTAGCAACGAGAATCTGGTAAATTATTTGAATATTTGCGACCAGCCAAATCAAGCCGTTAATATTGCCTTTGATGAGTATAACTCAAAAACCGAGTTAGAGATTAAATCCAATCCAAAAAATTCTTTGACTATGTAAAAACTAAATTGAAATCTGACAATTTTCCATCAAAAATGTACCTAGATGAAAATGTGGGTTCTACCTCGCCAGAAATTTGCAATCTATTTGCAACTTTCTTCCAAGATATATATATACCACATTTTCTGAAGCAGATCGTGATCGCAAATATTTCGGTTTCTTTCCAGAATTTAGTGGAGATATTAGTGTAAACAATATAAATGTGCATGACATAAAAGAAGCATTGAAAAAACTAGATGTCTCCAAAGGATGTGGGCCCGATGGGATTCCCCCCATTTTTCTGAAAAACTTAGCTTCGGAGCTTACAACTCCCTTGTTTTGGCTTTTCAATAAGTCGATCAAATCCGGTATTTTTCCCAACTCGTGGAGAAGTTCCTATCTAGAACCTATTTTTAAATGTTGCAAACAATCTGACATACGAAATTATCGCGGTATTGCTATTATCTCTTGTATTCCAAAACATTTTGAAGCAATCATTAATGAAAAACTATTTTGTCAAATTAAAAATAGAATCTATGCCTTGCAACATGGATTCTTCAAAGGACGCTCAACCAATACAAATTTACTCGAATTCGTTAACTATTCGCTGGTTGCAATGGACAATGGAAACCATGTTGAAGCTTTATATACAGACTTCAGCAAGGCATTGGATCACATTGATATACCCATGCTTCTATTCAAACTGCAAAAAATGGGTATTGAGCTAAATTTAAATTTAAATGGCTCGAGTCTTATCTCACTGACCGACAACAAATAGTCAGATTTAAAGGCAAGACTTCAAATCCTATTCGAGTTACTTCAAGAGTTCCTCAAGGCTCCCATCTCGGCCTTCTTTTGTTTATACTATTTGTAAACGATATTTCCCTCATTTTAAAAAACGTAAAAATTCTTATTTATGCCGACGATTTAAAGATATTTTTAGAAATAAAAAACAAGGAAGATATAAGACTATTCAAAAACGACTCCTATTTTATAATTGGTGCAAAAAAAGCCTTTTGCAGCTAAACGTCCAAAAATGTAAATCAATATCATTTAGTAGAAAGCGGAATACACTAGACTGTACAATCTCGCTAGGAAATCAGGCAATTGAAAAGTGCGGAAGAATTAAGGATTTAGGTGTTATTTTAGATAAGAAACTAACATTCATTGACCACTATAACACAATAATCAGTAAAGCAAGTAGCATGCTAGGATTTATAAAACGATTGAGTTACAACTTTCATGACCCATACACAATAAAAACATTATACGTTGCATATGTGAGGTCAATACCTGAGTATTGTAGCGTAGTATGGTCACCTTTTTCAGTCACGCACGAACAACGAATAGAATCAGTTCAAAATCAATTTATACTGTTTGCCCTTCGAAAATTAGGTTGGACAAGATTTCCTTTACCATCTTATAAAGCTCGTTGTATGCTCATCAGCATAAAAACATTAAAAGAGCGTCGAGAATTCGCAATGGTCTCAGTTGTAAACGATATCGTTTCGCATCGTATTGATTCTGAAGAACTTTTATCAAAACTTAATTTTTATATTCCAAGTCGACAACTACGAAATCAAAATGTTTTTACTACAAGCCACTATCGTACAAATTATGCTAAATTTGGGCCTTTAAATCGGATGATGGCAACATACAATATGCATTGCGAAAACGTTGACTTCACAACGACAAAATATAAATTGAAGCAATACTTTAATGATATTTGATAAAAAGCTGCTCATAAATGTACTAGAATGTAAGCTTAATACTGTAACAAATATATTTATATAGATTTAAGAGTGACAAAAGATGTAAATAACTGTAACTAAAAGTCTACACATGATTGACGTCAAATAAATAAATAAACAAAGCACAGTGTGACTTCTGGAGCAGTGTGAAGCAGCGAGTGGAACCCCGAAAATTGCTCAACCAAACTCCGTTGCATCGTCGAAGATCCCGGTTTATAAATCTTATGTAGCCACATCTTCCGAGCAACCATCCCTCCAATGCGACTTCTGTGATGGCGAGCACATTAACTTGTCCGGATTTTCGTAAGCTGAACACCAACCAGAACAGAGAAGGTAAAAACAACTAAGTCGTGTTTCAATTGTCTCCGGAAGGGGCACAACGTCAGTTAGCGCTCAACTTCCGAGCCGATCAGTCGATGTTTTCGGACAAGCAAATTTCGGAAGTCGTTCACAGACTATCAGTACGCTTTTTATCGGTTGTTTTTTTCTATCGAATCAAGTATCACGTTTCCGTTCTTACTCCGATATGCCGGACCGCAAAAGACTATTCGCAATTTCCAAAGCTCCTGTCCCATGACGAGATTCATAAGTTCATCCGAAACAAACTCGGTGATTACGCGCGAAAATGTGCTTCTACTCTAGCCTAGCAGGCGGCTTGGATGTACATTCGTGAAGGTCAACAGCCTGGAACTTGCGGAGAAGATTGTGGAGCAGCACGATTTCGTGTTTGATGGGAAATCCTACAAGCTTCGGATTACGATGGAGGACGGTGCAGTTGAGGTGAAGCTACTTGAACTACCCGAGAGCATCACTAACGACCAGACTGCTGTTTTCCTCGCCGACTACGGAGATGTTTTCAGTGTCCGTGACCTACTGTGGGATGACCGTTACAGTGATTTTAGTGGTATTACCACTGGTGTTCGTGTTGCTCGAATGGTAGTGACGAAGAACATTCCATCTCTCGTGACCATCGAGGGCGAGGAAACTGCGGTGGGATACAAGGGGCAGCGGCAAATTTGATTGCACTGCCACGAATTTGCACACATCGGCATCCCATGTGTGCAAAACAAAAAACTGCTGGTGCAGAAGCTCGCAGCAGATCAATCATACGCTAACGCAACGAAGGGAAATCCGTCAAAACCACAACCGATCAAACCCCGATTGAACTCACGTAAACCGTCATCGAACTCGACTACCCAGACGACAAAGTAACCGTCTGTTACTCGGCAACAAGGCACATTGAGCCCGAAGCCAAATCTCCTTGGTGAGACACGAGCTGTAGAAGCACGACAGAAAAACACGATGCCGTCCCCTGCTACACAAACGAAACCCCCCGCAATGCAAGCTGTCATCCAACTCTCGCCTGGTTCAAACCCGACCGGCACCATTGTAACCCAACGCAAACCCGATGGCAACGATACAGACAGCTCACAATCATCTCTTTCCTCGAACAGCATGTTACGACGTTCGCGTAGACAGCCACCAGGCAAGAAAATGCGAACCACCGAAGAAGATACCACCGCCACCAGCGTTCCCGACGACGAAATGCAGCAATAATGGAGTATGTCAGCTGTAATATCGGAACCATCAATATTAACAACATCACCAACCAAACAAAGCTAAACGACGTTCGTTCGTACAATTGAGCTGGATATTGTTTTTCTGCAGGAGGTTGAAAACGAACAGCTTGTCTTGCCCGGCTATAACATTGTCTGCAATGTCCGCCATGCGAGCAGAGGAACGGCAATTGCTCTAAAAGAGCACATTAAATTCTCCCATGTAGAGAAGAGCGTGGACGGGAGACTGGTCGCCCTGAGTGTACAAAGTTCTACGTTATGTAATGTGTATGCCCCCTCAGGATCCGTTCTTCGTGCCGAACGAGAGCGGTTTTTCAATAACACGATCGCCTATTATCTCCGGCACCGCACAGATCATAACATCTTCGGAGGCGATTTCAACTGCGTGATTCGCCCATGCGATGCGACAGGACAAAACTCAAGTCCCGCTCTGCGAGCCACCGTTCAGCAGCTGCACTTGCATGACGTGTGGCAGCAGCTCCGTCCACGAGAGATGGAATACACATACATCACACACAACTCCTCGTCCAGGCTCGATCGGCTCTATGTAAGCGCTGGTCTTCGAGAACACCTGAGATCAACAGCTGTCCATGTGTGCTGCTTCTCGGACCACAAAGCCGTCTCCGTGAGAATTTGCCTTCCTCTCCCTGACAGAGCACCTGGTCGTGGTTTCTGGTCCCTCCGTCCCCACCTCCTAACAGCAGAAAATATCGAAGAGTTCCAATGACGGTGGCAGTATTGGACTCTTCAACGCCGAAATTATCCGTCGTGGATGGAATGGTGGCTGTCGCACGCAAAGCCTAAAATAAAATCTTTCTTCCGTTGGAAATCTAAAATAGTTCTAGACAATTTCAACCACGAACAGCAACGGCTCTACGAGGTACTACGGCAGGCGTACGACAGCTACCAAAACAACCGTGCCATGCTCACCACCATCAATCGGATAAAAGCCGAGATGCTCTCACATCAACGACGCTTCTCCGAAATGTTCGTGCGGATCAACGAAACGTTTGTTGCTGGTGAAACGTTGACCTACCAGCTGGGAGAGCGAAATCGCCGAAAAACTACCATCCAACAACTGCGAAACGAGAGAGACGAGATCATTGATGATTCTGCTGCGATACAAGATCATATGCTCCAATATTTCACCGATCTTTACACACGTGGTCATGTGGACGAACAGGAAGAAGATGGCCCCTTTCAGTGCGAGAGAGTCATCCCGGAGCAGGATGATATAAACGAAGCCTGTATGAATGAAATCACTACGACTGAAATATTTGCTGCTATCCGTACAAGTGCATCGAGGAAATCACCCGGCCCCGACGGTTTGCCGAAAGAGTTTTATCTGCGAACATTCGATGCGATACATCGTGAGCTGAACCTGATCTTGAATGAGGCTATCAGGTAAAATTTCCCAACTCAGTTCGTCGATGGAGTGATCGTGTTGGTGAAAAAACGAGGTGCGGGAGACACCGCATGTTCCTACAGACCAATTAGTCTAGTCAATTTTAACTACAAAATTCTTTCTCGTGTGCTAAAACAACGACTCGAAAATGTGCTCCGTGCCAATGGTGTTTTGACTGGCTCACAGAAATGTTCGAATTCTGGACGCAACATCTTTCAGGCAACGTTAGCAGTGAAAGACAGAATTGCACAGATGAAAGCGAACAATCAAAAAGGCAAACTTGTCTCTTTCGATCTCGACCATGCATTCGATCGCGTAGACCAACGCTTTTTGTTTAACACAATGACAGGTTTAGGATTTAACACAGCTCTTGTGGATTTACTTTCGCATATATCGGCAGCTTCTTCATCTCGCTTGCTGATCAACGGACACGTCTCTGCATCATTCCAAATTCAACGTTCGGTCCGTCAAGGGGACCCTCTCTCGATGCACCTTTTTGTACTCTATTTGCATCCACTTCTGCGACGTTTAGAACAAGTGTGTGGTAGAGATCTAATCGTCGCATACGCAGATGACATCAGTGCCATCGCCACCAGCGTCGATAAGATCAACGAAATGCGAGATCTGTTCCGGCGTTTTGAAAGGGTAGCAGGGGCACGTTTGAATGAATTTAAAACAACGGCAATCGACGTCGCCCTCATAAACAACCCTTTAACAATACCGTGGCTTCGGACAGAAAATACAATTAAAATACTTGGAGTGATTTTCGCAAACTCGATACGGTTAATGGTCAAGTTAAATTGGGACCTACTCGTCACTAACTTCGCTCGGCTTTGGCTACACTCGCTACGTAGCTTGTCGTTACACCAAAAGACAACGCTGCTAAACACCTTCATATCATCCAAAATGTGGTACATGGCAGCAAATCTGAATCCAACGGCTGCACACGTGGCAAAGCTGATGGCCACTATGAGGAGCTACCTATTCCGGGGTGCAAAAAATGGAGAATGGTGGTTTCAACCTACAACTACCAGCGATAAAGTGTTAGGCGTTATTAATCAATCAGCACTTGCACGAAATTATCTCCCTTCCTTTTTATAGTTCCTTCCTCAATCAAGCAAACTTCACAAATCCAAATATCCCTACAGATCTTTCCTGCCTAAAGCTTATAGCAAGCAATATACCATCCCTCCCCTTCCAAATCCGACATCACCCTTCCGCCGATCTCATCCATCGCTTCTACGCCCCCCCCGACAGCGACACCAACCCACAAACCCCCCCCCGACACCCCGTATTACTTCCTCCCGGCCCCCCCCCAAAAAAAAATATTCCATCCCCCCCTATCCACAGAACACGAGAGAAATGCCACCTCCCATCCATGTTTACCACCCCCCAAATTTTTTCCCCCCCACACACAACGAACCCTTCCCCTCTATTACAACAAAAGCTGCTGGTTGTAACTGGCAGACGTCGTTCTATTCGTTTCGATGATCTTCTCCGACCCTCACTGGAGGGGATAGCAGCGAATAGTAGAACACAAATAATGAAAATGTTGTTTACGTATATCACCTTCATTTATAAATGTAATGGTAGGATAGATATAGATGAACTGAAATTTAATTTAGAAGTCGAGGCTTAAACAATTATGTGAATAATTTTTACCAAACAAAAAACGACAAATAAACGTACTTTTAATGAAAAAAAAAGAGATGTCATCGAGACAGGAAGGAAATCGCCGGAGAATTTTGCGCGCCGTCATGGAAAATCCGACTGCGACCATGAGATGGATCGGAAGACAACTGAGAATCACCCATACAACTGTGTCTCGGGTCGTAAAATCGTTTAAGGAGTCCCAGACGACCGAGCGGCGAGCTGGAAGTGGAAGAAAATCGAAGACAGCTGACCCTGTGAAGGCCCGGAAGGTGTTGGATTATTTCAAATGTAATCCGAACCTTTCGATTCGCGACGCGGCTCTGAAGGCAAAGTGTTCCGCCTGGTTCGTTCAGCAAACCATGAAACGAGCTGGGTTTTGTATATTCAAGGTCCGCAAGGCACCGAACCGGCGTGATCAACAAAACACGGCGGCCAAATCCCGCGCAAGGAAGCTGTATCGAGAGTGGTAAACGAAACCGATGTATGTGGCTATGGATGACGAAACCTACATCAAGGCTGACGCAAAGCAGATACCGGGGCTGGAGTTCTACGTTGCCAAATCACGGTTTGATGTTCCGGAAGACATAAGGAAGAAGAAAGTGAACAAATTCACCAAAAAATACTTGCTCTGGCAGGCCATATGCCAATGCGGTAAACTGAGTAAACCGTACATCACGAAGGGGACCATCAACAGCAAAATTTACCGTACCGAGTGCCTCCAGAAGCGTCTGTTGCTCTTCCTGCGGTCCCACGGAGGCGAGACATTATTTTGGCCGGACCTGGCATCGAGGCCATTACGCGCGATCGACGTTGGATTGGTACAGAGACAAAAACGTTGTTTTTGTACCAAAAACCCCCCCCCCCACCTAATTCACCAGAGATTCGTCCGGTGGAAAGATTTTTAGCCACAATGAAGGCCAAAGTTTAAAAATCGTCCAAGGTGTTTAAGAACGAGTTGGAACTGAAGAAAGCATAGATAAAAGTGACCAAAAAGGTCAGCTCCACCATTGCACAAAATGTAATGAGGGGTCTTAAGGGAAAGGTGCGGGCTTTCAGCGATGGAAAAGAAATTAAATTAAGTAATTATGCCGAAACATAATCAATTGTATTAGTTCATTCCCTCACTGTATCAAGAAAATCAAATCTAAGATAAATTTTTGGCGAACACTTTTGTCTGGTGCATTTTTTTTCGAGTACAGGCCTTAATTTCCAATGAATCTTCTGGAGGGAAAAATCCCACAGATCCACTCATAGTGTTTGGTTTAAATACGGTCACGGATGTGACAGTTTCTGCCATTCATGGCCACTCGCACACTTGTTCAGCAAGCAGATGATGAACAAACAGTGTTTACCATTGGTTCTTAAATATTAAAACAAATTTTGTAAGTATGTCAACGACTGTCTTTGTGGATTGAAGATTGGAGAAGCAGCACAGGCCATTGACGAACTCAGAGGAATTTTAGGCAAAGGTGATTTCTAAATTCATAAATGGTGTTCGAACACTCAAGAACTGTTAGATCTAGTGCCGAAAGTTGAATGGGAGAAGCAAACCCAAATTGCATACCATAGCACCCCCCAAACGGTGAAGATGTTAGGATTACTATGGCTGCCCAAATCCCAACAATTCCTTTTCTGTACGAAACAGGATCCCTCGTCGGATGAATTCATACCTACGGTTCTATCGACGATTGCAAGACTTTTCGATCCTCTTGGTTTGTTTTCTCCTGTAATTGAAGTTGGCAAATTGCTAATTCAGGATTTGTGGGCAGAAGGCTTTGAATGGGACGACCCGATACTAATGGATGACAAGCATAAGAAAGAGATCGTAGTGTGCGGGGCGCGAAGCGAGACGTGAACAAAACTCTCTTGTTATTTTTGCTCCGTTTAGATTTTATTTTTATTTGTATTTTTTTTTTATTCGGTCGTGGAGTGCTCTCCGGAGTGTGCTTCCATTGATTGTTACGGGAGTGCCAACCGACCACCATCATACTTAGTGCCCCAACGGTGTCCTTGCTACGATTGTGTGTGCCTTGCTCAAAGCCCTGCGATGTGAATCAATCGTTTCTATGAAATCTAGCATGTGAAGTTTTTCGACAATGTTTCAACGTAATTATCAACTGGACTTAATTCTGTGCTTCTAGTCCGATTATGAAGAAATTGTGCGATTAAACGGTACCCCGTGTCTTCAGTCTTCAGCTGGAGGTTATGGACATTGCTCGATGCTAGTTGCCTGATAGGGCTATTTGGATCGGCCACGTAATTAAATGGAATTCAGCTAAGTACTTTTTAATTTTTATATTTTTTATATCAGTAGAGTTTTAGCTCCCGTAACGTTTTTTTTTTTGTTCAGTGGGGGAAATTCCTTTTATCGTACATAATTTTTTTGACTGTTTGGTTCAATCATGAATACGTGAATGTGTGAGTTACAAACCATGAATATGTGAATGAGTGAGTGTAAGTGTGTCTATGTGCACGTGTGTGTGTGAGAGAGAGTGTGTGCCTGTATGTGTGTATGTGTATGAGCGTATGACTCCATGTCGACGCGTCCTTCTTCTCTTTTCAGAAAGCGAGTAATGGCGCTATAACCATAAGCCATAAAAGGCTAGGACAAGAGTTAGTGCTCATGTCCCAACCGACAGTCAAGCTCTCACGCAAGAAAAAGCGCTAAACCCTTGGATTTGGAGCTTGGATACATTTAGGAAACGCCTGTGTAGACAACAAAGGAGTGCATTAACTTTCTTAGCTTCGTCACTCCCAACGACCAATATACATATAAATATACATATGCTTTCTCGCCAAGGAAAGCCTCCCGCACAGTCCCATCCGACTTCCAACTCCAGATGTCTATGAAAGCAGCATGAGTTCTCAGCATCTTCTTAAGTAGACATCTAATCAACACTTTCCTCCCATCCCTTGCTGATCATAAGGATCTGGCCAGGTGTTGTGCAAAGAGATTGATGGATGAAGAGCCTGTCACATCCAAGGCAGCTCTTCTGGCGCTTCCATCGTCTCTGCAACAGCCAACCCAGGATTATGTATGGTCGGAAAATGCTATGCTATGCTATGCTGCCAGAAGGTTTTGATTGGGTCGACCCGTTACAGAATGATCTTCTACAGCGGTGGGTCGAATTCAAGCATTCTATGTGTCTAGCGTCATGTAGCAAGTCTCGGAATGTGCCCAAGCAAATTCAGCATACCACGATTGGAGTTGTGTGCTGCCCAATAGTTGACTCGATTAATTCTGAAGGAGAAAGAAGCTTTGAAGATGGACTTTACCATCGGGGGCATCAGGGGTTTTGGATGTCCTGGGTGTAGTTAGTACTACGGAAACCAAGAGGAATTGGATTTTCCTTTTTTCCACCTTTCCTTGAAATGAGCAAATTGATTTCGGGGTACCGTTCAGCAACGTTTCGTGGGTGGATGCGTCTTCGCTTCTTGAAGCACTTTCCGGAAAACTGAATGATGTTCTCTCTTCAGCCAAATCAAAGTCAGACTCGTTCATCTGACAGAGGAGCAAAAGGATTTGTATTGACATTTTGCGATGGGGAGGCTTTTTTCACCATTTCGGTGAAAGATTGCCTGGAACGCTGTTTTATCGAGCGTTCTATTTTTTCCTGCGTTGTTTGTACGCCGGGCAAGACAAGAGAGCATAAAGAGGAGTTCCTTTACAAAAAGCGCATTTTGGAGTGCTGTCTGCAAAGGTGCCATCCTCACAGTTTCGCCCCTTAGTCGAAGTTTTCCCAACTCGACGTATTGAGGGAGGACTGAACCAGAAAAGGTCACACGAAACGAGTCTGACGGTGTAAACTTCTTTTCACCCTTAGTGATTGATACTGTGCCTAGTTTTCGCACATCCAGTATCTTCACTGGAGAAAGCAGAGGGTTCTTAAAACGACCAACCGCCTGTTTCAGCAGGATCTCAGGGGTCAAACTCGCTTCGGTGACTACACCTTAAATTTCAACACCCCGAGCTGGGATATACACTCTATACTCGATTGTAAACAACTGAGAGACAGCAATCTAATTAGCCTGTCTCAGGTTAGACACCCCAAGTAACAATTTTAGTTTTATTCCAGCCGTATAGCACTCCTCTCGGCTTTATTGATAAAACTACATTCAAAACTGTTTTGTCTACCAACACCTCTTCTATGCTTCTTTAAAGCCGAATTCTGTACAAAATGGCCCACTTTATAGACGGTTGTGAAAACAAGTTAATAGAACCTTTATAAGAACATAAAGATTTTGGAAATGTTCTAGTGAAAGATGTTATGACCACTTGAGAACCTTCATAAAACCTTTTGGCTGCCATGAAAACCAGAATGTGGCCAAATGGCCACAGCTGTCAAACTTCATTGTAAAAATTGAGGTTGTTTTGTGTTGTTCTGCTTTGGTCGATTCTCTGCTCTTCTGATTCATTTAGCAATAAAAAAAAAGGTTTAGTGTTGCGGTAAATTTTGTTTGATATTTTGCTATCCAAAACAAATTGTGTTTTCTACAGCATATTATGCTCCAAATAATATGCGCATTTATTTTTATGGTGAATATTGTTACGATGAGACCCAAAAAATAATGCGCCTCGGAAACCATGCGAGTTTAAAACAACATAAATCAAATTAAAACAAATAGATTCGATAAATTAATCATGAATTTCCTGAAAAGTGCTTGGAATTGGATGAGATTATCTAAAAAAATGCCGAAATTAGTTTCCGATGTACAGTTTGTTTGCATACCATTGAAAATTCAATGCATTTATTTTTCCACATTTCAATTATTTCTTATATTTTAATATGGCGGAAAATTGGATGGTTCTTAAAACTTTAAAAAAAATCACAGTTGTGCCATAAAGCCAATTTTTCTTCGCAATGACTATTATAAAACTTTTCGGTCTTATGGTGACTTACTTCAATGCCGATTTGCCGTTTAATGCATTTACTGGAGGCAAAATGGTTTTAATATGCTTTTTCAACTGACCATAATAAAATAACATTAATGAGTCCTAAAACGGCATTTTAATACAGCATTTTACGAGTTCATAAAGTCGAAATAAAACCTTTGATAGAAGAAAAAGGAATTTGAGGAACAAGGTTTTAAGATCGCTGTAAACAAGCTGTGTAGGTTCTCATAAACCTGACTAAAATATGAAACCTATTGGCACCTCTTGGTGCCATAATAAAGCCAAATTGATTTCAAGTGGCTTTCATAAAACTTTAATAAAACTTAATAAAGCAGGATGGTGTTAGCAATGTTACTTGGGACAACTACCCGAAGTTTATTGGGTCATATCTTAATTTTTTCGGTGACGGCCGAGAATTGTTTCGTCAGATCGTTAGCATTCTGATAAACATTCAGAGGTTTTGTTTTGGACTGAAAATAGACAACCCATGTACCAGCTGAATCATCTGGATAGGCTCGTGACCGGGCGACGTTATGAGACACCTCATTATTTGGCGGCATGGATGAATCATCTTTCGACAAATCATCCATGTCACACCCGTAGGAGCTTATGACGCTCAACCCCTAAGGTAATTACAGAGGAACAGATAATAACGGGTGTTCAATAAAAAATGAGACTGATTTCAATACCTTTCTGTAATTAAAGTAAACAGCGTAATTTTGACGTCTAACTTTTTTCTGCTCTCTAACTAACGTCTAGCTTCCAGAATTGCTCTCTGGATTCCCTAGAAATGGGTGGCATGTTTCTTCTCGTTCGGGTGCTGTCAGTTCAATCGAAGATGGCGTCGGAACAGCAAGCACTCCGCGAGCGTGTTGTACGGTTTTACGAAACGCATAGTCATCGTGGAAAAAGTTTACGGTAGACCACTTTCGAGACGAAAACGTGCCCGTGAGTACAGTGTACCGGATCCTGGCATCCCTGAGCGTGGAGCGGAAGGCCGGTAGCGGCCGTCCGGCGAAGATAAGAACGAAGAAGAAGAAGGAAGCGTTGAAAAAGCTGTTCGACAACAAGGACGGAACGAGTTTGCGTGACGCCGGCCGGAAATATCACTGCTCCCATACCTTGATTCACCGAACCCTCAAGATGGAGGACATCATCTGTCTCCCGAGTACACGGACGAGCTGATAGTGACCGTGAAATCGCAGTGCCGGTGGATGACGAAGAATTACCGCGGAACGTCGTTCGTGCTGGACGACGAAAGTTACTTTCCGCTCTCGAAGACCCACATTCCAGGAAATGACAGTTACTATTCCAGCGACAAGTCGGCCACACCCCCCGCAGTAAAATATAAGTTTAAGCATAAATTTGAAAAAAAAGTTATGCTGTACATCGCCATATCGGACCGAGGGATTTCAAAGCCGTGGTTCAAGCCGAGCGGTCTGGCCATCAATCAACAAGTGTACCAGGAGGAGTGTCTTGAGAAAATTCTTCTGCCGTTCTTAAAGGAGCATCATGCGGATGGGAAGTACGTCTTCTGGCCGGACAAGGCGTCTTCCCATTACGCCAAAAAGACGCTGGAGTATCTTGAGCAGAAAAAGATACCGTACGTGCCGAAAGAAAGGAACCCGACCAACTTCCCCCAGTGCCTTCCCATTGAAGATTTTTTCGGCTCCCTCAGTGCCCTAGTGTACAAAAAATAATTGGCGGGCCAAGGATACGAAGATGGACGTCAGTGCCGCTCAGTGCTCTTGTGAGAACATTGCGACTAAGTTGCGTCGTACGGCTGAGCAGGGCCCCTTCTCCAATATTCATTGATGTTTTTTTTGAAGAATTTACATTATGTTTTTAATAAAAAAAATACTGAATTCGTTGAAATTTTTTTGCTTTCTTTATGACTGAAAAAATTCTCATTTTTTATTGAACACCCGTTAGTCTAAGGGAGCCAAATACGGTGAATGCGGAAGCAATTGGAGCCGTAAGTCCTTGATTTTAATGCTCTTGTGCATTGTCTTACAAAAACAAAATTGTTTTTCTCTTCAAATGCAGCCGTTTCGCAGCGATTTCGGTCTTCAATCGCTCCAATAATGCACAGTTATACTCGCTGTTGGTGGGTTTGTTCTTTTTGAGATAGTCCTTGAAGAGTATGCCATGAAAATCCTAGAGAACTGTCGCCAAAATCTTTCCGACCCATTGAGCCTCCCTAGGCCACTTTGGAGCACTCGTGTCGGTTTAGACCATTACCGGGCACTCATTCTGTTTTCTGGTGTGTAATAGTGGATCCAGATTTCATCAACAGTTCGACGCCAAAAGTCCTTCCGATTCCGCATTAGCAAGTCTAAACACTGTTTCGAAGTGCTCTCGCGTTCGTGTTTTTGGTCAGGAGTGAGCATGCGCGGTACCCAGCGGCTGGATAACTTGTTCATATGCAAAATCTCGCCCCAAATATGGCGTGTGCGCTCAGTACTAATCTTTGTGGCATCTGCTAGCTCAGACACCTTCACTTTCCGGTCAGCCAACACCATTTCATGAACTTTTTTGACATTGTCCCCTGTAACCGCATCGGAGGGCCTGCCGCTGCGGACTTGATCGGTAGTTGTGTTGCGGCTACCACGAAACTCTCGAAACTAATATTTGACGGTATAATCTGACGGAGAATTTGCCCCATAATACATATCCAACTATTCTTTTGCTTCCTTCGCCGTTTTGCCTCTCAAAAAATAATGGTTTGCGAGAGAACGAAAATCGTTTTTATCCATATTCAGCATGATGCCAAACACGACAACAAAAATCAGCTGTCAGAACAAAACTAGGGGAAGTATTGCACTGACGCGTATGGCAAAATATGAACGGACTACAAGGCATTTTAACCTTTTTTGCAGTAGCATCGCATTTTGGCGGTAAAGGAGGTTACTTTTCACCCCACCTAGTAGAAAAGCTAATTATTAAAAATCTTGTGAGGAGTAAACTTGACCGTTAGTCAGTACTGATCTAATGCCATGATAATCTTTTTTGCAGGCCACATACGACTCCATCGAGTACGAAGCGACCTCGGAGCGGATAAATGGCGCCCAATCTCAAAGCAAACAGTACATTAAGATAGTTCGGAATCCAAAATACAGGTTGGTGTCATTTCGATATCGGTTCAGAACGATTTCAACCGTGCTTCTACCGTAGGGTCCAAGCAAACAAAGTGGTTTCATTTGATGTCAGCTGCACGGAAATCATGACCCACTTTTCGTACATCGTGGTTGCTCGTGGAAGCATTGTAGCGTCCTCGAATGTGCCAGTGGCGAATCAAAAGAAGTCTGCGTTCAAGCTCAAGCTATTACCGGTGATGGCACCGGAGGCTCGGATCTTGGTGTATTACACCAACAAAGATTACCTGATTTTCGATGACTGTGAACTGAAGTTTGAGACCTTTAACAATGATGTTGGTTATTTTCGATGATCGATATTTTCGGGTACTAAGCCGATTTTTCTTTGTAGTTCAAATTCACATTAGATAAGCAGCAATATACTCCAGGAGAAGACATCCTTATTGACGTTTATGCTGCCGGTGATTCCTACGTAGCTTTCAGCGGAATTGACCAAAGTGTGTTGTTGGCAAGAAATGAGCGTCACGATTTCAGCGAAGATGATGTATTGAAGGAACTATCGCTCTATGGAAATACGAATGACGATGAATTGGATTTGTTCCACGTAATTGATTGTTGACTTTTCCCACGTCAGTTTAAGCGAAAAACTAATTTTTGCCATCCGTTACAGAAATGGGGATTATTCCTGAGATCAACGTCTCAGATAGATTCATGTAAGTTTTAAACCTATATTGAACAGTTACACTCGATGTCATTATTACTCATTTTCAATAGTACAAGCACTAAATGAACTATATCGCTTTGGTGGATCATTACTTGGGGTTGGAAAGACTGCGGAAGAGCCAGTCCACATCCGTACCGTGTTCGACGAATCCTGCCTATGGGCTAACTACACCATGGAGGACAACAGCACCCACATGCAGATTACCGAATATGTCCCGGACTCGATAACCACGTTCTTCGTGTCCGGATTTGCGCTGAGTCCTACCTTGGGCCTAGGGGTAGTCAAACAGCCAGAGAAGTTCATTGTGCGGAAACCATTCTACATGATTGCAAATCTACCCTACTCGATCAAACGCGGTGAGGTGGCACTGATTCAGGTTACAGTTTTCAATTTCCTAGGAGAAACCGTCTCCAGCGATGTGACTTTATACAACAGGCAGAATGATTTCGAGTTCGTTGAAAAGGCGTCACAGAATCGTAAGTATTGCTTTCAGTTTCCTTGGTTGAGGATGGAATTTTCTCAAAACAATTGTAGACATTAATTAAGTAGTAGAATGGGCAATGGGTAAATGCACCCTTCTTTTTGGGGAAATGCTCCTTAAACTTTGGAAAAATGCTCCTTAGATGCGTTTGCCCGGCATAATGCAATCGGAGGTATTAACCTTCTGGTTAGCGCTTGCCGGGTGTTTTGACGGGTCTTCAGTTTCTTCAAGATTGTATAGTTTTGACGGGTTTTAAGTTTCTGAATTTAAGAGTCGTCAAAACAAAATTAAGACTCTTCAAAATGAAATTTAAACCCTTCAAAAGTACATCGATGATTGCAGAGCGAAGCTCCGCTATACAATCTTGAAGAAACTTAAGATCCGTCAAAACAACCGGCAAGCGCCAACCAGAAGATAAATATCTCCGATTGCATTATACCGGGCAAACGCATCTAAGCAGCATTTTTCCAAAGTTTAAGGAGCATTTCCCCAAAAAGAAGGGTGCATTTACCCTGCTGCCTAGTAGAATCAACTACTGAAATACGAGCAGTCGCTCGTTGGACCAAATTGCAGAAATAACTCGGTTTCAGAAGAAGTTTGGTTTGTTTAAGGAACACACATTGTGGTCAATCGTTGGTATGAATAATTCTTCTCACATCAAACGTTTCATACCCTTTCTTATTGAGAAGGAAATATAAATCGCTTGAATAATTTGCATAAATCCGGAACGTTTTTGAATCAGCTGGATAGCAAAATGTCTGTGTTTCTCAGAATATAAATGGAGTTTGCAAACCCCACCAATCGTCCCACCGCCACCGGCTCAAACTCTTCAAACCCTTTAAAGTCAGTTAATTTTGCTGAGCCCTTATCCTCCCGGAACCACTTTGTTAGTTCTGACTTTGGGGGAACACTCAGTGCATGAATATCTCCTCATCTCAGCAATATCTCTGTTAGCTTGTTGACTTCTGCTGCAACTCCGAGTGTATTTGTGTGATGGCTCTGCTTGCTTTTCAGTTGGTTAATGTATTAAGTTAAAATTAGGTATAAGATGAAAACTCAATTTTGAGTAATTACATTTCAAATACCAATGGGTTAAATTTTTCTAATGTTGGGTACTAACATTTCAAGTGCCAATGGGTTAAATATACCTAATGAATTATGAAATTAATTGGCAGAAATCTACTTTACCTTGAGGATTGGAAAATTTAAATATAGATACCAAATGATAATTTTTCTTTTCGAACAGAATATTAAAACACACGGACAAATAGCTGAATCGATCATTTTTATTTTTTCGTGTCAAGCTGGATATCTGCAGAGAATTGCAAGGAGCAAATAGTGATAGAAATACAGAAATACTTTCCTGAGATCCGTTTTTAATCCATACCCAGCTTTCCTGGCTGTTGTCAAACGTGTATCAAAAGAATTAAGAACGTTATGGACAGTGCTGCAAGAAAACCAAGCTTTTTTTTTGCAAGTTTTCTTACTGACAGATCCGGATTTTCATTGTGACCGCACACAATTGCTTTCGCTCTTGCTCTTCTTTCGACCCTTCTCTTCTTTCGACCCTTCTATTCGATCTAAAAGCTTGTAGTATCACCATAGTGCTGTTGTTTTTCTCATCAATCGCTTTTTGATGAGTTTGCCTGGAAATGTCACAGTGATGTCGCGCTACACGATAAAAGCTCACGTGCAACCATCATTCAACTCATCAATCCACCGTAAGGGAACGTCCATTAATTATGTACGCAAAAAGTGACTTTTTATAACCCCCCCCCCCCCCCCCCTGTCACGTTTTTTGTATGGACCTTCAAATTTTTTTGTATGGATCGTCACGTTTTCCCAAACCCCCCTCCCCTACTTGCGTGACGTAATTAATGGACCTTCCCTAAGGTGGATAACGGTGAGCTGTTGAGTTGTGCAGTGGAGCAAAAGGAAGAAGGCAAATGTTTGTTTTGACAGTTCTAAGAAGATCAAAATCAAGCTGGTGGAGAAAAAAGTGTTGTGCCTGAAACTGTGCGCTTTTGAAGTTGTAAGTAATTTTTGTTTATTATATTACGTGTCATTAATGGTTGATGTTAACCTTTTTTGTAGAAAATCAAAGAGCAAGTTAAGAGAGACGGAGAGAGTAGTGCGGCCAGGTGGATTTTCTCCGACGAATGTACCGTTGGGCGGTGGTTAGCAAATTCCCGGTGAAGTGGAGTGGAGTGAGTTGTGCTGCTCTCACTAAAAATGATGTTTTATGCTATGCGTTGATGTTATCGTTGTTATTCTTGCTGTGATCCAATGATTATTCTTAAAACTATCAAGGTTAATTGTTTTTATTGATTCTTTATTCAATTAGTTGATAATCATAAAAATCATATTTTACAGGTGCATACCAGTGTTGATACAAACGAAGAGCTACAAGATGTGAACAACCAGTAGAAGAAGGAACACGAAAGCACTGCAATGAAATCTGTCATGGATATTGTGAATTGTGAAAATATAGACAATAAGAAAGATTAGAATACGGACAGCATGACGACTACGTGATTTGATTAAGAACCGGTGCCAACAGCTGAATTAAAGTATTCTTCTTCAAGGTGATGGGATTTTAGTTGAAGCACGGTTTTGGTATGTTACTTAAGAAGACGCAAGAGAAGTCCCTTGAAAATGAATGTGTAATGTATTCATGACAAATTATGCAATAACTGTAGTAGTAACTATGGAAATAAACTTAAGAAAAACCTTAATATTTCTGCTGGAATGGAATTTAACACTCCAAAGTAAACTCACTGCCTCCTATTCGTTTCACAAATTTTATATAAATTTTGATCGGACTCCTGATTTTAATGTTGGATCATCTATTTCTATAAATTTTCAAAAGAAAAACTACATTTCTTTTTACTTTGCCTGTAGACATATTTTAGGCTCAAAATTTGTTGCCAATTCAAAAATTCTAGTTAAAACAATTGCCAATTCTGTATGCTTGGTTTACATTAAACAAAAATTTAACTCCTGGGTTAACTCCGAATGTACCGTTTCCTAAAAAAAAATTCCTTGAATTTACAATTTCATGAGAAACTAATAAACATGTGATTTTATGTAATACATTAAATATAATTCAATATGATTAATAAAATAATACATAATAAATTAAACAAAATCTAACAAATGAATAAAATAAATTTAGTCAATATTATTATTATGAGTTATTTTAAACAAATGATCATATATCAACAACTTATTTATTATAGATAACCAAATATATTTTATATATGTAGCAATATTTTAAGATTTTTATAAATCTTAACTAAAATAAACTAAGAGGTTATGTATAGAGGGACAAATTCGGTTTATTCTGAGATTTTTTATTATTCGTACTACCCAAGTAATCACGAGGCTATAATAGCATACATGTATAGGGCATATGCATTACGTCTAGTGCATCATTGAAGTTGGATTAATGCTGAAAAGGGCCCCACTAAGCTCGAACAAACAGTATGGACATAAAATGTAGAGAGCTTACGGAATTTTGTTCAAACTACCAAGCGGAATTTTGACAATTGATCTGCATGGAACGAAATGTCACCTTCACTTACGGAATAATCGAGCGGAATATTTTTCCGAAAGTAAAAGTGACAGCTACCATTAGTTTGCGTGGAATCCTTACAAATTCCAATTTTATTTTTCGAATTTAACATGGGACATAGAGATAGAAAAAGAAATTTCTTTCGAACTCGATACCGACCTTACTTTCGGAAAATTATTCCGCTCGATTATTCCGCTCGATTATTCCGCAAGTGAAGGTGACAATTCGCTCCATGCAGATCAATTGTGAGAATTCCGCTTGGTAATATTGAACAAAATTCCGTAACCTCTCTACTTTTTAAGTCGATACTGGGCATAAAACAAATACAATTTTATTTTGAGTCAAAGCGTTTTTGTTTTGATTGAAAAAGAAGCACATAATTGACGTAAAAAAAAAAATATTTGATTCAAATAACGATGTGCTAAAATCAAATAAAAATATTTTTGTATCTACAACCAGTGGTATGGAAGCTAGATGGTTCCAACAAAAAAATGATTGCTTTGAAACGAATATCTTTAATATTTGATTGAAATTAGGCCCTGAGTCAAAAAGATTTTTCTTTGAATTCAAGGTGATTTATTTTTGAAATAAATATCTATTTATATGCGTGCAGCTTTGAAAAATAATGTTCAATCCAAATGCTATATTTCAAATTCTTAATGTTCTATGGAATTAAGAAATAAAGAAATAAAAATAAACTCAAATATGATTGGAACAAAGTCTACCAAGAAATTTACTCCAAGTTGATTTCAAATTTAGTTTGTTTTGGTTTTGTTTTTAGACCCCACTATCATGTATGCGTGTGCACGAAATCAATGAATTTGTTTCAATACACGAACACCCTCAAAAATATGTGCAACAAAAACTGTCTAGCACACTCGTGAGTCGTGTGTCACAGTTGAACTATACGATACAAAAACTGACAGCGCAACACATCAAATTCACTCATCAAAGGCAATTGGTGAATTAAACAACACAGCTATTGATTTCACACAATGAACAGACATACGTTCATCAGTCTGCGAAATATTTCACGCGTTGATGAAGTATTTCCAGAGACATACGTATTTAGGGGTGTCCAGATTTTGTCGCGAACAAGCCTTCTTGTGGGCGTTGCAGTCGGTGGCTACCAGAAATGGGGTAGGTAATTGTCGAATGAGGTATTAGTCGGGTCTTTGGACCTGTTGATCCGGAGGTAAATAGAATGAAACGAGAGTAAATTCAAGCGGAAAAAGCATTTTGACAGCGTCAACTTGAAGGTCAGTGTTGAGATCTAACTCTAACTCACGCATATACCTACTCCACCTGATGCTCGCATGTGAAATTGGTCAAGTTTATAGAAAACTGAATAGAGTGGTTGAAATTACTCTCTTAAATGCAAATAGCGAACGGGTTGATGCCATCTAGAATCAACTTTAGCTCATTAAAATTATAAAATCCATTTATATTCCACTGTAATATGCAATTATCCATAGTTCGTATTTAGAGTATGTCTAGAGATTTAATTATTTAAACCTGTATGTTATCAATATCAATTTCTTCAATCAAAATCGACCTTTAAATTGCTTGTGATAAGGAGTTGAGGTTTTCAATTTCTGTAATTGTGTTAGTAGTGTTAGAATCAACTGTATTTTTTTCTATTCCATAACTGTTGTTCGTTGTCGTATTAGTGGTACCTTTGTCTATCAAATTAGATTGTGAGTTTGTAAATTCATTTTGGATATCTGTTACTGTTGGTAACTGTCTTATTTTCCTGATGGGGTTCCTTTTACTTTAATGTTGGTTTAGGTCATCGTCGTGTTCATCTGAGTGATACTGTCTGTTGTTTGACTTTTTTTTTCGCAAGATTGATTTTGTTGATGGTCTCGTGGGTTATCTTCGTTGTTTCTGGTGCTATTGTTACTAACGAGGTTTCTGCGTTGCTCTTCGTTATTATTATGTTTTTGGGTTTTGAGTTGACTAGAGAACAATTGTCTCAGTCGGGGAGGATTTGGATCTGGTGCTTGCAATCTTCTCTTCTGTCTCGCTTCACGATAGGTGATCTTTTCGGTTACCCTTACACGTTGAATCTCCAACTCGTCGATGTAAACTGGACAATCCTTTGATAGGACATGGAGGTCTCCACGGCAAACAACACATTTGGCTGCAGGGTCAGTTTTATCATGGTCCAGGTTGGCACAGATGGCATAGACCTGATTACCTTTGCAGGCATCCTTCTTATGACCGAAAATTACAGACAATTCATGCATCGCAGTGGAGCTGTAATGTATTGTCGAACCTTGCAGACATGAATACCGGCATCGATGGAACTTGGGAAAATCCCCAGATTGAACGTTAACTTCCCACCTTTTCTACGCCTGTTTCGTTTTACATCAACGACGTGTGAATCTTTCAGCTCCTCAATTATTTCCTCATTAGCATGTATTTTGAGATCTCTACTAAATATGATTCCGCGAGTTGTATTCAGTGTCGGATGTTCCACTGTTTCGATGATAATTGTTTCACCTAACACTTTATGATTCAGTAACTTTACTACCTGCTGTTTGTCTACGGTTTTCAATAACAATCCTCCATCTTTGGTCCTGGTTATCGTAACATTTGGAGAGATGCAGTCCATTGCCTTTCTGATGAAGAACGATGAGGCAGTGGCCATCGTCGTTCTCTCGTCTGTGCGTTTCAAAATTAGATATCGACGTGTTTCACGAACTGCTGTTCTCTTGCTAGCTTTGCTACCTCTTTCCTCTTGTTTGCTTCTGTGTCTGTAGGCAATCTGACATCGTTGGGCGTTGTAGCGGAGTACAAGCTGTGTCGCATTGGAATCAAGGTAATGCTTCGCACGAAGGCGGAATATCACTTAGTAGCCGCATTCCTGAAGGATTCCAAGGTGGAATTCTTCACCCACGATATCCCTGGTGAAAAACCGTTCAAAGTTGTCATCAGAGGCTTGCCAAACATCGATCCCAAGACAATCGAAGCAGAAATCAAGGATCGTTACAAGCTGGTCCCAACCGCTATCTCTCGCATCACAAGAAGAGATGAAAAAGCGAAGACGTATCCGGACTCTCTTTTCCAAGTACACTTCAAGAAGGGTATGGTGACGCTGAACTCACTGCAAGCAATTCGCTCCCTCTTCCACGTCATTGTTCGCTGGGAGCCGTACCGTGGCGGCCACCGTGATGTGACGCAATGCCAACGGTGTCTTAATTTTGGACACGCGTACCCGTAACTGCAACATCAAGCCGCGCTGCGGTAACTGTACTCAACACCACGAAACATCCAACTGCCATGTGGAAGAAGCCGAAGCGTTAGAGTGTGCCAACTTTGGTGGTGCTCATCAGGCTTCCGTCCGTCAGTGCCCCAAAAGGGAAAATTCAAAAGGGAAAAAATCTTTCAGACACGTTTTCAATCCCAGCCGGAGTGCCGCAAGGACCTCCGACATTCCTCGTCTTGATGAAGAATGCGTGTTTTTCCTGTTCGCAGATGATACCGCAATCACCGTCAAGGGAAGGATGCCTCGCGAAATGACCAACAAGCTTCAACGATGCCGTAACACCTTTGCTTATTATGCGAGGACATGGAAAATCAAGATCAATGCTTCCAAAACACAAACAATAATGTTCCTCCATTGGCAATCAGTCAAACTAAAACCAGCTCCCGCTTGTACTGTGGTTATTGATGACACAAGGGTTGAGTGGTCTGCCGAAGTTACGTATCTAGGGCTATTATTTGACGAAAAACTTCTCTTCAGATCGCATGTTGAGAGAACGTTAGTTAAGTGCTCCGCCTTAGTTAGGAGTTTATATCCGCTGATTTGTCGCAGATCCCGCCTCTCAGGGGTAAACAATTGGCTGTCTACAAACAAATCATAGCACCTGCTATTTTCTATGCAGCACCGGTGTGGGAATCATGTGCACAGACTCATAGGAAACAAATTGCAAGTCACGCAGAACAGAACGCTGAGGATGATCCTTGATCGCCCATTTGACACCAGGACACCTGACCTTCACTTGGAGGCGAAAATTCCGAAAATAGAGTTGAACATTTCTGAAATTAGGAACAAATTTGTACAGAAATGTATCATATCAGCTCACGATCTGATAAACAATTTGTATATAATAGGTTGGTTGTAAAAAGTAGATTAGGTTCGTTGTAGGATGAATATAGTAGTAGGTAGTTGTTTCAATTTTTTCAGTTTCTAATTTTTAAACCACCAATGTGGTTTCTCTCAGAACAAGTCTTGTAGGACTAGAATACTAAAATACCATTATCTAATTTGAACAAAAGCACCAATGTTGAAAAGAGAAATCTGTGTCAATTAAAAATGGAATGTATGGAACAACCAAACAACAAGAAATAAACATTCATTTATCATCATCTTCTCTCACAATTTTCAGCCAAAGTGCGGACAAAAACAGTGACTGTTCCCCACAACAACGGAAGGCCCGTTTCCTTCTTGGTCAAAGCCAAAGTTCTTGGACAGATTGCAATCAAGTTTCAAGCTAACAGCACGCTTGGCACGGACTCTCTGGAGCACATGTTGCGCGTCACTCCCGAGAGTCATTTAAACGAGAAAAACGAAGCGAGGTTCATTCAGCTGACAGATAATTTTGGAAGAAACGAATTTGACTTCATTTTGGACATCCCTCGGACCATCGACGAAGGTTCGGCAAAGATCAAATTTTCACTGGATCGTAAGTTAATTGGTCGGCTTGAATTGGAGCCTTTTTAAATAGCTAATAGTTTAATTTTACTTTTTCAGCTGATGTTCTGGGGAAAACAATTGAAAACCTAGATGGATTGATACGAAAACCAAGTGGATGTGGTGAGCAGAATATGATCAATTTTGTGCCGAACATCGTTGTGCTGGATTATCTCTCTGAAACTGGAACAGTAGTACCTCACATCAGAACCAAAGCAATTAACTTTCTCAGCAGTGGCTACCAGAATCAACTCCGATACAAACGATCGGATGGTGCGTTCAGTATCTGGGGACAGTCATCTCCGGGCAGTACATTTTTGACAGCATTTGTGGCCAAATCGCTTAAGATTGCCGACAAGTACATCAACGTGGATAAGAATATCGTAAATAATGCATTCAGCTGGTTGGCGTCCAAGCAGGAATCAGATGGACGATTTCCCGAGGTGGGACGGGTATTCGCTGTGAGCATGCAAGGAGGCTTGAAATCAACTAGCTACGCTCTTACGTCATATGTGTTAATTGCATTTGGAGAAAACGAGGAAGTTGCCGCAACGTACAAGTCAGTTGTTCAGAAAACTGCGCAATATCTTGTGTCGAACTTCGAAAACATCAACGATGTGTACGATTTGTCATTGGCAACCTACGGATTGTCTTTAATTATGCACTCGAATCGATTGGATTTTCTCAACAAATTGATAGAAAACTCCATCTTGGATAACAATTCTACTGAACGATATTGGAACAGGGCGCCTGTTGGTGTTGAAGTTGCTGGATACGCCTTGCTGTCGTACATCGCCAATGACATGTACTACGATGCCACACCGATAATGCGTTGGCTCAACAGGCAACGTTATGGCCTCGGGGGATACGCAGGAACACAGGATACGTTCGTTGGGCTTAAAGCGTTGGCCAAATTTGCAGCGAAAATGTCCGCGAGTAGAAATAACTACAGAGTTAAAATATATCATGGACAGCTGGAGCTTAAAACATATCATGTTGAAAAATCTCAAGCAATGACAGTTCAAGAAATGGATATCCCGAGCCACATTCGAAAACTCAAGGTTGAAGTTGGTGGTATTGGAAACGGATTTTTCCAAGTGGCGTATCAATTTCATCACAATATTCAAGTTGCAAAAGCAAGTTTCGATTTGAAAGTCGAGCTGCTCAACACAACGACCTACAACGTACAACATTTGGAGGTCTGTGTGAAATACAAACCAAAAGAGGCCTATGATCGATCTGATATGGCCTTGGTGGAGACATTTTTCCCCAGTGGAATGTTAGCTGAATCAGAAGCTGTCAAAGACATAACCGGAGGAGTCAAGGTAAGGGGCTTTACCTATTTGCAGTCCACTCTTATATGATTAATTCTCTAGCGCCGTGCACAGATTTGACGTTTTTGTTTGTCTAAATTTATTAGCTGGTTGGTCCGCTATCTTTGAAAATCGCCAGAATGATCCATAACTACCTAAACATGTGTTTATAAAGCACAAAATTCTCAAGTCAGTTTAACTTTTATCGGCCGAACCTGTTTTGTTCGGCTGTCGCTCCATTGAAACTGCGTGTGAATCAGTTGTTCCATTGTGGCGAATACGATGTCAGTTGCATTTTCGAGTGCGTGTTGCTTACAATATGGCAATACGGTATCACTTACTTGTTGAAAGGTAGTCGAATTAAGGTGAAGGTCGCTGGAATCGAAAAATAGCCGGCATCGTGGCTGATTTGCATCGTCACCTCGAAATTTCCAAGGCACAAATCTATGAAACTGAAGATGAAAAAACTAAATTAGAGGTTTGAAAAAAAAATGGTTCCCTAGATAAGACAACTTTACCGAAGCCGGCATTCCCCCTATGTTGTAAATTTGTTGGTCGATTTCTTAGCAGAGAGCGTTAATTTGTCTATCCCATTTCAGAGAACGGAACGCCGCTTCGCTGACACTTCGGTAGTTGTCTACTATGAAAGTCTGGGCACTGAAGAGGAGTGCTTTCAAGTGACTGCCTATCGTCGGTTCAAAGTGGCCCTACATTTGCCGGCGTACGTTGTGGTGTATGATTACTATCATGATGGTAAGTTTTGCATTTATTTAGCAATGGAATCGAAAGTTGAAGATTAACATCTGGATTAATTTCAGATCGATTTGCCATCCAAATGTATGAAGGAAAGGTACTGCAGCTGTGTGACATTTGCGAAGACGAAGACTGTGAAACATTGTCATGCTAGTGGCCCACTGATCATTCGATTGGATGTTTAGACATTCTTTTGCATCCACCCGGTATTTTAATATAAGAGAAAATTTTGATTTGAAATGCAACTTGGGTGCTTATTTTGAATGAATGCCTTACTTTTGGGACACAGTACTTTGGAATCGCCCCCAAAAGTTCATTCTAGTGTACGTTAAGACACCTTTTCACATTTCGTGGACAATTAGCTTTAAGCCGATTAGATTAAACCGTATTGAAATTCGAAGGCAGCAATGGAAATGACCTCAGATGAAGACTAGGGTTTTCAATCCCGGGACGCTAATAAAGGGTGTTCCGATCTAAATTTGGTCCATCAGTAATGTTTGTGAGTCGATCAAAGTTTTTATTAATAAGTCAAACTCTTTTTCTTTTTCAAGTTCAGTTAATACAGAATACAGGAGAAATATTCAGCTAATAATTTTTACCGAATACGAATTGCCAGGTCTGACGTTTTACATCTTCCATAAGATTTTGTACAGTCTCCTTGTCCACTTTACTCGCCGCAGAACGCCAGTTTGCCTTGAACTGTTTCTCGCTCACAACAGCTTTTTTAGTCTTCTTAAGGTTCCGCTTGACGATGGCCCAATATTGTTCGATTGAGCGGAGCTTGTCCTTGGCCATCACTTGAACGTTGTTGGCAGCATACCACTCCATGGCCTTTTTTCCGTAATGGCATGAAGCCAAATCGGGCCGAAATAGAACGGAACAATTGTGTCGCTTGAGGAAAGGCAGTAGACGTTTTTGTAGGCACTCGCTCAGATAAATTTCCTGGTTGACGGTTCCGGTCACGATGTAAACGTTGCTCTTCAAGCCACAGGTACAGTAAGTTTCATCGTCCTGTACCACGCAATCAAACTTCGTCAGCATAGTCGTGTACAACTTTCGCGATCGTGCTTTGGCCGATGTGTTTTGTTTATCGTTGCGATTTGGAGTCGACAGTTCTCGTAAGTCGATAGTCCAGCTCACGTTTTAGCTCTATCCACGGTTGAAGGCGCCCCTCTCAGCTTCTTTGCGACATCTCGGACGAAGAGGATGGGGCTCCGCTCGAAACAGCGGGGAACTCGTTTTGTCGTCGCTGTGACCTCCGGCTTTCGATTTCCCCCCGATCCAGCTTTCCTGGCTGTCGACAAACGTTCACCGAACACTTTTAATACGTTGGTAACAGTTGATTTAGCCACATTCAACAATTTCGCCAACTTGGCGTGAGAGTAGTTTGGATTTTCGCCATGCACGTGCAAAATTTTGATGCGATGCGTTGCTTCTCTTCCTTCGACGACATTTTGATAACTGAAGTTCTCAAAATCTTAAAATCAAAATAGAGGCATGATGGTACACGCACACATCTTCAAAATTTTTTAATGCACGATGAAAGGAAATGCGTCAAGTTTAAGTCGACCAGATTTTGATCGAAACACCTTTTACTTACAGGGGGTAGACAAAATAACTAGGATAGGCAAATATATGATCCACTTTGGAGTGCTCTAACTTTACGAAATATAGACCGATTTTAATTCTCTTAGAAAAATTCGACGGTGAAATTATTTTTGTTTTTATAATGTATTTTTGTTTTTATAATGGGAATGGCCATAATTCTCGGATACCGGAGATATTCCGGGTTTCCAGAAGGGGCGTTTCACATGTCGATTTTCTGGTGAAGTTTTGTACAGGATGCCGTTTAGAAATACTTTTCTCTAGTAAATACGCAAAAAGCGGTAACATATACCAAGCGAATGGTAGGTTTAACGTAAAAATCGGCCTTAAAATGGCCGAGATATGGCCATTTTTCTGGAACAGGTTCCTCTGAAGGGTTCTGGATGCGGCAATATCTTTCTTTCATCCAAAACATGCCGAGTGACACCTCTTTCTTATACTTTTTTTTCATCACAAAGCTTTTTTTAAGCTTAAAGTGGACATTTGGACGTATTGGACACTCCAGGGGCCACCGGAACGTTCCCGGGGGAACCTGTAGCAGGGGCCAATGACGTTTTGACGCCGAAACATGCCGTCCGACAGCTCTATGTTCATGATTTTTCATAAATAAGGTTTTGGTATACTAGAAAAGGCCATTGGTCCCATTGGCCGCTCCCGAGACCACCGGAACGACCCCGGGGGAACCTGTAGTAGATCTATAACCAAGCAAGGGAAAATTCATTCACTCGCCTGAGCACCACCGATATAAAATAGCAACCCTCGGGTGCTAACAGAATAGTGATGGAGTGTGATGTTTCCTATCAAATGATAGTGATGGAGTGTGATGTTTCCTATCAAATGATTCTACACGAATCCTCGAAAACGAAAACTGTAGAAAGAATAAACGAGGAAAACGGAATCATGTGAAACAAATTTTCATCTTTACGTTATACCTGAATGAATGCGTTGCCACTGAACCCAAGCGATTTGAATACACTGAACGAGAATAAGTTGACTCAGTGAATGCAATCAGCTGGAATGATCATAGCAGAGATACGGCTTAATATGACGCTTACTATTTTTATGTTGCATTTGATTACTTAACATCATTTCAGATCATTATTTGAAATGTTAAATAATCTTTAAGGTATGATTCGAAGAAATGAGTGTGATTCAATAAATCTAAAAAATCGGCACTGAGAAATCGTTCACGCTGCTACAGTCCGATTCATTTAGTATACGATCAGCTGCCAGTTTTGCTCAATTCTTTTTTCTACGAATAGAATGAGAGCAGAATAGTAATGAACAAAATCGGAATAACTCACACGTGGTACGGCTCACTTCTGAACGATTATGCGTCTGAGTGAGAAATGAGTGCAGAGTGAACCGATTTTTTCCATGCTTGCCTATAACATTTTAACACCAAAACATGCCCAGTCTGCATTGTGCTCTCATGCCGTGCGGTTCTATTTTCTATTTGCTGAAGGAAGTGATATTGCTACCTAACGCTACACCAAATCTTAAACAGCACTTTTCAGTGCTAAATAATACCTACAATTTTTAGATTTCCTCTTATTCCTTTTCGATCCTTGTTAGGCCCTTCGGGTAACCCGGCTTGGATATCGCATTGGAAAATTCCTCTTCGGTCCCTCGGATTCTTATAGTTATCTGCTTGGACGTCGATTTGGAGCAAATTACTCTGCCACTATGGCAAATAAGCGCAAACGAAAGGGGCAATCTATTGATTCGCCTGCAAATCAAATTAATGTGAGTAATCAATTTGATATGCTCACAGATGATGAGAGTGATCCATCATCTAATCAAAATTTGAACAAACTTTCTCGATTGAGAAAGGAAAAAGTTCCCCCTATTGTGGTGGCAATTTCGGATTTCCATGCTTTTCGCAAGGAAATCTTAACATTTGTTGAAGGTGTGAAATATTCCCTTCAAATTTCCAGACGAGGTGAATGCCGTTTGCATGCAGAAACCTTGGACGGATTCAAACGTCTTCTTGAGTATCTTACTCAGAAGAACCACAATTTCTTCACCTATGACACCAAAGCTGAGCGTCTTTTCAAGGTTGTCTTGAAAGGACTGCCCAGTGGTGAATCTCTCGATGAAATAAAAAACGAGTTAACAAAATTACTTGGATTTAGCCCAGTCCAAGTAATTAAGATGAAAATGAAATCCCGGCCTGGCGATGCTCGCAAAGGGATTTCAAACGATTTCTACTTAGTTCACTTCAAGTCAAGTGAACTTAATAACCTTAAGGCTTTAGAAAAAGCAAGCCTTTTGCTCCATGTCCGTGTGAAGTGGGAACATTTCAGGAAGACTGGAGCCAATTTCCAAAGCCTCACCCAATGCCGTAAGTGCCAGGGATGGGGTCACGGAACAAAGCATTGCCATATGGTTGGTAAATGCATGAATTGTGGTGATTCCTCACACACTAAGGACGACTGTCCAGTGAAGGAAGATCCTCAAAAATTCAAATGTTCAAATTGTGGTGAAAACCATAAATCAAATTTTTGGGAGTGCAAGACTCGCAAAGCAATTTTGCAGTCGCGCACTAAGCGCCAGGTAGGAAACGAAAAACGTTCCCGACCAGCTACTACCCATTCTGCAGCTGTTAACAACGATCAGCAAAGAACAAATTCCTACCAAACCGTCGGTAGAAACAGCGGACAGGTTTTTCCATCCGCAACTGTAACTTCAAACGCTCAACGAGGAGTAAATACTATTTCGATACCTGCAGGTACCAACAGGGTTCAATCTTCAAACCCTACATTCTTACCCAACCGTGTTGTTAACAATGTTCAACATGTAAATGGACCTACCTACGCTGCCGTTGCAGCGGGTAGAAACCAAAACCAAAATTCCCACGGGACTTCTGATGAATTTGATTTAGGTAACATATCCGCTCCTAAATTAGAATTTTTACAGCAATCGTTAATCGATATGATAACCGATATGCTAAAAACTAATTCCATGTTTGAAGCTATCCAAACTGGTATTAAATTTGCCAATAATATTGTCATGACATTGAAGTTCAGTAATGGATTTTAAGTCATTAAATATTTTGAATTGGAATGCTCGATCCATCAGAGATAACGAGGATGAGCTATTTAATTTTTTAAGAGTTCATAACGTGCATATTGCTGTTATAACTGAGACTTATCTCAAACCTGCCCATAAGGTCAAAAGAGATCCAAATTATTTTGTCTACCGAAATGATCGCATTAATGGAGCTGGTGGTGGCGTTGCCATCATTGTCCATAGGCGTATCAAACATCACATTCTTTCTTCATTTGAAACCAAAGTTTTTGAAACTTTGGGGGTTTCAGTTGAAACAAAATTTGGCCAATTTACTTTTATAGCTGCCTATTTGCCTTTCCAATGCACTGGTCAGCAAAAGAACTGGCTCAAGGGTGACCTCCAGAAACTTACCCGTCATAGGTCTAAATTCTTTGTTATTGGTGATTTCAATGCAAAACACCGCTCATGGAATAATTCGCAAAGCAATGCCAATGGTAATATACTTTTTGATCATTGTTCTGCAGGCTACTACACTATTCAATACCCAAACAGTCCAACTTGCTTTTCTTCAGCCAGAAATCCCTCAACTATTGATTTGGTCCTAACTGATTCATGTCAACTTTGTAGTCAATTGATTACCCATGCTGACTTTGGTTCTGATCACCTTCCAGTTACATTTGAAATATCTCAAGAAATCATTTCTAATTCCATCAGTTCTACTTTCAACTACCATAGAGCTAATTGGGATCAATATCGAACATTTATGGAATACAACTTTGATCCTAATGTTCCATTGCAAACAAAAATGAAATTAATAATGCTCTTGAATCTCTGGCTTTCTCAATAAATAGAGCAAGAGCTGCTTCAGTGCCAAAATGCGAGGTTAAATTCGATTCAGTTATAATTGATGACGATCTTCAGCTCTTGATTCGTCTGAAAAATGTACGTAGGCGTCAATATCAAAGAACACGTGATCCCGCTATGAAAGTCATATGGCGAGATTTACAAAAACAAATTAAAAAACGCTTCTCTGCCCTGAGGAACAAACATTTTGAAAATAATGTGTCAAAATTAGATCCGAGTTCCAAACCTTTCTGGAAACTCTCTAAAATATTGAAAAAACCTCAAAAGCCTATACCAGCGCTTAAGGAAGGTGATAAAATTTTGCTCACAAATGCGGAAAAAGCTCAAAAACTTGTTAAGCAGTTTGAGAGCTCCCATAATTTCAGTTTGGGTCTTACAAGTCCTATTGAGGATCAAGTTTCCAGGGAGTATCTGAATATTTTCTCACAAGAAAATATTTTTGATGATTCTTGGGGAACTGATTTGGATGAAGTAAAAACTATAACTAAAAAATTTCAAAATATGAAAGCACCAGGTGATGATGGAATTTTCTATATCCTAATCAAAAAACTCCCCGAGAGTACTTTGTCTTTCTTGGTGAAACTATTTAACAGATGTTTTCATCTGGCATACTTTCCAGATAAATGGAAAAATGCAAAAGTCGTACCTATCTTGAAGCCAGACAAAAATCCGGCTGAAGCTTCTAGCTACCGACCAATCAGTTTGCTTTCTTCAATAAGTAAGCTTTTTGAAAAAATAATTTTGAATAGAATGATGCTTCACATCAATACAAACTCAATTTTTGCTGATGAACAGTTTGGATTCCGCCATGGGCATTCAACTACGCATCAACTTTTGAGAGTTACAAATTTAATTCGTTCAAACAAAGCTGAAGGCTGCTCCACTGGAGTTGCTCTTCTAGACATAGAAAAAGCATTCGACAGTGTTTGGCATGAAGGTTTGATTGCGAAACTGAAAAAGTTCAATTTTCCGCTTTATATCATGAAATTAATTCAAAACTACTTAACTGATAGAACTTTGCAAGTAAATTATCAGAATTCTAAATCTGATCAATTGCCTGTCAGAGCTGGTGTTCCTCAAGGTAGCATTCTTGGGCCAATACTTTATAACATTTTCACTTCAGATCTCCCTGATTTACCTCAGGGCTGTCAAAAATCTTGCTTTGCTGATGACACAGGCATTTCCGCTAAAGGAAAAAGTCTTCGTGTTATATCCAGGAGGCTACAAAAAAGCTTGGACATTTTTACAGATTATTTTCAAAAATGGAAGATTTCTCCTAATGCTTCCAAAACTCAACTTATAATATTCCCACACAAGCCTAGAGCTGCATTTTTGAAACCAAGTAATAGTCATATGGTCACTATGAACGGAGTTCCAATTTCTTGGTCAAATCAAGTAAAATATCTTGGACTGATACTTGATCAAAAATTAACTTTTAAAGATCACATTGAGGGCATTCAAGCCAAATGTAATAAATATATAAAATGTTTATATCCTCTTATAAACAGAAAATCCAAACTTTGTTTGAAGAACAAACTTCTAATATTTAAACAAATCTTTAGACCGGCCATGCTTTATGCTGTGCCAATATGGTCTAGTTGTTGTGCTACTAGGAAAAAAACACTTCAAAGGATTCAGAACAAAGTTCTGAAAATGATTTTGAAGCTGCCTCCCTGGTTCAGTACTATTGAATTACATAGAATTTCAAACGTTGAGACTCTAGAAGAAATGTCCAACAAAATAATTCATAATTTTAGACAAAAATCATTGCAGTCTTCAATTGCAATGATCAATTCTCTCTATAGATAAGAACTAGTTTTAAGAAATCAATAATTATTCTTACACGCAGGCAAAAGGAACCCTGTTAAAAATACTGAATAGACAAAGTAAAAATAATATTAACACAATTAGATATAAATGATAGCATATAAGGTTGAAATGTTAATTACTTAGCAGGATCACCTAGGTTAATATATGAATGTAAAATAATGTAAAATTTGGAATAAATAAAGAGTTAAAAAAAAAAAAAAAAAATTTGGAAGAAGGCTTCATAAGCATTTTTATGAGCATTGTCTGGTGGAAAATACACTGAGGCAAATGCGTGTGTTTCACCTGCTATGTGTGATTTTACCCAAACATGCTCAAATTCATTAAATTTGGATGTGCTAATAATTTCTGAGTTATCATCGGCCGAAATGGCAATGAGAACTCCGCCGCCTGACTTCTTCTGAGACGTGTGAAAATTCCTGTCGTCTCTGAATACATTAAATGCACTTCCAAAAATTTCTTCACTACGTACGCTTTCGTCCCATTATTTAATTATTAGATATTTTGTATTTTGATGATTTGATGTACTTTGAGGAAAACGCTGAAACGGGTCCTCATGAAAGGTGCAGTCGTTAAACACTCTATCCGGATCAAAATGTTGATTCCGGATGTGGTTATTAAAGTGCTGCTGCAGCTCATCCACATAGCCTCCAACTATTTCTCGACAGGAGAAACATATTATGCTCGACTTTTCAAGCTAAAATTGAACAGATAAGTAAATAAATTTGTATTTACTGAAAATATCGTGCAGTCTTACATCCTACAGCCGGGAGCAGCAAATATTATCTTAAACAAGTTTCATGTCTAGCCCTTTCCACACGATAATGTGACTTATTAACCTCGAGCCAGCCACACGTTATGGGCATCCCATTTACTTACATCAGAAAGCAAAGCATTGTTAATAACAATATTGACTATCGGCTCCGCAAAGCATTGCCCACGCCTGTGCCTTACAAATAAACGAACTAATTTAAAAAAAGTCTTACATCCTTCTGCTGCATTTTATCAAGAAGTTGTTCCATTTTCATCGTTCCACAAAAACATATGACTTACTCCACTTGCGGATGGAAACAAGATGGTGCATGACGGTTGACAGATAAAAAAACCCAGCCTCGGCTTACAACACTGCTAAACCAATATTTCAGCATGATAGGCAGCTGAGGTCAATTGAAGTTTGGTTAAGGTTGAAGACTTCGTAATTATTTCTCGAAATCAATGATTGCATTGTCCTTGTATTGGTAAATCTATTTGAACATATGTGTGCGAAAATGAAAATGCAAATCTAGTCTAAAGCTTACCACTACACTTGTATCCATATTTAGGACGTTTGTTTTCGTTGGAAGTAATGAAATTTCCTGCAATATATTTATTTTTAATAACTCACGAGGTGAAATTGCTTGTGCATTGCTTTTCGATAAATGGGTTTTCCTGTCTCACGTGAGATGATGTTCTCATCATAAGATTAACATTAAAGTTAATCACTCACGAACATGACATTCAATGATATGATTTAAAAACGGCGAGACGATCAATGATCGTGTGATGGTAATGAGCTACCAGATGACTGAAGGAACACCGAGAAAGTGGTATTCACATATTAGGAAAGAGGGGGGTTCTGTCTTGTATTTTCTTACATCTCTTTTATTTTCATGCTACATGTTTAGAACCATAGAAAGATTTAACCTTCCTCTGTAATTAAAAAAATGACACAAAAGACATTAGGGTCAATATAGACCGAATTTCAACCCTATGTAGAATTATGAAATTTCAACCTAGACACAATGTTTATACCCCATTTGAAAGGTTACGGTCTCAAAAAATGCATTAGTTGTTCCAGTAACATTGGCCACCGGGAATCTGCTACTAGGGAATGAGGTTTTGATTTTGGTGCGTGAACAGAATTGCATATTTCGCATTTCAGACTAGTTGTAGAGAGTTGCCGCCTGGAACAAAGTTTCTCTATATGCCATTTATCATCTTTTGTCACTATCACATTAATTCCAGATCTTGCCGCGGAGATGGCGCCGCTGTAAGAAGGCCCCCGTTATCCCCCCACAAATCCCCCAAAAAGCGTAGTCTATTTCACAGCGAGAGGGCCGCCTCCTATTTCTGCGGCTCTCTCTTTTTCTTACTTATTTCCCCATCCGGGTCATTCAAAAATATTAATATTCGTGGCCGTCTTTTTTTTTTTTTTTTTTCTTGCTTGAGGTTTTCCTTACATTTTTTGCCTTTTTGCGGAGTAGTCTATATCAGGCAAATGAAGTTCTAGGGAGATACCGTTTTCGGCGAAGTTATTGAATGTGTTGAAGACCGTGATTTGAAATAACGACTGTTCCAGAAAGTATAAGCACACCTTATTTTAACGGTCACTTTGAATATAAAGAAATATTTCAACATGTTTAGGCTGCGTCCTTTTGTTTGCACATTTCTGAATGACGTAAATTCAAAAAAGTGCTCAGTTTTGTGTTACCTATCAAAATGCGCGATCTTACTCCGGAACAACGAAAAAGTATCGTGCACAAATTGTGCACTATGAGCGGACTCTCCTTGAGAAAATTGGCCAAGGAAGAGGGTGTAAGCGTCAGAGCGGTACAATCTACGATTCGAAAATATAGAGAACAGTGTACGTTTGAAGATGCGCCGGTCATGTTAGTCCGGATATCGATAAAAATATCAGGGATGCCTACAAGCGAATACCAGCGACCGTTCGGGATGTTGCGAAAAAACTAGGGACCTCGTCGAGTAACGTCATGCGTGCCAAAGAAAGACTTGGGCTAAAAACATACCGGAAGCAGAAAAAACCCAAAAGGAACCCAAAACAGTCCGCGTCCGTGAAACCACGGGCCCGCAAACTCTACGATTCGTTATTGTGTAGAAATTCTGGGTGTATAATAATGGACAATGAAACGTATGTGAAACTAGATTACAAGACGCTTCCCGGACCACAATTCTATACCGTAAGCGAAGACAAAGACATCCCCGAAACGGAGAAGGCAATTTTGACCGAAAAATTCGGTAAGAAAGTTATGGTTTGGCAGGCAATATGCGAGTGTGGTAAAACATCTAGTTCGTATATCACATTGGAGACGATGAACACTCAGAAATACGTTAAGGAATGTCTCCAGAAGCGATTATTGCCGATGATCAGGCAGCACGAAGGTCAAGTAGTGTTTTGGCCTGATTTGGCGTCATGTCATTACGCAAAGGACACTTTAGAATGGTACAAAAGTCAAAATGTATGTTTCGTGCCGAAAGACATGAATCCGCCGAACTGCCCGGAGGCACAGCCAATCGAGACTTTTTGGGCTTAAACCAAAGCAAAGCTTCGAAAATTGATAAAACCAGCGGACGACATCCAAAAATTTAAAAAAGATTGGCTAAAAGTGGTCAAATTGGTGGGAAGTACCATTGTGCAGAAGCTTATGGGTCATGTTCGAGGAAATGTTAGGAGTCTTGGCTATGATTAAATATTTAGATTAAACGAGAGTAAAATATCATGTAAAACACAAATACAAATATGATTTGCCAAATAAAATTATTAGAAATTAAAAAAACATGACTTTTTTGTTATTTTGAAAGTGTGCTTATACTCTCTGGAACAGTCTGAAATATTCCAAAAAATCTTAATATTTCTCTTTTCTTTTCCTCCATCATCCCTATCTTCATCTATATAATTCTTCACAATCATACCGAGAAACTTTGCCGAAGACAGCAACTCTCTAGAGCTTCATTTGGTAAAGATAGACTGCAGCGCCATATTTGCGGCCTCATTTGGAACTAATCTGATAATATTGAGTGACTAAATTTTACATTCTCAACAACTTTACTGGAAACAGCAACTTCCTAGAGCCTCATTTGGCAAAGATAGACTGCAGCGCCACCTTGGTGGAGCAATTTGGAACTAATCTGATAATGTCAAGTAACTACATTTTATATTTTCAACAACTTTGCTGAAGACGGCAACTCTCTAGAGATTGATTTTACAAAGATAGACTGCAGAGCCATCTCTGCCACAAAATCTGGAACTAATCTGATATTGTCAAATGACTACATTTTAAATTCTAATTAACTTTGCCAAAAACGGCAACTCTCTAGAGCTTTATTTTACTAAGATAGACTGCAGCGCCATCTTGGTGGCGCAATTTGGAACTTATGTGATAATATCAAAAGACGATTCGTTACGCACTGCGAAACTTTACTCAAGACGCCAATTCTCTACAATGAGTCTGGAATGTTTTATATGCATTTCTGTTAACATAGCCAAAGTAAAACTTCCTTCCCTTTGTAGCAGACTCCCGGGGACAATGTTACCGGAACCAGTTTTTATTTTTATTCTAATGCATTTTTTAGACAAGAACCTTTCAAATGGTTTTGACTCCAAGTTAAAATTTCGAAATTCTACGAAGGCCTAAGATCCGAGTCAATATTGACTCTAAGGTCTTATGTGTAACTTTTTTGTACAACCACCTTAAACTGATTTAAAAAAAATGTTTTGGCCAAAATGAATAATTTTGTGAAATATTGAAAATCAGAAAATTTCAGCCCGATTGGTTCAAAACTAAAAAAGATAGCGTACATTGAAGTGAAGCCATGAGTCAGAATTCACCCCAATATCTTAGGAAGGTTAAGGTGGTTATTTATTTGTAGATTACAATAGGATTTTATTATTGTCAATTAGTTCCTTTTCAATTGTGACACGTACATCTTGCTTAACCACTTCTTTTATAAAGGCAATTTGGAAGAAACCTGAGGTTTATTTTCAAGCTTCTCTGCAAATATTCCGGATCATACACAATTTCTTCGATTATCAAATCTTTCATATTATGTGCATTCATAAAAACCAAACCCGTTGTACTTTCCTTTTCTGTGGCATTACTACTCACCAGAATTAATTTCCATCATTGACAAAGTTACGCTCGGTCTGTGCAAAGATTGTTTACAAATTGATAGGGGGAAACTTGGTGGCATGAAGATATCAGCTGATGAGCGTTGTTGCCAGCTCAAGGAAGAATATTATTTCTATCAGAAGTGTAGCTCATGGCAGATTATGTTACATAGAATATTAGCAAATATTGGAAGCATTCAATATATTTATGTACCCGAGTAACACATCTTCGTGATTTAATGTTGAGTAAGCTTCTATATAACCAAATCTAGTCATATAAATGTATTTTAAACTGTTATAAAACTTATGTGTTGCTTGGGTACCATAAGACATCGAAAAAAAAAAACTGGCACAACATGTTTTGTACATTTGTATCTTAGTTATTGAACACACTAAAACCCGTCTGTAAAAATATCAAGAAGTAAATCTGGCAACTGTCGATGATCGATGATTATTTGGCTCGCTTGTAGCTTAGTGTGTGTGCTGTCTAAAGTGTGGCTGCGGCAATGCGGTCAAATGGATCGTGAAGTTTTACTAGGAGCGCAAGTTATCTTTACGAGTTGCGCTGTTTTGCTATATTGACAATAAAGTGGCCTGGTTTGTTTCTCGTTTGGGAATTTCTGAAGCAGTTTTCTTACATAATAGTACTTGAAAAAGCAAAAAGTGAACTCTATTTGCAAGGAAAACCTAGCACGAGAGCTGTAAATCCTTTTAAAAGCAGTGCCAATGTGGAAAACAACCTTTATGATTAATGGAAACATTAAGTGATGGGTCCTTGTAAGTGTGTTCGATTGAGACGCAAGTGGCGAGTTTTTATGGGTGTATTGTTTTAGCTAACCTGGTTCTTAAAAACTAGCAGATTAAAGTGAATTCATAATGTTTTGATTAATAATATATTCTTCGAAAAGTGAGAAAAAAAAACAATTCTACCCAGTGCACAGAAAAAAGTAAGTTATGAGTTATTACCGAAAATAGTCAAAAATCATTTTTGATAGGAATAAGAAGAAAAAGATGCAGGCAATCATCATCATTGCCCAAATTCATTACGACTTCTTCAACCTTAACGTTTGTGCTCGGCACCTAGTGTTGCAAAGAACCGGTTTAATAATGAAGTTACCCGATATTTCAGTTTGAAGTAATGCTAAGACTCGGCATCGTTAGATTTTTTGCCTAGTTATTAATTAAAAATGACAATGCCGAGTGAGTTCAGCTAAATGTTTAACCGAGTCCGTGAGTAATGTTTAAGTGTGCGCAAAGTTTAGCCATGTTGATTCCACTTAAACGTACTTCACTGACGGGTCATTGATTGAGGAGTCAGCAGGCTTTGGTATATTTAATGAAATTCATAGCGCCAATCGTAAACTTAAAGCTTCTTGTACCGAATATGTCGCTGAATTAGCGGCAATACACATTACGCTAGGCATTATTGCCTCACTTACACTGGATCAGTACTTCATTTTCACGGATAGTCTCAGTTCGGCAGCATGGTAAAAGCACCCTTCTTTTTGGGAAAATGCGCCTTAAACTTTGGAAAAATGCTCCTTAGATGCGTTTGCCCGGTATTATGCAATCGGAGGTATTAACCTGCTGGTTAGCGCTTGCCGGTTGTTTTGACGGGTCTAAAGGTTCTTCAAGATTGTATAGCAATCTTCTAGGTAGTTTTGACGGGTTTAGAATTGCATTTTGACGAGTCTTAATTTCATTTTGAAGAAGTCTTAGTTTCGTTTTGACGGGTCTTCATTTCGTGTTGACGACTCCTAAATTCAGAAACTTAAGACCCGTCAAAACTATACAATCTTGAAGAAATTTAAGACCCGCCAGAACATCCGGCAAGCGCTAATCAGAAGATTAATACCTCTGATAGCATCTAAGGAGCATTTTTCCAAAGTTTAAGGAGCATTTCCGCAAAAAGAAGGGTGAATTTACTCTTTGCCTCTCAGTTCTATAGAAGCCGGTAAAGCACTCCTCGTATTTGCTAATGAAAATACAGGTTATTTTATCATTACCTTTGTATGAGTCTCTTCTCATTGTTCAATTCTGGGCAATGAGAGAGCGGACTCGCTTTCAAAGGTAGGCGTTATGGAAGGCGATATTTATGATTGAAAAATCGCCTCCAATGAATTTTTTCCTATTTTTCGGTAACAGTCTCTCGTTAGCTGGCAGCATAGATGGAATAAAGGAGATTTGGGGCAATTCTATCATCCCAAAGGTGTCGAAGAAATCTTGGTGCGGGGGGATGGATGTGGGTCGAGACTAAATTCGAGTGATGTCTCGCCTCATGTCCAATCACTATTCTTTGAACGCTCATATATACCGAGTTGGGCTGAGCGACAGCAAGCTCTGTGAACGTGGACAAGGTTACCAGGACGCAGATCACATTATTTGGTCATGAGGTTCATTATTGCGATTGGACATGCGATTTGCTAGGTTGCTCTCGATGGCATGCTGGATGCAGTTTTTTCGTTTCTTACGTGCTGATTTTTGATACTTTACTTTCACTTAAGAACATGAATAATAAATGGCCATAGATAAAAAATAACAAAGGTAAACTTACCTGACTACATCAAGCTAAGTGCCTCGTGTTGAGGCACGTTACCCGAATCAAAACAAACCTACAGAGATGACAGGCACATTTCTCTACAGCCACTACCTGCCTCACTATCTCTCGCTGCCATATCACCTACTTGAAGCATGATTTTTTATTTAAATAAATTTAACTGCCGATTGTCTCTTCCTACTGATAACGCCACATTATTCTCTGTTGAAATCGGTAAGTAGAACATTGGTGTTCAGTTCAAAATCGGCCGTTGGAGAAAGTAGTCATCCAGCATGCGTTTCATCATTTGCCTCATATCAGTTGCGCTGTTAGTAACGGCAGTTCATGGCTACAAGGTACTCTTTCTGGTTCCTTTCACTGGACCCAGCCACTGGCTGATGTTGAAACACTTTATCCGAGAGCTGACGGAACGAGGCAATGAAGTGACGTGCTTGACTAGTTTCAAATTCGGTGAACCGATACTCAACTATACGGAAGTGTTGATTGATCCAGCTTATCCTATTCGTGAAAAATGTAAGTTCAGGAGATAATTAAGTTTGTGCTTCAAATATCATCACATGTAATTTCCAACTTACAGTTCCACTTTCGACGATATTTGAAACGAAGAGCTACAACAATGACTTCAACAATTTATTCCTATACTGGAGGATGGGACTAGAAACAAGTCGGCATGGTTTGGAAAACGACCATGTTCAGGCATTTTTGAGGCGCGATGACATGAAATTCGACCTGATTGTTTCTGAGCAATTTTTCCAGGAAAGTTGGCTCATGTTTGCCTACAAGTACAATGCACCGATCGTCACCATCAGTACCTACGGATATTCGGATTTTATGGACCGAGCAATGGGAATTCTGACCCCTTGGTCTTTTGTGCCGCACATGATACTGGATTACGAAGATCAGATGAATTTTTTTCAACGGGCTTACAACATGTTTTTATCAACGCTTGACTACGTCATCCGCGAGTATTACTACCTTCCGGAGCAAAACAAACTAGTCAAGGAATTTTTCGGTGAGCTTGAAAAACTGAGAGGACCATTGCCTTCGGTGCAAGAATTGGAGAAGTCTATTTCTGTAATCTTCGTTAATAGTCATCCAGCACTGGCCAAACCACGTCCTTCTATGCCCGGACTTGTGGACGTTGCTGGGGCTCATATTCGGCCCAACAAGCCTCTTCCAGATGATCTTCAACGTTTCATGGACGAGGCCGAACATGGAGTGATCTACTTTTCTCTAGGAGCGTATTTGCAGAGTTCGGAGATGCCTGTAGAGAAGCGGACATGTTTGTTGAAAGTCTTTTCGAAACTAAAACAACGGGTGATTTGGAAGTTTGAGTCCGATACTCTCGAAAACGTACCGAAGAACGTAATGGTGCGCAAATGGGCTCCACAGAATGATATTCTGGCTCACGAGAATGTAGTTTTGTTCATTTCACATGGTGGTCAATTTGGAACCTTTGAATCAATGTACAACGGTGTTCCGACCCTTTTCATGCCATTTTTCGGAGATCAACACCGGAATGCATTAAGAGCCGTCCGTAGTGGGTATGCCCGGACAACACTGTTTGTGGACATTACAGAGGAGCTGTTTGAGAACGAGATCAGGCAACTGATTGAAAATCGGAGTTACGCTCAACGAGCAAGAGAGATTGCCATACTGTTTCGGGATAGAATAGTGGATCCAATGAGTGAATCGATGTTCTGGATGGATTACGTGGTTCGTCATAAGGGAGCCCCACACTTGAAATCGCATGCGGTTAACCTATCGATCGTGCAATATTTGCTGCTGGATGTGCTTGGTGTCGTATTGCTTGTGGTAGTAATTTTACTATTTACTGTTAAGGCATGCTGCTGCCGCAAGTCTAGGAATGTCGGCCGTAAACAGAAAAAGCAGTAGATTTGAATGAGAGTTGGTAATATAGCGATAGAGGTAGAGAGGTTGCGTTTTATCGAATGTCTACGAAATAATCCACAAACAAGAAAACTTTATGCAACTTCCAATTGAAGAATAAGTTTTGTATAGTAAACGATATGTTATGCAGCTAAGCTAGGTACTTTTATTTGTGATGATTTAAATCACTGAGTAAACAATTAAATTTGTTTTCATAAAAACTAATGTAAACATTTACACAAGGCACACGAGGAACAAAACATCTTTTTGCTAGAGTGTTTGACAATGTATTAGGGTAATGTTTAGTAAAAATATGGGAATGCATTTGAATCGATATGTAGTCAAATTGTAATTGTTATGCGGCATTACACATTTTCCAATAGTTTTCCACACAAATGCTTCAAAATTATTGGACAATATGAGAGGTTTCTTAATCGTTGGTTCAGAAAACGGCTCTCAGTGAGTGTCAAACAGTGCATCGACGTCACTTTACAAGACTCTATACTAATTAAACTGTCTGCCAAGCTGCGTTTCAGTGCAGCCAAAATCAACGTAATGACTGCGGTGTGTGAAAAATGTGCTAACTCGATCGAAGCCGAGTCTGTGAAATGTGGAGGATTTTGCTCATCTACTGTGTGTTTACGATGCTCTGGAATCGCAAAAGATGTACATGCTTCCATCGCTGCTAATATGCATTTAGTGTGGCTGTGCACCGCCTGCAAAAATCTAATTGCGAAAGCACGATTCTCCAACGCTTTGGTATCCGTCAATAAAGTCAACCAGTCCGTCATCGATGCAATAAAAGCTGAGATTCGCGACAGCATTTTGGCGGACATCAAAACTGAAATTCGATCGAACTTTAAATCCTTGATCGAATCTGTTCCGTCTACTCCAGCACCACCTCGTCGTACTCCGTCGGCACCAGCTTCTAGATTAAAAAGGCGTCGCGTCAACGACGGTGATGATGACATTGTTTCTCAACGCCCTACCAAAACACTTTGTGGAATCGGAACAAGCACAGCGGACCCAAGTATGGTAGAATCTCGGCCATCTGAACAAGATTCCGACAAATTTTGGTTAAACCTCTCAGGTATTCTGCCGGAAGTTGCTGAAACCAAGGTCAGCGAACTAGCCCGTCTAAAGTTAAAAACCGATGACCTGAAGGTGGACAAGCTTGTGCCACGTGGTAAGGATGTTAGATCCCTAACCCTTGTGCCGTAAAAAATTGGGATGTCTCCGGACTTGAAACCAGCTGCCCTGTCTACTGGAACGTGGCCATGTGAAATACGCTTTCGAGAGTTTGAAGATGATGGTGCCAAAAAGCAGTTTTTTTTTGAGACCAGCACAAACAACGTTGGGCACGCCTGCTGGAAACGAGACACCGACTGCAGTTCCAGACTCAATGAGGTAACTTCTGAAATCGCTCTTACCAACTGCTCAGTGCCTTCGTCACAAGTTCAAGCTCCTCCTACATCGAATTGCCCAACAGCTATCAATCGCCAACCTCCGCACATATGCACAGAGAGTAGCTCGCAGGTCCCAGTAAAAGGTTTACATCATAAGTCATTCCTTGTGTACTATCAAAACGTGGGTGGTATGCGTACGAAGACCAACGACTTTTTCTTGGCCGCAGCATTTAGTGATTACGACGTTATTGTTCTAACAGAAACCTGGCTGCGTTGTGATGTGAGCAATTCCGAATTAGCTCCGAATTACAACATTTGCCGCTGTGACCGCAGCCCCGCTATCAGTCAACTTCAACGTGATGGAGGGGTTCTGATTGCAGTAAAATCCTGTTGACAAAGTGTTGGAGGCGAGTCGCTTGAGCAGGTCGCTGTGAAAGTGTCTCTTGCAGATCGATCAATCTTTGTGTGTGGTATATATCTAAGACCTAACAGCGAACCCGAACGCTACATCCGGTATTCCGAAGCTGCCTTACAGATTTTAAATGCTGCCGCTGTGAGTGATACTGTTGTGATTGTTGGCGACTACAACCTTCCACATCAGTCGTGGTCTGTCGACGTAGGTATCGGAGGTTACTTGCCAACAAACGCTTCTTCTGAGCAGGAACCTGCGTTAACTGAGAGCATGGTGGCCAGCGGACTTCAGCAAATTTGTGACATCCGTAACGTCAACGAAAGATTGCTTGATTTGGCCTTCGTGAATAATGGCAGCAGCGTGGATGTGATCGAAGCCCCCTCAACCATTTTAAAACCTGATCGCCATCATAATCCATTCGTCTTACGGTTAGACATACGTCGATTTGAGGATCCCCAGCCATCGATAGCCAATGAACAGGACTACGATTTTAACCGCTGTCATTACAGTGCTGTGTGTGATGCTTTGATAGCAGCATAGCATAGCATAGCATTTTCCGACCATACACAATCCTGGGTTGGCTGTTGTAGAGACGATGGAAGCGCCAGAAGAGCTGCCTTGGGTGTGACATGCTCTTCATCCATCAATCTCTTTGCACAACACCTGGCCAGGTCCTTATGATCAGCAAGGGATGGGAGGGAAGTGTTGATTAGATGTCTACTCAAGAAGATGCTGAGAACTCATGCTACCTTCATAGACATCTGGAGTTGGAAGTTGGATGGGATTGTGCGCGAGGCTTTCCTTGGCGAGAAAGCATATGTATATTTATATGTATATTGGTCGTTGGGAGTGACGAAACTAAGAAAGTTAATGCACTCCTTTACTGTCCACACAGGCGTTTCCTACTTTTATCAAAGCTGCAAATCCAAGAGTGTAGCGCCTTTTTCTTGCGTGAGAGCTTGACTGTCGGTTGGGACATGAGCACTAACTCTTACCCTAGCCGTTTACGGCCTATGGTTATAGCGCCATTACTCGCTTTCTGGAAAGAGAAGAAGGACGCGCCGACACAGCGTCATACGCTCATACACACTCTCTCTCACACACACGCACACACATACACACCTACACTCACACTTTCACATATTCATGGTTTGTAAATACCTTTCGATTGAACCAAACGGTTAAAAAAATTATGTACGATTAAAGGAATTTCCCTCGCTGATCAACAAACGTTACGGGATCTTAAACTCTACTGATATAAAAAATATAAAGAGTAAAAAGTACTTAGCTGAATTCCATTTAATTACGTGTGCGATCCAAAAAAACGATCAGGCAACTAGCATCGAGCAATGTCCATAACCTCCAGCTGAAGACTGAAGACACGGGTATCGTTTAATCGCACAATTTCTTCATAATCTGACTAGAAGCACAGACTCAAGTCCAGATGATAATTACGTCGTAAAATTGTCGAAAAACTTCACATGCTAGATTTCATAGAAACGATTGATCCACATCACAGGGCATTGAGCAAGGCACACACAATCGTAGCAAGGACACCGTTGGGGCAACGCACAAAGTATGATGGTGGTCGGTTGGCACTCCCGTAACAATCAGCACACTCCGGAGAGCACTCCACGACCGAAATTAAAAAAAAAAATGCAAATAGAAATAAAATCAAAACGGAGCAAATATGACAAGAGAATTTTTTCACGTCTGGCTTCGCGCCCCGCACACTACGATCATTCAGTGCTGTGTGTGATGCTTTGATCTCGAAAAACTGAGAACATCTATTCAACGGAGCCAACGTTAATTTATCGGTCTCTGTTTTTTACACCGAGATTTTAGATTCTATAAGCCGACACACTCCCGTACGCAGAGCTCTTATTCGCCGGTCTTACAGACAAGTATGGTGGAATGCTGACTTAAGACATCGCCGGAATATTCTTCGGAAAGCTCGTCGTCGATTTTTTCGGCACAGAACGTCATCAAACCGGATTCTTCTCCAAAGGCTAGAGACTGAATACAACGCAGATGTAGCTTCTTCGTTCCGTGAGTATGTATTTCTAATTCAGAATGAGGTGAAGGCCAATCCGTCATCTTTCTGAAACTTCATTAAAAACAGGGGAGCGTCCAATTCAATACCCGCAGAAATCTCGTTTGGTTGTGCCACTTCTCATGACTGAGTCTGTAAAGTTAAGACTTTTTCCAAAGCGTTTATACTTCGGGTTCCCCACCGGTTTCCCAGAATCTGGTGGAAAGCTTGCCATCTTACACGATTAATTTCTCAAGGCCTACATTATCAGCAGTAGATGTAGAACACGCTCTGAGCTCTATAGACTCGTCGAAGGGGCCTGGCCCGGACAAGCTGCCTCCTGTGTTTGTCTAACGATGTGCCAATGTACTTGTAGAACCCGTTAGCTATTTATTCAACCATTCTTTGTCGGAAGGAGTTTTTCCTGATGCATGGAAACTGGCTGCGGTAACGCATATACGCAAATCTGGTAGCAAACACTGCGTGGAAATTTATCGTCCTATTTCAATTCTGGGCTGTATCTCAAAGATCATGGAATCGATTATTCACGACAAAATGTACAGAGCCTCTCAGTCTGTCCTCCGTCACTAACCTTATGTCATACGTCAGCACTCTCAACAGTAGTCTTGAAGACCGATGCCAGTTTGACAGTATATACATCGATTTTTTTAAAGCCTTCGACAAGATACCGCATGAGTTAACGCTGAAAAAACTGGAACGATTAGGATTTCCTGGAAGGCTGATAATCTGGTAACGCTCGTATCTCTACGGTAGATTTGCCTACATCAAGCTTGGATCTGTATATTCCAGCAGCTACGAGATACCGTCCGGTGCACCGCAAGGCAGCCATTTGGGTCCGTTAATTTTTATTCTCTTCGTAAGCTTCGAGTATGGTTGATTGCGCTGCTCTACAGCAAGACCTTGATACTGTATCAAACTGGTGTTTGTTCAATGGAATGGAGATGAATGCTATAAAATGCAAGATCATAAGTTTCAACCGAAGCCGTTCCCATATAACTTTCAACTATTTGCTACATTCAGAAGAACTTGAACGAGTCAATTCGATTTAAGACTTAGGAGTTACGATGGATAGTAAGATGAATTTCAACGACCATATTTCCATAACTTCCGCTAAAGCTTTTGCTGTCCTTGGTTTTATTCGTCGAAACTGTTCGGTTTTCCACGGTATTCACGCACTGTAATGCTCTTTGGTGTGCAGTATCCTTGAATATGGAGCTCGAGTATGGACTCCCTATCATGCTGTACACGCTGACCGGCTAGAAAGAGTTCAACGTTGCTTCATCAGATTTGCCCTGCGCAACCTGCCGTGGAACGACCCTCTCCGACTACCTCCATATGAACACCGATGTCAACTCATAACCCTAGAGCCTCTTCACCAGCGGAGGATTTACTTGCAGAGATTAATCATATGGAAAACCCTACGTGGTCTGGGCAAAAACTGGCTAAACTGTTGGGTTTTCCCCGAAATACCGTGTGGCGTGTTTTGAAAAAGTACAGAGAATCTTTGTCGACGGATCGCAAGCCTCAAAGCAACCGTCGGGCGAGTACTGTCAACTGTCAACTGCAGAACAAAGTCATCAAGAACATTAAGGCAAACCCCAATATCTCAGACCGTGATTTGGCCAAAAAGTTTCGCGCCGCACGAAGTACCGTGCAACGGATTCGTCTCCGAGAAGGCTTCAAGTCATACCGTGCCTGTAGACAACCAAATAGGGATCAAAAGCAGAACAATGTGGCCAGAATCCGTGCCAGAAAACTGTACGATCAGGTGTTGACAAAATTCAATGGCTGTCTCCTCATGGATGATGAAACCTATGTAAAGGGCCGATTTCAAACAGCTACCGGGAAAAAAAAATTACTTGGCTACGGCTCGGGGAGATGTTCCTGCCAAATTAAAGTTTGTGTTTTCAGATAAATTTGCACGTAAATACATGATTTGGCAAGGCATCTGTAGCTGCGGTAGGAAGACCAAGGTTTTCATCACTGATAAGACATTTAAAATTCAGAGCTGTACAGAACGGAATGTCTCCAAAAGCGAATATTGCCCTTCATCAGATCCCACAATGAACCTGTCATGCTTTGGCAAGATCTTGCAAACTGTCATTACAGTAAAACAGTGCTAGGGTGGTATGAAACCAACGGGATTCAGTTTATGCCGAAATAACTCAACCCACCAAACTCTCCCCAGCTCAGACCGATAGAGAGATTTTGGGCTATTATGAAGAGGAAGCTGAAGGTGAACGGCAGTGTTGAATTGATTGATTGAGAACCAAGTGGAATAAGATTGGAATAACGATGGATGAGAATAATGTGCGCCGGTTGATGAAACGTATTCCGGGAAAAGTCCGCAAATTTCTTCGAAATCGAGATGATTAATTTTGTTATGTGTTTTCCCTCTAAAGTTCACATAAAGTCGAACATTTTAGTTAATACAGAATTCTATTTTGTTAATGTATATCCGAAATATGCGCAATAGCCTATGTTCCAATTCTAACTGGGCCACACCTTAATGCTTCGAAATTTCGGGCGTGGGCACACATCAGGTACGCACATACGCTTCCGGATTGATAATATGTCCGTGCCAGTAGAAATTTTGGTTGTCAACAAAGTGCCAAACGATTCGGCTACCGTGAGTATCAGCAAAGAATTGGAACATACCGCCAGATGTAAAACTGGCGGACCCGGAATTTCACATTAGCCAAAATGTGGACATGATTATCGGTGCCGAGCACTATTACAAATTTATCAAAAATGGTAGGATCCATTTGGAATCCAATTAGCCAATGCGAATTGAAAACGATTTTGGATGGTTGGTGTTTGGATGATCAGAAACCAACATCAGCAGTTATCGTTTGCCATGCTAATACGGTGGAAAAATTTGAAAATCAAATTGAAATGTTCTGGCACCTCGAAGAGCTTAAATCCCAAAAATACTCAATCGAGGAAGCCAAGTGCAAAGAGATTTACAAACAAGAAACGAGGAAGGACGTTATAAAGTGCAGCTCCCCAAGAGGGATAATTTTCAAAACATGATTGGAGAGTCTCGAGAAATGGCTTTAGAATGATTGCAATGGTTTTTAGAGGGAATTTGAGAAAAATACTCAAATGAAAAATGATCATGATAAATTTATGATGGAATATGCGCAATTGGATCTTATAGAACCAATTGAAGGAAGGGAATCAGATCATTCCCATGGACGCTATCTGCCGCATCACGCGGTTTTCAAACAAGATAGGACAACCACGAGGGTGCGTGTTGTATTTGATGGAACCAGAACCATTCCGATTGAGATAGGAACTTTGGCCCTCGAAACCAAGGATTGGTCGGGTTGAAGTTCGGTCCTCCTCCCCACTTTGTCGCCTGGTCCGCCACGTTCAGCTCACTTTCAACTTTTCTCCATTCGTGTACATCCGTTATAGAAAGAATCACCGCCACACGGAATCCCACGAACTGCTGATACTTCCGACTGTCAGACCTTAACCACGCCAATACTATTTTGGAGTCCGTCCACAATACACGCCGGGTCACCAGAAGTTTATGCATGGTAATCACGCTGTTCAGCAATCGTGAGCCTAACACAGCACCCTGTAGCTCTAGACGGGGTATGGGCATCATCTTGAGGGGAGCAACATGACCCTTTCCCACGACTAGTGCTACCTCGGGACCTTGAGGTGTTTCCACTCAGAAGTACACAACGCTAGCATATGCGGACTTACTAGCATCTACGAACACGTGAACTTCCTGGTTCGAGTAGGTCCCGTATCCGGCGCCGGAAAAATAGCATCGAGGAAATCGAACCGAATCAAGTTTACTAAGGAGCGCTGTCCGACGCCCGACGCCCAAATGTCCTGCATCAACGTACGTCCATGAATCAAATAGAAGCTAATCAACCCCAGAGGATCGAATAAGCTCATGACTACGCGAAGCACTTCTCGCTTAGTTGGTGTGTGTGACTCATTCAGAGCATGTTTGAGATCGTTACGCCAGACAAACGTATAGGTGAGCTTATCATCATTTGGGACCCACTTCATTCCTAGGATTGACTCGATGCTTTCCCCTTTATCCGCCTTGATGGACTTCTCCTTCTCTACCGACGCGGCTCCTACTTGCGCTGCGATCGCTGGATCGTTGGAAAGAAAATTACGGATCTCAAATCCGCCTTCCGCATGTATCAGCTTCACCTCACTTCTCACCTTTACTGCTTCTTCGGCTGTCTGAAAACTGTCCAAGTAGTCATCCACATAGTGGTAGTGGATCCACTTCAAATTCTTGCGCATTTAGATTTTTAATATATTGCGCGGAACTTGGCGAACACGTAGCTCCAAATATGGCAACATCCATAACGAAAATTACCACGTCTAATGTTGCACGATCCCGCCATAGCAATCGCAAGAATTGAAGCGGAGTTTCCAAGAGCAGTAGCAGCAATCATCCACTACCACTATGTGGATGACTACTTGGACAGTTTTCCCACCAGGGCAGTCTGCCATAAAAGGAGTTGAGATTCCTTAATTTCTTGCCGGCCCGCAGGGCTATTCACTCTGAATATAAAACTCCGTCAAGAAAATGGAAACTCGAAATCATATTTATATGAAAATTTCTAAAGAAATTGTTCGGACTGTTTCCGTAGCAGACGCACCAAAACTCCATACTTTTTGGGATCAGCTTTAGCTGTAAGTTAAGTTTATTTTTAGTATTAAATTCTTATAAATAACTAGATTACTTACAAATTTTCAGTAATATTTTTCACCCTCGAGATTCTTTCCCTTACTTCCAAAACATAGGTTAGACAACTAGAATAACAAATTCCATCTTTAGGACAATCATTTACTACAAAAGTTTAACTCTACTCACTGTTGATTAGGCAGAAGCTTTATTTAGCTTATTTAGTTTAGTTTAGCTAATTACTATTATAAATACATTATAAATCCACACAAGCATGACTTTCACTTTTTTGTTTATTTTTTCTTCGTTCGTTTCTTATTCTCCGCTGTCAACTTTGACCCATCATCGCAACGGATGTCAAAAGCCCCGGTGTGAAACGAGTGGCCATGTAGCATTGGAGTGTAGCTTACACTGCCGTAGCATTGGGAGGCTTCTCGTCGTCACACTCTGCTAGTCAGACCTGTTGTGCAACAGGAATTATTAGCCATAGTTATATAGGATTTAGGAAGCATCGTGTCTCTGTGGAGGCTGACGCAGAGAAAATGTGTCGACAAATTTTGTTAGCACTCAACGACCGATCGCTTTTAAAAACAGTACATCGATTTCATCCAAATGCGCCTATACAAACTTATAAGCTCAATACAGTCACTTACAGACTAGGCCCATCATCATTTCTAGCAACCAGAACGTTATTGCAATTAGCTGAAAACGAATTGCAATTACAACAATTGCAGGGATTCCGTCAGGACGACTAGTTGCTGATGCTTTGAAGGAGGAACTAGCTCTTTTCACTGTTTAAGGTGTGGTGGTACCACGAATTTGAATTTAGAAGTTAGTAGATAGTAGTAGAAGATAGTAGTACAGAGATGTACTACAAGTCGAACATCTTCCGACCGGATTCGAACCGGTGACACCCGCGTGCGAGGCGCGCACGATACCACCGTACTATCGTTGGTGACGACCATCGATCCGACGGCTGTACCCAGTCGAGCAAGTTCCACAATCAACGCGTGAGGCGCCGTTGAGAACACCACAATGGCAACAATTATCCGGCAGAAGTAACTTCGGAGTCCGTAGGAGTATGACCACGTGTCTAGAACGTGTCTAGGAGCAGCAGAAGCGAACCCCCACCGATGCCCCAACGCAAGTAAACGGTGATAAATCGTGAGTAACATGCATGTTCATTATTTTTCCCATGCGCATGGTAAATTTCCAATGCGTCGGTAATCGGCAACATCTATGGAACTCAGCAAATGAACACCATTGTCGCACCGCAGATAGGATAGAGAAGCACACGAAGAAATTAGTACAAGTGAAATAGTTATGATAGGCCTAAATGAATTTGTCGATAAAGTACCCAAGTAACACCACTTGTCATATTCATGTTAATAATACACGTTTTAGACCAAGCTTATGTTTTTTTTTCTAACGTCAATAACTTAATTTCATACACGCATATAACCGAAAAAGCGTAATAAATGTGGCATTTTTTAACATCTTTTAGGTCATACCAGATGTTTTGTAGGACATCCATAAGACAAATATTATGTTCTGTGGATGCTTCCAACAGCATGCTTATAACATAATGATATGTTTTGTCGAAGCAAGCACGGTATGAACATAGTAAAAAAAATATAAACAAGATTTTTTTAATGGCGAAACGATATCGTAGCTAATGGTATTTTACGCGTTAAAGATGATTGTTTATTACTTTTTCAAATGAGAAATAAAAACTGCTTTGCGCATGGAAGTTGTATCAAAATTGTATATGCGGCTCAAGGTTAGCAGTGCAACTTTCCGTTTTACCTTCCCGAATTTCATGCGCCATCGATTGGATTAAAACACGTAGAAGGTACCCCGAATAAATTATTGAATTTTAGTGAGATTTCTTTATGGAATTCACAAAAACCAACATGGCGATTTATCAAGTCTACAGTCCTACAGTACAAGTCTACAGTACGGGTAAAAACATTAGTAACACATTTGATTTTCAAATCTTCGTTTTTTATTTTCTGCGTTTTTTGTTGTAAAATTCAACCGAGAAATGTCAGTATGAATGAAAATACAAATACAATTTTTCTATTATGTTGTGCGTAGCTACATCTCAAAAGCCTCCCCCACAAATTAAACGTAACAATTTATAAAAAATACTAAACATTCTCCCAAACTGTTGCTTTATGCTACATTTGAATAAACCCCTATGCCCAATTTGGCTTCTATTTGAATCAGTGAGTGGCATCACAATCTAACATTTAGGTAGTGTTTTATTTTATTCCAGTATTTCAAATAAACATATTTTCAGCCGTCACTGTATTGGATTCACAATCTATTCGGAATGATTTCACTATTGCATGAGGATGTTAAAAACATGTTTAAAATTCATCTTGAATGCAACCTATCAACATATTAACAAACATCTAGCATACACGCTATTTCCAAACAATCCAAAATGAAGTACGTTCAACTCAAATCAGTCAAAAGTATGGATACTCAAAAGTGAGTAAAAATAGTTCGTAGTGGTAAGATGACAAACATCCTGAAAACTTTTTCAAGACCAGACATGTTTGGTATTTCATCCTCACGACTTTTTACAACAAACTTCTTATATTCTTGTCAAAGAAGATGTTTCTGGTGTTACTTGGGTAGTTGAATAGACCACAAATATAGACGAGGATGAAAGTCGAGAGATTGAAACCTTTATTGTTGTCGAGGCGTTAAATAAATAAGTAACAAATAATAAGAGTGTTTCCACATGTGCTAATGGGAGAAATCTAGAGAGGTGAAGGTAGATTTTGTCACGTTTTCGGTCGTCTTTTTCAGACTTAGCTCATTTACTGGGGAGGTTGGCCCTGAATCCAATCAAAGGACAGATCTCTAATCGAACGGGAATCTGTTCGAGGTGTTTGGGAAAAGGTTTTCCCGTGGTGATAACAACCGCGAATGAAATTTCCTCATCGGCTTGAATCGGTTTTACGGATATCGTTTCCCTATTTGCACGACCGTTTGTTCGAGCAACATTACGTTTCCTTGGTCACCAGCTTGTTTCCCGCCCATAGATTTGGGAAAAACCAGAACCCTCCCCTGAAGGGTCTCAATAAGGTCGGGCAACACCAATTGGTAGATGGTCTCCCTCGGGAGTGGCGCTTAAGTCATTTTTACTTGTCCACGGGAAACTCGCATGGCTGACGGGTTACAAAGGGTCGACGATTGGGTGATCACCAACTGGAGGATGGACTGGAACATTGTTTGCAGCTTTGCTAAACATTCTTGCATGAACACGCTTGAAAATTGACTCAGGAAAAGATCGCAGATACCATCTATAGACGAGCTTTCAATACTTCCCGTGAACATAACAATGGGGAGACCGGCATTCTTGCTCTGTTCGTTCACGTTATTTCAGAACTCTTTAGAATTGTGACGTAGTTGTTGCTGAACTTTCCTTTGATGTGCAAATAAAAGTTTATGATTTGAGCGTGTTTGCGAGTAACATGAGCGTATGGATGCAGCCGACTGAATCAGACTGTATAAAGATTTAGCGACCCCACTGTGCTACCAATCGGTTTACCTAGGCAGTATTAGTGAACCGGTTGACCACGGTCACTCACCACTACCTGTGGGGAACGCGGAGAGTGGGAGAGCGTTTTTCGGGATAGAGTAGGAAATAGAAAATAAGATTAGAAAGTAAACAATCCAATACTATGTCAGTAGACCAGTGTGTGCAATATTGCAATCGTAGCGATCGGTCGATCCGGAGGCTAGCTCCGAGAAATTTGTGTTTAGTTTTAAGAATAAATGTAGTGTAGTTGAATAAATGTAGTTTAGTTAAATAAATGTGGTATATTAGTAAATAATGTAATTTGTGAATAATAAATAGACCTTCGACTAAGTGTTGTGATTTGAAGTTATGTGTCTTCATGTGAGGAAAGGTCTATGGATGACGACCTTAATAGAGAAACAGAAAGATACGTTCAACAGGCAGTGGAAAACAAGGATAGTGGTTGGGAGACTCCCCAACATAATTTGATCCTTCGAACCGGATCTCTACTGCCGGTGTACTACAGATCGGTCAATCGTCGTAGATACTTCATTCATAAGGGATCGATGTTTGAAATTCGCCATCACCATTGAATTATTTTACTTCGAATTCCGAGGAGTGGAGGCAACCAGTGTGTTGTTCTACTATAGATCAGGTAGGTTAGAAAAAGTATATGTCCACCGAAGCATAAAATACATTTTGCTAATGCCCACGTTTCATCTCACTTCGTTCAGCGAAAGAAGAAAGTCCGTTCGATCCAGCGCTCCGTTATTTTGGAAGATTTTTCGAGTGCGATCCTTGGAAATAATTAGTTTTTTTTTCTCAAAATCTATTCACTTCAGTGAAAGGAGTGAAAGTGAGTTTTTTTTTCTAAGAAGGCAGTGTGGTTTTCCAGTGAAATAAGAAAATCAAGCAGTGCTTGCTGGCGAATTATCATCCCGCTCATTTTCGCTTCATCTCCGCGTGGTGACGCTAACCAGCGATACACCACTACATCGCCAACGGTCATCCGACATCGGCGAGCGAGTGCACCAGAAGGCGATCGGATTCACCCGTACACCCACGCAGCGCACCGCTCCCCGCTGCCCGCATAGAAGTGCGACGTTCAGGCATACGGTGCGTCAGCAGCAGCAACAGATCAGTAATATTAGTTAAGTTTGTTTTCCTCTGTCTCTCATCCCACTAGAGTGTAGCGTTAATTTGTGTGTGTTCCTGTTTTGTGTTTGTGTGTGATTTAAATTTTTGGGGGCGTTAAACGCTCCCACAAGTAAGGCAAATCGTGCATGTTGAAGAGGTTTCTTCGACATGGACGGTTTAGCTGAAAAAGTGCCTTTGCCACCTGATGATGGGGAGGCACAAATAAATTTCCGACCGCGATCTTATCCAATGGACTCGGTCGGTCCATGGGTTGTCTACTTTCAGCCCAAAATTAAACCTCTGAACGTGTACCAAATAACTACTGATTTGACGAAGCGATTCTCAGCCGTGACAGAGATCACGAAAGTTAAATTTAATAAACTCCGTGTTGTCGTCTCTAACCTGAAGCAGGCTAATGAGATTGCTTCCTCTCAGCATTTTACACTGGAATATCGAGTTTATATTCCAGCTCGTGATGTGGAGATTGTAGGAGTGGTCACAGAGGCGAGTCTGTGCCCTGAAATTTTGGAGAAGCGGGCGGTTGGCCGATTCAAGAACCCTCTGCTCCCCCCAGTTCAGATACTGGAAGTAAGAAAACTTGTTAAAATATCGCACAGCGAGGGTAAGAAAAAAGTTACCCCCACAGACTCGTTTCGGGTGACCTTTTCTGGCTCTGCCCTTCCTCACTACTTAGAACTGGACAAACTTCGGCTACCTGTGCGGTTATTTGTACCCCGGGTAATGATCTGCCAAAACTGCCAGCAGATGGGGCATACGGCCTCTCATTGCGGCAATAAGGCACGCTGCTCAACTTGCGGGGAGAAACATGAGGCTGGTCCCTGTGCAGATAACACACTTAAATGCGTTTTCTGCAAGGGAACTCCTCCCCATGCTCTTTCGTCATGCCCGGCGTACAAACAACGCGGGGAAAAATTGGAACGTTCTCTGAAACAACGTTCAAGGCAATCTTTTGCAGAAATGCTTAAGAAAGCCTCGCCACCCGATATCAATACAAATCCTTTTGCTGCTCTGTCAGATGACGAGTCTGATTCGGACTTGGTTGAGGAGGGGACCTCTTTCAGTTTTCCGGAAGGTGCTTCACGGAAGCGAAGACGCATTCGGGCAAAGAAAGTAGCTGAACAAAAGCCCCAAATCAACATGCCCAATTCAAATAGCAGTGGAAATAAGGATAATCCAAATCCACCTGGTTTTCGTAGTGCCAACTACACACAGGATTTCCCATCTCTCCCGGGGACATCCAAAACCCCGGATGCCCCGATTTTAAGAACAGAAGCCCCCTCTTCATCTGGGCTGTTCTCATTTGATGATATTGTGGAAGGTATTTTCAAGTACCTCGAAATATCTGACCCTCTTAAAAGCATTGTTATGGCAATGCTTCCCACTGTGAAAACTTTTTTGAAGCAATTGACATTAAAGTGGCCCCTCCTTGCAGCTATCATTTCCTTCGATGGATAATTTGCCAAAAGAGGTCGGGGATTTGATCACTGTTCTGCAGTGGAATTGTCGAAGTCTTATTCCTAAATTGGAATCATTTAAATTTTTAGCTCACAATATCAGTTGTGATGCATTTGCTCTTTGTGAAACATGGCTTTCACCCGAAATCGATCTTCCGATTCTCGATTTCAACATTATTCGGCTTGATCGTGAGGATTCACGGGGAGGAGGAGTACTTTTGGGGATCAAAAAGTGCTACTCCTTCTATAGAGTGAATTTTCCTCCAATTCCAGGTATTGAAGTTGTCGCATGTCAGGCTGTTATTAAAAATAAAAGCCTTTGCATTGCTTCCGTTTATATTCCTCCAAGAGCCCCAATAAACCAGAAACAACTTTCAGATATTTGTTCGGTTCTTCCTGCTCCGCGGTTGGTCATGGGAGATTTTAACTCTCACGGTACAGGCTGGGGAGAACTGTACGACGACAACCGGTCTTCCTTGTTATATGACCTCTGTGACAACTTCAATATGACCGTTCTCAACAATGGAGAAATTACACGCTTGGCTGGTCCATCCTCACTTGGTAGTAGGTTAGACCTCACACTTTGCTCGAATTCATTATCGTTGGACTGCAAGTGGAATGTGATCCAGGATCCCCACGGTAGTGATCATTTGCCTATTAAAATTTCGGTTGCCACCGGGCTCACTCCGCCGGAATCGATCAACGTCACCTATGATCTAACTCGTAATATCGATTGGACAAGGTTCAAGACAGCAATAGACGAAGCCGTAACAACGGTAGAAGGGCTTCCACCGCTGGAGGAATATAACTTCCTCTCCAACCTGATTTTGGAAAGCGCGCTTCAAGCTCAAACTCGACCAGTTCCAGGAACGTCATTTCGCAAAGTTTCGTTCAAAGTTTTTCGTAGAAGTGGAACACCTGAGCACTTCGAAAGGTACACGGCTCTCGAACGAGAATTTAAGAGCCTCATCAAGGCCAAGAAACGCGGTTACTGGCGACAATTCGTGGACGGATTATCGCGTGAAACGTCGATGAATACCCTTTGGAACACGGCGCGAAGATTGCGTAACAGAATTACGAACAACGAGAACGAGGAGTATTCGGACCAATGGATCCTCAAGTTCGCGCGAAAAGTTTGTCCAGATTCTGTGCCAGCACAAATGTTTCCTCGCGAAACCACGAATTCGATAGATGAGATCAGCCAACCTTTTTCAATGGTAGAACTCTCTCTCGCACTCCTTTCGTGTGGCAATACGGCTCCGGGAGCTGATAGAATCAAGTTCAACTTGCTTAAGAACCTTCCAGACGTCGCTAAGAGGCGCATGTTGCACTTGTTTAATCAGTTTCTGGCTCTCAACATTGTACCGGATGACTGGAGACGGGTGAGAGTTATTGCCATTCAAAAACCTGGTAAACCCGCGTCCGACCACAACTCCTATCGACCCATCGCGATGTTATCTTGTATTCGAAAGTTGTTGGAGAAAATGATCCTCTTCCGCCTGGACAAATGGGTTGAGACGAATAACCTGCTTTCAGATACTCAATATGGTTTCCGTAGGGGTAAGGGAACGAACGACTGCCTCGCGTTGCTTTCCACAGAGATTCAGTTAGCTTTTGCTAAAAAAGAGCAAATGGCTTCTGTTTTCTTGGATATCAAGGGGGCTTTTGATTCAGTATCTGTTGAAGTTCTCTCAGATAAACTCCACGCTTGTGGTTTTTCACCATTAATGAACATTTTTTTGTACAATTTGCTGTCAGAGAAACATATGAGCTTTTCTCATGGAACCTCTACAGCTTCTCGATTTAGCTACATGGGTCTCCCCCAGGGATCATGTTTAAGCCCCCTTTTGTATAATTTTTATGTCAAAGACATCGACGGTTGTTTGAGTGAGAATTGTACGTTGAGACAACTTGCAGATGACGGTGTAGTGTCTGTCACGGGACCCAATAGGGTTGATCTGCAAGGACCCTTACAGGATACCTTAGACAATTTGTCTACTTGGGCTCTCGAGCTAGGTATCGAATTCTCTACGGAGAAAACTGAGTTGGTAGTTTTTTCTAAGAAGCATAACCCTGCACAACCTAAGCTTCAAATTTTGGGTACACCGATAACTCATTCTATGTCATTTAAATATCTTGGGGTCTGGTTCGATTCAAAGTGCACCTGGAGATCCCACATTGAGTATCTGAAGCGAAAATGCCAGCAAAGGATCAACTTTCTCTGCACAATTACCGGGTCCTGGTGGGGAGCACATCCGCAAGATCTTCTAACGTTGTACCGGACAACGATTTTGTCGGTTATAGAATACGGTAGTTTTTGTTTTCAGTCAGCGGCTCGGTCGCACATCATTAAACTGGAACGTATTCAATATCGGTGTCTTCGTATCGCGTTAGGTTGCATGCACTCGACTCACACCATGAGTCTTGAAGTGCTGGCTGGCATGTTGCCACTCTCGGATCGGTTTTCAGAATTATCTCTCCGGCTCCTCACCAGGTGTGAAGTTATGAACCCCCAGGTGATTGAAAATTTTGAGAAGCTCCTTGAGTTGAATCCTCAAACTCGCTTCATGACTTTGTACCATTTATACATAACACAGGATGTCAGCCCTTCGCTGAATATTCCCAATCGTGTTTGCTTCTCCAACTTCGGAAATCCGGTTCATTTTGATTTATCCATGAAACAGGAGCTTCGTGGAATCCCAGAGCATCATCGTCCTATGATTGCTCCGGTGATATTTGCTGCAAAGTTTGGCCTAGTTGATTCCACCAAAACTTTTTTCACTGACGGGTCTTTGATAGAAGACTCCGCTGGCTTTGGTGTATATAATGAAAATTATAGCGTCGCTCGTAAACTTCGAGCACCTTGTTCTGTTTTTGTCGCGGAATTGGCAGCAATTCACTTTTCTTTAGAAACTGTTGCCTCTCTTACACCGGATCAATACTTCATTTTCACGGATAGTCTTAGTTCTATAGAGGCTATTCGCTCCTTGAGGCCGGTAAAGCACACCTCTTATTTTCTTATGAAAATACGAGGTCTTCTAAGTGCTTTATCTTCACGTTCTTTTATTATCACCTTTGTTTGGGTCCCATCTCATTGTTCGATTTCTGGCAATGAGAAAGCGGACTCGCTTGCAAGGGTGGGCGCTATCGAAGGCGATATTTATGACCGACAAATCGCCTTCAACGATTTTTTCTACATTTATCGTCAGATGTCACTCGATAGCTGGCAGTATAAATGGAGTAAAGGAGATCTGGGGCGATGGCTACATTCTATCACTCCCAAGGTGTCCAAGAAAACTTAGCTCAGGGGATTTGATGTGGGTCGAGACTTCATTCGTGTGATGTCTCGCCTCATGTCCAATCATTATTCTTTGAACGCTCATTTGTTCCGTTTTGGGCTGGGAGACAGCAATCTTTGTGATTGTGGACAAGGTTACGGACGCAGATCACGTTATTTGGTTTTGTGCTGAGCATCGTGGAGTCAGATCTGAGCTTCATGATTCCCTTCGGACTCGAGGTAGACAACCCAATGTACCGATTCGAGACATTTTGGCCGCACGCGATCTGGAGTTTATGAAACTCATTTATGTGTTTTTGACTAACATTAGCCTTAGATTGTAGTTTGATTAACTTACTTGTTTAGGTTAAATTTTTGAGGATTGTGTGCATCGGTGTGTGATTGTGGTTGTGTGTGTGTGAGTGTTGTGTGTGAGTGAGTGTGTGTGTGTGTGTGTGTGTGTGTGTGTGTGTGTGTGTGTGTGTGTGTGAGTGATTTTTTTGTTTTAAATTGAAAACGTTCAATTAAAAAATTGTAATTTGAAATTCTAGATATAAGAAAACCATTGTTCCTCATGCTTTGTTTTAATTTTCCACCGCAATTTTCCCATCCATAAAATTGTAATTCCTATTAACCTCGAGACGGCCGCGAGTAATCGGTTCCACCCCCTTAACCTTAGTTCTAAGATAACTGATGTATATAAACATGAAAACTTGGCTCTGTAAAGTTGATTCGATTGAGCCTGTACAAATAAATGAATTCAAAAAAAAAAAAAAAAATGCCCACGTTTCGTTTTTTGTGTGATTCATCTACTTGATGCGACTCATCGACGAGAGACGGAGTGGTGAACACCTTCCGCTGTGTGAAATCACTCTCCCAGGATAAGCGACGACCATTGAAGACAACGTCGGTGCTGCTTTCCAACAACCAAACAACGATACACTACGAGAACGACGATCGCTTCTAGGTTCGCCCATCGCTCAACGGTCATCGTGGCCAGGTGAGACTGAGTATATGTCCTGCCGAAGCAGGAAATCTTTTGATACTACATAAGTACCTTTTTCCTCTGCTGCACTGTATATCAATACGAGCTGATTCCCTTGCTATCGCACGACAACACGCTCCGTGATTAGAAGCATTTTATTACATTTGAGGCATATTCGGATTAGGCTGTCGGTACAGACTGTCGTTTGCACAGGTGAGACGAACAGTATATGTTCAGCTGAAGCTTATATATAGTAAACTACATACATATTCCACTCCTTTGCTCTTCGCTGGATCGAGTACGAATCTGAGGCGGATTTCATGCGTTTCATGTGTGCTGCTTGAGAATTTACTGCTTTCTGGCTTCGGTAGTATCACTACTTCTTCTCACAGGTGAGTTGAACAGTATATGTTCAGCCGATGTAGACAAATTTGTATACTACATCGCCAATTCCTCTCGATTCTCGGAATACTAATCATTTTGCTAACTACGACTGAGGTAACGCAACGCTAGCACCTGCCGACTGATTGATTCTTGGTTCATCGTTCGTGATTCCATTGTGTGACGCCAACAATGTCGAAACCTAATACAAAAAATGCCGATTCCCTGAAGTCCTTGACTACCAAACTCAAGGGACTCCGCTCATCTTTAAACAATATATGTCAGTTCGTTAGAGATTATAAAAAAGATACAACAGCTAGTCAGATTGGGGTTCGTCTAGAGCGTATAGATTCATTGTGGGAACAAATTAGCTCAACTTCTTGGGAGATCGAAGCGCACGACGACTACGAATCCCAAGAAAGTTTCGAGAAGAAGCAACTGGATTTTGAAATCCGCTACTACGACACGAAGTCGTTCCTGATGGAGAAGGCACAGGAATTTGAAGATGAGGCTTCGCTCAACCAATCAACACGGAGTTCAGACGCCACTCAACAAGGTGCCATGGACCGCGTACGCCTACCGTAAATCAAGCTTCAGACCTTCACAGGAGATATCGATGATTGGCTGAGTTTCAGGGATCTCTACTCGTCCTTGATCCATGAGAAGGCCAAACTTCCAGAGGTTCCACTACCTAAAGGGTTGCTTAGCAGGCGAAGCTAAGGCACTAGTTGATCCGCTAAAGATCACTAGTAACAACTATTCGATTGCTTGGGAGTCGTTGCTAAAACGCTACAACAACAGCAAACTTCTGAAGAAGAAGCAAGTCCAAGCGCTGGTCAAACTGCCCTCGCTCACGAAGGTATCGATCCTGGATCTGCACGGATTGGCTGATGGATTTGATCGTGCGATTAAGTTATTGGATCAAGTCATCGAACCAGCCGAATACAAGGATCTTCTGCTGGTAGAGCTGCTAAGTTCTCGTCTGGATCCAGTCACCCGACGTAGCTAGGAGGAGTATACTTCAGCTAAGCAGCAGGACACACTACAAAACTTGCAAGATTTCATCCAACGGAGGGTCCAAATCCTGAAGTCTCTTCCAGCGAAGCCAGAATCCAGAAGCAAACCCCAGCTGAGACCTCAACAACCTAGACGAAAACCGTTTTCGCCAAAATCCAGTTATAACGCCGTACATTGGAATGCCGCTAAGTGCCCATCGTGTACGGGGATTCATGGATTACACACGTGTCCAGTCTTCCAGAAAATGACACTATCCAGCAAGGAATCCTTCATACGAGCACAGTCCCTTTGCCGAAACTGTCTCAAACGAGGACATATAGCCCGAGATTGTTCGTCGAAGTTCACGTGTCGAAACTGCAAGACTCGTCACCACACGCTACTATGCTTCAAAGGTGAAGCTAATGAAAGTAGTCATGGATCATCCGAGAAGGATTATTCGTGTAATGGCAGCAACCAAAGGGATTCGAGTTCTGATGCTAGAGCAGTGAATGCCACATCGGTTCAGAGTGGATCGTCAAATCCAGCGCAGCGTCTCAAGTCACAGGTTCTTCTGGCTACCGCAGTTGTCGTGATTGAAAACAGCCAGGGTTTTCGCTATCTGGTACGTGCATTATTGGACTGCAACTTCATCGCTGAAGAATTGAGTCAACTGCTGAAGATTCCTAGTCAGGAGGTGGATATTCCGATATCGGGTATCGGACAAATTGGGACGAGGGTCACACGTAAGGTTCAAGCCATCGTCAAGTCGCGTGTATCATCGTACTCTAGAGCGATGGATTTTCTCGTCTTACCGAAGGTTTCAACTTGTCTGCCCACTTCTACAGTGCAGACAAATGGCTGGGACATTCCGGAAGGCACCGAACTGGCAGATCCGGAATTCTTCCACTCGAGAAAGGTTGACATCGTGCTGGGAATCCACGATTTCTACAGCTTCTTCAAATCTGGATGGGTGCAACTACTGGAGAGAGGTCTACCAGTACTCACCGAATCAGAATTCGGCTGGATAGTGTCAGGCGAGGTCACATCAAATCAAGGACCAGGATACGCGTGCAACATGTCGGTATCGGGACATATAGGAGAAATGATAAAAAGGTTTGGTCCTGCGATAGAGAGAGAGAACCGTTAGTATGCTGTCTCCGGACGAGACGCGCTGCTAAGTGGAATTCGAGCGCACGGTTAAACGAGAATCGAATGACCGATACCTTGATACCCACTTCCCGAAATGGTGGGTGAGGAATGGTGAAAACTCAAGATTCGCGGTTAGAAATTCTGGCGCACTAGTAGCAGATCAGCTCTGGGAAAAGGTAGCAGAATCGTTGAAGGTAGAATGCAACGTTCCATCCGAAGAGGAACTGGAACCACGATGCAACGCGATGATCTGTGCTTCGTCGATAAATAACGATCTTCGTCGATAAATATATCGAAAATTTGCAGAGTGGTAAACTTGTTTGTTCGGCGGGTTTTGCACATTAAATATTGGCGCAAAGTAGACCGTTTCAAGCTTTTCAAACGCTTCAGATGGTTGTCACTCCAAGGTGGATTGCGTGGCGTTGTTCGAGTTCGTTTTGGAATAAACTGATCAGTGGCATACAATAGTATGTTGGAAAAGACATCAGCTGATGAATGAAGATCCTGATTGAAGTCGTAATAAAGTGTTTCCACTGGATCCATAAATACGCAGGGTGAAGCGGCGCTTATTTCGATCAATAGAGGTGGATCATGAATTGATTGCTTTACAAGAGGAAAAGGAGCCTCCATCAATGAGTAATCAAACTTTGTGGACGCTTGCTAAAATGCTTTGGCAGTCCAAATGCTTTGGCAGTCCAACGGTCTAATCTCTAGCAATTTTGGAAAATTGATCCAGAAGTGCTATACTTCCCATTTGCATTTTTTTACGAGATCGTCGCAAAAAAAAATAATTTGGTTCAGTAGCACAGTAATAGCAAAAATGGTAAGTGCATTTGATGCATTTGATATTCATTGGTTTCTTTTTACACTTCCAAGAAATGAACACACCCCTTGCCTCAGATTTTCTCACATAAACAGACTTTTCTAAACTTGCACGTTGAAAGAATTTAACGATCGCAGCAAGCGAATGGAATTCAAATTCAAGGAAACACACTTTCCTTCAAGCAGGAACAAAAACAACTTTGTAGTTTATAAAAAAAAAAAAAGATGCTGTCGTCGACTGATCAATCAACTATCTTGCAGTGGGTATTAAATTTCCAACTGTCCAGCCCAGTTAGGAAACTCAGCCGAGATCTGTCCGATGGAGGTAGGGCCATCAATAGTTGCCTTAATAAATCACTAATTGTTTGCTATTCTGGATTTCAGTGCTGGTTGCTGAAATTCTCCATCAGCTCTACCCACGCTTGGTGGATTTGCACAATTACACCAAAGGTTATGCCATCGTCCGGAAACTGGACAATTGGGACACGCTAAACAGGAAGGTTCTTCGAAAGTTGGAAATTCACCTCACTCCCGACATTTTGCATGCCGTTGCGAATGGGACACAAGGTGCTATCTATGAAGTTTTGCTTGAAATCATGATCAAAACGGATCAGTACGGGAAATAAAATAAGGTTGTTTCGGATAATCAAGTTGACATAACAGTAAATATATATTTTCGACAACAAATGTTCAGTTGTTCTTTACTTTCTTGCTATTCTTTGGTTTAGATGAAATTAGGTTTCGTTTTTGGTCTTTTGATTTGTGTTTGGTTGATTTTTCGCAAAATGCAGTTAGGAGTTTGTAGATAATAAAGATGGATAGTACCAAAATGACAACGAAAAAAGAAACCACATCCCACATCAAGTACTGCCACCAAGCTAGGTCCACCGAAGAAGACTTCAAATGTTTGGCACCTTTGTGACGAATGACGTACTCAATCCAGTGCATGGCTTCCTCCATCGGTGGGACCAAATTATCCCGGAACAGCTCGGAGGCTTTCTTCGCTAATCGTGTGTACGCCGGGTTCGTGAGTAGTTCGTTGATTCTCGATCCTAACGTAATGGCATTAACATCGGCAAAATTCAACGTCAACGCGTACCCGGCTCGTTCTGCCTTCAAGGCATTGCGATGCTGATCTCCATAGAATGGAATAAACAGCATTGGTGCTCCTCGGTAGATACCTTCCTGGCTACCGAACATACCTCCATGGGTTATAAAAAGAACGATCTTCCTATGAGCCAAAACGTCACTCTGAGGCAGCCACTTTCGAATCATCACGTTTTTCGGTACTTTGACCATCGTTTCGTCCTCGAATTTCCACAAAACTCGTTGCTTAAGGTTACGAAACACTTCAAAAAATGCTTTCAGCTTATCTTTGGGCATGTCGGAACTTTTAACGTACGACCCCAAACTGAAGAAAATGGCACCCTCGGTAGCCCCGTCCAAAAATCGTTGAATATCCGCCGGGAGTGGTTTGGCGGGTTTTATATGAGCACCTGCCACATTAATCAGGCCCGTTATGGAAGGTCGTGGAGGTGAGGTTGACACGTGACTGTTTATCAGCATCACGGAAATGGACTTCTCTAATTCGTACACGGTTGGAAAGGATTCCGGTCCTGAAGAGTGGAAACATTTTGTTAGAAAAGCATTGATTGAATTACAGACCTACCTTCGATTGCAGCAAAGTACTTCTTGGCTAGTTTATCTTGCCGTGGTAGATAATAAAACTTGCGTATCACAGCATCGGTTAGCGAGAGTATGAAATTGTAGCATCTCTGACTGAAAGTCATATCATCGACGTACAGTAAGACTGGATGAGGGATGAACGACCATGGCGTCAGCAGTCCCATCGCGCGATCCATATAATCCGCATAGCCGAGGGTTCCTAGAATTTGAAGGGGAGTTATAATATGCACAACGTATCAAATAATGGCAAACCTATGGTCACAATGGGGGCTCGGTACTTGTGAGCAAACATCAGGAACGCTTCCTGGTAGAACTGTTCCGAAATTACCAAATCAAAATCAGTGTCATCCTGCTCGATGAACTGCTGCACGTTGGTGTTCTCTAGGGCATACTGTGTCGTTGTTAGGCCCGCCTTCCAGTAGAGCACCAGATTGGACCAGTCACTGCTATACTTGGAGTCAAATATGTCCGATATGGGAACTGAAATGCGAAATTGGTTGGTCTTGAACATTCCGCTGGAGATTAATCATACTCACAGTAATGTGGAATATCGTAGGGTGGATCAATCAGTATCTCCGTGTAGTTGTGATGTCCGGTTTTGGTGGGAAAGTTGGTTATGGCCGTCACCTGATGGTTCCGATGCAGCAGCTCTTGCACGAAATGGTCCAACCAAAGCCAGTGACTCGGTGCAGGGAATGGAACAAGCACCAGTATCTTGGAACAGTTCGTGGGCTGATAGCCAAATGCAAGCAGTGCGAGTAGTAAATATTGAATCTGTGTGAAATGCTGCCGAAATGCAAATAAAAATAAAAGCAAAGATAAGAGAAGTAGCACAAAGTGTGACCTGTTTATTGCGAAGAGTCTCTTTCTTAGTTGCATTGGTTGAGGCGATTATGTTCAAGCTGGCTGGGTTCGATTGGATTTGCAAATATGCTTGAATTCCCTGGATATAAAGTATGCTTGTAGTAGGCAAACAGAATAGCAAAAATGGTGTAGAGGTATAAATAATATTTTTTTTTAAAAGGAGTTGTCATTTGTGAAAGAGCTAACAAATTGGCTAAATATGGTTTGGATATTTAGAAAATTGTTGTTAAATTTTTGTTTCTGGTTATTTCACCACTCATTGTTCTTTAAAGCAAATTGTCTATTGGGAGGGAAGTTTTATGGACCAATCAAAACCCACTGGCCAATGGCACAAACGATAAAAAAACAAAACTTTCAATGGTTTTTGTTCATCGATAATACATTTGCCCATGAAAAAATAAATCAATTCCAAATGGTTTCATGGACACACTTGGTTCTATTTATACAATTACACCTTATTTTCAATAGTCCTCAGAATATAGAAACAATTGATAGTTGTGTTTCATTTAAAAAAGTTGTAAGCCCTTTTTATACTACGGTTAGTAGACTAGTGTCGGGATATTGAAAAAAAAAGTGGGGTTATGTTTAACACCCGACCGATTGACGTAGACGACGTTAAACCGTTTGATTAGTATCGTTAGTTTCGTAGCGGAACATTCACAGAAAAAATTATAATGAATTTTAGCAGACGCGTAAAATCCTCCGTTGTTCAATTGAAAGCCAAAACAAGCGTAAAAAAGAAATTGTTTGCAATCTTTCATACAACAGACCTGATTTCAGTGAAATTAGGTTTACATTTAAATGATATATTCCATGAATTCGTATCAAATTTAGCATACCTTTTATACGCATTAGATAATGCAGAAAACAAAATACTTATTTCAAACTATGTTGCAACGCAAGTACTGTGGTAATCGGACGTTGTGTTAGCATAAGCGAGTAAGTATGTTAGTCTTCTTCTTATTCTTTCTTAGCGTTTCAAGCTTATTGCTTTCGCTATTAGCTTATTGATTGCTCTCAACTTAGTATTCTAAATGCACTTCCACGGTTATTAATTGAGAGCTTTAGATGCAAGGTACCATTTTTGCATTAGTATGTTTGTGTGGCAAATACAATCATACCCTATAGGTCCAGGGAGTCGAGAAATTATGTTAGTATGCATTATGAAAATTAGGAAATTCTATTTACACTCTTCAGAAAGGTTTTAATGATGATACGGCCTCAAGTTGAAGTCCCTTCTCCAGCATCTCAACCAGTAGTTGGCGACGTGTAAGTTTTGCCTGATAATCACGAATTCACTCGGCATCGGTCGGAGGATTTTCCATAAGTTCGATTTTAACGCGCTTCCGAAATTTGCGCATACGTTTGGCATCAAAACCAATTAGGCATCGTACTCATTCTCACTTTCACAGTTTCTCAAAATTTATTTCTTCCTAGAAGTAAAACTCTATCGAACACGAATTGTTAAAACAACAGAATAACTATTCATAGCTGTACTAATTGAAGTATGCAGATAATGTTATTGCGGAATATCCTTTTCGAAAATCAAAGCGAAAATCAAACGTAGGAAATTTATTGATACTTGCCGGAACGCAACATTCTTTAAAATTTTCCAATACCGATTGATAATTGTACGCGAAATATATTCATCTTTTGTTTGTAAAATTTTAAATACTTGAGTAAATATAATGGCAATCTTAAACACCTCTAGTTGCTCAGAGCAAAAATCTCAAAAATAATTCAATCAAGAAACGATCGAGTTATTAGCGTCCGGTGTTTAAATTTTTCGTGAGGGCAGCCATTTGAAAAATGTAAACAATGCTCAAGGTATGCAACGAAGAGGAAACTTAAATTGTTTTAGCCACCGCTGGCTGTTAATTGGTAAGAATTTGGATAGTAATGTTGAATAAATTCCAATCAAACAAACTCTTGCAAAATTGAATTGGTCGTCCAGAAAAAGACGGATTTGAAATGGTCCGCCTAGTAATTAAAACCCACTCGGTCTTTTGAAGAAGCAGGTTATTTCAGCCGTTGCATGTTGCACCTTACCAAAGATGGCTACCAACAATATCACACACACAAGCACCTTATTTCGCTTCCTCGTGGTTGCGCCCACCGGCTGGCAACCGACTACCTAGTACACCACTGCATAATTATTGGCTGCCTAGCAACGGTTGCCACCGCCAGCAGCCAAATCCAACATTGGCGCCTTGCCGCTCCGCAATGCCGAATGAAGCTAGTGCACCTTCCAGGGTACATGCCTTCGCCAGCTGCCAATGAATACTGGCTCGTTGCTCCGCAAAACTCCAGTACTGCAACATGGATGAGAAAATTTGCTTTTATATCATTCAGTGCTGAATATGAGACCTCCCTTGCTCACATTTGAAATCTGTGATAGTAAAGTACTGTGAATTTATGAAATCCAGCCAAACAAAATTATAAAATATCACCGAACATTTTCGTTACTTTCAATAGTTTCAAATCGTTAACGGATCATTTTTGATAATTGAATTGATATGCGGGAAAATTTCCAACCGATTGATGTAAACATTTTGAAAATCAATCATGCATTTATGAAGTTATAAGCGTTTCATTTGTAACCATATTTCGTGGCGGTTGATTATTTTTCGATTTTCAATTGACACCCATCCCTTGCCGTAAGACATTTCCATTTTTCATGAGGGCAGCCATTTTTAAATTGTGCACAATGCTCAAGGTATGCAACGGAGAGAAAATTAAAATTGTTTTAGCCACCGCTGTAAGTTGTTAGAAAAATTCAAAATAAACAAACTATTTCAGATTTGGATTGGTCGTCCTGAAAGGTCGGATTTGAATGGATTCTTCTCGGTCTTTTAACGCAGCAGGTTATTTCTGCGGTGCACGTTGCCCTTCAGATAAAGGTGGCTACCATGAATATCACACACTCAAGCAAATTACTTGGCACCCACCGGCTGGCTACAAATCATCACCGGCTTGGCCAACCGACTGCCTAGCACACCACTGCATATACAATGGCTAACTAGCAACGGTTGCCATGCCAAGGGCTTGCTAGCAACAGTCTCAGAGCAATCAACTAATTAGCTAACCACTGGTTGGTCGCCAGTTCACCTTCTGTGGAATATTCCACCACCTGCTACGTTGGCGCCTTGCCGCTCCGCACTACAGGTTTCATGCCATCGGGGTTGCCTCCAGAGTTCATACCATTGCCAGCTGCCTGTTCCTTGATCGCTCCATGTGCTGCTCAGCTCCAGTACTGCGACACGAAAGAGTAAAATTGCGAAGGTGTACCCGTTTTATATCGTTCAGTGCTGCATATAAGGCATCACCTTATATTTTGATTATTTTCAATAGCTTAAAATTGTTAACAGATAATGTTTGATAGTTTCATTGATACGCGTGAAAATGTCCAACCGATTGATTTAAGCATCTCGAAAATTTATTGAGCATTTTTTAAGTTATAATCGTTTAATTTGTAACGATATTTCGTGATGGTCGCTTATGTTTAGATTTTCAATTGACACCCCACCCTTGCAGTAAGACGTAGTCTACGTCAAAAATCTACAAGGGACAGCCACTGGGGTTGTACGCAAAGGCAGTCGTCATTTGTAAAATTTCCAAGAAGTAAGTAAGAAAAACAATAACAATATTATTGTTAGTCGATAATTATAATTTCCTTATAATATAAACACTTAAAACAGAAATAAAGTAAAACAATATACAAACCCAAGTAGCACAACTTGTTTCAAAAGAGCATAAAAATCTCTCTTGAAACAAATTAGGGATAGTTTTGTTTGGCTATGTACCTCAAAATCTTACACAGCAGCAACGCAAAAAGCGTAACGGAGGAGCTAAATTGGCAACTTGACATTGTTTCAAAAGAGTTGCAATAGCATTTTGTACAATTTTCAAATATTGTAAATCGCGTTGCAACAAAGTGAAATGATTCCGATGTTTTAAAGAATGCGAGGATAACATTTTTAAAAGATATCGTTATCAACCAAATATTAGTGATTAAAATATAGAGAAGTAAAATAATCTGGAAATCGTGTAAACTAATTACATTTTTTAAACGCTTTCAGATTTATGGATCAATATTTTGTTCTGCACCGAAAAATATAAACGCCATTGAATAAATCCTCGAGAAAAGAACATTGCTTCAGAACTTGAAAGAGGAAAGTTTGTGTAAAATTATGTGAACATTTGGAAGAATCCGATTTTAGATTCGTTTGCAGAATAATAAATCGTTACCGGTTTATGTTAGGTTCAAAATTTGTAGGAAAGAGTGAAATTTTGAAATCTCATTTTGTATTGCAAAACTATGACATATGGCGTCTACGAACAAACCAAATACACTACCGGCTAAAATAATCATGAAACCATTGTTCACACGTGAAGCGCTTCTTTGATATTTATCTATGAAGACATCTTTTAATTAAAGATATTATGTATGAACAATAGCGACAGTAGTAGTTTGAAAGTCGTTTTTTTTTGTTAACGTATATTGTTTTTTATTTTTTTATGTTATAAATAGACCGTGCGTTTCGTAGTTGCTACTCCGTTACTGATCAGAGCTAGTGTAATTTCACAAAGAATCACATATAAATGGAGCTTGGAAGTAGCTTTACATCTCCAATGTACAAGTTCACTAGTTCATTCTATTTATAGATCAGTACCGGCGCCGGCCACGTCCTCACGGTCTTCGGGGTAGAGGAGAAGGATGATTCGTTTTACAATCATTGGTTGGAGAACGTATTTACCTCTGCGTCTCCATGCTTGTCAAAGGAAGGATAGTTTTGTGTTAGTTAGGCAGGTTATTTTTAGATCATGGATTCACTGTGGTAAGTGATGCGATCAATGAAAGCGCAGTAGACTGATTTTTTTATTTTTAAATCTAGTGGTTATAAAAAGAGGCAAGTGACAAATGGCAACGAAGGGGACGGGCCTGGTATTGAACGCCCGACCATCTGCTTAGTAAGCAAAATGGGTTACCACTGAGCTACCCAGGCACGTTTTTTGTTAACAAATACCTGATTTACTTAGAATTTAAAACTAATGAATTTCACATAATTATATATTAGTAAATTTAATATTAATTTAAACTAATAGCTGCTTATTTGTTCAAAGACATAACGTCCTGAAAACAGAATGTTTGACTAGCATTACAAGTAAAACCACAATATTCCATACGCCTTCAACAAAAGTCTTCAATCTATTGTAACAAAGAATTAGAATAATTTAGAAGCTACACCATGATTTTTTTTACTTTAAAAAACTGTAGAACAATTGAGTGAGGATTCCGTTAAGATGCTCAAACGGAATAATAAAATAAAAATCTAGTATTTTTTTTTTTATTGAATTATAGACTCTTTAAAATGTTATTCGAGTCTGGTTACATATTTGAGAAACACTTCTTAATTGCTATTATGCTAAAACATTATATTTTTTTCTTTATCTCGGTGCTTCCAACGTTGGTGTGATAGTTCTTTCCATGTTGATTATACCTGTTGCTGTATGGTAGCAACTGAGCGGGTGGTTTTAAAAGCTTGCTTCTTGCAGAACTTCCAGACAATTTTGATGACTTTCAGCGCCAGGAGGGTAAGTGTTGCTGCCATGATGATTGTCAGCTTCCATTCGTGCTGTAGATGAAACTCCTGGTTCTCGATGACAGTAACCTGCTGGTCTCCAATCTGCTTAACATCTTCCTTTTTTGAGTCTGAGTTTCCCATATGGCCGTCGTTGTATTTTATAGTAATTTTTCAGCTGCGTAAATGGTCATATCGCATCGATCAGCGCAATTTCCTTGAAGAATTCCAGTACTTTTATTGCTTGGTTGCTGTCGTCAGCTAGCGCCTCTCTTATATTGGGTTGGAGTCCAATTTTTTTGCGGGCCTCATCATATCCTGGGCAATATGAATGGATAGTCTATCGTTGCATTTCGTACATTTGGGTGGGTCCGAGTTTTCGAGTAGGTATGCATATGTAAGTTTGGTGTGGCCTATCCGTAGTCTTGTGAGTATAACGTCCTCTCTACGATTTCCTGTGCACGCTTCTCTGAGTGACTGTATTTTTTTTTCTCTCAGTTTGTTGTTGTTGGATACGTTCCACTTGTTATTCCATTGGTGGGTCATTCTGGCTTTTATTATAGTTTTTATTTCACGGTGATCTACTGCCTCCTTGTCAGCCTTTTCATTTGCTGGGATTCCAATGTGGCTAGGGGCCCAAAGAAAGGTCACTGATGTTCCATTTTGTGTTATTTCGTTGTACAAATGAATTTGTTCATCCTTTAGGCTGGTTTTGATCTTCTTTTTTTTTCTAGAGGTGTGATCACGCATAGGGAGTCAGTGCAGATAACGTATGCACCTACTCTGTCTTGATTTACGATCCACTTGAGCGCCTCTATTATAGCAAGGCTTTCAATGCAGTAGATACTGAGATGGCTTTGGGTACGTCTACGTATAATCTCCTCTTCTATGATCACACTAAATCCAGTTTTTGTTTCATTTTTTGATCCATCCGTGTAAATTGGTCTACACATTCTATGTTTTGTATGGATTCGCGGCGCAAACAGTTTTCTTAGTTCAGTTTGGCTTTTCCCATTTCTACTAGCAGACAGGGTAGTTTTGTCGATGAATATATTGTTCCTTACCCATGACGGGGTTATTGGTGTAGTTAGGATTTTACTAGGTCGGAGCGATTTTCCAAGATTTTCCAGGATAGTCCTACTTCTGACTTCGATGTTGATTGGTTCTGTTATTTGGTCTTGGTTCCATAGTTCTCCAGAGCTGTCACTGATGTGGTCATCTGTTTCGGTGGTTTCTTGGCTTTGGTTGTTACTTTTGAATTTGGTTGCATAAGTTAACAGTTTGATTTAGCCTGATCCTTAGGCTAGGAATACCTGATTCAACTTGCAGACTATCTTCAGGACTGGTCCGGAATACACCAGTAATTATTTGAAGTTCTTGATTGTGTATGCTTTCCAGCGGCTTTATCGTCAAATCGCTAGCTGATGAAATGATTGGTGCGGTAAACAGTATTTTCTCCAGTACAGTTGATTTGAAAATTTTTGTTATAGTTTGTCGGTCTCCACCCCGCGATCTGTTGGCTATATATCTTAGGAACTAGATCCTTTGATTACATGCTGCTTTAATTTCCTCAATCGTTGTTTAGCCTCAGATTAACGTAAGCTTGCTTCCTGGATCTCGGTTTTTAAAGATAACAGTTGCACATTTTTCAGTTGAGATTTTGAACCCGGTCTGGTTTTCCAATGTTTCGATGGTTGTAAGGGCCGTTTGAAGTCTTTTGGCAAGATGTTTCTGGTCGCCATCACTGGAGATTAAGGCTATATAGTGTCTATTGCAATCGAAAAGAAAGTTACACTTATCACTGAGCCTTGGCACAATCCATTTTCCATAAGCATTTCTGTAGAAAGTGTCCCGTTCGCCTTTACTCTTAAGGTTCTTTTTTCAAGAATCTTTTGAATATATTTTATGAGGTTTCCACCAATGTTCCACTCGCTAATTTTGTTTAGAATCAACCTACGCCAAGTAGTGTCATATGCCTTTTTGATGTCCAGGAATACTGCTTGCGTTAGCTGCTTTTTGTGCATTGCCAGATTTTCTCACTATATTTTCGAAGTTTCCGAGGCAGTCAGTTGTTGATTTGCCTTTTCGGAAGGCGTACTGGTGGTCGTTAATGAGCTTTCGTTCTTCGATGATATACATTAGCCGGTTGTTTATCATTCTCTCCAGGATCTTGCCCAGACAGCTGTTCAGGTATATGGGTCTATAATTTTCAGGGCGGTTTCTTTCCCCTTTTCCTTTGTAGATAGGCACTACAATGGATTTTGTCCAACTTTCTGGGTAAATAGAGTCCTTTCACAGTCTATTGTATGCATTCAATAATAGTTTCTTATATTCGATCGGTAGGTTGGTAACCATGGCATTATGTATGTTATCTGGACCAGGAGACGATCCCTTCAGTCCTTCCGTTGCTTCTTCCAACTCGTTTTCTGTGAATGGTTTATTATACGCTGCTTCGTCCTCTTTGATAATGTTGAGCGGTGTTTTTTCAATCCGGTTTTTAAGTGACATGAAATCCTGCGTGTAGCTGTTATCACTAGATAGTCTTCCGAAATGCTCGGCTAGGCTGTTTACTATTTCTTTGTTTGTATTTATGCGTTGGCCATTATTTTTTATTTCTTCGATGATTGAGTGCTTGTATTTTCCTTGATTATTTCTAAAATTGTTCCACATTTCTTTGGCCAGAGTATGCACATTGAATTTTTTCACGAATTCTTTCCACGATGTAATTTTTGCTTCGTTAATGGTTTTTTGTGCTTTATTGTTGACTTCTTGGTATTCATTAGCTAATTAGGAGTTGAGAGCATTGTTTTTATTATTTTTCCACTTACGGAGAGTTTTTCTTCTAGTTTTGATTACAGAAGCAACTTCACCATTCCACCAAGGTAAACATTTCCCTGCAATGGTTCCTTTGGTTTTTGGTGTAGACTGCTCTGCGGCTGATATTATTTTATGAGTAACTTCTTCGATTTGTTCGATTGTGTCATCCCTCGTCGGTATTTCGATAATACTTTGGTATTTTCCCCAATCTGCTTCTTCAATTTTCCACCTTAGACTACCTTCACTTTGTTGAGAGTTTGACGTCATCGATATTATTAACGGGAAATGGTCACTCCCGTACGAGTCCTCCGCCACAGTTAGATCCAAAATACCTGCAAGCTGCGTTGTGCAACAACCAATATTGATACAGGATCCAGTTCCTGTTGTATTATTTATGTAGGTTCTTTCACCGTTATTCAGGACTATCAAGTTACCTTCACTTATGGCTAATGCTAATATTTTTCCTCTCGTGCTGACTTCATCAGACCCCCAGAGTGGGTGATGTGCATTAAAGTCACGTACAAGAACAAAAGGTTCAGGAATTTGTGCAAATAGTTCCATGATTTCCTCTTTCTTGATTTGGGATCCCGGGGGAAGGTATACATTTAATATGTTAACATTAAGTGGTGCTCCTACATTTACTGCAATTGCTTCTAACCCAAGTAGCAATTCGAATTCAAATTGGTTTTATTCATGTTTTATGGTTGTTTTATCAAAGCATTATGGAGTTCATCCGGTTTTATCAGGGCATTTTTCAAGTTAAGGTGGTTTTAATTGATAAACAATTCTTAAGAGTGATTAAAGAACACTTGGAGAAACCTCCATAAAACAACATCATTTATAAAAGTAATTCTCCTTATAAGTAATTTTATAAGATACTTGATCCCCCTCTCAAGACATCGTTTCGCAACTTGCATAAAACCTGATAAAAGTTTTATGACATTCTTCTTTAAGATGAATGTATCTTGGAAATGCTGCCATAAAACTCTCCCAGAACCATTTGATTTTAAATAAGAGCACATACTCTTGAGAAAGAACATTATGTGAAAAATAAACAAACTGTCACAATGGACGCCCACAGGTGGAAGAAATTACAAACTAGTGGATCGTTCAAGCGGAAATTCAATAAAAACCTATCCAATATGACAATATGACAAATGACACTCCTTCATCTTAGCCACCAACGATAAATTTTTTTTTGACCATTCCATTGGATTCGCAGCCTACTGAGACTAACTTATCAAAAGGGTCTATGCGTTACGCGTCCTATTTTTTGTGACGAATAAAATTAAATGGTGCAATGTGTCGCCAGTTGAAAACCGAAATGCATAACTCATGATATTTGATTGTATGCCAGTTGTGCAAGTTAAACCTAACGTCTCAGGTAAGGAGTGTATCGAAAATAAGCTATACATAAAACTTTCTTTCAAATTATGTCTAAAACCGATATTTTATTCATACAAAAAATTGATCCTTTATTGTACGAGGTTAAACTTGAACATAATGAAGACCGGATGAAATTTAAGTTATTCCTTCACGAATTTTCGAACTTTGGATCGAATGCTCTTCATCAAGTTCCGGACAAGTGTTGCATCGCATTTTTTGGACGCTTGTGCCCAAATTTTTTTGAACTCCTGCATGTTCCCAGCTGCCTTACCAGTCTTCTTGAAGACCCTCTTCACGATTGTCCAGTAACGTTCGATGGGTCGAAGCTGAGGGCAATTTGGTGGATTGATATTTTTCTCAACGAAATCTATACCCTTTTCCGCAAGCCAATTGAGAGTGGTTTTGGCATAGTGAGCCGACGCTAAATCCGGCCAAAACAGTGGAGGTGTACTATGCTTCTTATATAAAGGCAACAATCTCTTCTGGAGACACTCAGATCGATAGATTTCCGCATTTATAGTTCCGGTAGTGTAAAAAATGGTTGATCTCAAACCACAGGAACATACCAGTACCTTTCGACCGAATTTCTCCACTTGAATCGACCTGTCCGCATCGCTCACATCCTTCCCAACGACGGCAGTAAAGTATTGTGGACCTGGAAGGGGTTTTGAGTCCTACTTTACATAGGTCTCATCGTCCATCAAAACGCATGCATCCGGACGCTGCAAAAGACGCGAATACAATTTCGAGATTTTCTGCTTCTTGTAGGTCTTCAGGTGGTTTCGCCTCTTGATACGCAGGATCATTCCGACACTTGTTCATGCTTTTTTGGCCAAATCACGTATTGACATTGATTTGTTCTTCATGATTAGAGATACCACTTTCTGCTCCAGTTTCGGGTTTGAAGAACCGGGTTTTCTGCCTCTTCCTGGTAGCTCATCCAAAGAATAGTGTTCCCCAAACTTATTAATGATGGTTTTAACACTCGCATGATGAATTCCAAACCGCTTCGCCAATTTTCGCATAGTAATACCCTTCTCACTTAGCCATGTGTCCAGAACCTTAATTTTCACTTCCTTTTCAATACGCGACATTTTGAAAACGCAGAATTTGAACCGCACAAACAAGTAAACAAAAGAAAGCTCACAGTCAAACGCACAGCATGCAGTGTTCAGAGCATAAAAAACCATCACAAATACATGCGTACAACGCAAATGTATGTGGATAGCTTATATTCGATACATTCCTTAGTGCGTTATATGGCGCAACACCGTGGAAATACAGCGCAGTACTTTTGACGGAAGGTTTAATGTGCACTTCGATTGTAAAATGTTATGTTAATGTTGAATCCTCCCGAGTCGTGCATTTCAGTTCCCAATAGGCTACACAATATTTTTACTCGTTGCAAGTAAAAATTGGTATATCATCTGGTAATCTAAGCCAATGCAATTTAGTTCAGAACGAACTTGGTCGCACGCTAGATTTAGTGCTCTATAATGACGAAGAGGATGTGGAACTCGATGAGTCTGCTGTGGCTTTGTTGCCGATCGACATCCACCATCCTCTTCTTGTTCTGTCATTAATTGCCACGCTGAAATTACCGATTCCCCCCACCCACGTTGTGGATGCTGAAGTTAGACCTCGCGATTACCGGAAATTGATTACGCTTTGCTTATACAGTTTCTTCATAATCTGGATTCGAACAACATTCTTGAAAGCACGGACGTTGATGAAATGTCTGAACGAATTTATTTGGCTGGCCTCAAAAGACGTCCAGTTTTCCCTTCATGGAGCTCTCCACTGCTTGGCAAGGTAAAACGAGAACAGAATTCGGCTCAGCGAAAACTGAGACGATGCAAAACAGCTGATACTAAGCGGAAGTTCAAGCAGGCAAGCACTGCTTTATGTAGGCTCAACACTTCGTTGTACAAGGCACATGTTTCAAAAGTGCAATGGAATTTGCGACGAAATTTTTGAAGATTTTGTAGGGTCGTCAACAGCAAAAGGAAAAACTCCAGCATTCAGTCCAACATATGGCTAAGCGATAGAGAGGCAACCTGTGTCGCCGAAGCGACTGCACTTTTTGCGGAGTACTTTGCTTTGGAGTTCAAACATAGCGTAGCATGTGATAATGAAGCTGAGTCTGCTGCTAGTGATGTATCAATGGATTTTTTTTTTAATTTGACAACGTTCGTGGTAGCTGAAGAAACGATTATTGCTGCGTCGAGAAAATTAAAAAGTTCTGTTTCGCTGGGTCTGGATGGTAAAAAACTCCCGGAGACGGGTGTGAGTTATTGCAATTCAACAACTTGGTAAACCACGTCAGGCTGACTTTCATCATTAAGGTAATGTCGAAAAATAGCTAACTTTTTCTCATTGAATAATCAGTTGCATAATGTGCTATTTTATGGAAGACTTTTAAGCAACGAAAAACACTAATTTATGCTATGCTTTTCTTTTGGATAGTGTTGGCTTTGAGCGCTGCAATCAAACGTTCTGTTTCGAGGTTGAGAAACTCTATTTGAATTACTCGCCGGAACAGAAAAAGTTGAGGGCATCGCAAAACGATGATTTGCGGTACGAGACACTTGTGCTGTCGAAGGAATTGTGAAGCCAGTACTGTTTCGATGACTTGTAGTGTAGCGGGGAGAATATTTGGATCATCTATTCAGTGTCTGGAATTTCCTCATGAACATCCGTAGTTTTTCTAATAATCATCGTTGAAGCCGCTACTACCGTGACATCTATTGAGCAGGCCAGTTTGGAGTCACTCATCTTGAGTAAAATTGTTGAGGTTGCTAAAACAAGTCTGTGAAGTGAAAATGTGACAGTCAGGTTAGAAAACCTACTTGCATCATCGTGTTTCGCCAGTGTACGTGGACGTTCATTAGCAGTGTTTATATTGATGTATAGAGAGCATTAATCTCAATTGGAAAATCTCGCTATGGCAAATAATGTGATATGCAACTAATTAGCTCGGCAAGCTCTCCTTTCACAACTTGTTGCTCAACATTATTTGTCTAATTCTCGAGTACTTTTTCAACAGACGTATCTGGTCTGGAAAACAAAGAGGGGAAGTAAGATTCAAACGTTAAACTCTTGAAACCCTTAGCACGTTCATGCAAACTAGGGCCACGAACACAAGGAATAAAATTTTCCTAAAATAATTATGATGCTTCATTCCGTGAGGGGGTGTTGAGAGTTTTGAGAAATTCACGTTTGAATCTTCCTTCCCCTCTTTGTTTACAAAATCAGATACGTCTGTTTGAAAAAGTACTCAAGAATTGTCTTATTTCAAAAGTGATAGTTTCTTAAGTTCAATTTTATCCATGCTGGATGTGGCGCTAGCCCCCAATACGCCTGCACAAAGGTTCACCGCCATCGTAGCAAAAACATGGCGTTAGAATACAGCACGGAATGTAAACAAAATGTCTAAAATTAAGACGAACATCTAAAAATATGTCGATTTGCAACCGCATCTGGCGTGATATAAAACTTGGCAGCTTCTTCACATTGACCCCGTTTCCAAGCACTGAAACCGATTTTTTCACTGTCACTGTCGACTAGTACCGCAAATACTTTAGCTACGAGTATTTTCAACCTTATCACCAGCAAGAACAGTTCAACCGGTCCCTCAATTTCTTACCATTCCGATGTAATTTGTTCTCGATCGCACGACGCAAAACTAAATTCAGATCCCCAGCGCTGCCAAATCGTTGCACTCTCTCTTTGGGATTATATAACTAAATCACAAAAAGCAGCTGTGTTCCTCGCGGTGGCAACTTGAACGTTTTTCGCTAATTTTTCCGGATCTGTCCCCTCGGCTGGCTCACGATGCACTGCCGGCACATGCGATGTCATCAACACTATGACGACTAAGTTGCACTTTTTTTGTCGTACTTAACGGATATTTCACGTTCATCACTATTTTTGCCGGTGTTGGCTTCGATTGCATTGGTAGACTGAGGCAGGTTGAGAATGCTGGAACAATTGAAACTTCAACGAACTCGTCTAATTCGCGGCGATCTCGTTTTCATTTGTAAACAACGGTGCGTCTCCACTGGAGAAACTATTTTCAGGCATCAAAGCGCTTCATTTGATTTCGATGCACGTGCTAATTAGAGAACTAAGTGAAAATCACGTTTGATTCTTGCCACGCGTGTCGATTTTTACTTGTAACCAACTGCGGGCAAATAAAAGCTATATGAGTATTTAACTGTCTGCATAAGATTTGTTATCACCCTCGAGCGTTTGCACTGAATGTGAAAAATCGTTTATTATGATATTTTTGGCGGGGTAGCTTTGCACGGTGTTCTTCAAATGACGCTTGGCACTCGACTGTGTGCGCGATCTGAGAATGAGCATTGCTCTGCGCCGAAACCAGCAGCGAAGAAGTTCTGAGATAGTAGCAATTCAAGCCGAAAAGATTTGCTTTCTGTAGAGCTGTTCAGTGCGATTTATACATTGAAATGGGAGATCGTAAATAATCAGAACGGTTAAATTTTTGTTGACCAACTCGTTGCGCTGAACACGGTATTGAACTTAATCTAACATAAGTCATTAATTCGCATTTTACCACATGTAGGGTATTTGAATAGCAGGAGTTGTAGAAATAATATCTGTTTATTTATGTATTTTATCTTATCAGACAATGAAAAGCTGTGAGAGATAGGCTGTAATGAAGGAACAATTTCTGCAAGTAAATTTATTCGGTAAAATATTCAATATTAATGCATAAAGGCAAGGGAGTGTCCATTTCCTATCTCTTTCACCTCTTTCATATTATTCATATAATTCTCTAGTCTTGAGAAATTTGTTCTAGTTGTAGTTCATTTGACAACTTCAAAATCGTAGCACTGCAGAAGCATTACAGGTCATGACAGAAGGTACGGAAAAGCGAGCATCGAGCGGCTATGTTTTACCAGAGCTGTGGTACCACAAACGACCTGGGCACCAGCTTTGTAGCGCTGGTCAAAATGCGTCAACGCGTTATTGGATGGTTTCCGATCAATGAGAGAATGTGCAAGCTGAGGATCCGGGGTAGTTTCTTCAACTGAAGTATTATCAACGTACACTGTCCACGCGAAGGGAGACCCGCTGACGAAAAAAATCAGTGGGGTTGTGTACCGGTTGACGTAGACTACGTTAAACCGTTTGTTTAGTTTAGTAGCGGAACATTTCAACTCAGGTTCTGTTCTAATGGGACGTTGGGTTAGCATAAGTAAGTGAGTAAGTATGTTAGAACATTCACTTGACTTGCTTCTTAGAAATTATTTGGCGGCCCTAGAAAGGGACGGTTGATTTTAATGTTGGTATAATGAAAGGCAACGGTGGTGCTGGCTGTAGTGATTGTGTTGATATGATATACCAGCTGGAAACCTTTATCCTTATCGCGTTGTAGATTGTTCAGGGTCTGTTTGGGAATCCAAAGTCAATAATTAATGATATTTTTGATAGTTGACAGTCGCAAAAATCTCCAACTGATTGAAGCAAAAAACTCGAAAATCTATCGAGAAATGATAAAGCTATTAGCGTTCAAACTGTTCCAGTTATTTTCAAATTTTTATTTTACCTCTACCCTTGCCGTATGGCGTAGTTTGATCAAAAAGCGTAGGTTTGGTTTTAATAGATCGTTAGAGGAGCATTAGATAGTAATTATGTTAGAACATTCTTTTGTACACTCTTTAGAAAGCATTTGGAATGTAACTTCGGAATATCATATTCGGGAATCAAAACGTTGTCCGTGATAAGGAATTTCTTAATAATTACCAGAAGGCAAAAAATATTCATGTTTTATTTGTAAAATTTTAAATATTTGAGTAGATAAAATGGCAATCGTTAAACCTTTAGGTTGGTGCAAAAATCATAAAAATAAATCAATCAAGAAACGATCGAGTTATTGGTGTACGGAGTTTCAATTTTTTTGTGACGGTAACTTGTACACAATGCTCAAGGTATGCAACGAAGAGCAAAATAAAATTATTATAGCCATCGCTGTCTGGCAATTGGTAAGAACTTGGAAAGTAATTTTTAATAAATTCAAATCATACAAACTCTCTCGAAATTTAATTCTTCATCCTGAAAAGGACGGATTTGAAATGGTCCGCATTTGAATTAAAACCTTCTCGGTCTTTTGATAAAGCAGTTTATTTCAGCCGTTGCAACCAAAAGATGGTTGGCAGCAAGATCACACACACACACACACACACACACACACACACACACACACACACACACACACACACACACACACACACACACACACACACACACACACACACACACACACACACACACACACACACACACACACACACACACACACACACACACACACACACACACACACACACACACACACACACACACACACACACACAAGCAGCTTATTTCGCTCATCGTGGCTGCACCCACCGGCTCGCTACAAAAAACATCGCTGGCTTGGGCAACCGTCTGCCTAGCAAACCATTGCATAATTTAAGGCTGTTTAGCAACGGTTGCGTAGCCAACGGCTTGCTAGGAATAGCCTCCAGCGGAATCAGCGCAATGACCAATGTTTGCTCTCCAGTGCACCTTCTATGGTGCTTGCCACCGTCAGATGCCAAATCCACACTTGCCACTCAGCACTGCCGAATGCACCCTCCAGGGTACATGTCATCGCCAGCTGCCAATCCATAATGGCTCGTTGCTCCGCACAGCTCCAGTTCTGCAACACGAATGAGAAACGTTGCGAAGGTGTACCGCTTTTATATCGTTCACTGCTGCATATGAGACCTCCTTTGCTCACATTTGAAATCTGTGATAGGAAAGTTCTGTGCATTTAGTGAATTTAGCATGCAAAAAAAAAAAAATTCCTTTTATTTTCGTTATTCTCAATAATTTGAAATTATTAACGGATAATGTTTGATAAATGAATTGATACGCGGGAAAAATTTAAAACCGATTGGTGATAACATCAAAAGAAGCGTTCTACCCGCAGCGAACGTGCATGATGACTGCTCGCAGCGGGACGTAGAAGTTGTCATTGGGGACATGAACGCTGAGTTAGGACGCGAGGCAATGTACAGACCGCTAATTCGGCGAACAGCTTTCATACCGCATCGAAAGATAACGGCCAACGATGCGTGAACTTTGCGGCCTTCCTTGGTCTAGTTGTCCGAAGTACCTTCTTTCCCCGTCAAGGCATCCACAAAGCCACTTGGAGACCAATGATCAGAGAAGTAAATCGACCCTGTTCTAATCGACGTTCGCACCAACCGCAGTGTAAATATAGACTCGGACCACTACCTTATTGCAGTATGTCTGCGCTCAAAACTCTCGACGGTGTACAACACGTGTCGAACCCGGACGCTGCGATCTAACATTGAGCTACTACGAAAAACCGGAGTTGCCCAGGAATACGCAAAACAGCTTGAAGCCGCCCTACCAATGGGTAAGCAGATCTGCGCAGCTACTTTTGAAGATGGATGGAGAGAAATTCGAACCGCCATTGGAGGTACTGCAATAGCGGCACCTAATATTTACTTCTGCACCGAACCCAAAAAGTGACTGGATTGAAGGCGAATGCAAGCAGTTAGTACAGGAGAAGACTGCAGCATGGGCTAGAATGCTGCAACACATTACGAGAGCGAATGTGGAATGGTACAGACATGCACGGGACAACAACATTCTATTATTCGAAGGAAAAAGCGCCAAAGGGAAGAACGAGACCACGAAACATTGGTGAAAATTTACCGTGCTAACGACACACACAAATTCTACAAGAAGTTGAAAAGCTCTCGCAAATGCTACGTACCACAAACCGATATATGCAAATACCTGGAAGGTGACCAGATGAGTGTGAGGTGATTGAAAGGTGGAAGTAGTACTTTGACGAGCACCTGAACGGCAATTTTAAAGCAAACGAAGATAGCACGGTAATAAATCTAGGAACACGCGCAGAAGATGACAGGATTCTGACCCCAACCCTCCAGGAAGTTGAGGCGGAAATTTGTCGGTTGAAAAACAAGCTGCTGGTGTTGACCAACTCCCGAGTGAGCTTATCAAATACGATGGTGGAGCACTGGCAAGGGCGTTGCACTGGGTAATTACCTAGACTTGGGAGGAAGAGTGTTTACCGGAGAATTGGATGGAAGGTATTGTGTGTCCCATCTATAAAAAAGGGTGACAAACTGACTTAATGTAACTATCGTCGCCTACAAGTTGCTCTCCCAATTTCCAATCGCCAAGGAACTCGTGGGGCAACACCAAGTGAGACTCATGGGTGCTCGCACTGCTACGGACCAGATTTTCGCGATTCGGCAAGTGTTGCAAAAGCGTCGCGAATATAGCGTGCCCACATAACATCTCTTCGTCGATTTGAAATCAGTTTACAACACAATCCTTCGAGACCAGCTATGACAGATCATGCATGAATATGGATTTCCAGAAAAACTGTCGCGGTTGATGGAAGCAACGATGGATCGAGTGACGTGTGGCGTCAGAGTCCCAGTGACACTCTCGAGTCCCTTCGAATTTCGGAAAAGGTACGGCAAGGACATGGATTGTCGTGTTTGCTATTTTACGTTGCATTGGAGGGTGTGATTCGAAGAGCTGGGATAGACACGTTGTAACAATTACGCTTGTAGTTTAAATTAAAACTGCTATTTCAAAGACTCAAACGCTGATGCAGTTAATCCACATGTTGGTATTCTTCTTATCATTTTATGTTCACATTTTGTTGTTCACCGCATAAAGTCACTCGCTTCATGGATAAAAGTTGGCATACATTTCCAGGATTGCATACCACATGTCTGCTTCTCGCGTACAAGTAAAGCTATAGCCAAAGCCCACCAAAGTATGGAGACGCACAAAATTGCGATGGCCACTTGAGACACTGACCTCGACTTCGAAGGATTCCCGGGGCACACGTGGCCGGAAGAGGGACGCGAGTGACATCTCAACGCTCCCTGGATAGGCAAGCCACCCATCACACCGCGTCATCGAGCCACATTGTTCGGAGGACGCTGAACGTAAGTGCCACGTTGTCGCACAAGCCCACGATTCTGGTGGAGGAACCCATTCTGCAACCCCGTGTTCGCACCACCGTCTAGTTCTCCACCCACCCACACGTATACCCTAGGTAGTGAACTGTAAGTACCAAGAAAGCATGCTAACCATTGTGTATGTCCATGCGCACGAGACAAACGGCACAAATTGCCATTGAAGGTTCACCGAAGAGTAAATGAAGTAGTAATCATCTGAACGCCGAAGCACAAAACCGCAACAAAAGAAGACCAGCGAAGAAAACGCTAGCTAGAAAAGGGGGAGGAGAGTAAGGAAAGGGAAAGGAACTAGACAGGCAAATATGTAAAGAAAGAGGACGTCCAAAATATATCATCCATCATCATCAGGACGATGAGCTTTATAGCATGTCCTGAAAGTTATCTGTAGTTTCCAAACGAGTTTGTGTATGGTAGTTAGAGTCTTGTGAGGGGTTTTCCTGTAGTTGGCGTTCGTGTCTTGTTTTTGAGTTTTTTTGTGTACTGGGTAAGTCGGCCCTGTGACCACTCTCGAATTGGAAGCAGTTCGCTTCGTTTGGACCTTCTGGCTCGACCTGTAAGGAAAAACCCCCTCTCCCCCTCGTAACCCTCGTTAGATGTCGTATTTTGTGGTTGAGACTTTGCTGGTATTGCCGAGTACGGGAAACTTGACCCCATTCCCCTAAATGGTCTCAGGCCGGGAAACCTGCAATCTGGTGGGTAGTCTCCTATTAGGAGTGGCGCTTAGACAGGTGGGTTACAACGAGTGACCCGATCTCCAGGAAGTTTGGCCAACTTTTTGGCTTCACCGACAATGTTGATACCACAGCACGATATTTTGAGACGATGGCGGAAACTTACATCAGACTTAAGGCTGAAGCCGGTAGGATTGAGGTGTTGATGAATGCTGTGAAAACAAAATACATTAAGGGAAGAAGCTCACGATAAGATAATGTTGGCCTCCTACCACGACAAATTCGTGTATTTGGACTCCAGGGTGACCGCCGATAACGATAGCAGCAGAAAAATACAACCATTACCTTATTTTGCCCTTTTTTGGCCCCCAGGGCCCCCAAACCCACAAATTCCCCCCACCAAATTTATCTCTTATTTTTAAAAATTAATAAAACCGTTATTTCTCTCCGCCCCCACACCACCACCATTCCTGTGGGGACCCCCCCCCCCCTTTGGTCTTAACGCAAAAGTTTCGTCCACTCTCCGCTGCACCCCCCTTTTTCCGAATTACCCAAAATTAAGCAAATTTGGGCACATCCAGAATTTAAAGGGTGTATTCGATAAAAATGGCACACAGAAAATCTTCTGTAACTTTTGAATCGTATGAGTAAAAAACCTAGAAATTTGAGTAGATTTTATCCATAGTGTATTATTTACATCTGTCAAGTTTCATAGTTATACATTCAGTAGTTCCAGTCATGTCGTCGAAACAAGAAATTGTCCGTGAGAAAATGTTATGCACTCACAATCAAAATCCAGGGGCGTCCCACCGGTGGATTGCTAAAAGGCTTGGAATTGCAAATACAACTATGTCTCGTGTAATAAGAACCTTCAAAGAGCGTCTGAGTGTCCAAAGGAAGGAAGGGAGTGGTCGTAAAAGTGGTCCAATGGACAGTAAAATGGCCAGGAAAGTCGTACAACAATTCAAGAACCGTCCAAACATGTCAATTCGAGATGTCGCTAAAAAGTCTAAGGTGTCAGTCGGTTTTGTGCAGAAAACCATGAAGCGTGCTGGGTTACATGTTTACAAAGTGCAAAAAGCCCCAAACCGGAATGAAAAACAAAACATCACTGCGAAAACCCGCGCCCGGAAACTTTACACGAAGCTGCTCACCAAATCCGGTTGCATCGTGATGGATGACGAAACATACGTCAAGGCCGACTTTCGTCAACTTCCTGGGCAAGAATATTTCGTTGCCAAGTCGAAGTTTGATGTTCCGGAGGATGTTCGAAAGAAGAAACTATCGAAATTTGCAAAGAAGTTTCTAATCTGGCAGGCGATTTGCGGATGTGGTGAAATAAGTGCTCCCTTCATCACTTCCGGAACAATAAACGGTGCGATTTACACGGAAGAGTGCCTTAAGAAGCGTCTCTTGCCATTCATTAAGAAGCACAAAGGATCAACTCTGATTTGGCCTGATCTAGCATCCTGCCACTACGCTCGAAACGTATTGGAGTGGTACCGAGCCAACGGAGTCAATTTTGTGCCAAAGGATATGAACCCACCAAATTCACCGGAACTTCGTCCAATTGAAAAATTCTGGGCAATTATGAAAACGGAACTTCGCAAACATCCCAAAACTATAAAAACAGAGCTAGAATTGAAGAAAATTTGGGTAAAAACAACAAAAACACTGGGAAAATCGGTTGTACAAAATTTGATGGGTGGAGTGAAAAGGAAGGTGCGGGCATTCGGGATGGGAGACGAAATTGAATAAAACAAATGTTGTAAATCAAAACTCATTAGTAGCTCTTCATTCCCTGAAAATTTCAAGAAAATCCGATAATCAGTTTAATTTTGATGAGTATATATGTGTGTGCCATTTATATCGAATACACCCTTTATTTTCTATAATTTAAATAAAAAAACCATTTTTAATATTAAAATTAATTTAATATTTAAAAAAAAAAAGAATATTTTTTTTATAAAATTTTTTTTTTTCCAAAAAAAAAACACACAGCAATAATTATTACAAAATATAAATTTTTAAATTAAAAAAAAGGGGCCACACCCGCCCGCGCGAGTGAGGGCACAACTTTGAGGCCGCGGATTAAAATATTCCTATGGCACCCCCCCACCCCCCCCCCTGCCCTTCCCCGCCCCAGGGTGCCACTCTTCTGGACAGGTACAAGTACCACGGAAACAAAAGGATAGTATAACTGGGACACAATGGCAGGGAATTTACTAGACTGGAGGAGAGGGGGTGATGACATTACACTCTTAGATCTGACAAACAAAGGAATTCGTAAATCGCTTGCATGTAGGGGAGATCACGCATTCCCAAAACATCTCTTACCTCGCGGAGGGTTGTCTACCTCGGGCCACTAGGGTATCCAATAGTCGTGCTCTGGAGGCATCATTACCCGGGCAATGCCAAACTTAAAAATTGACTACGGAACACTCATAATTTACACATTTTGTTGTATGAACACGTACAACTGCCCAATTTTCATGGAATTAGCTTCGGAATCAGCCACACAAACAATGTGTGGTTAAAATGGCAATTCAGAAACACAAAGGCTAATCACATCGACTGATGGCTGAAATGACAAGAAATTAGATAAATTCAGCAATTAAATAGTATCAGTGTTATACCGTGATCCAACGGACCAGTGATTGGGATTATCTATTGTTGGCGTTCCGTCAACTTTCTAGGGAATCCACGGGTTGGCAGGTTATCATAGATCCGGAGCAAAGCACGAAGGTATTCCATAAACATAATAGTGAAAATTAAAGGTTAAAAATCAATCAGTGGGTGGATTAGATATCTGGTTTTAAAAGTTTTTCTCTAGGTAATCCTGTGTTAATGGTTGTGCTAAGTTTTCAGAGCTCAATGATTTTACAAGTAAATTGTATTTGTTTAATGAAAATCTTGCAACAAACAAAAATCAAGTGGTGGGTAATAGTTTTAAGCAGTTGGATTATGTGTGTGTATGTGTCTTTACAATCAATCTCCCACTGACCGGCAGTGCTTTTATGGAAGAAACTGGTCTGCATTTCTTCAGTAATTAATATGTGATCACTATGTGCAAACATTTTTAGCCCTGGAGATTGAAAATGATAGCTCTATTGAAAATCCAACGACCCATTTCAAGAATGCCTGTTCATACACCTACATTCTGAGGTCAATTTCATATACAATAAGCCCCGCATGAAAATCTTCACACATCAAATGGATATGTGAAGAGTTTTCACACTTCCAGAATCAAACATGGGAATTCTTGATCCTGGCGTATACATAGTTAGGGTAAATTTTTGATAATATAAAACGACCTCACCAATGTTCCTTATCTGATGCTGGAACGCTCGTCCAGATGCGGGAGCGGGTCACTAAAAACACAAAAATTGAAAAAAAAAACAATCCATCTCAAGAAACACGACCATATCACACTATGAGAGGGGTTCCATTCACAACGTCCTACGCAAAGCACTCGAAAAAACTATAATTTCACCATTTATTTTAGAATGAAGAATATTTTTTTATTTTATTTCCGCAAAAACGACGCAACAAAAGCAAAACAAGTCATTTTCAAAGCACGGCTTGCTGCGATCGAACAGTTTTAAGCAGTTGGATTAATCTTAAAAAATCTATTTTTTTACGATTTAATCTCGATCTACTTACGGAGATATTTTGATAATTTAGAGAGCAGCATAGTGCTCCCAAAATTCTGTAAAGTAACTGAACTCTTCAGGGAGGAATTTTGAATTTTGTTGCTTTTGTAAGTTACACTTTCTTTGACTACAACAGCCAATTAACTTACACATAGCTACTTGAATATTACAAAACATTTGTCACGTTTATTCAGATATATTCGAACAATATATTATTCAATTACACCTACCATTCAAAGCTTCTTCTTCTTATTTTCTGTTCCCTTGTCAGTATCTTGTCTGCATCCCGCAATTTTAATGAAAATGTATTTCAAAAGACACACAATAATATAAACTAATGCAACGGCTGCCACCGCTACATCCAGCAGGAGATATTGAAACCATGGCATTCTCACCGCAGCTGACTTTAGATGACTGGCGCCGCGATGTCGAATGACGTACTCGATCCAGAAAACGGCATATTCCAGCGGATCTGTTGGATTGTCCCTAAACAGTTGCGACAGCCGATTTGCACTGTGCTGGAAGCTGGGATTCTCCACAATTTCCTTTATCTTTCCCTGAAACTCATCGACGGTCACGTTTGCAATCTTCATTGTCAGTCCAACTCCGGAGTTTTGCAGTTTCAAAGCATTTCCATGCTGATCACCATAGAAGGGAACAAACAGCATCGGACGGGCCCAGTAAATGGCTTCCTGGGCACCGAATATGCCACCATGGGTTATGAAAAGCTTAACGTTCGGATCGGCGAGGACATCATTTTGCGGTATCCATTTGCGCAGTAGGACGTTCGGGGGGAGATCTGGCGATCGGTCAGTTTCCCACTTCCAAAGAAAATGGTATTGTGGAAGATTCCGAAACACTTGCAGAAATACCTCCAGTGTTTCCTGCGGCATTGCCGAGCTGCGAAGGAACGTTCCGAAGTTGATGTAAACGGCGCCGGATGGGGACGAATCGAGGAATGCCTAAAATTTATGGTTGTTACGATTGAAGTTATTAATGCTTCGCATACCATTTACCTTAATATCGTGAGGCAAACCGGTCGGTGGTCTTATGTGTAGTCCAGCAATGTCAACCATCCCGATCATCTTCGGTCTGGGCCTGAACGATATGATGTGGTTATTGCATAATATCACGCTCACATTCCGATCAAGTTCTTCCACTGAAGGAAGAACTTTTGAGGGATTTTTCGGATCGCCAAAGTACTGCTGAGCCATGGAATTGTGTTCCGGAAGGTAAACAAAGCTCCGATATACCCAATCATACATCGTCAGGACCACGTTGTAGCAACGTTCGTAAAAGTTCATTTCATCGGTGAACTCCGTGAAGAAATGCGGTACGAATGATAAGGGGGTAATCATGCCAAATGATCGATCAATGTAGTCGGTGTAGCCCAACGTGTCTGGAATGAAATGATGGTTATCCCTTTTTTCCCTCGAAATTCTCACTAACTTCATCCACACTCACTAATAGTGACGATCGGAGCCTTGTACTTATGCCCGAACATCAGAAAAGCCTCCTGAGCAAACTGCTCCGCAATCACCAAATCAAAAGCCAAACCATCCTCATGCATGAATCGTTGCACGTTTCGGCTCTCGAAGGCATGTCGAGTTGTTGCTAGTCCTAGCCACCAGAGGATCTTCAGTTTATAGAATGGATTCGTAAAAGACGACGTGCGATAATACGATTCCATTGGGAGATCTGTTTCGAAATCAAACATCGGTTCAATCAGCACCTCCCGATAGCGTTCGGTGTGATTCGAGTTCTTGAGCCGGTAGTTCGTTATGGCAGTGATTTCGTGTCCCCGTTCGAGCAGTTCATTCACCACATGTTCGAACGTCAGCCAGTGGCTCATCCCGGGGAATGAAGAGACGAGCAAAATTCTGGCACCGTCGCCGCTGGGGATATTTCCTAGATTAACTACGATTACGGCCACAAGACTCAGCCACAATGGCTTCTGGAATGGATAGTATGTTACTTTATTTATAGTTGATAAGTTTATTGATAAAATTACCATTTTCTGTGCGATTGAATGCTTATGAACTGAGCAACAAATGATTATCCGACTGTGCTGTAACTGACCAACAGTTTCTGCTATGCTTTGATTGATGTACGGGAGAAATCGCAATGGGTAATTATGAGAGGGTTTTTCGTTCTTTCCTTTCTATAGTCATTTGGCTATTCATTGTGGGAAACATATGTCCGCTAATGTATATCAGTAGTAGTGAATGATCAGACATCTCTCTTTCCATGTTGAACCGGCTTTATGCTGCGATTGCTGATGGTGTGCTTATTCCATAAACTAGAGTTGTTCAATATAAATGTATGAAGCATATTTTTTCTGATATCTTATTAGTAATTAGTTATTGATATCCTGTTTGTAATTACACTTAAGTTTTTTTTTACGCGGTTCGCGTAAAAAAACCGCGTGATTTAAAAAAACGACGTAAAAAAACCGCGTTATTTCAGAAAACGACGTAAACAAAGTCAAGGAAATAAAAATTATATTTCATATTCGTATTCAAAGGATATGGTCATAAAAATGTATTGGTGGTGGAAACATGGTTCCAGTAACATTGACCACCGGGAATCTGCTACAAATGGATAGAGGTTGTTTATTCAATGTGTTAGCAAAACAGTCCCGAGTAGTTATAGAGATTTTTCGTCTTCGGCAAAGTTTCTCAGTATGCCATTCGTCGTCTTTTGATATTATCATATCTGTTCCAAATCATGTCGCAGAGATGGCGCTACAGTCTATTTTTTCCAAATAAGGCGCTAGAGATTTGCCGTCTTCGGCAAAGTTTCTCAGTATGTTGTTTGTCGTCTTTTGATCATAATCATATCTGTTCCAAATCATGAGGCAGAGATGGCACTGCAGTCTATCTTTTCTAAATTAAACGCTAGAGAGCTGCCGTTTTCGGCAAAGTTTCTCAGTATGATATATGTAGTATTTTAATATTATCATATTAGTTCCAAATTACGCTGCATAGATGGCGCTGCAGTACATTGAAATATTTTTTACGGTAGTGGTACCGCGTAAAAATAACCTGCGTAAAAAAATCGTGTAAAAATAACGCGTTATTTCAAAAAACGACGTAGAAGTAAAAAAAAATTAAATTTCATTTTGATTCAAACTACACATGAAGTAAATCAATAGAAACAGTGAAAAATAAAAGATTGCATGCGATCAGCATAACTAAACAAACAAATGCAGATTCTTCAAAAATCTTACTGTATGTGAAAGCAGCTGTGCTAGTCAAAAGTATAAACATTATTTAGTATTAGTACATATAATAAATTGTAAACCACATTTTTTCTAGTTCTAAACAGCATTGTTCAGAGGCTTAATCGAGAAATGTATAATCAACACAAACAATCAAATTTTTTTCACGTCTATTGTGACTTGACTGTTTTTACGTTGTTTTTTTTTTATATAACGCGGTTTCTTACATCGTTTTTTTGAAATAATGGATCGCGTAGAAAAAACCGCGTAGTAAAATATCTTTTCCATATGAAGCTTTAGAGAGTTGCCGTTCTCAGTAAAGTTGTTGAGAATGTAACATATAGTCACTTGACATTATCAGATTAGTTCAAAATTGCGCCGCAATCTAAATTGCCAAATCGTGCTCTAGGAAGGTGCTGTCTTTAGCAAAGATGTTAATTGTTTATAATAAAGGCATTAAAAATAATCACGTTAGATCCAGATCGTACCTCAGAGATGGCGCTTCCTTATTTGCGGCATAATTTAGCACTAATATGACAATTTCAAAAGACGACGAATGGCATACTGAGAAAGTTACCCTAAGACTGCATTTTTCTAGCGCCTCATTTGGAAAAGGTAGACTGCAGCGCCATCTCTGCGGCATGATTTCGAACAGATATGATAATATCAAAAGACGACGAATGACACACTGAGAAAGTTACCCTAAGACTGCATTTTTCTAGCGCCTCATTTGGAAAAGGTAGACTGCAGCGCCATCTCTGCGGCATGATTTCGAACAGATATGATAATATCAAAAGACGACGAATGACACACTGAGAGAGTTAGCCTAAGACTGCATTTCTCTAACGCCTCATTTGGAACAGATAGACTGCAGCGCCATCTCTGCGGCATGATTTGGAACAGATATGATAATATCAAAAGACGACGAATGACATACTGAGAAACTTTGCCGAAGCCGAAAACTCTCTATAACTACTCTGGACTGTTTTGCTCACACATTGAATTAACAACCTCTATCCATTTGTAGCAGATTCCCGGTGGCCAATGTTACTGGAACCATGTTTTTCCACCACCAATACATTTTTATGACCATATCCTTTCAATTTGAATATGAAATATAATTTTTATTTCCTTGACTTTTTTGAAATAACGTGGTTTTTTTACGCCGTTTTTTTAAATAACGTGGTTTTTTTGCGTCGTTTTTTGAAATGACGCGGTTTTTTTACGCGGTTTTTTTTACGCGGTTCCATTACCGTCGTAAAAAAAAACTTCAGTGTAGTTATAAAAAAAATAATGCTCACTTGCTGATCTTTTTTTCCAATGAGTAAACTTTTCTTATGTATTAGAGTGATAATTCATATCTATAAGTATTGTACCTACAGCAGCTGAGTTTTTAGAATTTCACCATTGAATGTCCATTAAATTACAAATTTCATTTGTGTAAACCATTCTGGACTTGTTTTTCAAGCCTATCTGATTACCACAACTTGCTTATTTTCGCTTTCAACTAAGTGTTCTGGTTGCACCTTCCGATATTGATTGGCACCTTTCTGTGCCTACACGCAGTTAAAATCACATCAGGCGGCAGTGTTTCGCTCCAATCGAGCAAATTTGTTGAATTGTTTAGATTTTGCCACGCTGAATCCAAATATGGGCTCAGAATTGCTGTTAGGGCCTGTTCATAAACCACGTACACAGATAAAAAGAAACATTGAATTTTCTGCGTTATCTAATGCACATAAATGGAATGCTAGATTTGGCAGAAAATAATGGGATAGTTCATGTAAATTTAAGCCAGATAACGCCTGAATTCAGCCTGTTGTATGAAAGATTGCAAACATTGGTGTATGGCGCATGAAAGATTGCAAACAATTTCGTTGTTTATGCTTCCTTTGGCTTGAAATTAAACGAGGGTAAATTTTACGCGCTTGTTAAAATTAATTATTTTTTTCTGTGTAGACTCATTTTGAGTGTCTCTGACCCCCCCTCCCCCTCGTAGACTTTTGTCCATACAATTTTTTGAAATCTAATCCAATTTTGGTCTGACCCCCCGTCCCCCAGAAAAGTCTATGAAGTTGAAAAAAAAATAGATTTAAAATCAGGAAAACACGTACTTCTATCGAAATATGAGGTTTAACAATTAGAATATTGGCTTAGCCCTCTAAATGTTGCGATTGGGTTTTATGGAATGGATCTCCCTGAATCCATTTATGAACACTGATTTTTCCTAACACGTAAGATTGGTGAGAATTACCAGTTTTAATTAACAAAAATAAGAATTTTCATGAAAACCAAGATTTCCTTAAAACTTTAATTTCGGCTCCACCCTTAGAGTGTTTGGCTTGAATTCTATAGAATGGACCTCTCTGAATCGAGTGGTGCTCACAGATTTTTTTTCTTACTTGTATGATTGATGAGTAAAACCGGTTTTTATTTACAAAACTTTAATTTTTTATATAAACTCTGTATTGCTGTTGTGAAAAAATGAATTTTGGATTCGCCTTTTAAATGTTGGATTTGAATTTGATGGAATGGACTCCCCTGAATCTATTGGTGGTCATACGTTTTGTCTAACGTATACATTTAATGTGTAAAACCGGTTTGTATTCTCAAACTACACATTTTAATGAAAATTATGTATTCCTGTTTTCATTGAAATAACGGAATTAGCATTTTTGTAAAAATTACGATGGTTAGTTGCAGTTTACTAGCTTACCCCTGCACTATTTGTTCGTCCGCGTATATGTAATTTTTGAGCGGTGCCGTGTTTTCGTGGACAGCATCAATAGTGGAACAATACTAAAGGATAGACGAAGACAAAAGACAATGTCAACAGTCACTCGCAATGCACCGCTGGCTGTAAAACGGATCTCTCTTTCTAGGCGGTAGTATGCTTTTCAAATATTGTATGGGATTCCATCACAGAGCAACCGTACCGGTCTTTGTTTTTTGCGCTGCTATTTTAGTAGCGCACAGCGCTCTCATTTTACCTTTAAGTCACCCATCACCACACCGGTCCTTGCTATTACAGTAATAATTCTTAGTTACTGTTATCCACACTGGAGATATCCAAATAAGTACCAGCTAAAATTAACTGAAAACAACAACAAAAAATGGCAGTACGTTTTGAACATAAAGCTAAGCTTGTAAATTGGAAATGGACTGTTTTTCGCACCTATCATCGGAGTCAAGCGACGATGATCTGGACTTCATGAGCCAAATGTTGACCCAGGCACAGTCCATGTTTCCCGGAAAAGATAAGAAAGGGTTTGTGTGAGGAAGATGCAATTTAAAATTATTTAATTTAATTATTATTTTTCATTATAACTTATCATATAAAACCAGTTATTATTAAAGTAATTTTTTGAAGATTATGTTACATTTTGTGAAAAATATTTGCATTGCTTCTAATGCTTATTATATTTCTAGGGTTGTCTAGCATTGAGAGATTCTCTCCGGTCTCGCTCTCTTTCCGTTGTTACAGCGCTATTAAAAAACATACGAAGAAATCTTTAGTACAGAACGATACACAACAGTGCTGACTAGCATACTCTACATAAAGTAGAATGAAAACCGTAAAGATAATTGGAACATGAATGAAACAGAAAGTAATCAAAGAGAGTCTCTCAATGTAAGATTCGCCCTCATGAAAAAAAGAACCCCTGACTGACTGACTGACTGAGTGACTGAGTGACTGACTGACTGACTGACTGACTGACTGACTGACTGACTGACTGACTGACTGACTGACTGACTGACTGACTGACTGACTGACTGACTGACTGACTGACTGACTGACTGACTGACTGACTGACTGACTGACTGACTGACTGACTGACTGACTGACTGACTGACTGACTGACTGACTGACTGACTGACTGACTGACTGACTGACTGACTGACTGACTGACTGACTGACTGACTGACTGACTGACTGACTGACTGACTGACTGACTGACTGACTGACTGACTGACTGACTGACTGACTGACTGACTGACTGACTGACTGACTGACTGACTGACTGACTGACTGACTGACTGACTGACTGACTGACTGACTGACTGACTGACTGACTGACTGACTGACTGACTGACTGACTGACTGACTGACTGACTGACTGACTGACTGACTGACTGACTGACTGACTGACTGACTGACTGACTGACTGACTGACTGACTGACTGGAAAAAAATATGATCACCAATTAGGTTTATTCCATTAAATCTAAGCCCAACATTCAAAGGATAGCTTCAATATTCAACTTTTTAGAACACAAATACAAAATTTTCATGAAGTTAATGGTCTTTCTTCAACTGTACTCTCTCAATTTAGACGGTTTAGCCAAGACCATCAATTCCATTATCCTTGTCAAAAAATAATAAGTTTCATGAAAGTTCATAGTTATGTGAATAAAAACCCGTTTTACTCATCAACCATGCGTGTAAGAAACAATCTATGAGCACTACTGGATTTGAGGAAGTCCACTTCATATAATCCTACATACAAAGGGTGGATCCAAAATCCAACTTTTCACAACAGCAATACAGATTTTACAAGAAAATTCGTAGTTTTGTTAATGAAAACCGGTTTCACTCTTCAATCATACGTGTTGGAAAAAATCTGTAAGTACCAATGGATTCAAGAAGGTTCGTTCTATAAAATCCATGCCCATCATTCAAAGGGCAGAGTCAAAATGTCATTTGGGTAGCAGGAAAACCCATTGTTCATGAATATAAGTGTTTTTGTGAAATTAAAACTCAATTTTCTCAAACCCTGGACGTGTTACAGCTATTCTGTGCTCATATTTAGATTTTGCAATGCAAAATCTAAATTAAATAAGAAATAAGAATGGGAGCGAAACAAATTTCTATTTTACTGAAAAGTGTTATTATTTAAATGCAAGACGTAATTCATCATTGATAGAATCGTGCAACGTGAACAAAGAAATTCATTCTATTAATTATGTTTTATTACTCCATGCGTGAAGAACGTAATTAATTATAATGTTTTGAAATGTAAATAGGGTATGTGTCTCCTTTCTCAGCCTAATATGCAACAATCGATTACATTTTTTATTATAACTCATAAAGTATTTGAGCTGGAAGCGATATTGAGCTAGTTATACACTTGCTTAGATATGTTTAATACGCCATTTGATAGTATGAATCACGAAAAGTTACACAACTCATTTTATAAAGTCAGATACTTTCGAGGGGTATGGATGTAATGTCGGTCTATAAGCACCAAATTGGGTCTATTCATGGATGCAAGGTCGTCCCATTCCACAGATTTGTTATTAAATGTTGTCTTTGTACGATTTTTTTTTCTACTGATTCTCTGATTCAATGCGTTTCCAGTTGTATTCGCTCTACCCAATAAACAATTTCATAAATCAAACTATACTAAAACTGCCAAGAAACACTTAAGTGATTTTCACATATGATTTAGCGACCATTTGATAATCAAAACATTAAAATTCACTCTACACAAATTTTGTTCGTTTAGTTTGTGTCAAGATGAGCCTTGTGAAAAACATTCAACCGAAACTCAGACGATGTTATTGTAAATTTTACTAATAACAACATTTTTACTACGCTTTCCTTACAACAGACCATACCTGGGAACCTTGAAAAAAAAAAATATTTCTATCATTGGGTCTATGGTTTTCTTGTTAAATCATTGTTATTTTACCTATGTGACCTAGTTTATAACGTGTGACTACTTTCTGTAAATCTTGGCTGCATCATTTGGTTTATAGGTTCAATTTCTGCAAATTTAGATCATAGGAAGATCGTGTAGATAATCTGTTAAGCGTAACCAGTAAAATCATGTTGTCTTAAAAGTTGAGGAAATCGAAATTTACGCAGAAGTGAACAACTATTAATTGATCAGTAGTGTCTCATTTGCTTTGAAATAAATCGGTCATCCTGATAGGAACATAATTTTGATTATCGCCGAATTAATGATATTTTTGGTACATAGGCCGAATGAAGGAGCTGGGCTGACATTACATCCCGTTATCCTATCTTCTCATCAACATGAGATCCTAGGAGTGGACAGCAATTTCTGCTAAAATAGCAATTCTGCAAAGATATGAAGAGAAAGTATTGATAGTTCCGTAAGAGTACGTCAGGCTTTAAAATTGAAAGGAACCAGTTAAAACTGAGGAAAGGCCTATTTTGAAGGCAGTATCCGATAAGCACACAATCTTTTACGAAGCTACTCCATTGCGGATTAGGTAAGGGAAGGGATCGTTATACCATTTTTAACAATTTGTTTTGTCTGTTAAGCTGGAATATAAAGGCTGATTAAAAGAAAATCGGTACGCCCCTCGTGCACTGCTAACACGCCTCCAGTGTTGGGAATCGAAAATCATTGACAATGGTTTGTTAACACTTCTATACAGAACAACTGGTGCAAGTTTGATCAAAGTAGTCGAACGCGTTCAAAAATAACGTCAAACGGAACTCGAAAGAATAAAACATATTGTGCACACACACCAGGAAAATCCGGCTCTTGTACGACCGTGTTTTGACGAAACACAAGGGCTGCACTTTGATCGATGACGAAACATAGGGGAGGATGGTATAAAACGCACCCTTTAAGCAACATCGTGAATTACTAGGGAATGGAAGCTGAAATTTGGGAAGAAGTAATTGAGTATGGTACATAACGATGTTTTCTTTGTAGATCAAATGTGATTTACATTCAAAACGATGATTTTCCATGATTTTTTAAACCTTTTTCAATTTGATCCCAAGACGACACTGGGGTAAAACGCTTGTTTCATTGCTCAATACGCACCCCAACATTGGGGTAAGACATACCACAACAGTGGGATATGATGTACTATAATATTAGGATAGCATGCACCGCTCGCAAAAAGTAAAAACACGGCTATCAAAAGTTACTCGTAAGAGTTGTGAAATAAGGCGGTTGCAACATATCGCCACATCCTTTTAGCTCTGTTTGGTAACCAAGCAGCGAATGGGTATCGAAAAAAGATAGCAAAAAGTTCTGATATGTTGCCAACTCCTCATTATGTACACGTTTAAAAATATGTATCCAAAGGAGCAGTTAAGTTTGGGAAGCCAAAGTTGGGTATAATTATGCTTAAAATAATAAAATAATTTACATTTGGGTATAATTTTACCAGAAGTAAGTTATTTTTACTCAACGGTAGGTTAACATGATTATACCCAACGTTGGATTCCCACACTTAACAGCTCCGCTGAGTACTTTTTTCTAAACGTGTAGACGTATATAACGGCACGATGCGTTCTGCCCCAATTTTAGTTTTGCATAGTTTTGTCTAAATATTCTGAAAATACGTGGAATTATGGCGAAATTTTGATACTATCTTGAAGTTTTGTTGTGTGCGATACATGTGAAGTCAATTTATTATAAACCATAAATATTAACGCATGGTAAAAGCTTATTTTAATATCACTATTATTTACATGTGAGGTACAGTCATGACAATTTCTTCAATTTTGATCATATTATGGTGTATTTAGCGCATTATTATACTAAAAAATTATGAGTTATGCTGTTTTATGTAAAATTTGGTAATGTATCATTTCATTAAAGCTATAGTTTTGAAGACTTGAGCATATTTATTGAGTGAGTCATTCTACCCCACCAGTGCATTTTGTACAGTTCTCCCCTACGTCAAACTTGATTTTAAGCAGCTTCCCGGTCAAAAGTTTACATCGCGACTGGACGTGGGGATGTGCCGAGAAGATTCAAGATCATGTTTGCTAACACGTTCGGGAAGAAGGCCATGGCAGTTGAATCCTGAAAACGGAACGATTCGATGACATCCCAAGTTTACATCCAAGAATGCCTTAAAAAGCGTGTATTGCCGTTCATCCGCAAGCACAGGGATAAAGTCATTTTTTGGCCCGATTTGGCCAGCTGCCACTACTCCAAGGTTCTGAAGTGGTTTGCTGCCAACAAGATCGATTGTGTCCTCAAGCTAACGAATCCTCCAAATTACCCGGAACTTCGATCAATCGAATAATAATGGGCAATATCAAAGCATCGACTTGGACGAAGCGGCGAGGCAGTCAAGGACATCCAGCAAATGCGGGCAAAATGGAAGAAATGCAAGAGCGCTGATGGGCTCCATCAAAAGGAAGGTTTGACATTTCGTTCGAACGGGAGAAACGTAACCATCTAAGGTGTGGCCCAGTTAGAATTGGAACATAGACTTTTGCGCATACCTCGGATATACATTATTAAAATAGTATTCTGTTTTAACTTAAATGTTCGACTTTATGTGAGCTTTAAAGGGAAAATACAGAAAACAAAAATTAATCATCTCGATTTCGAAGAAATTTGCGGACTTTTCTCGGAATACGTTTCATCAACCACACACCGCGCACATTATTCTCATCCATCGTTTTGGCAATCTTATTCCACTTGGTTTTCAATTCATTGATACTTTAGATAACACTGCCATTCACCTTCAGCTTTCTCTTCATAATAGCCCAAAATCTCTCTATCGGTCTGAGCTGGGGCAAGTTTGGTGGGTTGAGTTCTTTCGGTATAAACTGAATCCTGTTGGTTTCATACCACTCTAGCACTGTTTTACTGTAATGACAGCTTGCAAGATCTGGCCAAAACATGACAGGTTCATTGTGAGATGTGATGAATGGTAATATTCTCTTTTGGAGACATACCGTTCTGTACAGCTCTGGATTAAATGTCTTATCAGTGATGAAAACCTAGGTCTTTCAACCGCAGCTACAGATGCCTAGCCAAATCATGTATTTACCTGCAAATTTATCTGCAAACACAAACTTGAATTTGGCAGGAACATCTCTCCGAGCCGTAGCTTGTTGCTGAATAAACTATCGTTAAGTTTATCTGCTAATACCTGCTAACCTGTAGTCTACACATCCTCGAAGATAACATAAAAAATGTATTAAAACTGACGTCAATCCTTTAAATGAAGAGATATTGATTAGCAGTCTTCTACAAAAAAGTGTATTTTTAAAATACCTTAACTTTGTAACACATTAAAAAAAATAGAAAAAATTCAAATAAAAAAGTTACAATACCTACAATTTCGTCCAGTTAAGAGATAGAAAGTTTTTGTCTTCTTCAAAGTTTCATAAAATGGGCTTCAAATGGTGAGTTGACAACTTCGAAGGAGGGTGCAACCGACCTCCGGTCCTCACAAGCTCCTACCTCACGCCTCCACGAGTCATATGATCACAAAAGACTGCCAGCTGAAACATGGAGACGCTGGTTGGCGTAGCCTGGGCAATGTTGTCAATCTGACAATAGCGAAGTGAGGGGGTGCGACTGAAGATCGTGTACCTTTAAATCATATTGTATTTTTCCATTCTCATTTTTATAATAATTTCAGCACGCTTTAGAATCATCTTTGCATTCCAAAACCATGTAAGACCCTGGAGCAACATGACAAGCATAAAAGGCTCAATTTATTTTTCATGAAATTATAAAAGACGAAAAAAAAAATATTTTCACAAAATTCATAAAAGACTGGCATGTGCTTCTAAGCAGTAAAGGATTATATTTAAATATTTTGTTTGGTGGTATTATTATTAAATAAGCCATTTATTTCAGATATCATCAAACTGGACTCTTCGATTACTCCAATTGCTATCTTTGAAATGTTACTAGAACAGTATGAAGAAAAAATATTACAACATGTCTTATAAAATAATATTTTTTATTGAAATTTCATCTTTGATTTTTGGAATGATCTATACTGTTTCAGCTTTTCCAGGACTAGGAGGATATTAATACATATCTAATTTTTATTTATTTTTCAGTAACAATCCATTAGATGTCAGAAGGTGGCAACGGAGTCGGTGATAGGCTTTTGCAATTATTATTGAATGTATTTTTCATTACTGTTTTGCAAATGAACATTATACCAAATTCGAGCGGATATGATTCATACAGCGTTGTATTCATTTAGCTTGTGTCTGATTTTACAGTTCAATCCTTGTCATTACTTTATCATTACTCACAATATTATTATATTTGATAATTGTGGTTTTATTGATTTTACTTCATAGATGAGGTTATAAAATCAGTATCAAGCAGCAAATAGTGACCAGTAAATATGAGTAAAATAAAATTATTAAATTTCAATAGATGTAACAAACTTTTTCAAGATAGCTCAAACCGAGATTTTAGTGAATTGCTGCTATTACTTTACTATCACTACACTTACTATCACTGAATTGATAGTGAATTGCTGCTATCACTTTACTATCACTACACTTACTGTCACTTTAAATTTCAATTTACGAGGATTTAATAATGCAACAAGAGGTAGGTTGGGTTTTCGGTAAGTGAACGGTTGGAAGCGCATTGACTTACTGTAGCTGCTCTTTACATAGTCAAGTAATTTAATTTGTATAGTGTAAAATTCCATGTAAATTATTCAAGTTGAAATTCGTATATATAGCAATTGGGTCTTTCATGATGTCTTTCAATATGAGAAGAGTGAGACCTTGTAAAAACCAGCACAGTATATGCAGTTAAGCTCTTGATCCATTCATATTGGATCAGTCTATAAAAGCAAATTAGTCCTATACGAATAACATGCAGCGGAAGATGCGTTGGAAAGTAGTATCCCTTGATTTTATCATGCAACATAGAGACTGATATGCTTTTATGGTAAGTTATTTGAAATGTAATTTTTTGGTAAGATCCTTCCTCATTTTATTGCCCACAACTATATTATTAGGAACAGTAGAAATTTGCAATATCGCAGTACATTTACTAGTGCAAATAAAAACAAATAAAATGTGTTAATTGAATCTAAAGTTCAGTATAGCCGTGGAATTTTCTTTTTTTTTTTTTTTTTCTATTTTATAAGTCATTTATGCTACAAATTTCCACTGTTCCTTTAACAACTATATAACGGGGATTGCCCAAGGGGGTAGCCTAAGGCAGTCGAAGGATTTGTTGACTGGACAAGGGTTCGTGGAGTCGCCAGTCCCTTGTCATGCGAAGACACGCGGCCTTCTGGCCGTAGTCTTCCGAAGGTCCTCACTGAGATCGGCTGACCCTGCTACAAGAAGCCATCACGTAGGCTATTCTCTCAGAACAACCTGCGGAGAATAGTCCTGCAGCCATAGATAATCCTTGCACTGATGGTGGGTTCTTATCACACATCACATCACATCTTCAAAGTTTCATAAAATGACATAATCTACAATGTTTTCATACATGGTCATCGATTTGAACAAGAAATAAAAAAGTTAGTTTGTTTTATCTAGGTGAACCCTTAAATCAAATTTGTTAACACAAAAATAAAGTACTCAAAAAATGTACAAACATTCTAGAAGACATCAATGGGCCAGACCTAATAGTTTCGCCGTAAATACCCATGTCCCATGAAAATATCACTCCCATACCTTGATTCACCGAACCCTCAAGATGGATCATCTGCCGGAAGAAAACTCGGTCCCCGAGTACACGACCGTGAAATCGCAATGCCGGTGGATGGCGAAGAACTACCGCAGGACGTCGTTCGTGCTGGACGACGAAAGTTACTTTCCGCTCTCGAAGACCCACATTCCAGGAAATGACAGCTACTATTCCAACGACAAGTCGGCCACACCCCCCGAAGTAAAATATAAGTTTAAGCATAAATTTGAACAAAACAAGTTATGCTGTACATCGTCATATCGGACAGAGGTCATCGGATTTCAAAGTCGTGGTTCAAGCGGAGCGGTTGGCCATCAATCAACAAGTGAACCAAGAGGAGTGTCTTGAGAAAGTTCTTCTGCCGTTCTTGAAGGAGCATCATGCGGATGGCAAGTACGTCTTCTGGCCGGACAAGGCGTCTTCCCATTACGCCAAGAAGACGTTGGAGTATCTTGAGAAGAAAAAGATACCGTACGTGCTGAAAGAAAGAAATCAGACAAACTTGCACCGGTGCCGTCCCTTTGAGGATTTTTTCGGCTCCCTCAGTGCCCTAGTGTACAAAAAATACTTGGCCGGCCAAGGAAACGAAGCAGTTGACCACGAGGATCCGGAATTGTATCCGGAAGATGGACGTCAGTGCCGCCTTTTCCAATATTCATTGACGTTTGTTTTGAAGAATACACATTATGTTTTTAATAAAAAATACTGAATTCGTTGAACAATTTTTTTTTTAAACTAGATGACTGAAAAAATTTTTTATTTTTTATTGAACACTCGTTAAATGGGCCAAACCTTAGGGCTCCACCGTGCATGAAAATGTTGGTCTCGACCTCGTTCTTCAATTCCGTCCCAGCTTGTTATAGTGCAACTCGTAACTTAAGATCCTAAAACGAATTTGTGGATCATTCGAGTGAAATGAAATTTCACTGTAATTCAACAATTCACTCCATGCCGGCTTTATTAGGTTCATTCACAGCTTCGAAGAAGGATTTCACCGCAGAATTTTCCTCAATTGCGCATGCTTAACCGCATGTCTTTCCCGTCAACTCAGACAACGGTTCATCTCGATCTTTAGTCGTAGCAGATCGGTCGGATCGAACGGACGCGTTTAAAACCGAATAACGAATATCGGAATTGTGCTCAAGTGAGCGGAACCGGTGGCATACCCTTCCCCTTCTGCGACCTCCTGGACACACGTGGTTCTTTAAAAGTGTTTTTGTTGTGCTCTCGTTCCTTGTCTGGTGGACGCGTTTCCCCGGGAAATCCATCTCATTCGTACCCATTGACTTACTGGCTGACTAAGCCGGCTTATTTAAGTGAGTGTCGCGAGGGGAGCGCGTCACGCACGACTGCACACCGCCATAGTGCAAGATATATGCGTACGCGGTCTGTGAACGTCGGCTTTCGGGTGCACTATTGGAAGTTATTGCAGGAATAGTTTACCGCTCCATGTGTGTGCGTGTGTGAGGGTTTGATGTGCTGCCTAAGAAAAGCAAGAGAGTGTAATGGAAATGTGATTGAAGGTGAAATTCAAAATGAGTCAGAAGGAAGTTTCAATCAATTTTACAGTGCTTCCGAGTGCTTCCTGGCTGTGCGCGCACGGTTCTACTTCAGTAAATGCGAAGAAGCGCCAATGTGTAGTACACACATGATTCCATCATCACCGGATTTTTATGAATAAGAAAAACGAAGAAAATAAACATCACCGCACTGCTGCTGCTGCTGGGAAGATGCCAACGAACGGACTTGGAGGGGGAGTCAATCGGTAGACCGATTCAGAGAAAGAGAACATGAATTCTTCCACCTGCGGAGACCATCAAATTTGTTTATTAGCAACATTTTAGCCGCTTGAACACTTTGCTCAAGAGCGAAAAAAAAAATCTCTTGTTGACTACATGAATGAACAAACAACTGCTTTACATTAAACGAAGCAAATATCGAATTTGTTTTTAAAATTCTCCCGAATGTCAACAAAACTCACATTTTCAACTTCTATGTGTGAACGTTGACATTGATTTCTCGAGAAATTCATTGTAGCCGATTGTAAACAATGACTTTAAACGTCTTACGAGTCACAGGACGCCTACGATATCCAATTGCATACAACATATTGTAGATCAAACTTTCCTCTACCAGGTGCTGCTCTCTCGATAATGTTTTGAGATTCGAGAAAAATTGTCGTTGAAAGTCATTATTTACAATTGGCTGTTAGGTCTTAGTTATGAGTAAAACGAGATTTAATCAATATTGCATAAGGGGTTTCAACAGCCAAACCACATCGACATGTAGTAGTTAAAATATATCAGCATTGCCAGGAAAAAAATGACCGAAATAGCCAAACAAGGCACGACCATCTTCGATTTGGATATAAATCTGCTCAAAACTAACTTTTGAAAAAGGGCTTTGTGTTTTCAAATATGACTTTTTCAAAATATCAAAAATGAATTTTTCAAAATATCAAAATATCATTAATTTCCGCCGGTTGTAAAACATCAATCAATGAAACTTAATGAAATAAAAAACATACACTAAGACAAACATCAAGTGCATTTTTCACAAAATAAATAAATAACATTTTCTCAGAAACTCTTCGACGTACGATTTTTTAATCTGGAAGTTATAATAAAACCAACAAAAACTTTTCAAGATTGATGAAACTTGAATTAAAATTCTTTTTCCGTAGCGATTTTTTAAGGATATTTAAAACATCATGTTTTTGTACCAGAAAACGTATTTTAGTAAAAGAATATGATTTTTTTTCGTCAAATTTCGCAGTACAAATGTCGAACCCGTGATTTTACTGTCAAGTTCTGCGATTTGGTACTGAGCGCTGTTTTGATTTTTGGACAAAGCTAGGCGAAATTCCTATTTTACGAGCCACTGTTTGAACAGAAAATATCCGGTTTTCCTTCAATATCCTCTTCATTTTTCGGTCAATGACATGATCAGCACATCCATTAATTGTTTTGATCATTGATTGGATTCCTCTCAACCGTCGGGTGGACTATCAAACGGTCCGAAAATGATTGGAGCACATCATGAACAGTGGATTTTGGTAACTCCTCTATTTTTTGCTCACGTATGGACAAGTCAGGATTTGCCAGACTCCCAGCAACTCTGCGAAATTTTTCACTCCTATGTGCAATATATCAAAAGTTACAGTGATTTGAATGTGTCCGGGTTAATTTCGATACTGACCTAATATTTTAAATTTGTCAAAATAGGGTTGAAATTTTTCAGAAATGAAGATAAATATTCATGGCACACCCTGTAATTTCATCCTTCTTCTCTAGCATTTCAAACTTATTGCTTTCACAATAAGCTTATTGCTTGCTCTCAACTTAGTGTTCTAAGTGCACTTCCACAGTTATCAATTAAGAGCTTTCAATGCCAAGTACCATTTTTGCATTAGTATGATTGTGTGGCAAGTACAATCATACGCTATGCCCAGGGTGTCGAGAAATTTTCCTCAACGAAAAATTCCTAGACTAGACCGGGAATCGAACCCAGCCACCTTCAACATGGTGTTGCTTTGTAGCTGCGTCTTTACCGACTGAGCTAAGGGTGGAACCAAAATTTAATTGCCATAAGTTAATTGCATCCCTAATATTTTAATATTGAGAAGTCTAGAAGTCAAAATCTGGTGTGAATGTTTCTCATGACGATGGCTCGGCAGAAATGATCATAACACTCATGACAGTTCGATACTGTGAATGGTAGAGAGAATGTCTAATTTGAAATTTACTAAATTTAGGTTCTTGTCATTTTCTAAGCCCATATAAAGTTTCTTAAATGACTATGGTCAATCGATCATTGGTCTAATAACATAATAAAATAAATTGATGCATCAAACAACTATCTTGGATACATTTAAGGGATCACCTAGGTGATAAAATATGATTTTTCTTTCACAATCAATAACTTCAACAAAAACATCGAACCAGTCTAACCGGCTATTCCCCTCACGGGAGGACATCTCAACCACGCACAGTACGCTTTGCGCTCTTCCGTTCTCTACGTCAACTGGGGGAAAAGCTAGAGCTGAAACACACCAGCCAACCTCGACGAGCACGATCTGGCTACGGGAACAACATCGGCGGCGCAAGCGGGCGCAATATCTACTTAAGATTAAGTGGAAAACTGCGGGCGCGTCGCCAGTCGTTCGTCGCTCGACGACGGCACTTATAGTGAATTTATTTTTGTCCCCCTAGAGTAGTGACGGAGACGCGCGCGGCAGTACTAGTGGCGATGATCGGCGGCCCGTGGTGAATACGATCTCTTTGGCTCTGGATAGAATGGGTATATGATTTCTGACCAACGAAGGTGACATCAGTCGCTGATTGTGATAGAGAAAATAGGGATTTGCTCGAGATGCTCGAATTCAGTTCTCGGAAGTTCAACCGTCATCTAAACAGGACAAAATATGATCCACGAAAATAGATCGTGAAAGGAAGAAGCAGAAAGCCGAGTGATGTGCATGATGAATCATATGTGTGGAACGGGAAAATGAGAATCTCAAATTGAAGCGTAGCCCGTGACAAATTTTGCAGATGAAATGAAAACAGTGACTGTGAAGAAAAGTTTTTGTGAAGAAGCGATTTTTGACGCGACACAGTTGAAGATTAAGTGTTGGTTTTGTTTTGTTTAAAGAACAGTTTGTTAATGTGAGCTGGTGACATTTTCTCAAACAAAAATAAGTAAAATTACCTTCACGCAAAAATAAATACGTTTTTTTGTGATTCTCAGTTATTTACTCTAATTTGACTCAATTACGTCTAAAATGAATCCAAAACTGATTAATTGTTGTTGAGACTGACAAGATGGCACATTTTAACCTAGAACGGCTTAACCCCAAATTAACTTTGGTTGGAGGCGACCGGCCTTATACTTTAAATAACTATGCAGTATGTAAAAAAGTGTATCCACCCCATATTTTCGCGTTGCAGCACAATGTTTTGACGTGTTGTATTTCCATTATTATGTATTAGTTATTCTATCGTATGCTTAATGTTTCTCGCTATCAATTTTCATGTTTGTCAGATACCAGGTGGAAAAAAACATTATTGCACTACACACTAATGTTTTTAATCGGTAAAATAACCTGAAACTACCTAATCTAAATCAAGCGTGTATGACCAACTATTTGTTATTTTATCAAGTAGAAAACAATAAAGACTAGTGTTCCAACAAATTTGCTATTGACTAAACATTTGAATGATTTCCAATTCACGTTCGAAATGCTAAAAAATAGTGAAAAACTACTAGGGTGGAAATTTTTTTTTTCAACATGCTGTATCTCTCTGCTGTGTGTTTATTAAGTGATGATGTCCTCAAAGATCTGAGATCCCTAGGGTTTGAAGTAATTGACTTCGCAGATGATATAGCCATAATAGTTGCTAACAGAATGCAAAGTGCTTTAAATTATGTCTCATCGTGGTGTGATAGGGAAGGCTTGAACATAAATCCTTCTAAAACTAATATTGTGCCATTTACACGAAGGAGAAAAATTTTGATTGAAAATTAAAGATTGAAAGGTACGCATTTGGATCTTTCAAATGACTGGATTTATCTTGAGTATTCCTTGACAGAAACCTGAACTAATACTTTCTAATTTTCGAAAAACTAAGTCATTAAGGTGAAGCATTCTAGCGACTGTTAGATAATTGAGCGTACACATTTTTGCCTATTGGAAATTGATACATTTCCAAAACTTTTGAAAACTACAAATTATTGAAATACTTCTGAAAAATAATGTTTACACTCATGATTAGACCAATAAAACGCGAATTGAATCCCAGATCAAAACATTTGATATGAAAACAAATTAACCTAGAAATTTTTCTTCACTCGATCCTCTCTTGGTTGTACGCTCTATTTTGCGATTGACTGTAAGTCTTCACGTTGTTGCGCCTCTTGATTTTTTGCACCATTCCGACGGAAGTACCAGCCTTTTTGGCCTCATCACGAATTGACATCTATCTGTTCCGAAGGATGAGGTTGACTGCTTTCCGATCCAATTTTGGGTCAGCTGGATCTGGCTTTCTTCCTATTTTTGGCAGCTCATCGAACGAGTAGTGTTCCCCAAACTTGTTGATGGTAAATTTTACACTGTCGTGATGAATTCCGAATCGTTTCGTTATTTTCTTCATCGAAAAATCCTTCTTATGACCCAACGTGTCCACTTCTTGAATTTAAACACTCTTATCGATTTGCGGCATCTCGAATACTGTTTGCGGAAAGTTCAGGAGCTGATCAAGTTGTTTACAGATGAATGCGTCGAATATAGATAGGCTCAGACCGATAATCTTACGCGTGTATGTGTGAGCGCATCAAAAGCGTTGCCAGTTTATTTTTGATAAAATCTTTATCGAAATAGGGGTGCGTACAAATTATATCAATTCTGTCAAAGTAACCACGCCCTTTCGACACGTTTTTTTTATCTCTACTCAAGCCATTGTTTGTCATAAAAAAATTTTTTCTTTATTAATAAAATCACCCCAAAAAATAAAAAACATTTGCACCCCCCCACCACAAACACCCCGATATCGCTATTGAAAAAAACTACGTGGAATTAAGGCAACCATGGACCAGATAAAAAAAACCCCCCAAAACGTGTGCAGAGTTATGCACACCGAAGCAACGTGATTGTTGGCAATATGGTTTTGATTTTCTTATTAGGTGCGCAATTAAGTTCTCGCCGTTTTTTGGTGAAAACAAAGGTTACTAACGAATTATTCGAAGTTTTGCCCATCTTTCTGGTAGAACGTGAATACTATTTCGATAGAACTGTTCGTCTTTTGATGCTATCCAAGGATCAAGCCATTTTTAGATGTCATCATATGAGTGGAATTGCTGACCAGTGAGACCATGTGCCATCGAACGGAACAAGTAATAATCGGACGGTGCAATATCAGGAGAATATGGCGGGTGGGGTAGGACTTCCCATTAGAGCGTTTCCAAGTAGGTTTTCACGGGTTTCGCAACGTGAGGTCGAGCGTTGTCATGCTGAAGAATCACTTTTTCGTGTCTGTGCTCGTATTGTGGCCGTTTTTCGTGCAGTGCTCGGCTCAATCGCCTCAATGGTTTCGTTTGGTTTCAACAGCTCATAATAAATAACACCAACTTGGTCCCACCAAATACACAGCATAACCTTCGCAGCGTGAATATTTGGCCTGGGCGACGATGTTGAAGCATGCCCGGGCAGTCCCCATGAATATTTCCGTTTTGGGTTACTGTAATGAATCCATTTTTCGTAACCCGTCACAATGCGATGTAGAAAACTCTTCCTTTTTTGCCGCTGGAGCAGTTGTTCACAGATGAAAAAACGACGCTCAACATCTCTTGGCTTCAAATCGTAAAGAACCCAAGTTCCTTGCTTTTGAATCATTCCCAACGTATGCAATCGCTTAGAAACGGCTTGGCGGGAAACTCCTAATCCTGAACCAAGCTCTTCTTGCGTTTGACACGGATCCTCATCGAGAAATGCCTCCAATTCAGAGTCTTCGAAGTTTTTTGGCCTTCTTTCACGCGGATGATCATCAACACTGAAATCACCGTTTTTGAAGTGACGAAACCAATCACGACACGTTGTTTCACTCAGAGCAGCATCACCGTAAACGTTTTGGAGCTCTCGATGTGCTTCAGCTGCCGTTTTCTTCGAATGAAAGAAGAAAATCAACACTTCCCGCAAATGACGATTATTTGGCACGAAATCAGACATCTTCAAACAACCAAAATATATAACACTAAACCAAAATCACTGATTTGGCAAAGCGGTTTGTTTACCATATGTCTGAGCTTGGTTTATGACGCTTGAGATGTACAACATTCGACCAGCACTTACTACTGGCGCCATCTATTGCTAAACAGCGGGAACTTAATTGCGCACCTAATAATTATTATTTTTTTAATGAAAACCTGATAAAATATCTATAGGGTGAAGATATATTATCCGCGTGCACGTTTTTAGTCATAACTTTATTAATCATGAATTGAATGACAATGTGTTTATGGAAAAAGTAGATTCACTAACATAGATAGTAATATTTACATGGATGATTCAAAATGTCCTCATCTGGCTACTACACACGCCTTCAAACTCTTAGAGAAATCATCAACAATGGACGTTAGTTCTTCCATATTTAGATATATCATCCCCGACTTTGGTTAGACTGGTTTTGAAATGATCCAACGATGTGGGTGGCTTAGTACAGGCTCTTCACTCAAGAATAGATCAGACAGAGTAATCCATTAGATGCATGTCAGGAAAATTCGAATGCCATTCATCTTTGGTCAAATATCTCAGGGAAAGCCGGTTACACAGTTCCAGCGTCCTTTTTGCTTCATGTGATGGTGTCCAATCTTGTTGAAACGTCTATTTGTTCTTACCAAAATGGTGATTCTGGTTGACTGTTTGGTTTATTTTGACGCTTTTCTCAATGAATATTCAGGGCGCTTTACCGGCAGCAGTTATTCCCGCCCAAACCATCACGAGGAACCCTTCGGAAAACGCTGGCGATCATTTTGATGGTTGTGGTATTTCTCCACAGTGAACATTTTCTTATCGGTGAATAAAATTGTACGATGACGTTCATTACCGAACTCTTTCCACAAAATCTTTGCTTTCTGGTACCGATTGTCTTCCATCCTGCCAATGGTTCTTTTGAAAGTTTATCCTAAATTCTCATGAAGAATAGTTCGTAATGATTTGGGGTCGGCTTTCAATGATTTCGCCATTTTTTCGGGTTGAGTGTCGAGTATTTCGATTACCTTCGATTTATTTCGAGTATACTTTGGTTTTTAGGGGTCCTCGCAGTTCTTTTTCTGCCTCTTTCTGAACTTTCCAAGCTCATTATATCGTTCTGTCGCATCTCGAAGTGTTTGTTTTGGCATTTTCAATGTCTTTGCGATAAACACATGCGACTTTCTTTGCTTATACAGCTCAATCACCGCCCTTTGTAATGGATTTGGCTTGATTGTGACACTATGCGTGAACGAATTCAATGAAACTTTATGCTTTTGTTTTCAATGAACCAAGGTAAAATACGCAATAGGTGTGTTTCAGCATCCGTCAAATCCGAAGAGACTCTGAGAGAAAAAAAAACATGGATAATATTTCCTCACCCTGTACTCACTGATACATTGGATGATATTTTAATTCCTATTCCTGAATTTCTGCAACGGATAAGAGTTGAGCTTTGCCATAGTTGCGCGGAATAACTCACGGTATTTTGATGATTTTTGAGTAACAAATGAAATTTCTCGATAATCATGACAACTTGTTATGTTTTGATAATACTTTTCATCAACAGTGTAGACCTTATGTTTAATCCGGCATGATGATATTTTGATGATTCCAACAGAGTGTTACTGAATTACATAATTTAAGAGAATTTTCTGTTGAATTTTTGTGTCTTAAGAATGGCGCATCAATTAAGCAAGAGTAAAACAAAACCGGATTTCTTTTAGCTCAGTCGGCAAAGGCGTAGCTACAAAGTAACACCATGCTGAAGGTAGCTGGGTTCGATTCCCTGTCTGGTGTAGGATTTTTGCGTTAAGGAAAATTTCTCAACTCCCTGGGCATATGGTATGATTGTACTTGCCACACAATCATACTGATGCAAACCAGGGATGCCAGAAATACAGACATGTCTGTATTTATACAGACATTTGATCATGCATTCAGACATCATACAGATTACAGACATTTGGAAGATGTTACAGACAAATACAGTCATTCATTTCTGCGAACTTCCAGATTAAAAAAAAACAAACAAACAAGGCGATAGGGATACGTCACAGTTAGCAAATGAATGTCAGTCTGAAGTTGGACCAGTTTGTTGGCGTAAAAAAACAGTCAGGGATGTAGAACCTGGCTGTTTTCTAAGACTGTTTCCACAGATTCGATCCTTGTCAAAAACGGAGCACCGAAACGAACTAAAAATACGGCCATCATAACGAATGTCCTTGGCGAATGGCATCACTAAAAATTGGTGGCAATTTGGTTGTTAAAAATTGGTGGTGGTCCAAACCATTAAGTTTTATATTCAATGAGTCAGCTGATACCACTGCAATGAAGAAATTGGTCTTAGTAGTGAGGAATTTCTATTGGAATGGCAATGAACCGTCAATGATGAATTTCTTCACATGCTTCTTCTTATTATCATTAAGCATTTCAAGCTTATTGCTTTCATAATTAGCTCATTGCTTGCTCTCAAGTGTTCTCTCACAGTTATTAATTGAGAGCTTTTGATGCCAAGTACAATTTTTGCATTAGTATGATTGTATTGCAAGTACAATCATACACTATGCCCAGGGAGTCGAGAAATTTTCCTTAACGAAAAATCCCTAGACTAGACTGGGAATTGAACCCAGCCACCTCCAGCGCCTTTACCGACTGAGCTAAGGGAGGACCCATATTTGCATATGCTTCGGTATTCAAAAAAGAAAAAGAAAAAAAAAGAATTGACATTACCGACGATACCCTCAACCAATTAAGTCTCGTATGCAGTGAAAAAGGAAGCAGAATGGCAACGGCAGTGGAAGAGTCCAATCTGACTAAACCTGCTTATCGGATAGAAAACTGATTAAATACAAATTGATTCCAATTGGACGTATCGACGTCATTTGTGACAACTGTCAAACTTGCCGTTTCCGTTCCGTTTCTGTCCACATTGCTTTTGGGCCTTAAGCGTTAATTGATCCTAGAAATATCAGAGCAAAAGCCCATCCAACACTTTTTCAGCTTATCAAACGATTTGAGAACGTTATTGATGATGCCTCGGTTCAACCAATCGACGACCAGTTCCGAGAATTGAGATTTTCAGTGGCGGATTTTCCAAAAAAATTGCATTGGGAAATAACTGAGCTTTCCATGTTTACGACAGTTCATTCCAGCAATGTTGGCTGTACCACATTCGACGGCTTTCGAGCGAATTATTTCAATTTACAATATCAATAAAATCAATGGTCGCAACCGCACTGTCACATAAACCACGAAAGGCATTTTGTCGGCCAAATAGTACGTTAGAACACAAAAAAAGAAAAAAGGAGAGGTTGAAATTTTATCTAACGTGAAATGTCTTTTCACAAGCGACATGTACAACCAAATTTAAGTTCCTCGAGCCTTCCTGGAATTGATTAATTTTATAGTAGTGAGGTGAAGGTGAGGTTTTCCTTTAAATTTATGAATGATAATACCTAATTAACGATTTGCCTACAGTTTTTCAATATCAAGATCAAAATATTTTGCTTTCTCATATTTAGTGATTGAATAACGACAGTTATATAATCATATAGAAGTGAAAGGAAAATTGGCATTTTAATATAAAACTTGAAACTGCCATCTCTTTTCCGTAAGGAATTTTGTTTATGCGACGTTTAAAAACATAATATCTCCTCTACTTCTTTGTCAGCATCGATTAATAGCGATGTTCAACATTTTTTTTTTTGAAGCACCTGCATTAATTACATTTAGCAAGCAATAAGCTAAGGGCATCTCCAACGGTGGTCAAAATCGTGGTTTGGATTCATTATTTTAGGCCAAACGCAAAAACATCGCTGCACCGGTGTTGTAAATTTTGTTTTATACCGGATCTATTTTAAATCGGAAAAATGTTTTGATATTTGCTTGCAGCAAGTTGGAACAAGACAAATACCGCTCGAAAACACGACACACTAATGCATAAAACCAAATAATGAGTAAAACTTAAGCCTTTAAGTAAAAAAAACTCATCTTCATTGAGTATATTCTGAGGTATATTTATTACCCAAAAAGTGGCCGTGTTTGGTGCGGGTGATGCTGGTTCCGGACAGAAAGTAGTATTGCTCATCTTGAATGTTGATAATTACCTCAAGTTGTTTCCGGTGATAGCGAAATTGCCTTTTCGTTTCGTTCCAGAATAACGCATGGTTCTCTTAGTTTTTTACAGCCACTGCATTATCCGGAAAACTGTGACTTGTTCGAAATGAGGAGGCTCCCGGCATAATGACTGTTGTGGATTTTACCATACCTATAGCTTGGAAATGAAATGTAATGAAGTCTTCAAAGTGAACAATTGGTTTATTGATGTTTGCATGTTTGTCATGATTTGCATTTAGCTCATACAGATATATTTGAGAGAGGTCGGTGTACTGGAGATCAGGATATTCAGGTTTATATTCTGGGGGAGAGGATACATTTTACTATGACAACCTTTCTGGGGAAAACCGATGATATCTTGAAGACAGATTCAATTCGTATTCCTCGGAGGAAAAATTCGAAAAAAATTTGATATATCCAGAAATCGATTTGAAATATTACATTATTCAATTGCATATTCTACAGCTATTAGAGAATCCCATGAACTTTTTGGCAGTAACATGAATTGTTCAGAGCTAATATAAGCTTCTAGAAGCTTATACCACAAAAGTTCAACTCAGTGGACGCAGTGGTTCTTCGCCCCAACAAAAAAAAAACTCCTAGAAACGGATCGAATGCTTTAAAATTATTTTCTGAATTATTATGAAGTTCAAAATATCTATGAAGATTGGATGAACTTGACGGAAGTTGATTAAGCTTCTCGAAATTGAATAAACGTTCAAATGCGATTCAAGATAATCACGAAGTTTGCTTGCTCTCTTTTGAGAAGAGAAGTGGTGGAACTTCACAGAAGTTCATTGAATCGCCAAAAAAGTCCATCGGTTCTGGAACTTGATTGAACTTCCTTATCGTTCGCTGGTCATTCATGGAATAGAAACAACTTTCTGGAAATTACCGGAATTTTGAGAAGCAGATTTACCTTCTCAGAAGTTATTTGAAGTTTCAGTCAGTATTCAGTTGGTTAAAAAAAAATCTGTTTTGATAAAAGCAAAATATCACTTACATTATAACAATTTACGAGAAATTGAAAAACATCTGGGAAATTTGTCGATTTGCAAAACTTATAATAAGTTGGTGGAGTTTATGTGAAAAAATAGCTTTTACGAGATCTTTTTCTACCTTACATAAACTTTTTTGAATCTCAAAGATTGTGATACGGCGGAAATTCTGCGAAATTGATTAAACATTAAAAAAGTACACTTTGATTGTTGTTTGCTATATTCTCCCAATACGCGGAGTAACGATCTACGACGAAATTTATCAGATGCAGATAATTTCCCATCATCATGAGAGGCTCTAGGCGTGCATAGTAATTTAATCAATACTTGAATACTTTCTCTTTCTTTCTCTTAGTTCTAGCAATAACTAATGCTTCTGATAAATTTCATCATTAAAAAAGTAGTTGCTTTTGTGATTCTTGTTTTGGTTCGGTACCAAAAATTATCGAGTAGTAAGAAGTTGAAGTTCTTCTAAAAACCTTAGTACCCTGAGCTTTTGGGATGTCCTCTGAACTATTGGAAAGTTTTTCGAGCTTCTGAGAAGATCTTTGAACTTCTAGGAAGCTCTATAAATTTATGAAAAAATCATGAAAATGTTTCCTAAACTTTTGAGAATGCTCAAAAAATCCTTTGAAGTCTCCTGAAATTCTGGAAAATTCTCTGATTTTTTGGGAAGTTCTCTGGAATTTTTGGATGATTCCAGGACTTCTGGGACATTTCCTGAACTTCTGGGAAGTACCATGAGCATCTTGAAAGTTCTTTGTGATTTTGCAAAGTTTTTTAAACTTCTGGGAAGTTCTCTAAATTTGTGAGACGTTCTCTGAACGTCTGAGATATTCGCTGAGCTTCTGGAAAGTTTTTTGATCTTTTGGGGAAGTTCCCTGATTTTTGTGGACGTTTGCTTTAAGTTTTGGGAACGTATTCTTGAAGTTCTGGGAAGTATCCCGAATTCCAAGTTCCCTGAATTTCTAGTTCTCTCAACATCTGAAAAGTTCCCTCTACTTTTGGGAAATTTCTAGAATTTCTTAGAAGTTTTCTGAATCTCTAGGAAGATCCGCAAATTTTTGAAAAGCTCCATGAATTCTCTTTATTCTTAAATCTGCTGGAAAGCTCCTTGAACATTTAGGGTAGTTTTATGAACTTTTGATAAAAACCCACAGAACTCTGATAAGTTATCTGAACTTCTGGGAAGCTCCCTGAATTTCTAAGAAGTATTTTGAACTTTTGATAAGTTCCCTGAGTTTTTGGAATTTTTTTTGGGTTTTTGGGATGTTCTCTGTACGGCTGAGATGTTCTCTGAACGTCTGATATGTTTCCTGAGCTTCTGGAAAGTTTTCTGATCTTTGGAGAAGTTTCCCGATCTTTGTGGATGTTTTCTTGAAGCTGTGGGAAGTTTTCTGAATTTATGAGAAATATCCCGTATTTTAAAGTTCCCTGAATTTCAAGTTGCCTCAACTTCTGAAAAGTTTCCCTATACTTTTGGGAGGTCTCAAGAATTTCTGAGAAGTTCTCTGAATATCTAGGAAGATCCGCAAACTTTTGAAAAGCTTCATGAATTCTTTATGTTTTCTAATTTTCTGGAAAGTTCTCAGAACAACTTTTGAAAAGCTTCATGAATTCTTTATGTTCTCTAATTTTCTGGAAAGTTCTCAGAACATCTTGGGTAGTTCCATGAACTTCTGAGAAAAACCCAAAAATCTCTGATAAGTTATCTGGACTTCTGGTAAGCTCCCTGAATTGCTAAAAAGTATTTTGACCTTCTGATAGGATCCCTGAGTTCTTGGAATTTCTCTGGATTTTTGGGATGTTCTCTGAACGTCTGAGATGTTTCCTGAGCTTCTGGAAAGTTTTCTGATCTTTGGGGAAGTTTCCTGATCTTTGTGGACGTTTTCTTGAAGTTTTGGGAGGCATCTCGAATTTCAAGTTCTCTCAACCTCTGAAAAGTTCCTCATACTTTTGGGAGGTTTCAAGAATTTCTGAGAAGTTCTCTGATTGTCTAGAAAGATCCGCAAACTTTTGAATAGCTTCATGAATTCCTTATGTTCTCTAATTTTCTGGAAAGTTCTCTGAACATCTTGGGTAGTTCTATGACCTTTTAACAAAAAAACCAAAAAAAATTCGATAAGTTATCTGAACTTCTGGGAAACTTCCTTAATTTCTTAGTATTATCCTGAACTTTTGGTTAGTTCCCTGAGTTTCTGGGAAGTTCACTGAATTTATGCGATTATTTTTTTGAAATTTTTGGGAAGCATTTTCGTTCATCAGTTTCTTTACCTCTTCCAGGGTTGCAGGACGCAAGCCTTCAGGATAGCTTTGCAAAAAATCCTCAGGGCCAGCAGGCTGGTTGACTCTCCAATCCTCACATTTTCGTCAAGAGATCTAGCAGCAGTAAACATTATTTGGTCAAACCAATCCATGGTAAAAAGTTTGCGAAAAATCTGCGATCTCTGAAAAAAAAACCCTGCTCTTTGATGTTGAATGATTGATCATTCAATAACAGGTATTGGTGAGTTTAACTACAAGAAATACTACATCGGTGTGAGGAACGCAAAGTTGGTCTATTTTAGCTGGTTCTATTTAAGTTTTGCTGCTGCAAATCAGGTATAAAATTGTTCCAAAATAGACCACCGCTGAAGATGCCCTAATTGTGAAAACAACAAGCTTGAAACGCTTAGAAATAAAGAAGAAAGCCACAGGTTAAACCACATAGCTAGCCTGACATATTAAATTTTGCCACGTATTCAGAGCATTCATTATCTTCTGAATTACATAAATTATTATTTATTCGATTTGCCAAATCATTTTTGGCAGTGTATAAAGAGAATTCTTAAACAAATGTTATTTTCAAATACTATCTGTGTTAACAACTGTTGGTTTGATATTTCTCAAACCAGCATATAATGTTCATGCATTTCTGGAAATGTTTAGACTATGTTATTGGAATGCTATAAATTTCCTAGATAAGACATCATCATATTGAAAGCACGCTGTTCAAAGCATCTTCAGAACATATTATTGATCCTAAAATTGTATCTGATAACTTTTTGTGTGACCTAAAGGGTGTTCCAGCAAAATCGACTTATTGCTCTGTTTTGGTCATATACGAGACCAAACATTAGTTCTGTACACTAGAAAAATACACGAGACCATGTCTTAAAGATGAATTTCAGAAATAAGTATACATAACAAGTTGAGTTACTTGAGACAGTATCATTATGCTGCCACACAATATCCAAATCCATGACTTTGTGTTTGGCATAGAAACCTTTCCATGTATAACTGAGGAAGTGCTCCTATAGACTTCTAAGTTGAGGCGAAAGCTCGTTGGAAAGAGCGTCAAAGTCAGTCAGAAGATCACGATCACCAGCCCAACGGAGCAATATCGGTTCCAAAACAGGGGGCACTGTATACCTTGCCTTAGTATGCCCTACAGGCAGTAAATCTTGAGGGCACACTCAACTTGTACTCTCCTGGTCCTATTTTTAGCGCCAAACAAGGAGACACACGTCGTCGTTAAAGTCGCATGTGGAAGATCGTTGCACTCTTGATGCGCTCACGCTCTTGTTAGTTTTCCATCGGCTACGGTAGCAGATGTGGAGTCGCTCAATGAATATGAAAATTGCCACGTTAAAGGCTCGTTTGCAGATGATGATTGAGATGATTGAAGAATTTGTCCATTTCCGAACGAACGTTGACGGGATCGGATCAATCACGACCAACAAGTGCCCTCTGTCGAAAAATGGACGGAACTTATTCTTCAGGCTTGAGACCGTCTCTACTCTGACACAGTTGTGATTTCTTGTGAGTGATATAAACCTCGAAGACATCCCGGGCAATATAGGAAAACGTCAATCTTCGCCTCATCTTTCACGTGTCTTGGCTATGGAACAGGGTAAACACGGTTCGATTGGTGGCGGAAGTGCAAAATAGCACGTGCGTGACTTGAGTTGGTACTTCAAACGATGGGTGGGGTAATTCTAAAGCGACTGATGGAATTATAGTCTTGTGTGGTATGGATTCTAGTGGTTAATGGTCAAATTGTGCCGAACCCCAGAGAACATGAAATTGGAAAGCTTCTGATGAAAACAAAACAATGACCGTATTTTTCTTAGTCTGTCAAGTGTGACGACGCGAACGACTTGTTTTTCTTTTAGTCGAATGAATGGCTTTCAGCTTCATATTAAATTGTAACAGGAAAGATGATTCACATTCTTTCTCGACAAAACTTCTATTGAACATGCAATAATGGAATATTATTGCAAAGTTTTACTAATAGCAACAAAATACCTGGTACCCCTTACATATGTAGTGAGTAAGTTGGCAACGAAGACGACGACGGCAACGAAGACGGTGCTACAGCGGTGATATGAATGCAGTAAGGGGTTTCTCCCGCCGCGTGAGCGCAGCACGTTTATGAAAGATTAGTGAACACGCATAATCACGATGTTTGTTTATGCTGTGCTCTTAGCACCGCCATCAAATGCAACCCATCAGTGAGTGGAGCAGTGAATGAAAAACAAACTGGAGGCGTCAAGGCAAGAAAAATGGAAACAAGAAGAACAAGAGTGTTTTGACCAGAATGCGACAGTGGGTGATTAAGGTCGTAGATTGATCGGTAAACAGAGAATTTTTCTTGCTTCGTGGGGCAGACTAGCTCCATTCCGAGATGATGAATGATCGGAGATTATGTGGGTGTTAATTGGTTTATTTACGTGTGTGTTTGTGTGATTCCAGTTGCTGCAGAGTTCCGTCCAGTTTGATTGGAGAAAAGAACGATGAGAACGATAAAATGCATAAGGGAAGCGAGAGATGGTAACAGTTTCGTGCAATTCAAAGGAGAAGTGCAGAAGAAAAGTGAAACTAATTGTTCCGGGTGGAAAATAATCGGAGAATAAGAACAGTTGACTCAATTAACACGCCAAAGATCATCTCAACCAAAGATGGATAAATTTAATGGACGGCTGTGGGCGATCGTAGTGCTCGGCGTGTTTCTCACAGTCATCGATGCCGTGAAAGGTAAGTGAGTTTTAAATTTTAGGAAGCGGCATCGTTTTCTTGTAAGATAATAAATAATAGATTGGGATGACCCCGGCGTGGTGGCTAGCATCCATACCTCTCACGCCAAAGTCACGAGTTCGAATCTCACTTCCGGACAAGTTTCGAAAATACCCAAAAAGGTATTTGAGTGAATAGGACGGGAGATGAACCAGTTCAGAGCTGAAAATCTCGATAATCAAGGAACAAATAATAATAATAATAATAGATTAAATAAGATATTAAACGATAATGCATTTTTAAGAGAAATTGCACTACGCAAATCTAAACCGCGAAATTTTCTGGTCAATCTGACAACATTGAGGTACTACCGTTTTCGATTTGGATGATACTTTTGACATATTTGCAGTATGAGGTAAGATTTTTTTTTATTAATGAAACAGCGAGGCGATGTTTTAATAGAAGATGTCAGTTGCGCCGCAGTTATAGAAAAGAATAATGGGACGACAAATAAAAAAAAAAAAAAAATAAGTAAAAAAAGCACCGCGACTAAAGAAAAGAAAGTAGTTACGCACGACCCGCCCGCCGTTATTAAACACAAAAAGGAAAAAACTAACAACGACGATGATCCCAACAAGTTATTAAATAATAAAGAACCCGAAAAAACACCACAAACCCCGCGCTTTAGGAAGGGGAAAAAAGGCTTTTTTTTTGCAGAGTGTGCAACAGGATGCAACGTTAATGTTGTGAAAGATGGCATCAGAAGCGATTTGGGTGAAAATTATAACGCTGTTGTTCCCTCATCGGTGCCAAGACTTAAAGTGATGGGCATGAGTGAAAAGTTTTCCTCCGATGATTTCAATTGGGTTTTAAAAGATCAAAATGAATACATCGCGATTAATGAAGTTAAAATAATAAGAACGTATGAAAATCCACGGTTCAAGTACAACAAGTTTAATACGGTAATTGAAGTTGATAAAAATACTTATAATTGTTTATTGACCGCGAAACATGTTAATATAAAATTTGATTGGTGTTGTGTTGTTCTTGAAATTCAAGTTTTGAGATGTTTCAAATGTGGAGAATTTGGACACATGAGCATGGATTGTAAAAATAATGTAGTAATAAAATAATGTATGTAGCTCTAAGTGTAGTGGAAGTCACACGACATCTGAATGCACATCAATTGTTTTGAAATGTATTAATTGTAAAAAACAAATAACGAACGTAAAACGAACTTGGACGTAAACCACGGCGCGTTCAGTTATGGCAAACGTACTTTTGCATATAAAAAGTAATAAACGATCCTTAAAAAATTGAAAATCGTGCCATGAAAAACGCATTCTTGACCCATAAGACTCTGGTGAAAATCCATAAAAAAATTGAAATGATCCATAAAATTCATCACTCTGATCCATACTTTATAAAAAATTTAGCAATAAAATGTCAAAAATGTACCGTTTTATATCTAGGGCATGGTCGTTAAAAGTGTACGGATTACTCATAAACATATTGCAAATGATCCATAAAAGGCTCAATAACTTTCCTTAAACTTGTAAAATTGATCCATAGAATGTAACCTTTGTGCAATTAAATATATTCGCATGTTCCATAAAGTATTTGAAATTTTCCATAAATAAATTGCCAATGATCCATAAAATGATGAATAATGAACCATAAGCTTATACAAATGATATATAGTAAATCAGCTTTGTTCGCTAAACTATATGGTATGATCCATAGATTATGCCTGCATTTTTACAGGGTGGGGCACTATTTTTGTTAATTTTGATCCATCAAGATTGTAAAATTGATCTCTAACTGCGTTACTACTCAGATTTAGTGACATGTCCGTTCTTTTAGGTAACCGGATAAAATATTGCTGCTAAAGAAGGATTGCGGAGTTTTTGCGTAGCCGTATTGAGGATTGAAGAACTAAGGCGGCAGAAAGCGGTCGATGTTTCCGACATCCGAAGTGTTAACATAGCGTAGATTAGATTCCAGGCAAACGACTGATTCAAGCATTTGCCCGGTATAAGGCAAACGGAGGATGTTTTTTGTAGTTAGGTCCAACGAGCGATAGCAAGTTGGACAGCAAGCGTCTGCCCGGCATAATTTAAATCAAATTTTCTGAAACAACAGTTTAATCAAGTCATAAATTTGACCTGTAGTTCTTTATGTGCAGGAGAGCTCTTTACCAAATTTCTTGACAAGCATGTGTCGCTGTTGCGGGGAGATCAAATAATGTTAAGTGCACAAAGTTGGTTTGTTATGAATCATTTTTTTAAGATTATGATTTGTTATACAAACTATTAGAGATCATTGGCAATTTATTTATGGAACATGTACAATAATTTATGGATGATATGCACATATGTTAGTGCAGAAATGTTACATCCTGTGGATCAATTTTGCAAGTTTAAGGAAAGTTATTGAACCTTTTAAGTATCATTTGTAATATGTTAATGGGAAATCCGAACAATTATATGTATATATCATTTCCTTGATATATAACGGTTAATTTTTGACATTTTATTGCTGAATTTTGTTAAAAGTACGGATCAAATTGATGAATTTTAGGGATCATTTCTTTGTTTTTTTTTGTGGATTTTCACCAGAGTCATTTTTTTGTGGATTTTCACCAGAGTGTTATGGGTCAAGAATGCGTTTTTATAGAACGATTTTCATTTTTTTATGGATCATTTCTTCAGTTTTAAAGGTGCAAACTTAGGGCTGCCGTAGTTCTTTACGTGCACGAGTGCTCTTTACCAAATTTATTGGGAAACATGTGTCGCAGTTGCGGTCGTAAAAGATCGTGAGAACGCAAAAGTAAGTCAGCTTTCTGAAAATTGAAAATCTTCTCCAAAGTGATCCTTCTTTTACAGCAATATTTAAGCCGCATTGCTAAAGGAACGGACATGTTAATAAATCTGAGTAGTAGTGCAGTCAAGGATCGATTTCCCTGTAGTTAAAATTTATAAAAATTTAAACCCAAAATTGGAAAAATTCCGGCATAATTTATGGATCATACATATTAATTTAAGTGCACAAAATTGATTTGCTATGGACCATATTTAGAAGTTTATGGTTCATTTTTCAAACCTATTATGGATCATTGACGATTTATTTATGAAATATTTTCAATAATTTATTGAAAATGTGCATATATTTTAGTTTACAAACGTTTCATTCTAAGGATCAATTTTTCAAGTTTAAGGAATGATATTGAACCTTTTATGGAACATTTGCAATATGTTTATGGGTAATCCGTACACTTTTATCGATCATACCCTAGATATATAACGGTACATTTTTGACATTTTATTGCTAAAATTTATATTAAGTATGGGTCACATTGCTGTATTTTATGGATCATTTTAATTTTTTTATGGATTTTCATCAGGGCCTTATGGGTCATAAATACGTTTTTTATGGAACGAATTTCAATTTTTCATGGATCATTTCTTCAGTTTAAAGGTGCAAACTTAGGGCTGCCTTTTATTACCAACCTCTTTTCATTTCAAAATAATTCAACATTTAAACATTAGCAGATTTCTTTAACTTAAAACAAGTGGTTGATTGACCATGTGTACTGTAATTTTGATTCTGTAAGTGTTGTTATAAACTCTGACTTGAAAGTAACCGATCATGAAACCATTATTATTAACGTTGAAGATAATAGTAGTGGTGACAGTGAGTATGTGAAATTGAAGTGTTGGAAAAAGTATTCGAAACAAGTTATTTTAAGACTTGCCGAAAGAAGTGTGGATTTTCGAACAAATACCGGTTCTCTAGATCAGAAATCAGTTGTTTTGACAGACGTCTTAAAAATATGTACCAATAAACTAGTCGAAAATAAATTTGTTTTAGTAAAGAACTCGAACAGCTGGTACAATTTGGATCTTTTGCGTCTTAAACGTAAAAGAGACAAGCTGTACAAGAAATGGCGTAGGAATGGCATATCTTTTTGAATAGGTAAAAAGATGCGCGTAACAAATATTCGCAATCAGTTAAACAAACTCGTTGTGAATATATTCAGAGGAAAATTGATTTGCATAAAAACAACAGCAAAGAGTTATGGAAAATTTTGAAATCCATTGATCTAGTAGATGGGCCAGACGAAATAAAACAGCCGATTAATGTTAACTGTCGTTTTTAATGTTTTCACCCAATAACGTTAGAAGATCCTATAATCTATATGCTTTTCTTTGAACAAAACGGCTGGAGTAGATAACGTCAATGCAAGAGTAGTATAAGATTGCTTTAATGTCATCGGAAACAACCTGCTGGACCTAATTAATGAATCGCTGTAAACCGGGCACGTGTCACGAGTATGGAAAGAATCTTTAGTCATTCCCATTCAAAAAGTTGCTGGAACGATTAAAGCAGAAGAGTTTCGTCCTATTAACATGTTGCACACTTTAGAAATGATTTTGGAACTTGTTGTAAAATGCCAGCTGTCAACGTATTTAAATAGTAAAAATTTGATTTCGCTGGAACAATCGGGATACCGCGAAGGTCATTCTTGTGAAACAGCGTTAAATTTAGTGTTAGCAAAATGGAAAGAAAATCAAGAGCGTAAAGGGTGTCCACGATGAAATTGCCACACTATGAAATTGCTCTAACTTTTTAACCATTAGGTAGAATTTAATGAAAATTTGGGTGAATTTAGTTCATAGTGCATTCTTTACATCCTGCAAGTTTTAAAATCCTGTGATCAAAACTCGCGGAAATGGAGTCGAAAGAACAGCTCGTGCGTGATAAAATCTTGCGCATTCATCACGAGAACAAGGATCTCTCGCATCGTTCCATCGCTAAAACGTTGGGAATCGCGAATTCCACGGTGTCGCGAGTGATTAAGCGGTTCGAGGAACGGTTGACCACCGATCGAAAGCCCAGAAGTGAAGGAAAAAGTATTCCGTACAACACCAAAAATCACAACCGCGTAGTTGGGGCCTTCAACCGAAATCCGAACGCCTCCGTTCGGGATGTGGCTAAGAAGCTGCACCTAAGCCGAAGTTTTGTCCAGAAGGCCAAAACTAAGGCTGGGCTTCGAACGTTCAAGGTACAAAAGGCCCCTAATCGCGACGAGAAGCAGAACAAGTCCGCCTAAACCCGTGCCAGGAAGTTGTACCTCAACATGCTGACGAAAGTTGAATGCTGCATCATGGACGACGAAACATATGTGAAGGCCGACTTCAAACAGATCCCCGGCAACCTGTTTTTCACGGCCAAGGATAAGTTCAGCGTTCCGGAGCATGTCCGCACTCAGAAGATGTCCAAATTTGCGAAGACATTCCTGGTTTGGCAAACCATCTGCACGTGCGGGAAGCGGAGTGCACCTTTCGTGACCCAGGACACGATGAACGGACAGGTGTACATAAAAGAGTGCCTCCAGAAGCGGCTGCTTCCTCTCCTGAAGGCCCACAACGTCCCAACAATCTTCTGGCCGGATTTGGCCTCATGCCACTACTCCAAGGACGTGCTGAAGTGGTATGCGGATAATAAGGTCAATTTCGTGCCGAAAATGTTCAACCCTCCCAACACTCCGGAGCTCCACCCCATCGAGAAGTACTGGGCGATTATGAAGCAGCACCTTCTTAAACGACCTAAGGTAGTGAAGACAGTCGCGGAACTGAAGAAAGTATGGGTTTACATGCAAAAACGGTTGATTCACAGGTTGTACAGAATCTTATGGCCGGGGTTAAGGCCAAGGTGCGGTCATTTGCGTATGGACTGGAAATAAAATACGAGTAAAATGGTAAAATGAAGTTTAATAGTTATTTCTCAATCCCTGAAAATTTGATGGCAATCGGATGAAAACTCGAATTTTGCGAATCAATTTTGTGTGTGGCAATTTCATCGTGGACACCCTTTAAAAAGAAACGTTTGTGGTTTTTTTTTTGTTTTTGAAACGCGCTTTTAAAAAATTTTTTTGGCCCTTTTTTTTAAAAAAAATCAGGCCCTTTGGATATTGGGGTTCTGCATACAGATGGTTTGAAAGCTATTTGTCTGACAGAACTCAACGGACGGCTTTTAATGATTCTGTTTCGAGCCCTGTGGAGAACAGCCTTGGCGCATCACAAGGGAGTGTATTAGGGCCCATTTTATTCATTCTATATATTAATGACTTGCGATTTTGTGATATTAATCTTTTTGCTGATGATACCGTGTTGTTCATTGCAGCTAAAACCTTGAGGAGGCCGTTTCACATTTGAATGCAGATTCACGTTCTCTAAGTAGATGGTTAAAGTACAAACAGTTGAAATTGAACGTAAGTAAAACTAAATTCATGGTAATTTCGCGGAATCGAGTTATCGAAGACGTCTCTGTTAAAATTGATGATGAGACAATTGATCGCGTTCGTGAAATTAAATATCTTGGCGTGATTATTGATGATAGATTAAAATTTGACTCTCACATTGACGATGTCATCCAGAAAAAAGCCAAGAAGTACGGTATTCTCTGCCGATTGAAAAACGATTTAACTATTGCTAGTAAAATACAATTGTACAAATCTATCATCTCTCCTCACATTGAATTTTGCTCTTTCATTCTGTTTTTAGCTAATGAAACACAAATATCGAGATTACAGCGTTTGCAAGATAAGATAATGCGTTTGATCTTGAGATGCAATAGGTTCACTTTCTCCTCTTTTTTGTTAGATGCCCTGCAGTGGCTATCGGTGAAGCAGAGAGTTGTTTATTTGACAATGGTGTTCATTTTAAAGTAATTAACGGTTTGCTGCCTCGATATTTGTGTAATCGAATTGAAAGAGGTAATTTGTGTAATCGAATTGAAACGCGGATGATGTTAGAACACCATATTTATTGTATGGAGCTCCACACAAAACTCGTTGATTTTTAAAGGTTTAAATGTTTTCAATTCGATGCCTGTACACATCAAACGTGACACTAACAGACTTTAAAAGGCAATGTATTTCACTCATCAAAGCTGCCTTTTGAACAGCTACTCTGTTAACTTTTTACTATTGACTAATTTTGTATCTTGAAGATGTTATTACAACGGATATTTTTGAATGGTTTATTGTTAAATGTTTTATATTTGTCATGGGGCACAAGCAAACTATACTGTTTGCCTCGATGATGATGATGGATTTAAAATTTTTATTTGTTATTGTAATATAAAGTAGTTTTTATTTTTTTGTGTAGTCTACAAAAGTTTGAGACTCGCGCGCGGTATACAGGTATAAAGGAGTTCTTTTTGAATTTATTAAAAAAAAAAAAACATTGACCTTTGATGCTTGAGAAGATGCCATGAAATAGTAGAGGGTTGTCTGGCTGATTGTAGGGGAATTCCTTGGCAATTTTCTCGTGGTTGAAAGTAAAAGTTTGACTAGGGTCGGTCCATGATATTTTCGGTTTGAAAATTTTCTCGATTTCCTTGATTGGGGATATCCTTGGTCAGCCCAAAACTAAGGTAGCGGTTCCATTAATGTTGGAACCCCATGGACTTTGTAGCGGGCAGGATCGGATATTGGCGTGTCTTTTGATAATGTCCTTATACGGGATTCTGTGATTTGAATTGCAATAGGATTTCCTGATCGCTAGGAATACTTGCGAACATTCGTGGATGACATCAATAGCTTTTCACAATTATATCGCTGTAAAGCAAAACAGTTTTGGAAGAAGTTTACATCTGTAGATGAAATCAGTTCGTTTTTTGTTTTGCATGACTGGTTGAATGGTTTTTAAATAAATTATCTAATAGATAAATCGTCTAGCTCAAACCTTTGTAGGGGTAAGTGGCGGGACCATCATCATCATCATCAAAAGACGATTCGTTATGCACTGAGAAACTTTGCTGAATATGCTTATTTTCTCCAATGAGTCTGGAATTTTTTATATACATTTCTGTTAACACAGCGAAACTAAAACTTCCTTCCCTTTGTAGCAGAATCCCGGGGGACAATGTTACTGGAATATTGACTCTGTCAACCAAGCCAGTTGAGGTGGCAGATGTATTTGTACCTCAACCTACCCCGCAGTGGGATGTTTGGCAATGATAACGTCCTTGGTTCGAGTACTACTTTACCCATGCCCTTTCGCTCAATTTTCAATACTTCTATTCCATTTCCAACCTACCGTACACTAACGGAACTTTCAACACTTTCTCTCCATATCTTTTATTCCAGCAAACATGACTGTCTACTCTTGGTGCCTCATAGCGATGAGCGAAACATCTCCTTCTACATCATAATCGTTACTCCACGTTCGGAGAATACAAATATAACAATTAGAGTATGTAAATATGGACGTTTTTCCTTTACAATCTGACGCAATTCTACGTAGTTTGTAGACAACCTGGCACTATTGAAGTACAAAATATTGAATTTACTCACATTACTACTGGTTGCGATTCATTGAAATGCAGGCTGTTTTTTCCGTTCATATAATCGCTTGAAAAGTTTACATTCATAACTGAACGCGCCGTGGTGTACGTCCAAGTTCGTTTTACGTTCGTTATTTGTTTTTTTTTTTACAATTAATACATTTCAAAACAATTGATGTGCATTCAGATGTCGTGTGACTTCCACTACACTTAGAGCATACTACATTATTTTTACAATCCATGCTCATGTGTCCAAATTCTCCACATTTGAAACATCTCAAAACTTGAATTTCAGGAATAACACGACACCAATCAAATTTAATATTAACGTGTTTCGCGGTCAATAAACAATTATAAGTATTTTTATCAACTTCAATTACCGTATTAAACTTGTTGTACTTGAAGCGTGGATTTTCATACGTTCTTATTATTTTAACTTCATTAATCGCGATGTATTCATTTTGATCTTTTAAAACCCAATTGAAATCATCGGAGGAAAACTTTTCACTCATGCCCATCACTTTAAGTCTTGGCACCGATGAGGGAACAACAGCGTTATAATTTTCACCCAAATCGCTTCTGATGCCATCTTTCACAACATTAACGTTGCATCCTGTTGCACACTCTGCAATAATAGAGCCATCTTTCCCATTCCTAAAGCTACGGATCTTGTGTGTTTTTGGATCCAGTTTACTATTTAAAAACTTGCGAGTATCATCGCTGTTCTGATTGGACTCTTTCGGTTTGATCACAATGACCGGCTCGTCCGTTACGAGTAACTTCTTTTAATTCAGTCGCAGTGATTTTTTTACTAAACGTTTTTTTATTATTATTATTCGTTCCAGAATTACTCTTTACTACATCCGCGAAACTAATGCCTTCAATAAAAACATCATTCGACGTCTCGCTAACGTCTTCCTGAACTTTACGTTTTTTGCCTCTGGGATTCAGGCTAGGCTCCGATGACGTACTTGATGTCCCTTGCTTAACGTTCATTGCAGCTACTTTACTAATCGAATTCAATTCAAAAAATGAACATATCATACTTTCCATTTGTTTGCCCACTGATTCATTCAATTCCAAAATTGCCTTCTCTAAGGTACTATTTGAATTTTTCCCATATTATCATATTAGTTCCAAATCGTGCTGCAGAGGTGGCGCTGCAGTCTAGCTTTGCCGAATGAAGCTCTAGAGAGTTACCGTCTTCGGAAAAGTTGTTTGGAATATAAAATGTAGTCATTTTACACTATCATATTAGTTCCAGATTTTGCCACAGAGATAGCGCTGCAGTCTTTCTTTGTTAAATTAAGCTTTAGAGAGTTGCCGTCTTCGGTAAAGTTGTGGCGAATGTAAAATGTAGTTACTTGAGATTATCAGATTAGTTCCAAATTGCACTGCAAAGATGGTGCTGCAGTCTATCTTTGTCAAATGAAGCTCTAGAGAGTTGCCGTCTTCAGCAAAATTGTTGAGAATGTAAAATGAAGACATTTAAAATAATCACATTAGTTCAAAATCGTACCGCAGAGATGACGCAGCAGTCTATCTTTGCTAAATGAAGCTCTAGAGAGATGCCGTCTTGGATAAAGTTTCCTAGTATGTCATGTGTCGTTTTTGTAATTCCAGAGCTTACCGCAGAGATTGCACTGCAGTCAATCTTTGTCAAATGAAGCTCTAGAGAATTATCGTCTTTGGCAAAGTCTCTCAGTAGGTAATTTTTCGTCTTTTGCCATTATTATATTAATCCCAGATCTTGCCGATAGCATGATATTGAAGCTTTAGAGAGCCGCCGTCTCCGGATTTTTTTAGTATGGCATTTTTCGTCTTTTGACATCATCAGATTTGTTCCAGTACAGAGAACATACATCTAAGTAAGAACAAAATGTCTTCAAAAAACTGTGTACGAATTCAAATCAAAATACGTTAAAACCTGGTTGAAAAAACTCTAACGCCTTCAAATAACTTTGCCGAAGACGGCTTCCCTCTTGAGCTTCATTTGGCATAGATAAACTGAAGCACCATCTCTGCGGCGAAATCTGAGAATATGATAATGACAAAAGGCGACATATTACAAAGCGAAAAACTAAGACGGCAACTCTCACAAGCTTCAATTGACAATCATAGACTACAGCTCCATCTCTGTTGAAAGATCTGGAACTAATATGATTACGACATATATCACAATGAGAAACTTTGCCGTGGATGGCAATTCTCTAGGGTTTCAATTGTCAAAGATAGACTGCAGCGCCATCACTGCGGCAAGATCTGGAACTTACCTGATAATGACAAACCACGAACAATGACATAATTAGAAACGTTGCTCAAGGCGACAACACTCTAGCGCTTTATTTGGCAAAGACTGCAGCGCCATCTTTGCGGCCTCATCTGGAGCAAATATGATGATGTCAAAAGACGACAAATTTCATACTGAGAAACTTTGTCGAAGACGGCAATTCTCTACAACAAGTCTGGAATGTTTTGTATGTAATTCTGCTCCCACATAGAAATGAAAACCTCCTTCCCTTTGTAGTAGATTCCCGGTGGCCAATGTTACTGGAACCAGGTTTTTCCACCACCAATGCATTTTTGAGACCATAACCCTTCAAATGGGGTGCAGCATTGTGTCTAAAATTTCATAATTCTAGAAAGGGTTGAATTCCGGGTCTATATTGACCCTAATGTCTTATATGCCAGTTTTTTTTAATACCCGAGGAAGGTTAACATTAGCAGTTCTTTCGAAGGAAAACACAATTCAACTCTGAAAACCTGAGCAAGTTTAAAGGAAAAAGATCGTGAGTTTTGGATGGTCCTGGAGAGTCCATTTAACCGATTTTTCGATACAAACTGATAGTTGGAACTAGGAAATACGTAACTACACAGAAAAAAATAATGAATTTTAACAAGCGCGTAAAATTTCCCCTCGTTTAATTTCAAGCCAAAGGAGGCGTAAACAACGAAATTGTTTGCAATCTTTCATGCGCCATATAACAATGTTTGTATTTTTTCATACAACAGGCTACATTCAGGCGTTGTCAGGCTAAAATTTACATGAAATCTCCCATTATTTTCTGCCAAATCTAGCATTCCCTTTATGTGCATTAGATCACGCAGAAAATTCAATGCTTCTTTTTATCTGTGTACGTGACGCATGACTATAGCCGATTGAGTCGATTCAGTACCGAATTGAAGTGAAAACAAATTAATAATCAATGGACGCATGTTTCAAGAAGTTCATTACATCATTTGATGCAAGTATGTGCTTAAAATCAAATGAACTGATGAACATAAAGGCGAAAATGACCGACAGACAAGTCATGATTGTAGGAAAAATATTCATCGTGACTCGATAGCAAGAATCAAAATGGAATACATGAAAATGATTTTGCTCGAATCGAAACGATTGCGTAGAAAGTTCATTTTCCTTTTTAGGCGTCGATAATGTTGAACCCTCGATGTGATACCCTTTGATCCGAAGACTGTGACGGAGTTTCTAGCGTTTTTATTACACTCGTGTCATGAGAAACGATATATTTTCGATCGATGGAGACTTGCGACTCAAGAAAAAAAAATTCTCAGTATAATTATGTATTAGTCTATTGTTATCAAGGGTGGAACGGTCAAGAATTATTCAAACATGATTAAGTGCACACTGGTAAGTTTATTATCAACACAGATAAAAAGAAACATTGAATTTTCTGCGTTGTCTAATGCACATAAAGGGAATGCCAGATTTGGTAGAAAATAATGGGATATTTCATGTAAATTTAAGCCAGATAAAGCCTGAATCTAGCCTGTTGTATGAAAGATTGCAAACATTGTTGTATCGCGCACGATAGATTGCAAACAAATTCGTTGTTTACGCCTCCTTTGGCTTGGAACTAAACGAGGGGGAATCATTATTTTTTTCTGTGTATATAAATGATCAATCTTTATTTCTTTTCGAAGTTCGTCGTCTACAAAACAAACGAAAATTATTTGATTAGGCTTCCGATTTTCCAAATGCGAGCTGTTGGGCTTTACGTTTCACACCTTCTATCAAGTTTTATACAGCTGTTATATCCACCATATTTGATGCTGAACGCCAATTTGGATTGAACTGTTTTTCACTTCCAATTGTTTTTGAGTTTTCTTGAGGTTTCTCTTCACGATTGCCCAATATATTTCAATTGGGTGCAGTTCCGGCGAGTTTGGAGGGTTTTTCTCCTTGGGTACGATTTGCACACTATTGGCTGTTTACCTTCCCTGAGCCATTTTTCCGCAGTGGCAAGAAACGAGTTCTAGCCAAAACAGCACGGAACAACACAGAAAAAAATAATTAATTTTAACATTCGCGTCAAATTTCCCCTCGTTTAATTCCAAGCCAAAGGAGGCGTAAACAACGAAATGGTTTGCAATGTTCGATGCGCCATACAACAATGTTTGCATTCTTTCATACAACAGGCTAGATTCAGGCGTTATCTGGCTAAAATTTACATGAAATATCCCATCATTTTCTGCCGAATCTAGCATTCCCTTTATGTGCATAAGATAACGCAGAAAATTCAATGTTTCTTTTTATCTGTGAACTATGTTTCTTCAAGAAAGGCAATAAGCGCTTTTGCAAGCGTTCCTTTACATAAATATCTTGGTTGACAGTGCCAGTTGTCACAAAACATTCGCTTTTTAGCCCATAGGTGCAAATCGCCTGCCAAACCAAGTAGTTTTTCGGGAATTTTGACATATTTTTTTCTGCTTAAACTTATTTTAGACCTTTCTTTTTCGGTAGCTGTATAAAACTCTTGACCTGGGAGCTGCGTGTTATCAGCCTTGACGTATGTTTCATCGTCCATTACGACGCGATCAAACTTCGTCAACAAACTCGTGTAAAACTTTTCTTTGGCTGTTGTGTTCTGCTTAGCATCTCGATTTGGTATCACTGTTACCATTAATGTTGACAGTCCGCACAGAAAAAAAATCTGAATTTTCATTGTGATGTAAATATCACAGCATGTAAAATTGCATTTCTTTTCACACGAAGCAGCATCTGCATGAAATAGATCCAACAAAGCTGAGATTTTGCATACAATATTATCGGCAATGCATGGAATGTCTCTGAGCTTTACACGATATATAATGCAAATTTTTAGGTTTTGTGACGCTCCATTTATGTGCATGATATTGAACAGAAATTCACACTAATTTTTCGAGCTGTGCGGCTCATTTCTTTGCTCTTTACACTGTTGTGTGGGACTTTCCGAATTTGTTTCCGATATCTCTGATGGAATGGTTGGGATTGCGTTTGAAAATGCTGCTGCTTCCTGGTGTCGTTTCCTCGTGATCCCGGCTTCCTGGCAGTCGTCAGACGTTCTCCGAATACTTTTATAACATTCGTCACTGTTGATTTGGCAATATTAAGTGATTTTGCCAATTCGGGGTGGGAATAATTTGGATTTTGCCTATGCGCGTGCAAAATTTACGCTGCTCTTCTTGCGTCGACGCCATTTTGACAAGTGAATAGAAATTGGCAAAAAAAAAAAATAGAGTCAACATTTCGTACGTACAACTTTAAAATGAGGGGTGTTCAAGTTTTTTAAATGCATGATTAAAAAAGCTACGTCATATTTGAATCGACGAAATTTTGACCGTTCCATACTCTAGTTGAGGAAGACTTTAATTTATGATTATTTTGTTCATAAATGGCATTCAAAATAAGTGACTTTTTGGAACCTCTAGATAAATCTAATAAAAATCTCTTGTTCTACAAAAATGCTTCATATATGTTAATTTTCATTTTCTTGGGTGCACCGTGACTTTTTCGACACTGATTTCTTTTCGAGTCTAATATTCCACTTTTCAAAAATTCGGACTCATGTAAATTTGACATAATATTTAGTTATTGTGTATTCAGTTGAAGGAAACGAGACATTTGTTGAGTGGAATACTTCTCATCACAGGAAAAAAAAATCTCAATTTGCATTGTGATGTAAATATAAGAGCATGTGAAATTGTATTTCATTCAACACGAAACAGCAACTTGCATGAAACAGTTCTAACAAAGAAGAGCTTTTGCATACAACATTTTCGACAATGTATGGAATATCCCAGAACTTTACACGATTTGTAATTTAAACGTGTGTGTTTTGTGACGCTCCATTTATGTACATGATATTGAACAGAAATTTACACTCATTTTTCGATCTGTGCAGTCTCAGAGCCCGTTGCTTCACATCTCATTGTTTATAATCGTTTAGATCAATGATGGATTATGTAGCATGTAGAACTTACAATTTCTGAGTGTGTATTTAGAGATTCGAAGTGTATATTAGTAGACCCCTTCTCCCCCGCGCTTCGAACTTGTCAACATGCGTTTTCATGATTCCTTTGAATTTGGTTTTCTAAATTATAAACGTTCCTCTCCGTTCACCGTTCAAAATGAAATGATTCGTTCCGTGCATTTATTCCCCCCCCCCCTAAATAAACGGTTAAGCCGTTCGTCAACGGCGTACTCTCGAAACCATCATAAACAACATGGGAGAGAAGTGCGATCTACAAGTCAATAAGAAGAATAAAAATAAACAAACAGCTAGCAGCAACCGAGCCCTTCGTCTTTGAATGAGCGTTTAGCGTACAGTAGGAAAATGAAAAATATGAAAACAGATCCTCCGGCGTCAATACGGTCTAGGTTATGCTAGAGCAGTTTTTCCGCGCGATCTCAATGATGATGCGTTCGTGCTGTGGTATGATACAAATTGATTGTCGACTTTTTTTTTTAATGAACTTCCATACGTGTTGTACAATTATGGTGGTGGCCTAACTTCATGTTCGCCGGTTGTGAACGTTAATAACGCTGGTAGGTTATCCCTCTGCAACCGAAGAAGTTTTGATTGTTATGGTATTTTTAAAGGCTTACACATTTCGGTAATGGCTTCAGTCCCGCTTGAAATTTCAACCATCCGATGAATCATGACAACGGATGCTTTCGAGAAGGGGGCAAGACGACGTCGACGTCGTGGTCGGAGGATGGAATTTGTTGTTTTGATTTTGAAACGCGACCAATCACCGCACGTGACTTTGCTGAACAAATTCCTAGCCAACGCCGCATTTGCCACTAATCCGGAATTTATTTGCCACTGATGTCTCTAAACCTAATTCGTATTCCCTTTCTTCCGTTTTTCTTTCAGTATCATTTTACGGTGCTAGTCATATAGCAATGCCGCTGCAGGAAGCCAAAATATCCACAAACATTCGGTTGCGATTCCGATCGCGGCAAGAGAATGCATTGCTGCTGCTGACGGCTGGACGAACGGATTACTCGCTGCTCAGCATTGACGGTGGAAGGATTCGATTCAGCTTCAAGATCGATGAGTATCACACGGATGTAGGTATTTGGGTGATTGTCGTTGATTTCAATTGCAGTGGTTTGATCTTGATTTTAGCTATGGTCACCGGTGACGCTGAAGTTCAACGATTTACAATGGCACGACATCTCGATATCGAGGTACGCAGCGAATTTAACTATGCAGATTGATGAGTACTTTGCAACCAAGACCTTACCGGACAATGTTGCGGAGCTGAATGTGCACTTTGGAGTATTTATCGGGGGGGTTGGGGCGTACTCTGCCCCCTACCTGGGAGCGATGGAGAACTTTAGAGGATGTATAGCTGATGTAAGATGCGTTTAAACGTCAATCAATCAGTAGTTTGAAAGTTTTCTATTATTTCAGATCTTCTACAACAATATCAATATTTTCAAGCGAGCCAGGGAACGCACCGGTCACGTGACGAACGAGCGTGTCTCATGGATTTGTGCACCGGAATTCGACGCGGACATCGGCACGCCGATAAGCTTTTTGGACGACGAAAGCTACGTGATAGTACAGAAGGCACCGTCGCGATCCGGTGATCGCTGGAGTATGGAATTTCGAACGAACGAACCGTACGGTATGTTGCTGAGCAACATTCCGACGAGTGCAAGATACGACTTTATGGCGCTGGAGATTGTCGAAAGCCAGGTGCGGTTACTGGTCGGAAAGGGATCGAATGCCGTGGAGTTGATACCGGATCGTAACGTGTCCGATGGCAAGTGGCACAACGTGTCCGTAACCTACAGCCCGATGCTGGTGGATGTAAGTGAAATTTGAGTGATGAAACGATGAGCAGCTACTGTCTAGCTGAACATTTTGTAAAAAGTTAGCGCACTTTCGTTTGAGACCCTATTTAGAGGGTGAGTCGATAATTATTGTGACACTTTAGATTGATTGTTCTATCGGTTACATTATCGAAATGAAACCTTTTTTCCAGTAGTTCAGTATACACTACCAGTCATAAGTACAGACTCGCAGTATTGCAATACTCAGTTTAATATCGCATCATCTTAAGTTTTGAACTCCAGCAGCCGAATTCCGAGCACAAAATATCTTCGAAGAGAAGAAAATTCCGACGAGATTTTGAAAATTTTCTTTTTGTGGAATTCCGAATGTTTGTGGAAAGAATTTTTTTGACTTTTGGAAAAGAAAAAAGAAATTAATTTTCTCTTCGAGATTTACGCGGAAGAAACACATAAAGAAAGTTGCTGCTGCTCATAAATTTTATCAAGTCACATAAGTAACAGTTGTTTTGATCGGTCTTAAACATGGACGCATTAATTGTTTCTTATTATATCGCAAGGAAAAAGTGGTGCACGCGACAGGAAAAGTTAAAATTGATTCGACATCGTCGGTATTTGAGAGACATAAGCAATCCTTTCGAAATATCGGATGGAAATTTTGAAAAACTGTTTCGAATGCCAAAATGTTTGGCTGAGAAGCTCATCGATTTGATGGATCGACCTCTAAATGAGATTCCTTTAAAAGATGAAAGAACCACTACAATACCGGTACATTTACAGGTTCTAACAACGACGAGGTACCTTGGACCAGGTAACTGTTTGATTAAATTGATGTGATATCATCATTTATGTGGGAATTAACCTGTTTCATACTGCACAATAACATAAAAATCTATTTATTAAAATTTAGGCTCTCATCAAGTAACAGTTGGACAAGACATTTTGTTGGCGGTGTCACAAACAACATGCCATCGTATCCAAAAAATTGTTATCGTGGCAATGGATAAATATCTTTTGGGTACCTTTGTTATATTCCCTACAACTGATAATGAGCTCATTCGAATTAAACAAAAAAAATTTTAACAGTTAAACATTCCCGGGGTAATTGGAGCAATTAATTGCACCCACGTTGCTATTTTGAGCCCCTCGAAAGAAGTTGAGCAAGTTTACTTAAACAGAAAAGGTTATCATTCGAAGAATGTTCAATTGATTTGCGATATTGATCTTCGCATATTCAATGTGAATGCCAGATTCGGAGGTTCAACCCATGATGCATTCATATGGAAACGTAGCCAAGTGCGACAATGTCTGAAACATCGACATGATAACGGAAGCAGAAACACGTTTTTGCTAGGAGACGGAGGTTACCCAACGGAGCCATGGCTTCTTGTACCATATTCAAGGACTACAAGGCAGGCAGAAACTGACTTCAACACAGCCCACTGTAAGGCACGAAATCCAGTGGAGCGGTGCAATGGGTGTCTGAAGTCTAGATTCAGATGTGTTTCACGTGACTCTCTCCTACGATATGAAAAGGACTTAATTATCAATTGCTGTGTTATAATTCATAACTTCCTTATTAATCATAAATACCCAGTAGAAGACATTTTGAATGAGGATCTAAACAATGACGGGAATGATGTCAATCAAATTGCGGAACAGGTTGGTCAAAATGATGATAATGATGGACGTAGGAAGAAGAGAAAGACAAAACATTGTAAATAATTATTTCCACTAATGTAAAGATTTCATATGACTGTATTTCAATAAATGACTATTTCAACAAAGGTAGATAACAAAGTGGAAAAAAAATCAACATTGGTGATTGCGATTAAAATACTGCTGTAAAGTTTGGTCAATTGATTTCAATGCATCGATTTTTTGTTGCTTGAGTACAAGCTTTCTCTCCTCGATGTTTAACATCCTCTCTTGCAGATCAAGTTTCCGTTTCTTGTCTTCCTTCTTGTCCGCCTGTATGGATTGAAGCGTTTTGAGAATGTGCGATTCCATTGTTTGTACTCCAGTGTCTGAAAATCGCTGTCCTCTGCCGAGTTGTCTTCCTCTTGGCGTCGGAGTAGCTTTTGACCGTGTGGTTGATTCACTGGTTTCTTGACTGGTGCGTGGAGTTGCTTCAGTATACGCACTTTCTGGTGTATTTCTGAAGAGGCCGTACTCGCATTTGGTTCACAATGTGCTCCACTAGCACTAGCATCTAAGTACTCGATATCGTGGAATTCGGTGCTAGCTGAATTGCATTCATAGTTCTGTGAATGCTCAGGTAGTTCTTCGTCGTCATTGAAATCCACTGGCAGAGTCTAATAAGAATAAAATCGTGAGGAACAAGAGGTAAAGCACTAATAACATTATCTTACCGGTTCATTGAAGCCACCCCCCTGAGTTTTGCCGTCCCCGTCTAATGTATCTTTCTGCATGACAGCAAGAATCATATTCTCGAGCTCCGAAAAAATATCTAGCTTCTTCTTGACCAATCCGTTCTCTCCGATCTGTCGGTTTGGGATTCCCAACCACTTTGTTTTTGTTTTCTGTTTCAGGTCTCGCCATGAAAGTTCCCATTGTTCCGCTGATTTTGAAGCTCCGCCAAGAGCATTCAGCGTCTTGCCTAGCTCAGCCCATTTTTGTCGTTGCAGCTCTTTCCCACGTAATGACTGGAACCGGTTGTTGGCGAAGTCCAAATTCTGGGTCATGTAGTCCACCAAGTATTTTTTTTTTTTTTTTTTTGATCCATTGTGATGTACTTTTTGAGCCTAATGCCAATTAATCGATTAATTAATTAATTGAAGATATTTTGAACAAATTCTTACTTACGCTGTGGTAGATGCCATTCTCAATATTTTTTGTTCCGATTTGCACTTTTTGAAATTAAATTTCACTGCTGCAGATATGCATCACCGTTTGTTTACAAACACGGACTTTTCTAGAATAAGTTTTGAAAATATCTCAATGAAGATTTTGCCATTTGATGACAGATCAATTAAATGTTTATACGTACCCGTTTGAGTCACTTGGCGTAGATTTACTTGCGTAGTTTGAACTATATTAAGAATAGACTAATATGTCGTTAAAATTTGATGAGAAAGCCTATTCGGTGCAAAATATCAAAACAATTAAAAAGATCGCAGCAAAAAATCTAATGAGCAACAGGACGTTTTGAACTATCATTTGAGAAAAACTTCCTAATGCCATCTAGCGGTCATAACGAAATTTTTTTCTTCAAGCGAAATAATTATTTTCTCTTTCTCTTCAATGTTTCGGAATTCGATTGAAAGAGAAGAAAATTGGTTGAAGAGAAAGAGATTAGGAGAATTTCTTTTCTTGAAGACATTTTTGATATTTTTCTTTGAACACGGGAATTCGGTTGCAGGACAGTTTGGATGGCATTGAATATCCCATAATTTTCACATAATGTATGTTGGCCTTTCAAGACATTCATTGAATATGATTGCATGCATACCGTTACATTGTATAACGGATAAAGCTACTGTTACAACTGTAGATCTAAACTTCTGAACTCCAAGACAGTTTGGACGACCTAGCACAAAATTGAGCATTATTGAGCACAAAATCAATAAGAATACACTAAGTTGCTTCTATGATATCGCTTGGAAAAATTTAGGCATGAAAGGGCTAAACACACTTACTTAGTATTTCACAAGTCAATCAAAATAACATATTCTTATGAATTGATTTTTGGGAAGTAAATTTTTCTAAGGTTTATGTGGTTTTGTAGTGAATCTTCTGTAGAGATTGAGGAACTATACACCGATTTAAAATTACATTATTTTTGATACTTCATACAAATTTTTTTATTGGTGATCAAATTCTACAAAATCTCAAACATAGTCATTCGGCAAACCAGTTCAGTTAGGTTGTTAGTTGACCAATGTTGAATTCATAAATCTAATCGAATATCTTAAATTTTGAAAAAACTTCCAACCATTTCAGATAACGATCGACGAAGTGACGAGCAGTGCAACGTTTGCCAATGGAAGCAGCCAGGTGATCGAGCTAGAGGAGGAATTTTTCATCGGTGGATTTGATCATCGGAAGAAGCGTAAGGCCTTCCTGAAGGGAGCACGCGCTACGGAATCCAGCCTGAAGGGTTGCATTCGAGACATCGTGCTGGACGACCACACGGTTGGGTTTCCCAACTTCAAAGTCACCCAAGGAGTGACCGTCGACTGCGTTTGGATGTATCCCTGCATTGAGAAGCAGCCTTGCATTCCTTCCGGACAATGCCATCACCAGGGCATCAACGACTTCATTTGCTATTGTGACCAAGCGTTTTGCATCAAAGCGGACTACGCAGACAGCTACAAGATCTTTTCGCGATCGGATATGGTCATTGAGAAGGAGCTGATAATGGTCAGTCCTTTGGATGTGCTAGAAGGTGGGATTACCTTTCTTGCTCCGAAGCACATTGAAGTTCTTTTTGATTACACCAAGTTGGGCGTTCAGGAAGCTGGAGTAATTTTTCATGTCGTTCAACCACCGAAGCATGGCAAGATAACTATCCATTCGTACGGTGCTGAAGGCAACTCGTCGGCGACGCAGATGAAGTTTTTCTCGCACATAGATCTCACCACCGATAAGGTCAAATACACTCACAATGGAGCGGAGAACTCCAACGATCACATGACTATCGATATGAATTTGGTACCTTCTACCCGAAATACCCTCCCTAAATATCTCGAAGGGAAGCATCGCTTTGTTCTACATGTGAACGTTACCCCCGTGAATGACCCTCCGGTGTTGAAAATTGTCTCAAACTAAGCTCCTCCGCGTAACGCAAGGCATACCGAGGATAATTGGTCCGGACTTTCTTCAAGCGGAAGATTCAGACAGTGCTCCGGATGCGTTGATCTACACGGTACTGATGAATCCGAATGTAGCAGAAGCTCAACAGGGGCGCATTGAATTGGGAGGAAGAGCTGTAGCAACCTTCTCCCAATCGGATGTCAACGCTGGATTGGTGACATTTCTGATCAATAGCAGAGGGACGGATGACTACTTGGAGTTAAATGTTCAAGTATCCGACGGAATGGAAACCAGTCCAGCCAGCTTGATACGGGTTTCCGTGCTTCCTTTACAGCTTCGCATGATGAACAATACGGGCTTGGTGTTGATTCATAAGTCATCCGCGTTGATCACGCCACACAATTTGTCATTTGTGCCTAACTCTGACGAAGAGAATGTTGACATGAGGTGAGTGAAGTTCCTAACTAAAAGAGGTAAATTTACTGAAATCCTTGATGTTCACAGGTTCGATGTTGTACAGTCGCCTGCCTACGGCAGCCTTCAAAAGCTACGATCCGTTGATTCGTCATGGATCTCGGTAGACTCTTTCAGTAGTAATCAGCTGCTTCTAGGACAGATTCGGTATTTGCACTCATCAGATCTTCCAATTCATGACGAATTCAAGGTAAGCTCTGACATCCGAGTGTTGAATCCAACTTATTTTTCGCTTTTTTCTTTCTAGTTCACGGTAACCCTTGGACCCGTGACAACCCCGACGTACGACTTCCGCATTTCTTTCACCAAGTTGCGCATCGGCACTATCCGACAGAACAACATTTACACCAACACCAAGGATAACGTCATCCGTGCGGACTTCCTGTTCCATCAAACCACTCCGATTGCAACCTTTGCTCGGAACATCATCTACACCGTTGTGAGACCGCCCAAATTCGGCATTATCTACGTCGATGGTCATCCGGAATATGCCAAACCTGGTGACTCGTTCACGCAACAAGAAGTGGACAAAAATGTCATTAAGTACCGTACGTACCAATCGTCCTACGGCAACTTCATCGACACTTTTGAGTTCATCGTTTCCGTTCCGGAGTGCGAAGATGTTCAAGGGAAAATTGACTTCATCTACTCACCTCCGGATTACCTGGCGAAGCAGATCATCTACCAGAAGCGGGAAAAAGTTTATGTCCACGAAGGAAATAAAACTGCCCTTTCGAGGACCAACTTTGAAGTGCTATTCAACAAGTTCAACTCGTTAACGTTCAACCTAACGCACTTTCCCAAGCACGGATCACTCTGCAAGGTAAACCCTCGGACATTCGAGGCGAAGGAAATCTCGTCTTTTACTCTGCAGTACCTGTACCTGGGAGATATTCACTACTGCCATGATGACTCGGAGTCGACGGAGGATAACTTTCGGTTGTTGATTCTGTCGGATAATGAGACGGACTTCCAGTTTGTCTGTGAGATCCAGGTGGAGATAACACTGCTCAACGATAATGGGCCTTATCGGGTGTTTGACAAAGTGTTTCATATTGTGAGGGACGAAACGAAGCTGTTGACGTCTGGAGATTTGAAGTACGCCGATCCGGATATTGAAACGAGGAATTTGGACATTGAGTACAGGTCGGTGACGTGTACGAATGGGGAATTGCTGAGAAATGGGAAGTATGTGAACTTCTTTACACAAGAAGACCTTGGACAGCAGAAGGCTGCTGTTCCAGCACAATGGTACAGATCAGGGAAGATTGTCATTTATTGTGACGGATGGATTGTATGAAGTTCCAGGATCGCTGGAAATCGAAGCATCCGATCCGTTTCTTAAGATACGTGAAAGCAATGCGTCAATCGTTCAAGAAGGTCGTGCTGTGTTGTTGATGCTGAACGATTTAAACGTAGACACGAATTTGAATGCTAAACCGGAGGAGATCGAATATCGGGTGTTGAACGAACCTAGTAACGGTGTGCTGAAATTGTTTAGAAGCAGATTTAATGCTACGCAGTTAAACAAGTTAAACAATGCAACTACAACGATGAACTTCACCCAAGCGGACATTGTAGGGGAGCGGTTGGTTTATTGGAATAGGGATGTTGCTTCCATGGACAAGATCAAGTACCGAGTTACGACAAAAGGCGTATGGACGGAAGGAGAGATCATGGTTAGGATCTATCCACCAGCTTACTGGGAGCCACTGAGGATTCGACGCAATCAGACACTGTTTGTGGAAGAGTCTACAAGTGTGATCATATCCAGGGATATTTTGGAGGTAAAGGGATGTAGTTCATCGGCGAGGCGTTCGTAGTTCAAACATTTCTTGTTCTAGATCGTCCATCCCAACATCTCTCCGGGGGACATAACGTATCTTGTAACGACACAACCTCAACACGGGTACCTGGAGATCCAATCGATCACCTCTGATGACGAGTATAACTCCAAGGTGTTCGATCAGTCAACGATAAATTCGGAAAAGATGTTCTACATCCAAGCTGGGGTCAACCAATCGTCCGATTACTTTACGTTTGATGTGACCAATGGGATCACTTGGTTGCGAGACTTGATCATGCGCATTGTCATTATTCCGGAACACCTATACATTCGGACGAACGTGATCATCGTGGAAGAAGGTTTGATGTCCATTTTCATGCAATTTGTTTAACCAAAGAATGATAACACTGGTTGACAAAATCCGAAAAAAAAAGTCTTGAGACCTAGAGCTCCATGCCAATTTCTTTTAACTGGGGTTCCAAAACCACCGAAAATTGTATTTTGTCCTCCGGCGATTTGCATTTTTCCTTACAAACAGGCATCAATAATTGAAATTTTAATAGTTTTTGAAAAACACTCCAATAACTGCATCAACGTAAATGTCAATGTTCTAGCAGCTATTTCTTAGCCTTTAATAAGCTATTTTGCCAAGGAAAGCGTTCCAATCAGACTTCACAAGAAAAAGTTATGACAGTAGAAAGGCAGCATATTTTGTCAAAAAAACTGCAAAGTTCAATCAACCCCCGACTAACGCGGATCCTCTTGAGGAGGGTCTCGAGTGATATATGGGGTTTGACCCTCTAGGTTTTATCATAGAATATCACATGATCCACCGCATATAGAAAGTTACTTTTTTTTAGAAAGTTGTTCAGTATATCAAGGCCTTCAGGATACCTTAACTTACCAATCAGACCAAGGCCGGTGTGGCCTCTGTTGTACACAGAAGTTGTCTTCATTGTAATCGGTCATTCTTACGACATGCCCAGCCCATCGTAGTTGACCGATTTTCGCGATGTGTACGATGGGAGGTTCTCCCAGAAACTGATGCAATTCGTGGTTCATTCGCTTCCTTCGCGTTTCGTCTTCCATCTGCACTCCACTGTAGATCGTACGCCTTCAGGATGGTAAACTTAAAAGTTCAGAATGATCTCAGTACGCGGCGCTAATGTACAAGTTATATTACTGAATAGCCTGAATCTAAGCATCCTTGATATATAGGAAGTTGGCGTCTTCGACAAATATGCTTGAATAGCTAAAGCCTTTTTGTAAGCATTAGTTCAGAATTCGTTCGCTTCGTAGTACTAGTGTTCATGCGATATTTTTATATTACCGGCATCCTGAGATCTTGATTATTTCTGAATTTACTGTTAAAGTTATTCGGGAAACCATGACCTTCCAGGCGGTCGACCTAAAAGTTCAGAATCATGTCACTACGCTGCGCTATTATGTACGTAAAATTACCGAATAAAGCGGATCTCGAGACCCTTGATATAATGCAAAATGGCGTCTTCGGCAAATATGTTCAAGAGGTCAAGACCTTTCGGATGGTGTAAACATTCGTTCAGAACTCATTCGCTACGTAGCGTGAGAGTACATGTGCTCTATTTGTATTACCTGTATTGTGAGATATAGACCAACTATGAATTTACTGCCTGAACTTTTATTAATATTTTTATTTTTATTTTTTTATTTGTCTTTTTTTTTAAACGAGAGGCTTTAAATTGTTTGAGAATTCATTCGCCGCTATGAAAAGCTTTTAAATTTCAGCAATTAAACCTGAAATCTATAAGTATGTGATTATTCTAGCTTTTGCTCGCCTATTGTTGCTTAGAACCTCAAAGAGAGATGTACCGATTCGTAACCTTTTCCTAATATAATCGTTTTTCTACAATTTAATAGAATATGCTGATCCATTAATTTCCACATCATATGCTTCACACTTACCAGCTAAATTTGTTTTAAACAAGTAGCTCTTTGTTAGTCTTATGTGCCCTAGTCGACAACGCGTTAATGCTCTGTTCGCTTATCCCTGGATAAACAAAATGTCCATAAATTCTGTACGTTGGGTCAAAGGTCTTACGAAAGAAAAAAAAATGTATTTAGATGCATGCAAAAATCTCGACAGCAGGCAATACCTTGCAATTTTGAAGATATACAGTACTGAACAAAAGAATGTATACATTGGTAGTCATACAAAAAGGGTCATTTTTGACACGCTCTATGTCAGCTTTCAGATGATGGATTGAGCTGAAATTTTGATAGTAGCTCAGATGTTACTCCAATTTGGAATACGAACTGAACGGAGATACATGCAGTTTGAAATAAGCACCTGTTTTCCATGAAGTTCAAAGTGATGAAACTATGCGTGTGTACGCCAATTCAGCTGAAAATTACAAGATTAAACCTGTTGTTATTGAAATTTTGTTGGCAATCTGTTCAACTAAGATTATAAATTTTAAGAAAAGTTGTAGGTGTTTATAGAAATTTACATAATTTTTAAGTGCTAAAAATCAAATTGCTACTTCTCAGCGATCACAAAATCAAATTGGATTTAACATTCTCTACACAACAGGTCAAAAGAAGGGGAATATTGTGCATTGAACTACAGTTTAATATGAACAACAGCAGAGAAAATGAACATTGGTGCAACGTTGGCCGAATTTATAGGAAATTTGAAGTTTCCTAAGCTTTGTTAATTTTTATGAGGATTGTCGTAACTTTTCACTATTACTGTTGCTATGAAATAACAAGTGTGTAATACTTTTATAGCAATAGTTATGGAAAAATCTGCTACAAACATATGAAACAAAACATAATTTAAAATACTTTAAATTTCCTATAACTTTGGCCAATGTTACACCCATGTGTATTTTCTCAGCTGTTGTTGATATTAAATTCCAATGCCAAATATTCCTTAGCTATTAAACTGCTTAGCTATAAGATTGTGTAGAGAATGTTTCATCGAATTTGACTTTGTGGCGGCCTAGAAATAGCAATTTGAACATGAGCGCAATTTAAAGATAAACATAACTTTTCATAAAATTTATCATTTCAGTTGAATTTTTTTTCAACGAATTTTCAATGACAAAAGTCCCATCTTGAAAGTTTCAGCCAAATTCACGATTAGACGAAACTTTGAACTGTTTGCAAAACATGTGCTTATTTATAACTGCCTATATTTCAGTCCACTACCCGAGCAGGAAGAAATAACTTGATAACTGGCTTTGGTATTTAAGAGCTCAGATTAAGAGGTTAAATACCCGTGGATAATACCACAACAATGTTTTCACAATGTTATGCGAATACTCAATTGAGGTAAGACAATAACAAAATAGTACCTCTCAGGTATTCCCAGGAATCCGAAATAACAAGTTTTGTTGTTCGAGAGGCACTTTGCTTTCAATTCTTAGGTATTTTGTCTAGGTATTTTACCTCTTAATCTGAGCTCTTTAATACCAAGGCCAGTTATCAAGATCAAAATTAGGTATGCATATGTTGTTGTCTCCTGCTCGGGTAGTCAAGCTACTACTTGGTTTTTGACGCTCTTTGAATGAACTTTAGCGCGCTCTCAACTTTGTATACTAGAAGCACTTCCACAGTTATTAATTGAGAGCTTTCTATGCCATTACCATTTTTGCATTTTTGAAGTTTTCTGAAGAACTTCCCTGAAGTTCTCTGCCAAACTTCCCTGAAGTTCTCTGCCAAACTTCTCTGAAGTTCTCTGTAGAAATTCTGAAGTTCTCTGAAGTTCTCTGAAGAACTTTTCTGAAGTTCTCTGTAGAAATTCCCTGAAGTTCTCTGCAGAACTTCCCTGAAGTTCTCTGCAGAACTTCCCTGAAGTTCTCTGCAGAACTTCACTGAAGTTCTCTGCAGAACTTCCCTGAAATTCTCTGCAGAACTTCCCTAAAGTTCTCTGTAGAACTTCCTTGAAGTTCTCTGCAGAATTTACTAAAGTTCTCTGAAGAACTTCCCTAAAGTCTTCTGCAGAACTTCCCTGAAGTTCTCTGCAGAACTTCCCTAAAGTTCTCTGCAGAACTTCTCTGAAGTTCTCTGAAGAACTTCCATGACGTTCTCTGAAGAACTTCCATGACGTTCTCTGAAGAGTTTCCATGAAGTTCTCTGATGTTCTCTGCAGAAGTTCCCTGAAGTTCTCTGCAAAAATTCCCTAAAGTTTTCTGCAGAACTCCCCTGAAGTTCTCTGCAGAAATTCCCTGAAGTTCTCTGAAGAACTTCCCTGAAGTTCTCTGAAGAACTTCCCTGAAGTTCTCTGCAAAACTTCCCTGGAGTTCTCTTCAGAACTTTCCTAAAATTCTCTTCAGAACTTCCCTAAAGTTCTCTGCAGAACTTCCCTAAAGTTCTCTGCAGAACTTTACTGAAGTTCTCTGAAAAACTTCCATGACGATCTTTGAAGAACTTCCATGACGTTCTCTAAAGAACTTCCATGACGTTCTCTGAAGAACTTCCATGAAGTTCTCTGATGTTTCCTGCAGAAGTTCCCTGAAGTTCTTTGCAGAAATTCCCTGAAGTTTTCTGCAGAACTTCCCTGAAGTTCTTTGCAGAAATTCTCTGAAGTTCTCTTCAGAACTTCCCTAATGTTCGCTGCAGAAATTCCCTGAAGTTCTCTGCAGAACTCCTCTGAAGTTCGCAGCAAAACTTCCCTGAAGTTCTCTTCAGAACTTTCCTAAAATTCTCTTACGAACTTCCCTAAAGCTCTCTGCAGAACTTCCCTGAGTTCTCTGCAGAACTTCCCTGAAGTTCTCTGCAGAAATTCTCTGAAGTTCTGTTCAGAACTTCCCTGAATTCTCTGCAGAACTTCCCTGAAGTTCTCTGCAGAACTCCTCTGAAGTTCTCAGCAAAACGTCCCTGAAGTTCTCTTCAGAACTTCCCTAAAGTTCTCTGCAGAACTTCCCTAAAGTTCTCTGCAGAACTTCTCTGAAGTTCTCTGCAAAACTTCCCTGAAGTTCTCTGCAGAACTTAGCTGAAGTTCTCTGCAAAACTTCCCTGAAGTTCTCTTCAGAACTTCCCTGAAATTCTCTTCAGAACTTCCCTAAAGTTCTCTGCAGAACTACCCTAAAATTCTCTGCAGAACTTCACTAAAGTTCTCTGAAAAACTTCCATGACGTTCTCTGAAGAACTTCCATGACGTTTTCTGAAGAACTTCCCTGAACTTCGCTGCAAAACTTCCCTGTAGTTCTCTTCAGAACTTCCCTAAAATTCTCTGCAGGACTTCCCTGAAGTTCTCTGCAGAACTTCCCTGAAGTTCTCTGCAGAACTTCCCTAAAGTTCTCTGCAGAACTTCCCTAAAGTTCTCTGAAGAACTTCCCTGAAGTTCTCTGCAGAACTTCCCTGAAGTTCTCTGCAGAACTTCTCTGAAGTTCTTTGAAGAACTTCCATGAAGTTCTCTGCAAGAACTTCCATGACGTTCTCTGAAGAACTTCCATGAAGTTCTCTGATGTTCTCTGCAGAAGTTCCCTGAAGTTCTCTGCAGAAATCCCAGTTCTCTGAAGAACTTCCCTGAAGTTCTCTGCAGAACTTCCCTGAAGTTCTCTGCCAAACTTTTCTGAAGTTCTCTGTAGAAATTCCCTGAAGTTCTCTGCAGAACTTCCCTGAAGTTCTCTGCAGAACTTCCCTGAAGTTCTCTGCAGAACTTCACTGAAGTTCTCTGCAGAACTTCCCTGAAGTTCTCTGCAGAACTTCCTGAAGTTCTCTGCAGAACTTCCCTGAAATTCTCTGCAGAACTTCCCTGAAGTTCTCTGCAGAACTTCCCTGAAGTTCTCTGCAGAACTTCCTAAAGTTCTCTGCAGAACTTCTCTGAAGTTCTCTGAAGAACTTCCATGACGTTCTCTGAAGAACTTCCATGACGTTCTCTGAAGAGTTTCCATGAAGTTCTCTGATGTTCTCTGCAGAAGTTCCCTGAAGTTCTCTGCAAAAATTCTCTGAAGTTCTCTCCAGAACTTCCCTAATGTTCTCTGCAGAAATTCCCTGAAGTTCTCTGCAGAACTTCTCTGAAGTTCGCTGCAAAACTTCCCTGAAGTTCTCTTCAGAACTTTCCTGAAATTCTCTTCAGAACTTCCCTAAAGCTCTCTGCAGAACTTCCCTAAGTTCTCTGCAGAACTTCACTGAAGTTCTCTGAAAAACTTCCATGACGTTTTCTAAAGAACTTCCATGACGTTCTCTGAAGAACTTCCATGAAGTTCTCTGATGTTTCCTGTAAAAGTTCCCTGAACTTTTCTGAAGAAGTTCCCTGAAGTTCTCTGCAGAAATTCCCTGAAGTTTTCTGCTGAACTCCCCTGAAGTTCTCTGCAGAAATTCCCTGAAGTTCTCTGAAGAACTTTCCTGAAGTTCTCTGCAAAACTTCCCTGAAGTTCTCTTCAGAACTTCCCTGAAATTCTCTTCAGAACTTCCCTAAAGTTCTCTGCAGAACTACCCTAAAATTCTCTGCAGAACTTCACTAAAGTTCTCTGAAAAACTTCCATGACGTTCTCTGAAGAACTTCCATGACGTTTTCTGAAGAACTTCCCTGAACTTCGCTGCAAAACTTCCCTGTAGTTCTCTTCAGAACTTCCCTTAAACTCTCTGCAGAACTTCCCTAAAATTCTCTGTAGAACTTCCTTGAAGTTCTCTGCAGAATTTACTAAAGTTCTCTGAAGAACTTCCCTAAAGTCTTCTGCAGAACTTCCCTGAAGTTCTCTGCAGAACTTCCCTGAAGTTCTCTGCAGAACTTCTCTGAAGTTCTCTGAAGAACTTCCATGACGTTCTCTGAAGAACTTCCATGACGTTCTCTGAAGAGTTTCCATGAAGTTCTCTGATGTTCTCTGCAGAAGTTCCCTGAAGTTCTCTGCAAAAATTCCCTAAAGTTTTCTGAAGAACTTCCCTGAAGTTCTCTGCCAAACTTTCCTGAAGTTCTCTGCCAAACTTCTCTGAAGTTCTCTGTAGAAATTCCCTGAAGTTCTCTGCAGAACTTCCCTGAAGTTCTCTGCAGAACTTCCCTGAAGTTCTCTGCAGAACTTCCCTGAAGTTCTCTGCAGAACTTCCCTGAAGTTCTCTGCAGAACTTCACTGAAGTTCTCTGCAGAACTTCCCTGAAATTCTCTGCAGAACTTCCCTGAAATTTCTCTGGAGAACTTCCTTGAAGTACTCTGCAGAATTTACTAAAGTTCTCTGCAGAACTTCTCTGAAGTTCTCTGAAGAACTTCCATGACGTTCTCTGAAGAACTTCCATGACGTTCTCTGAAGAGTTTCCATGAAGTTCTCTGATGTTCTCTGCAGAAGTTCCCTGAAGTTCTCTGCAAAAATTCCCTAAAGTTCTCTGCAGAACTTCTCCTGAAGTTCTCTGCAGAAATTCCCTGAAGTTCTCTGAAGAACTTCCCTGAAGTTCTCTGCAGAACTTCCCTGAAGTTCTCTGCAAAACTTCCCTGGAGATCTCTTCAGAACTTTCCTAAAATTCTCTACAGAACTTCCCTAAAGTTCTCTGCAGAACTTCCCTAAAGTTCTCTGCAGAACTTCCCTGAAGTTCTCTGAAAACTTCCATGACGTTCTCTGAAGAACTTCCATGACGTTCTCTAAAGAACTTCCATGACGTTCTCTGAAGAACTTCCATGAAGTTCTCTGATGTTCTCTGCAGAAGTTCCCTGAAGTTCTCTGCAGAAATTCCCTGAAGTTCTCTGCAGAACTTCCCTGAAGTTCTCTGCAGAAATTCCCTGAAGTTCTCTTCAGAACTTCCCTAATGTTCGCTGCAGAAACTCCCTGAAGTTCTCTGCAGAACTTCTCTGAAGTTCGCAGCAAAACTTCCCTGAAGTTCTCTTCAGAACTTTCCTAAAATTCTCTTACGAACATCCCTAAAGTTCTCTGCAGAACTTCCCTGAGTTCTCTGCAGAAGTTCCCTGAAGTTCTCTGCAGAAATTCCCTGAAGTTCTCTCCAGAACTTCCCTAATGTTCGCTGCAGAAATTCCCTGAAGTTCTCTGCAGAACTCCTCTGAAGTTCGCTGCAAAACTTCCCTGAAGTTCTCTTCAGAACTTTCCTAAAGTTCTCTGCAGAACTTCCCTAAAGTTCTCTGCAGAACTTCCCTAAAGTTCTCTGCAGAACTTCACTGAAGTTCTCTGAAGAACTTCCATGACGTTCTCTAAAGAACTTCCATGACGTTCTCTGAAGAACTTCCATGAAGTTCCCTGATGTTGCCTGTAAAAGTTCCCTGAACTTTTTTGCAGAAGTTCCCTGAAGTTCTCTGCAAAACTTCCCTGAAGTTCTCTGCAGAACTTCCCTGAAGTTCTCTGCAGAACTTCCCTGAAGTTCTCTGCAGAACTACCCTAAAATTCTCTGCAGAACTTCCCTAAGTTCTCTGCAAAAACTTCCCTGAAGTTCTCTGAAGAACTTCCCTGACGTTCTCTGCAGAACTTCCCTGAAGTTCTCTGCAGAACTTCCCTGAAGTTCTCTTCAGAACTTCCCTAAAATTCTCTGCAGAACTTCACAGAAGTTCTCTGAAAAACTTCCATGACGTTCTCTGAAGAACTTCTATGGTGTTCTCTAAAGAACTTCCATGACGTTCTCTGTAGAACTTTCATGAAGTTCTCTGATGTTCTCTGCAGAAGTTCCCTGAAGTTCTCTGCAGAAATTTCCTTAGGTTCTCTGAAGAACTTCCATGACGTTCTCTGAAGAACTTCTATGAAGTTCTCTGAGGGACTTAGCCGAAGTTTTGTGAAGAACTTTTCTGGAGGACTAACCCGAAGTTGTCAGAAGAACGTTCCAAAAATACCTATGCTGGGGTAATCAGCCCCTTATGACCAGCGCCACGCAGTGACATATTTCTGAACTAGGAAGTCAAACGCCTGGAATACCATGGTTACCCGAAAACAATGAATTCAAACATGATCTAGATATCAAAGTACAGACATTACAAAAAGTTCACATTAAAACTAGCGCCACGTAGCGGACGAATTCTGATCTAATGTGTACACCATTCAAAAATCCCTGACCCCTCGAATATCTTTTTCAAAGATGCCATCTTGCTATATGTGTGGGTCCTCCCTTAGCTCAGTCGGTAAATGCGCAGCTACAAAGCAATACCATGTTGCAGGTGGCTGGGTTCGATTTCCGGTCTGGTCTAGGAATTTTTCGTTGTGGAAAATCTCTCGACTCCCTGGGCATAGGGTATGATTATACTTGCCACACAACCATACTAATGCAAAAATGGTACTTGGCATCGAAAGCTCTCAATTAACAACTTTGAAAGGAACACTAAGTTGAGAGTAAGCAATAAGCAAATTGTGAAAGCAATAAGCTTGAAAGTTACTAAAGAAAAAAAAATCTTGCTATATGTCAATAATTTCGAAGATCCGGATTATACAGTAAGTTTACATGAACACTAGCGCCACGTAGTTAAATAATTCTGAACTATTGAGTTGAGTGTCTGGAAGCTCATAATTTTACAACTAAGTTCCCTGAAAACAGTAAACTTATACACGATCTAGATTTACAAATACAGGTAATACACAAAGTTCACATGTACACTAGTGCCATGTAGCGGTCGAGCTATGAACTAAAGTTATCACCATCCAAAAGGCCTTAACCAACCAAACATCTTTGTCGAAGAAGCCAAGCTCCTATATGTCAAGGATCTCGAGATTCAGGTTATAAAGTAAGTTCACATGCACACTAGCACCGCGTAGTGAGATAATCCTGAACTTTTAAGTTTACGTTCCTGAAGGCCTGGATCTACTGAACAACTTTGCTCAAGAAAGTAACTTCCAATATACGAAGGATCACGAGATATGCTATGATGAAACAACAAAGGTCAATGCCCATATATTATTTGAGACCATCAATGGAATCCGCGCATTTCGGGGGGTTTACTGTACTTTGCTTTTTTTTTTTTGATAAAATATGCCCCCTTTCAACGGTCATAACTTTTTATGGTGAAGTCGGATCGACACATTTTCTTCTGCAAAGTTGTTTTTCAAAGTCTAAGAAGTTTCAAAAATATAACTCTGGAGCATTTACATTTAAGCTGGGGCAGTTATTAGAGTGGTTCTTAAAAGATATCAAAATTTCCTTTTTTGTTGCCAATTTGTGAAGAAAAATGCAAATCACATGAGATGGTTTTGGGAGCCAAGCTAACAGAAACTGCCAAGGAGCTCTTGGTCTAAAAATCTCTGCCAACCAGTGTAATCATTTGAATTTTATTTTAGGAAAAAGCGTCAAAATCCACCCATCCGATATGGTACCCTATTCCGAGTACTACACTGGTAAAATTCTGGAATATAAAATTCTAGAACATCCTCAGCATGGAAGTATAAAATCTGGGAAGTCCTCCAAGGTGAATCGTTTCACGCAGAAGCAGCTGGAGGCCGAGGTGATCACTTATGTGCACAATGGAAGTGAGAATTCCACTGACACCATTCGATTGGTGGCACTTGGCAGGAACAAAGAAAGCGTGCCCTTCAATCTGCAGATTCAAATTCTGCCGATCAACGATGAAGTTCCACAGGTGGTGACTAATACCGGAATGCACATGTGGATTGGTGGAAAGAGTATGATCCAAAGTTCGGATCTGAGTAAGTGTGTTGAATTTCTATCCTTAAGATCGTTTTGTTGATCGTGACTTCTTTTTTAGTGGTTCAAGATTACGACACACCTCCAGAGAACCTCACCTTCCACATCCAACAGATGATTGGAGGCTATGTGGCTATGAAGGACGCCTACAGCAAAAAACTTCATACGTTTACTCAGCAAGATATCAACTACAACTTGGTTTACTTCATCCATGACAGTAGCAACCAAAATGGAAAGATCGCGTTCTATGTAAGTGATGGACTGCACAACACTACGGAGCAAGTGTTACACATCGTTACCAACCCTGTAGCATTGGAGCTTGTGAAGAATGAAATTCTGCATGTCTTCCCTCTGACTAGAAAGCAGATTCTCCCGGAGCAGCTATTTTACAAGTGCTCCGATGACGATCGAGACGTGAAATACATTGTCACAATTCCTCCTCAGACGGGTAAATTGATCTTCGAGCACGTGGAGTACGGTTATATGAATGAAATCACTGAGTTCACGCAACATGATGTGGAAAATGGAAGAATTTTCTACGAGCATACGCATCACATGGTGGAACTGAAAACTAACGATTCGTTCTACTTCGACGTAACTGCCCCGTTGTCAAACAGCCTGGTAGATCAGATCTTCAACATTGACGTGTCTGTCTCATCTGGAGGTTTGTTGAGATTCCTCCCGGTTCCCCGAATCAACCTGGATGAAGGTGATTCCGGTCCAATCAAATTGGATTTATCCAAAGTGCTGGAGTACTTGGAAACTCGAGCAGGAATTCAAAACCCAGAGCTATTCATTGATGTTCATCCACCGGCTCATGGTACTGTAGAGCTGGAAGATTCGATTACGAGTTCCAACCGTTTCTCGCTGACCGATTTCTACGAGAACAAGGTGTTCTACAAGCATGATCACTCAGATACGCTGGAAGACAAAATAGCGCTGGCCGTTTACTTGGTTCCGGGGAATTTGTTCTTATGCAACATCACCATACCGGTGACGATCAATCCCGTAAACGATCAACCCTTCCATTTGGTGACGGCTGCTCCACATATCTCTGTAATCGAAGGCGAGAACCAAACGATCATTTCTTCCCAACTTCTCACGGAAGACGCTGATACGGATCCCAAGGATATTATCTACGACGTCATTAGTGGTCCAAACTTGGGCGTTTTGTTGAAAATCTCCGATGAGGGTTACCCTCAGGATATTATAACCTATGGCAATCAATTCACTCAAGCTGATATAAACGAGAATCGAATCATCTACACACATTCGGGCAATCCGCAGTCAACGACGTTCTACTTCAAGGTATCGGACGGAAAGTTCAAGCCGGCTTATGAAATATTTAACATCAAAGTGCTCCCAATTACGATCCTACCCGGATTCAACAGCCAATCGATCATGGTTCAACAAGGGACCAATCTTGGCGTATTGGAGCCAAAGCATGTATCTGTTGAGACGAATGTCCAGAAAAGTCGAATCGTGTACAACGTGACCAAGAATCCAATGGGAGGAATCATCATCTCCAACAACAAACCTGTTTTGAAGTTTACGCAGCGTCAACTGGACGATGGAAAAATCAACTACATGCAGACGGATATGACACGATCCAATGACAGCTTTCAATTGGATGCATTTATCCCGGACACAACGTCGGCTTGCCTGATCGAAGTGAACGTGATCGTTCAACCGTTCATCATAATCAATCCAATCACAATCACCCCCGGCGAGCGAATCAGACTGGGCTCGACGTTTATCTTCGATAATCCCGCTCAGTTGAAACTCAATCGATACAATCCGAAAATCACGATAACTCGCAGGCCAAAGTATGGCCGCTTACGAAAGATCGTTCGAAGCACGGGGCTGGACTACATTGAGCAACCAAGTGATAAAGATATTCTCACCTTTACCTACAAGGAACTGAAGAGTGGCGTAATTTACTACGTTGCTCGAAAGTTCAACCAGGATTTCCAATCCATCAACGATAACTTCGAGTACGTTCTTTCTACCAAAACTTCCCAGCCTGGTCAAGGCACCGTTCCAATTGAAATCTACTCTCCATCCCGAGGCTCTCACGGCAGTAATGACGTAGACATTGTAACGGCCGACAGTGGTCTTCCCCTAGAATACTTGATCGCTGCTTGCGCTGCTGCTGCCATCATCGTCATCCTCCTCATGACTATCATCCTGCTCAAGTGCCGTTCAAACAATTCCCACAAAGACCACCCGGACAAGGATCATCCCCCATCCCTTCCACGTCCACCGGACTTTATGACCCTCAACAACCGGATGTACACTCCGTCCGAGAACGAATCTCTCCCGGTGACTACGGCCTCGACTCCCCTTCCCATCATCAGCAGTATTCCACACTGCAAAGTCATCCCCATCGGATTGGACAATTCTCTGCAGTTGGATTCCGAAACCGAAGAGGACATGATGGACATGCATGGCGACCTGCTTCAGAACCCCAACAATTTGAACTATCCGTACGGAGATGAGGGTGACGAATGGAGTTCCAGCTGTGAAGTAGGCCCGGATGTGAACTACTCAACGATCGCCCAATCGCACCATCAGCAGCAAGCCCAACAGCAGCAACAGCAGCAACAGCTTCTGCCACAACAACAGTCAACTCTTCAGCAATCAAAGGCAAACCCTTTGCTGCGAAGAAATCAGTATTGGGTGTGAGGGTTCTGGGAAATTCTCATAATTTCTAGTTACTTAGAGAAATGCGAGCTTTTGTACAGGTTCCGTGTGATGTAGTACTTGAATTTCAATTGTCTTATACTTACTTAGTACTATCGTTTCATTTACTTAAAACCAATGATCTTATAATGATAGTGTTCAACAGATTTAAGATTCACTCTCCGCTTAGAAAATCAATATTTACAGGCTTGATAAAACCATGGATCGAATGACATTGCCATGCAATTTAGTGCGTATTGCCAATAATAGACTAAAGCAAATAATCGAATACCATAAAGCTAGTGCCATATGTGCGAATGATGTAAACGAATAAATGAGTGAGAAAGTTTGTCCTTAATAATGCCTTATTCGAGTTGAGTTTGTTTTAATACTTTTTCATCTGGCCAATACATATTTTTGTAAGGAACGATCTCGCCTCTCTTCTTCTGCATTCCGTGAATGATCTGAAATACTTCAATTCGGGAATGGAAGCTGCCGCCGTTGGTTCATCTTAGCTTCCACATACTCGTAGGTATTCTCCGTGGGCGTGATGGTCAGTCCACCGTTGTCGTAGGCATGGTTCATTCTCCAATCTTCGGCCGGGTAGCGTCCACTTATGGGCGTTGTGACGGTTTGTACCGATGCAGCTCCATCGGAACCCATATAGGTGCTGGGAGGGCCAATCGTTGACACCTGTGGCAATGGTGGAAGGCTGGTACTGTTGCTTCCGGATCGGGTGCTTAGTTTTGGACTCTTGGTATGCGGGTTTTCGTGGGTGTACTCCATCGAGGGTGGGTTGGATTTCTCCCGTGCTATAAGGCGCTTCAGAATGGACCAGGAGAAATGACTGCTTTTGCGACACCACCGAACGATGATTACCACCACCGTCAGGACTAGCAGGAGAAGGATGATGGCGAAAATGATGATCGTGGTGTAGAGGTTGTTCTCCAAGGTTGCGATTCTTTGCAGGATGAGGTAGTCTGAAATGGGAGTGGGATAATGGCAATGATTAATAAGCATGATCGAATATATGTATTATAATACAGTGCGGGAAATAAATATAACGACAAAATGATTTCAATGGTTTCATTCTCTCAGGAGTAAAAATAATTTCAATGGTTTCATTCTCTCAGGAGTAACTTGAGCAACAGGCATATCAATGAATATGTATTGACAGCACAAATGTTCGCGACCGTGTCCATGTCTCTGTGCAGTGTGTGTGTGTGTGTGTGTGTGTGTGTGTGTGTGTGTGTGTGTGTGTGTGTGTGTGTGTGTGTGTGTGTGTGTGTGTGTGTGTGTGTGTGTGTGTGTGTGTGTGACTAGATTCAATTGTTGATCAGGTCTTCAAAGACGAAATAAATATAAAGACGCAATTCACCGCCAGACTGTCTTTCCCCGTGGACGTGTTGTTGTTGCGTAGGACTTCAATTTTTTTTTTGCTTTCGTCGAAATTGGTACTGTTAGGAATAGGGGAACTGCTCCCATATTAATCTCATTGTTCCTATATTGATCCTACGATGAATCAAACAATTGGGCAGTTGAAGGATTAGTTAGTAATGTTTGTTGTAGTTATTTAACGTAAGCAAACATTATTAGAAAACGAAACCGAACCTTCAACTATGTTCACTATGTTTTTTGTTGTTGGATTTTCAGGAAAAATGCCGAGAAACAAGCGATTGACTGTATTTGAGCGAGGAAAAGTAACTATCCTCCATGAACAAAGTCAGACTCTTCGGGAAATTGGCAGAAAAATACGAAGGAGTAAGTATGTCGTGCATAATTACATACGGTTGGGTAAGAAATATGCCACTAAGAAGCGACTCGGACGTCCGTCTATTCTGACTCCGACGATGAAGAGGGAAATCAAACGACTTGCAGTTCATCAAAGGCTGTGTCCAAGTGCCATCTTCCTGTGTTCAAACGTCGGATTTGTCAGATTTTGAGTGAAAATCCCAGTATTTCCTTTAGGAAAACGGCACCTGCACCAAAACTTCTTGATCATCATAAGAAGGCCCGTTTTGCCTCTGTTGAAAAATACCAGTTCTGGGAAGAATGTGGTGTTCAGTGATAAAAATAAGTTCAAACTAGATAGGCCGCATGGTTTTAGCAGTCGCTGGTGTGATGAAACGCAAAACAGGCCAACTAAAGAAAAAAGGAATTTTGGTGGAGGTACCGTTATGATTTGGGCAGGATTTAGCGTATCTGCAAAGACACCCGTTTGTTTCATTTCAACACGGATGAACTCGGAAATGTATTGCCAGCTTCTGGAGGAAGTTCTTATTCCATTAGCTGACAATGAGATGGATGAGAACATGATCTTTCAACAGGATAACGCTTCTTGTCATGCATCGGCAGCAACATAAAACTTCTTGGACTTCCATAACATCCCTGTGCTAGAATGCCCGCAGTCCCGATTTAAATCCAATCGAGAATATTTGGGGCTTGCTTCCTCGCAAAGTTTATGGTCAAGGAAGAAAGTATGACACGGTGAAAGAATTTAAGTTAGCAATTCAGGATGAATGGTCTAGACTTGATCCGAATGAATTGAAATCGTTCATAAATTCTATGCCAAGACGTCTGCAATAGGTTATTTCTTAAAAGGGAAATGCTACACATTATTAATTTGTTATTTTCTTGAGTTGAAATTCGATAAATAAATGATGCTGTTGACATTTTTGATCTTGTCTTTATATTTATTTCCTATGAGAAAAAATAAACTTTTGGAAGGTTTTGAAATGACTCGTCTCAAAGGAAAAACTACTGATGATGAACTTTTAACTTGCTGCTGAGTATTGACAAGCATTTGGTTTACTCAGAAAAGAATGTAATACGAAAATTTTCAGAAAGTGCGCAACTAAGTTCACGCTATTTAGCAATAGATGGCGCAAGTAGTTAGTGCTGGTCGAATGTTGTACATCTCAGGCGTCATAAACCAAGCTCAAACCGCTTGGCCAAATCAGTGATTTTGGTTTAGTGTTATATATTTTGGTTGTTTGAAGATGTCTGATTTCGTGCCAAATAATCGTCATTTGCGGGAAGTGTTGATTTTCTTCTTTCATTCGAAGAAAACGGCGGCTGAAGCACATCGAGAGCTCCAAAAAGTTTACGGTGATGCTGCTCTGAGTGAAACAACGTGTCGTGATTGGTTTCGTCGCTTCAAAAACGGTGATTTCAGTGTTGATGATCGTCCGCGTGAAGGAAGGCCAAAAAACTTCTAAGACTCTGAATTTGAGGCATTGCTCGATGAGGATCCGTGTCAAACGCAAGAAGAGCTTGGTTCAGGATTAGGAGTTTCCCGCTTAGCCGTTTCTAAGCGATTGCATGCGTTGGGAATGATTCAAAATCAAGGAACTTGGGTTCCTTACGATTTGAAGCCAAGAGATGTTGAGCGTCGTTTTTTCGTCTGTGAACAACTGCTCCAGCGGCAAAAAAGGAAGAGTTTTCTACATCGCATTGTGACGGGTGACAAAAAATGGATTCATTACAGTAACCCAAAATGGAAACATTCATGGGGACTGTCCGGGCATGCTTCAACATCGTCGCCTAGGCCGAATATTCACGCTGCGAAGGTTATGCTGTGTATTTGGTGGGACCAAGTTGGTGTTATTTATTATGAGCTGTTGAAACCAAACGAAACCATTACCGGGGAACGGTATCGAACTCAATTGATGCGATTGATCCGAGCACTGCACGAAAAACGGCCACAATACGAGCACAGACACGAAAAAGTGATTCTTCAGCATGACAACGCTCGACCTCTCGTTGCGAAACCCGTGAAAACCTACTTGGAAATGCTCAAATGGGAAGTCCTACCCCACCCGCCATATTCTCCTGATATTGCACCGTCCGATTATTACTTGTTCCGTTCGATGGCACATGGTCTCACTGGTCAGCAATTCCACTCATATGATGACATCTCAAAATGGCTTGATTCTTGGATAGCATCAAAAGACGAACAGTTCTATCGAAATGGTATTCACGTTCTACCAGAAAGATGGGAAAAAGTCGTAGCTAGTGATGGGTAATACTTTGAATAATTCGTTTGTAACCTTTGTTTTCAAAATAAAGTTCCTTTTTCACCAAAAAACAGTGAGAACTTAGTTGCGCACCTAATAGAATTCTGACACTTAAGTTATTCTAACAAAGCACCTGTATTGATGTATTTGGCATGTTTGGGCATGGAATTATCTACAAAGCACACATTCAGTGCTTAAAAATTATCAATATGTTTTCTTCTAAACTCGGAGATTTTTCTAATCGTCGATAGTTAAAAAAGTAATCATATGTTTCATACACGGGGCTTACATGTCGCATGGTATAAAAACTATACTAACTGTTCAGGACGGCATGGGGTCAACCAAACCATTTTCAGTAGGACGATTGAGTGCTGAGTGACGATTGATCCAACCAACCTTGAAATGAACTTCACCTCGGAGCTCACTTCCTTTGTGGGGGAAAGTAAAATACGAAGTGCCCTGCCAGTCATTGCCATCCAGGGTGACATAGGTCTGGCCGTCCATCACCACCGCTACGTCCCGATCCACCGGGAAAATCGAGTTGACCATCTTATTCAGCCGCTACCGCTTCGTTATTACCAAACCAGTGGACGCAATGGTGCAATGACGCAGACGTGCAGCTCCGAAACCAGTGGACGCGACTTCCGCTTCCTGACATGTATGTTCATGTTCGCCAGGTACTTCTTCACTGTTTGGCCGATTGAACCGACCTCCCGACCAAGCGCACGCAGCGATGTAGCCACTTTTCCCTCGGTCTTCCACTACAGCATCCTTTGTAGCTTCTTGTCGCTCAGGGTCGTAGGCCGTCCGGAACCGGGCTTTCTTTCGATGCTCTGATTGTTGTCTAATAGTGCCAAGATGTTGTAGATACCGGAACGGGCGTATCCAGCGTCCACAAAGTGCCGCACGATGTCCGTTTTCGAAGCGGCGGGGTGCCGTTCTTTGAACGCGCACACTTCTGAACGGAGTTGCTTCACTGTTTTTGCCATCACGGTTAGAGTTCGACTGATAGAGCTATCAAATTTTGTCTGCTGTTTCATGGGTTACTATGATTGATGCTGCATGGGTAGTTTTGTTAGTGCGGGTGAAGGTAAACCCATGAAAATTCGGCAATTTTCGTCCATTTTATTTTTTTAATGTAAACGTTAGCTTCACAAACAGCTCGCTATTCCAATTTTGACAGGTCGTTTGCTCGATTGGAACCAGATTGACCCAACCATTTGTTCTCATTTTGATGTTTCTACTCTTTGATGCTCAAAGTTAGAGAAGTCGAACAATTTTCCCACCCTGTCTTTTCGGGTCTCTTGACTGAATCGGAAATCGATTTTTTACATCTGAATAATAAAACGGACTTATATTGATACGTGCGGTTAGGAATGCTTCAGCGCTAATTTCATGTTTGCTGTTGATTTTTAATGTTGAGAATAACATGGATGGAACACGTAAAATTTCCTTTTGTTTAATTGCAAGCCAAAGCAAACGTAAATAACGTTATTGTTTGCAATCTTTTATATAGCTTGCAACATTGTTGGTGATCTTCCAGAAAACAAACCAGATTTCAGCGATATCTGACTAAAATTTTTTTGAAAGATCCCATGCTTTTATGCCAAATCTAGTTTTTTTATTTATGTGCATTATACAACGCAAAAAATAAAACACCTTCTCATATGTCGTCTTTTAATTATGCCGATGATGAGAAGGCATAAGTAACGTTGCCAAAACCATCCAGGTTTATTAAGTTTTATTAAAGTTTTATGAAAGCCACTAGAAATCAATTTGGTTTTATTGTGGCACCAAAAGGTGCCAATAGGTTTCATATTTTAGTCAGGTTTATGAGAACCTAAACACATTGTTTACAAGGATCTTGAAACCTGGTTTTCTCAAATTACTTTTACTCTTATGAAAGGTTTTATTCCGACTTTATAAACTCGTAAAATGCTGTTGAAATGCCGTGTTACGACTCATTCATATTATCTTATTATGTTCAGTTGAAAATGCATTTTGAAACCATTTTGCTGTGGAGTTGTGGTCCGTTGGTAAAAGGCAACCTGTTGCAGGGCTTACCAGCTATTAACTCAAGCGTCCACTTGCTATCACGGGTCGATGAGGAAGATGACGAGAATCGTTCGTGACTTTCTTTCGTCGTTGCTTGTCTTGAGAGCATTCGGTAGCTCGGTTGTTGACACAGCTCCTATGCGAAGCCGAGTTTTGTTCGGATTCTATAGAGCACGTCTAACGTTACTATTCAATGGGTATTCATACGGCACATCGTGCCTACTTTGGACTCCGAAGGACGCTAAGATCGAACAAAGTTCGCCGAACTACAAAGTTAACCATCTACAAGACATCAATTACACACTTAGAAAATGTTACAGTATTCGGTAATTATTTACAGAACTTTCAACAGCTGAACATTCGGTAATCCGATTTAACGGATTTCGGTAAAATTTGACAAGTTCTGGTAATTTTTTTACCGGAGTACTGTCAAATTTCACCGAAATCCGTTCAGCTATTGAAAGTTCGGTAAAAAATTGCCGAATACTGTAAAATTTTCTAAGTGTGTAGACCAGTAGTTCTCTACGGCCACGAAACATGGACATTGCTGGTGGAGGACTGACGAGCCCTTGGAGTCTTTGAACGGAAGGTGCTGCATACGATCTACGGTGGAGTGCAGATGGAAGACGGAAGTAGAGGAGGCAAATGAACCACGAATTGCATCGGTCGTTGGGTGAACCTCCCATCGTACACATCGCAAAAATCGGTCGACTACGATGGGCTGGGCATGTCGGACGACATGCCCTGTGAAAATGGTTCTCGAAAACGAACCGACGGGTACAAGAAGAAGAGGCGCGCAACAAGCAAGGTGGATCGATCAAGTAAAAGGCGACCTGCGGACCCTCCGCAGACAGCGAGGCTGGCGAAGTACAGCCATGGACCGATTACAATGGAGACAACTTCTGTGTACAGCAGAGGCCATACCGGCCTTGGTCTGATTGGTAAAGTAAGGTCATACCGCACATTTTCCCCCAGTAAATTAAACGGCATAAAACGGCAAATTGGTATTGAGGGAAGTCACCAAATAACCAAATAATTTTATAGTAGTCATTGCGAATATAAATTAGCTCATTGAAATATAAGAAACAACTGAAATATGGAAAAATAAATGCACCAAATTTTAAATGTAATGCAAATGATCTGTAGATCGGAGACCAATTTCGACATTCTCTGAGATGACCTTATTGAATTCCATAATTTTTCAGGAAATTCATAATAAATTTATCGAATATATTTGTTTTAATTTTTTTTGTAAACTTGCATAATTTCCGAGGCGCATTAATTTTCAGCTCCTATCGTGCCAAAATTAACCATGAAACTAATTTTGCATATGATTTGGTGCACAATACGCTGTTAAAAAAAAACTCAATTTGTTTTGGATACTTTAACTAGAAAATGAGAAGAAAGATTGGTCATTTCCATTTAATTCCAACTACTTTTATTGCTTATCTTGACAGATCAAGTTCTGTCCAGTTAGAATCCCGAATCACTTATTGTGTTGCATCGGCACGCAAAGTGACCGCTGCAAGAATTCTTTTAGAGCGGTTTGTTTATACCACAGAAAGCGGTTTATACCAATTTCTGAGGTATAAATTTCACGGTGTTTCGTGCAGTGAGACAAAAGTTATTCCAGATGGAAGCCGAGAGGAGAGAAAAAAATCTGCACACCCACGTTGATAATCCAACGTGGTCCGCAATAAAAATCGCCAAAAACGTTGAAAATCGCCAAATCAACCGTGTATGATGTGCTCAAACGGTTCAGGGAGCGAAAAAGCGTGGACCGAGTGCCTCAAAGTAAGCGTCGTAGTGGAACATATGACCGCAAGCTGCACCAGAAGGTGTTGAGAACCGTCAGACCAAACCCTGGACTATCAGAAAATGAAATCGCACAAAAATACGCTGCTGCTCGTAGTACCGTTCGAAGAATTCATTTGCGAGCAGGATATCGTTCTTATCGAGCTAGCAAGCAACCAAACAGAACGTTGAAGCAAAGTTTCGTCACCAAAACTCGAGCTCGGAAATTGTACCAGCAGGTTTTGACGAAGTACCAAAGATGCCTGCTCATCGACGATGAAACCTACGTCAAAATGGATTTCGGATAGCTTCCTGGCCAAAAATTCTATATGGCACGAGGAGATGTTCCTGCGAAGTTTAAATTTGCACTTATGGACAAATTTGCCACAAAAAAAACTGATGATTTGGCTGCGGAGCAAAGACCAAAGTGTTCGTGACGAATAAGACGATGGACTCGAAGCTGTACAAGGAAGAATGTCTCAAAAACCGCGTACTACATTTTATTAAAGCCCATAAAGGTCCCGTGAAGTTTTGGCCAGATTTGGCGAGTTGCCACTACAGCCGGGAAGTCATCCAGTGGTACCGCAATAGTAACGTAGATTTCATCGATAAAAACATAAATCCACCCAACTGCCCGCAGTTCCGGCCCATCGAGTGATTTTGGGCAATAAAGAAGCGGAAGCTTAAGAAAAGTGGAAAAACGGCTCGGGACGCGACTCAGATGACCAAAATGTGGAACAAATGTGCCAAGGAAGCTGACTCCGGAGGTATGCAGCGTTTGATGGGAGGAATAGAGAAGAAAGTGCGTTGCGTTTTAAATGCTGGCCACTATTCTTCCGGTTCCGCAGCGACCGGAAGAATAGTGGCCAGCATTTACAAACGCAATCCTAACCTTTCCATCAGAGATATCGGAAACAAATTGGGAAAGCCCCACACAACAGTTCAAAGATCAAAGAAACGAGTCGGACTTCAAATCGAGATGATAAGCAAAACACAACAGCTAAAGGAAGAGTGCGTAAGTTTTACACGAGTTTGTTGACCAACTTTGATTGCGTCGTAATGGACGATGAAATATATGTCAAGGTTGATTTCAGGCAGCTCCCAAGAGTTTTATACGGCTACCAGAAAAAGAAAGGTTCAAGATAAGTTTAAGCAGAAAAAAATGTCAAAGCTCCCGAAAAAATACTTGGCAGGCGATTTGCACCTGTGGGCTAGAAAGAAAATGTTTCGTGACAACTGGCACTCTCAACCAAGATATTTATGTAAAGGAACGCTTGCAAAAAAGCTTATTGCCTATTTTAGTTGTTCCGTGCTGTTTTGGCCAGACCTCGCTTCTTGCCACTACGGAAAAATGGCTCAGGAGTGGTATACCGCTAATAGTGTGCAAATCGTACCAAAGGAGAAAACCCCTCCAAACTCGCTGGAACTGCGCCCAATTGAAAAAAAAATTTGAAACCTCAGGAGAACTAAAACAAAAACAGTTGGAAGTGAAAAACAGTGCTCTAGGTATAACTTATTAGGACTTTAGTTGTAAGTTGGTCCCTCTGACATGCCGCCGGTCATTTCGCCATATCGTTTGGAGCTCTTGGACCATCTGAGAAGCTACTGTTCTTACAGCGTCCAACATGACCCGTTCTTGGCACATCCTCTAGAAAAGGTTATCCGGAGCCATTGACCGACGTCATCTAAGCGAGGACATACGAAGAACACATATTCAGCGGTTTCCTCAACATCCATGAACCCAGGACACACGGAGGAGCTAGTGTGCCCGTACATATGCAGATAATGTCAAAAGCAACCGTGATCTGCCAGGATCTGTTTCAAGAGAAAGATTACTTCACCGTGTCGCCGACCGAACCATCAAGATACCTTCGAAATTAGTCAGTGGGTCCATTAACCTTTGGTCGGAGCTATTTCATTCCCTCTGCCACTTGACCATCGGCTCTAATGGTCTTATGAATACCTACTGTGCCTCGTTGGTCGAAATACTCTACATCCTCTTTAAAGAGGATGCCAATGGGCATCATCCCCGCTAAGACGCAGCCAACTCTTAGGCACATTAGCCTGTGCGTACTCTCAAGCTTGCCAAAGTAGCTCTTAGTACTCAAGGCGGTGGCCCACGCCAGCCCGCCATTCTCCCTTCTCCTCCGCCCCTCTCGCACACTCTTTCCCCCCCCCCTCCCCCTGCCCCCTCTCTTACTCCTCACTATATCACAAAATCATATCTTCCTATTTTATTAAACAATTCCCCCTCATTCAAACCCGCCAACACACACACCAAACACAACCCAATTATTTTCCCCTCTTTTTAATCTATAGATAAACCTTTTGGGCTTTACAATTCAAATAGCAATGGATAAAATTTACTTATTTTGGGTCTTACTTTCAAGTCCAATGGGTAAAATTTACCTAATGAATTATCGAAATAAATGTTAGAAATTTTCTTAACCATAAGGAATAGAATATATAAACATAACTACCTAATGATCATTTTTTTCAAGCAGAATATTAAAACACACGGACAAATAGTTAAATTGATCATTTTTTTCATTTGTTAATAAACAATAACACACCTCATAAATACGTTGGCAATCCATAAGTAATAGTGTTCTAACAATCTCCTTTCATTTGGGTTTCCGTAACCTAAGAGAATCGCAACGAACAAATAATGCGTTCGTAGTCGCCAACTAACAAATAAATGACAATCGTCAATACCGCCGACGGGTGTTACGATTTTCAACCAAAACTAAGTTGAAAATACTCAACCGTTCAATGCGCGAAGAGAACGGGATGGTTGAGTAGCTTCAACTTAAAATTGAGTTGTTTTGGTCTTCAAATCAAAATATAAACAAATTAGGTTTTGAAATACCAGTTTGCAATTGTCAATGATCCTGATTAAATTTTCAAACATTGTTGATAATATACATAGACCTATAAGCATATAACCAACAATATAACGAATAACGATGTTGTAATTCACGACACGACGGCAGGTGTGTGTCAATTAAATTTTTTAAAATTGGAGTAAAATATCGATTACTGACTAGATTGGTGAATTCTACCTACTTCAATTTTTTAATTCACCCAACTGGTAACCTCACTTGACAGAACTCAACGTTGAGTTTTTTTTACTTAATTTTGGGTACTTTTTTCTTAGCGTGTACAGCAAAAATCGATCATCATCGTCATTAATCATACGTGTTGCTTCATTCTCTTAGCCATCTGTCAAATTGCCAATGACTTTTTTCTTCAATGAACATTGTTTACATCGTCGAGAATTTTTGTTCAAGTGACTGCGTCTGCAATTCACGGAAAAAATATTAACATTGAATTTGAAGAGAAAATTTAATCCGGTATGTCTGCTGCTTCTGAGTGGTTTTATTTCTACGCGGAAAGCGAAACCGTGGCGTAGCTAAGTGCGTGAAGTGGTCAAAAGTAATTAAGTGTGAAGGCTCCAGCACAAGCGGAATGAAAACACATCTCAAAGGATTGCATAACATTATCCTGAAACGTGCTGCTTCTCCAGATGGAGCCGGTGATCAGCCGTCAACATCAACCTCAACCACAATAGACTTCTAACAAAAATCGGCGATTTATGAACGTGAATGTTCTTGACTGTAAGAAAACGTGAAACCTTGGACTGCGAAGAATAATAGAATCGATGGATGCAGAGCACAGTGTTACATTACATAATGTTGAAAGTGGCGCTCCAATTTATGTTGGAGCAATTATCAAATCATCAGAAATTGCCGCCAACTTATTCCATGCTCTCAAAGAACGAATCCAAAAGAGACGATCATTTTGCTTTTTTTTTAAAAAAAATCCAGCCATAAAGCAATCGATCAGAAACGATTATGGCATTTTCTTCAAGACATCCAGAGCTACTTTGATTACGCAAGCGGACGAGATCTTGAAGCGTCTAATCATTCCTGATGCGATCGTCGAAGCTGAGACAACGACCACACCTGACGATCGGTGCGAAGAATATGCCTCTATGGAACAACTCATGAAGAGACTGCAGCAGAGCAAAATACTTGCTTTGCCAGTGGCAACTACGTTGACGGCAGGATCCTTGCAAGCAATCAGTAAAGAATTCTCCTACTATGAATCTGAGGGAATTAAGGGCAAGTACTTCGACATTTGAAGAGAGACCAGAGTGTGGAGCAAGTACTTGACACTGATTTTTAACGCTGTTGGAACCATTCGTTCAACTGCGGTTGAACCAGAGAGGGCATTCTCAGCAGCTGGCAACATTGCCAACAAAATCCGATGCGGATTGGGAGATGAATCGCTCAGTATGTGATGTCTACTTAAGTTTCACTTTGCCCAGCTCAACAAGCACTGATTTTAACATTTGAAGTTTGTCAATAAAATTTATTTTTTATATATAAAATATATATAATATTGTTTTGCACCCACAAGCCCAAATCAAAAGTTTTTTTATATCTGAAATTTTCACAAATACTGGTATTTTACCGGTATTACCGGTATTGACTCCACCGAATATCGAATACCGTTATTTTTCAAAAATGGCCAATACCGACCTCCCTTGGCTACCTGCACTAATCGTCGCCCTTTGCTCTGATTTTTTGTTGTTGACCACAGTAATCTCCGTTTTGTGAAGAGCTAGCTCCAGTTTTCTGGAGCGCATCCATCCCTCCACTTAGTTGATGGAGTGTGTGACCGTCAATTTCACTTCTTCTATGGACTCTGCATAAGCCTCTAGGGTAATGTCGTCCACAAAGCCGACAATCTTTACCTCGTAAGGGAACTTCAATCGCAACACTTCGTCAATGTCGTCAAACCAACCCTGTGATGCTTTTGCCTGGTGGGACAGTGCACAGTCTTGTTGGAAGCAGTATAGTGCATTCTTGTAGTGTTTCTTGAAAAAGGGAAGCAAATCGTTCTTCGAAACATTATCGATGTAATATTTACTGATGATTTGAACACCAGGTTCAATGAACAGCAATGGAACCTTCAAAGTTTTGGAGAAACATCCGCAAACCATCGCCCCTGAAACATTCTGGAACCTTTGAACAGCTAGTTTATCACGAGGAATATCCCAATGATGTTCTGCATTCTTCCGATCATTTTGCTGGTTGTGGTGATCTAGCAGGAAGCAGGAACATTGTTTCGTTTGAAAACCGAATTTTATATCCGACAGCCAAGTTTTGGAGGCATTTTTCAAGAAGCGGTTTCTTTGTAGAGTTTGATGGTGCGAAAGATGAATCTTTCGTTTATTCCGAGTGGTTTCAATTTCTCTAAAATTTGATAACGTTTGCATTTAAAAAAATGGACGAAATTGCCGATTTTTCATGGGTTTAACTTCTCCCACACTGACAAAACTACCCATGCAGCATCAATCATAGTAACCCACGAGTCAGCAGACAACATTTTCCAGCTCTATCAGTCGAACTCTAACCGTGATGGCAAAAACAGTAAAGCAACTCCGTTCAGAAGTGTGCGCGTTCAAAGAACGGCATCCCGCCGCGTAAACGGATATTGTGCGACACTTTGTGAACGCCGGATACGCCCGTTCCGGCATCTACAACATCTTGGCACTATTAGACAACAATCAGAGCATCGAAAGAAAGCCCGGTTCCGGACGGCCGACGACCTTGAGCGACAAGAAGCTCCAAAGGATGCTGAAGAGAAAAACCGAGGGAAAAGTGGCTACATCGCTGCATGCGCTTGGCCGGGAGGTCGGTTCAACCGGCCAAACAGTGAAAAAGTACCTGGCGGACATGAACATACATGTCAGGAAGCGGAAGTCGCGTCCATTGGTTTCGGAGCTGCAGGCAATGACGCAGCGGCAGCGGCTGAATAAGATGGTCAAGTCGATTTTCCCGGCGAATCGCGACGTGGAGGTGGTGATGGACGATGAGACCTATCTCACCCTGGATGGCAACGACTGACTTCGTATTTTACTTCTCTCACGAAGGAAGTGAGCTCCGGGATGAAGTTCATTTCACACACCAAGTTCCCCAAGAAGGTGCTGCTGTGGCTGACAATCAGCGAGAAGGGGATGTTCTTTCACTCCGGACTAGCCGTGAACGGGGAAATATAGCACGAAATGCCTGCCGGAAATTGCGTCGTTCATCAAGAAATACCATAAGAGCGAAGACGCGGTGTTCTGGCGGGATCTGGCGTCGACCCTCTACTCGACGTGATCGTTGGTGGAGATGGAGCGGCTGAATATCGATGTGGTACCCAAGTCGGCGAACCCGCCCAACGTTCCCCAGTTGCGTCCCATCGAGAATTTCTGGGCCAACCTGAAGCGTTTGATCTACTCCAACTCTACTTTGTTGCGAAAAATGAGGAGGCGTTGGGAAATAAATAAAACGAAAAAAGAACTCAAAAACATGTGTACACGCATGTTTTCGTCCACCATGGTGAATGTTCCGGTTAACTGCCGGAAGGTCGCTCACAGGGGCGTACCTCTTTTTTTGCAAGTAAGCTTAAATAATTACCTTCCATGGGAAATTTATCAAAGTAATTAGGGAACGTCCATTAATTACGTCACGCAAAAATTGACTTTGTGTAACCCCCCCCCCCCCTTGTCACGGTTTTTGTATGGACCTTCAAATTTTTTTGTATGGATCGTCACGTTTTCTCGAACCCCCCTCCCCCCCTACTGCGTGACATAATTAATGGACCTTCCCTTATCTGTCTTAGCTTTTTTTTCACCATCCGTAAAAAGTCCATTTTTGTAATGCAAACGTTATCAAAAAGGGACAATGTTCTCCAGCATGCGAGCATGTTAGATTCTTTGTTAACAGAATATTATTCATTGCCCAGAATATTTCTCTTAAGTTAATTGGAGACAAATAGATAATGAAACAAACAAAACAAGAGTCAAATTAATTATTCAACGACAACTGCAGTTTAATTTTTCTTCTGTTTTACTCTCTTAACTCTAAGCTTCCTGAAGCAGAAAATGTTGAGCAGAACCACAAGCAACCCAACGCCAACTCCCACAATAACAACCACATCCAGCATCAAATACTGGATTGTCGAAAGGTTCACAGCGTTGGACTTTAAATGCTTCGCTCCTTTGTGGCGCATGGCGTACTCCATCCAGTAGATCGATTCGTTCAACGGATCCAGCTGCCGATCACGGAATATTGCGGAAATTTCCCTTGCTTTCTCCAAATATCTTCTGTTCTGAACCAGCTCCAGAATGTTCACCAGAAGCGAATCCTCACTGATATCCTTGAATGGCAGCTGTCGAGCATAGCCGCTTCGAACTCCTCGCGCTGCATTCCTCGGTTGATCGGCGAAAAACGGTATGAACAATGTAGGTACTCCATGGTGCATCGATTCAAATGTCCCGAACAAACCACCATGTGAAATGAATAGAACTACATTTTCATGAGCCAGGATGTCATTCTGGGGAGCCCACTTGCGAATCATCACATTGTCTGGAATGTCAGTAAGATCGTCGGTTTCGAACTTCCAAATCACCCGTTGTTTGAGTTTTGCAAATACGTTTAGTAGAATTGACCGTTTCTCCATGGGCATTTGAGAGCTTTGCAGATACGCTCCAAGAGAAAAATAAATAACTCCATGCTTGGCCTCATTCATAAACCGTTGTAGATCTTCCGGTAGGGTTTTCGATGGTTTGATGTGAGCACCGGCAATGTTCACTAGTCCGATCATCGTCGGACGAGGTTTAGCTAGTGTTGGATGACTGTTGACCAACATCACTGAGATAGATTTCTCCAATGATTGAACGGTTGGAAGGGGACCAAGATCACTGAATATTTCCTTCGCGAGTTTATCCTGCTCCGGAAGATAATGAAATTCCCGTCCGATGTAATCGACCGTTGAGAGAAGACCGTTGTACAATCGCTGAAAAACGTTCATCCGATCTTCGTAGTCGAGCAGCATGTGAGGAACGAAAGACCACGGGGTTAGCAGTCCCATTGCTCGGTCCATGTAGTCTGAATAGCCGATCGTGCTGATGGTCACAATCGGTGCCTTGAACTTGTGGGCAAACATAAGGAAACTTTCCTGGAAGAATTGTTCACAGACTATGAGATCGAAGTGAAGGTCTTGTCGTTTGATAAAGTTTTGAACATTTTTGCTCTCCAAAGCAAACCGGCTCGTTTCGAGCCCAAGACGCCAGTACAGTAATAGGTTTTTGAAATCATTTTGGTAGTCCTGAGAGCTATAAATTGCTGAAATCGGAACTGAAAAAATATGTCTTTACTCACTATTCTGAATTAAAAGGAAAACACAAATTCTCACATTTCTCTAGAATCGGATAGCTCGGATCAATCAGCACTTCAGAGTAGTTGGCGATTGGTTCGTCGAACTTGTAACTTGTGATAGCTGTAACTTTGTGTCCTCTCAGGGTCAGCTCTCGTATGAAGTGTTTGAACATGAGCCAATGGCTCGAACCGGGGAAAGGTATCAAGAACAGGACCCTGGAGGTACTGACCGTAGTAGTAGTCGCACAGAGTATGACGATCAGCAGCAGCACAGCGCAGGCCTTCGAAGTCATCTTCAACAATGCTCGGGACCAACTGATAGGGGATTGAAATTAGCGAGACATCCAACAGGACAGTGAACCGTTATCAGGAGGGTTATAACAACAAGAATGCGAGGACTGTGTGACATCGAGCGGCATGTGTTCGTTTTTGGAAATCTGCTATCGCATAATTCGCATAAATTTGCAAGGCATGTAAGTGATTGCAACTATGTTGCTTTGATACGCTAGAAAAATTTGCCTGTCCGCATTTAAGGATGAATTATACATTTAATTTTAGTGTGATCAATGAATTACGTTTCTTTTGAAGGTAGAGTCATTCTTTCCTATCCTGGTTCTTCCAAAAAGTGTTGTGTTTTTAATTTAGACGTTGTAATATAGCGTTCACACCAAAATCCGGACATACAAAAAATATTTTCGAAAAACAACAGCATGTTTTTTATTCAAATTATTAATTTCATTTTATAGATAAATGTGATACTCAACACAACTGAAAATAGATTTATATGGATTTATTTCTTTCTTTTTTACTCCTTTCATCAATCTTTGCACGGTGTCCTTGTCAATTTTCTTCGAAGCAGTAAGCCACTTAGAACGAAATTCTTGAATCGTTTTACCGATTTTTGTTGCTTTGCGTTACGATCTGGATATGTTTGAGCTTAGAATGATCTCAAACAAACCTTAGACTTCACTTTTTGCACAAAACCGGTCGACATTTGCACTTTTTTCGCAACTGTCCGTGTTGACACCTTCGGGTTTGCCTGAAAAGCAGCAAGGACTCTTTTCTCCTTCCTTGTGTTGCTTTGTCCATGTTCACCACCACCTCCAGCTTTCCTTTCGACAGTAAGACTCTCTTTATAACGTTTAATCACATCTGCAACAGTTGATTTTGCCACATTTAACGATTTTTCGATGAATCAAACGGTAGAATTGGGATTTTCCAAATATTTGTGCAAGATAAATTTCCTGCGTTCTTGTTCAGACGGCGACATCTTGAATTTGTCTATGTATTGGTTATGTACATAACAAGTTTCACTCCATTTCTTAGTGATTTAACTAATAAACAAGATTAATACATTGTGCGGATTTTGGTGTGTACGGCCTTTATTTAAAAAATATATTATTGAAAAAACTCATGTCTGCTCTCAAGAAAGATACAAGCAACATTCATCTTTCTAGAAATTCAAATATTTAGATTCCAAGTGATCATAAGTTAATTTAATGTTCTGGTCGTGGGCATGGGATTGAGTTTAAGAGAGTCTCCATTATCGATATTTTAAGCCACATGCTGGTGCATCAGATTGTGCATTCTAATTTGTTCAGGGATAAGATCAAACTCATGACTGTGGCATGAGAGGTATGAATGCAATTTGGATGTAAGCTGTTGCGGTGGACGAGACAGCTGGTAGATTTCGCGACGTCTGTATAGCACACTCGGTTTTATTTATAGTTTACTTTAAGCTGCAAATGATTATTTTAATCACCAACTAATGGAAACAATATAACAATTTGACCTAAGGTTTGAGTCCATATTTTAACATGTTTGATCACTTTCTTTCCGTCTATCCACAAGCAATTTGATTAATTATAAAAACAGTTCAATATAATTCACAATAGTAATTTTTTTAACTATTTTTTGTTGATGTATTAAAAATAGTATCGCTTTTGAGTCTGTAGTCTACAAAAGATTGAGCCTCGTGCGCGTTAACAGCTATTGATAACTGTTTTGTATTATTTTTAAACAAATAGAAAGCTTATGCAGTTTGAGGGATTCTTTGGACCAGTAGTGAGCCGTCTGGTTGAATGTTAGAACTGTCTTGAAAATGCGGTCGTTGCACATAGTTTTTGAACTAAGCGGGATTTCAACTACTGGCAATGTCCTAGATTTTGTCGGCCTTTTTGATCACTGGGCTATGCCCATGAAAATTTGAAGTTGAAATCAACGGCATTTTTAGCTAGAGAATGAGAATAATGATTAGTAATTTCAATTTAATTCCAACTACCTTTATTACTTATCTTGACAGATACGCGTATTTTGTCTACAATGTGCACACAGAAAAAAATGAAATTTTAATAGGCGCGAGTTTTATCGCACTAATTTTTGCCAAACCTAGTGTTCCTTTAATGTGCATTAGATAACGCAGTAAATTGCATGTTTCTTTCAAACTGTGCAGACTTCTTCAGTGTCGACTGAAAGAAATCTTCGCCACTTGCCGTATAGCTAACATTTTTGGATAACCTATCCTGAGTCAAATACAAAAAGTATACTTAATATCTACCTCGCCTTACTCTGGTCTCTCTTCAATTGTCGAATCCACCTCGCCTTTTCCTTATACCTTACCTAATTCTTTTGTAGCAGCGGGTATTCCACAGTGTCGGCTTTGTTGTCGTTTAGGTACTAAACGACAGGCCCAAAAATACCTGTCATTCGCGATTCAATAAGTTAAAAAAGTCCATTAATGGTTGCTTTATAGAACTTTTATTAGAACTTCAAAGATACTGGATTATATGGTTACATTTCTACAGTTCGAATGCAATCTCGAACCTTCCTCCTGATGGGGCCCATCAACGCCCGCACAGTGGAAACGGACACGGAATCAGCGCATTTCTTCCATTTTGCCGGCATTTACTGGACGTCCTTGACTGCCCGGCCGCTTCGTCGAAGTCGCTGCTTTGAAATTGCCCAGTATTTTCCGATTGATTGAATTTCCGGGCGATCCGGAGGTATAATTAGCTTGGGGACAAAATCGACCACGTTGGCAGCATCCCAAGTAGCACACTACGACCATAATTAGTTTTAATAACTGGATTATGACTTAGCAAGTCATATATATGTTATCTCAACCGAATGGCAACAAGTGTGCTACTAGGGATACCACTCCAGAACCACCTTGGAGTAGTGGCAGCCGGCCAAAAGATGATTTTGCTCCTATGCTTGCGGATGAACGGCAATACACGCTTTTTCATGTATGATGTAAACTTGGGATTTCACCGTCGAGGATGTGACGAATGGTTCCGTTTTCATGCCACAACTGCGAATTGCTCGCATGGCCTTCTTCGCGAACTTGTTGGCAAACACGAACTTGAATCTTCCTGGCACATCCCCACGTCCAGTCGCGATGTAAAACTTTTGACCGGGAAGCTGCTTAAAATCGAGTTTGACGTATGTTTCGTCATCGATCAAAGTGCAGCCCTTGTGTTTCGTCAAAACACTGTCGTACAAGAGCCTTGCACGCTTTTCGGCCACGGAATTCTGCCTTATGTGCCGGCATGGATTTTTACTGGCTTTGTACGACTTGCATCCTACCAAAAAATCTTTCGCCAAACATAAACCGGACCAAACAGTAGTTGATACTCTCGGGAAATTCATGCGAAAAAGATAAACCATTTTAATCACATGTAATGCAAATTTTAGATCCTGTGTGACCTATGCGTTTATTATTGCTGTTTATTGTTCATTTCAATACATGTGGCGAACTCAAACGCTGTAAATAGATAATTTAAACATCAACCGAATCTGCTTATGAACTTGTAATCACGGACCTGACGATACCAATTTTAATCCGTTTATTTGCAAATTTCATACCCTTTATAACCTTCATTGCTTCACCAAACGACTCATTACGTAACAAACATGCACCATATCCTTACTAACATACCCTGGCTAGTGGAGCTAGTTGGTCAATTTGATAACCATACAAAGAACACATAACAGAGCAGTTCCAGGCGAAACTGGCCATAAAATGTCGAAATTTGACACGAGCCGTTTGGATTTGGAAGAAATTTCGCAAACATATTCAGTAAAACAGAGTACACTGATAGGCAAAATAAAGTGCCCACTTCGTTTTTTTCAATTTCTCTCATTTACTTGGTTCAAATTAAAGTAAATACATTGTATTTTTTTTATTATCTTATTTTTTATATTCTTTTTAAGTTTCACTTATGGAATACTGAAAAAAAAGGAGTTTTACTTAAAGAAAAAAAAAATCAATTTGTGTTGAAAAAAAAAAACAGTGACAAAATAAAGTGCCCACATCATTTAGGCTACAGAAAACATAAATTAAAGTAAAATAAAAGCATTTCAATAATTGATGTGTCCTCCTTTGGCCTTGAGAATCTCATGCAGGCGCTTCGACATGCTGTCGACCAGGTTCTTTAGGTGCGGTGGATCTAGCTCTTCCCAGGCGCGCTCCAGGGCTTCAAAATATTTATTTTTATTGGTAACACCAGTTTTGTCAACCCTGGCATCGAGAATCGCCCACAAATTCTCGATGGGATCGAGGTCCGGGCTTTGTGGAGGCCATTCCAGCGGTTTGATCCGACAAGACCGGAAGAAAGACTTGGTCTTCTTGGCATTATGCTTCGGGTCGTTGTCCTGCTGGAATACGAACTTCTCTTCAAGGCCCGTCCGGATCAGCGAAACCTCTAGATTTTCTCGCAGGATGTTGATGTAAGAATCTGCCGTCATTATCCCGTCGATTTTCACAATGCTTCCCACTCCACCCCACGAAAAACACCCCCAGACCATCACATTTCCTCCTCCATGCTTCATCGTGCCTTGGATGTGGCGCTCCTGAAGCTCCTCTCCCGATCTGCACCAAACACGAACCCACCGCTTTCGGTTAAACAGCTCGAATTTTGATTCGTCTGTCCAGAGAACCGTTTTCCAGAACTCTAGGGGCTTATCAGCATGCTCCTTAGCAAACTTAAGCCGTTTGGCTTTGTTTGCCTTGCTGATAAATGGGCGCTTCCGGGCAAGTTTGCTATTCAACCCCTGTGCTACGAGACGGCAACGAACAGTTCGAACGGAAACTGATAACTGAAGGGTATCCTGGATCTCGCGGACAGTTACCTTCGAGTTCTTCTTGACTTCGCGCATGATCTTGGTGTCCGTTCTCGCATCCGTTTTCCGCTTCCTGCCTCTGCCAGGGCGATCCACCACTGATCCAAACGTTTTAAGCTTCAGAAGAATTTTGCCAACCGCTGCCTTACTGATACTGTACTTCTTAGCGACAGCCCGGTGCGATTCACCGTTTTGCACATCACGAACGACCAATTTTCGGATACACAAGGGAATTGCTTTCGAAAGCACTGCGTTCTCCAATTTTTTTTTCAATTGAATCAAATGCGATCACGTATACAAATGCACCAGGTTGAGCCGTTTGCTTCAAAACATGTCAAAATATCAAAACATAAACAATCGAGGTGTTCCAATGGAAACTTATCGAAACCATATCGATTTTTGAAGTTTACACTTTATTTTGTCACTGTTTTTTTTTTTCAACACAAATTGATTTTGTTTTTCTTTAAGTAAAACTCCTTTTTTTCAGTATTCCATAAGTGAAACTTAACAAGAATATAAAAAAATAAGATAATAAAAAAAAATACAGTGTGTTTACTTTAATTTGAACCAAGTAAATGAGAGAAATTGAAAAAACGATGAGGTGGGCACTTTATTTTGCCTATCAATGTATTTTTACGCACAAATATATTTTTTTCTCACGCAAGAAAAACATAAAAAGAGGGTATTTTTTTTTTAAAACAAAAATTTAAAAAAAAAACATCAGAAAGAGAATGCTTCATAGAAAAAAAAACCCGCCGAAGAAAAAGAAGGAGGAAAAAAGAACCCCAAAGGAAAAAGGCCGGATTAAATCCTACCAACCGAAAAAAAAGGCCCACCTGCTTCCAACAAAAAAATTCCATTAATTCTTTTATCTGAAAAATATAAAAACCATATGAGTTTAAGGCCTAATTGATAGAGCCTAGAACATCCTGAATATGAAGACGTTCAAGATGTTCAAATAAATGACTTATTAATAGTGTAAAGCGCTGTTTTAGAATATTGTACATCCGGCCAGAAGATTGTTGGGACGTTGTGGGCCTTCAGGAGAGGAAGCAGCCGCTTCTGGAGGCACTCTTTTATGTACACCTGTCCGTTCATCGTGTCCTGGGTCACGAAAGGTGCACTTCGCTTCCCGCACGTGCAGATGGCTTGCCAAACCAGGAATTTCTTCGCAAATTTGGACATCTTCTGAGTGCGGACATGCTCCGGAACGCTGAACTTATCCTTGGCCGTAAAAAACAGGTTGCCGGGGATCTGTTTGAAGTCGGCCTTCACATATGTTTCGTCGTCCATGATGCAGCATTCAACTTTCGTCAGCATGTTGAGGTACAACTTCCTGGCACGGGTTTTGGCGGACTTGTTCTGCTTCTCGTCGCGATTAGGGGCCTTTTGTACCTTGAACGTTCGAAGCCCAGCCTTAGTTTTGGCCTTCTGGACAAAACTTCGGCTTAGGTGCAGCTTCTTAGCCACATCCCGAACGGAGGCGTTCGGATTTCGGTTGAAGGCCCCAACTACGCGGTTGTGATTTTTGGTGTTGTACGGAATACTTTTTCCTTCACTTTTGGGCTTCCGATCGGTGGTCAACCGTTCCTCGAACCGCTTAATCACTCGCGACACCGTGGAATTCGCGATTCCCAACGTTTTAGCGATGGAACGATGCGAGAGATCCTTGTTCTCGTGATGAATGCGCAAGATTTTATCACACACGAGCTGTTCTTTCGACTCCATTTCCGCGAGTTTTGATCACAGGACTTTAAAACTTGCAGGATGTAAATAATGCACTATGAACTAAATTTACCCAAATTATCATTAAATTCTACCCAACGGTTAAAAAGTAAGAGCAATTTCATAGTGTGGAAATTTCATCGTGGACACCCTTTATGCAGAATTATTAAAATTTCGTTGATAAACGTTAAATATTTTTCTATCTTTCTGGGATGTTCTAGGTAATCAAAACTGTCCTTGAGTTCAGAACTTAAGATCAACAGTAGTAACTACAGCTTTTTGGGCTAAATATACAAAGTTCCGCTACGTATTCAACCACATTTAGTGAATATTTACGAAAGAAAAAAAAAAAAAGTAACAATATGTATTTGACCAAATTAAGTGAGTCTTTTTGAAAGTCAACCGCTATAATGAGATATCTTGGGATGTTCAGGTTCTTTCGAACTATCCTTGAGTTCAGAACATGAGATCTACAGTTGTATCAGTAGGTGTTTGGAGTAGGGGGGCATTATGTATTTAACAATATTGATTCAATAGCGTGGAAGAGAAACGGACAATCTTGGGATATTCTAGGTACTCCAAACTGTCTTTGAATTCAAAACATGAGATCTACAGTTGTAACAGTAGTTATTTGAGCTACATATGGTGCCCATCTGTATTCAAACATGTTCAATGATTTTTTTTAAGGTCAACAGTCAATACTTTAAAACTTTATAACATTGAGATCCTCTAGGTAATCCAAACATTCCTGGAGTTCAGAACTTTAAATATACGGTAGTAACATTCGTTTTTTGGACTATACAAAGTTACGTCACGCATTCAAGTATATTCAGTGTATATTTTCGAACGTAAAAATTCACAAGAAGATAATCTTGGGATGGTCTGAGTCATCCAAATTGTCTTGGAATCCAGAGCTTAAGATGTACGGTAGTAACAGTAAATTTTAGACAATACAAAGCTACAATTAATATCCAATTAATATTTAAAAGTCAAGATACATTATAACATAATGGCATATTCTACAACATAACATAATGGCATATTCTTGGTCATCCAAACTATCTTTGAGATCAGAACATAGGACCTACAGTTGTGACAAAAGCTTTCTGTGCTACGAAATGCTACGATGTGCATTGAAACATATTAATTGAATATTTGAAAGAAAAACAGACATTATGAGATAATCTTCGGATGTTTTAGGTTACCCAAACTTTACTGGAATTTAAAACTTAGAATCTACAGGTGAAGATTTAACGTATTGAATTATAGCTTAACATCTTCAGCTTCTTGGACTAAACAAAGTAACAATGTGTATTTGACCGAATTTAGTGCGTCTTTTGGCAGGTCAACCGATATAATTAGATATCTTGGGATGTTCAGGTTCATAAAAACTGACCTTGAGCTCAGAACTTAAGATATACAGTAGTAACCGTAGCCTTTTGGGCCGTACAAAGCAACGATAAATATTCAAACATATTCAACAGACATCATAGGATAACCTTGTTAAAGCTTGATTCAGAGTAAATCTGGACGCACGGTTTATTTTTTTTTCCCTGGTGGTTGGAACAAAAAACGTTTGACAGACATTTGTTGATGTTTTATTAACAAAAAAATTGGTGAATTTTTTTTTCGATTGGTCGACGCATCTCGAAATTACGGTTCATGGAACTTGAGAAAAGAAAATTAATTGTGCACAAACATCTAGAGAATCCTTCGTGGTCTGGATAGAGCACAGTGCATCTGGCATAAACGTGGCACTAGGGACAAAGAGCTGAGCAGAAAGGTGTTGAGGTACGTGAAAGGCAACCAAGGTGTCTCCATACGTGATTTGGCAAAGAAATACGATTCCAACTTTTCCAACGTGCGTAACATCTTTTCGAGAGAAGGATATAAGTCTTTTTGTGCCAGTAAACTCCGAATCGCTCCCTGAAACATAATTTAGTGGCCAAGAAGCGAGCGCGATTACTATACAAACGAGCTTTGACGAAATTTGATGGCTGTATTTTAATGGATGACGAAACATATGTCAAAATGGATTATAAACAAATCCCCGGACGAAAATTTAGCCTGGCAACTGGTCGTGGGGATGTCCCTTCTAGGTATAAATTTGTTTTTCCTGATAAGTTTGCTCGGAAACAAATGATTTGGCAAAGAATCTGCAGTTGTGGCCTTAAAACCAAGGTTTTCATCACATCTCACACAATGACGTCGAAGGTTTACATTAAAGAGTGTCTGAAAAATCAGATTTTACGCTTCATTCGGCAACACAAGACCAACGTTATGTTTTGGCTGGATCTAGCCAGCTGCCACTACTCTAAGGAGGTTCTAGAATGGTATGCTGCAAACAATGGTAATTTTGTCACCTAAGAGATTAATCCTCCAAATTGCCCTGAGTTCAGACCGATCGAAAAATATTGGGCGATTGTCAAGCGAAAACTTTGAGGATGCGCTAAAGAAGTGACAAACTCACAACAAATGCGTTTAAAGTGGAATAAGTTCGCCGGCACAGTGTCACTAGCGACTGTGCAGATCATGATGGCATCGATCACAGGTAAAGTGCGAGAGTTCGTTAGAAACGGTGAAATGTTATAACTTTTTATATATCGTTTGAAATCTGAATAAATACCCTTTTGTTTGACGTTTTGATCAACCGTGTATGTTGTTTAATTCTGGAGTTATGATCACGTGAATGCGTCCAAATTTACTTTGAATCGGGCTTTAGTTTCAGTTCATTCAAACTTTCCTTCAAAACCTAAGGTCTACAATTGTAACAATTGCCCTATGGGCTATACAAAGTTAGTTTGTTTGGTATATAATATCCCAAGATTTACTCATAACGTCAGCTGGTCTTCCAGAACATTTATTGAATATGTTTAAATACATATCATTACATTGTATAGCAGATTTAACTACTGTTACAACTGCAGATCTTAAGTTTTGATCTACTGGGCAGTTTGGACGACCAAGAACCTAACAAAAAAAAATCCACTTTTTTCAATCTTCTCTACGTTTGAGCACCAAATCAATCAGAATTCACCAAATTACTTGCATAACTTAGGCCTGAAAGGGTTAATTCAAAGAACATTGCATTGTACCATCTAAATCGCTTACATTTGGTATCGTAGCCCTTCGTAATCATTTTGAAAAACCCAATGGGGCTGTACACCTTGTAGTTTTTTTTGCATGAAAAAATCATAATTAAAACTTAATATTCATATTCCGAAAATATGTTATTTTAAATTTTGATGGCAAAAATTGGACAAAACCCCATTGTTTTAAAAGTAAGAACAACATGGACAGAAAATTGTTAAACAGTTTTCCTAAAAGCAACTTTGAGAAGATTTTCATAAAATTAGGTGATAATCATCAAAAGTACTTTTCAATGATTCTACATCAAATTTCTGATCGAAATGTGTTTAATAATGATATCCCTAGAGGTAACCGTTTTCGAAATATTTTGAAATCAATTTCATGAGTGGCTAAAAACATAAGAAACACGCCATTTTCATAACTTATTCGAGATGGTCCATCAACAAAACTTTGTTTGTTTCAACGAGCATGTATATTGCACCAACTTTTTCAGTGACTTTCACACGATTGGACTAATAATGTGAAAGTTATAGGAGATTAGTTTATCATTATTGCCCCCCCTTTCCTCCAATTTTTTTAAACACAAAAAAAACACACCCCAAAAAAAAAAAATAATACCAAAATTATTATCAATAAAGTAACACTTTTTTCCTACATATATTATATTCTTTCCCCTCTTTTTTTTCCCCCCCACACAAAAAAACCCCTTCCCCCCCCCCACACAAGTCATACCCCCCCCCCCGCCCCCACCTTTTTTTTTTTTTTTTTTTTCTTTTTTTTCGTACAAATAATCCACTCGGTTTCTCAGCCATTTTTATTTTTTTTTATATTTTGAACATAAAACTATATTTTGCGTCTATTTAGTTGTTACAGAATAAATAAAATTTAAAATTGTCTACTCCTATTTCATTTTCTGGTATATCAATACAGTAGCTCAAGAAAAGTCCTAGAGATTTAATTATCGATTGTTTGCTGTTGCGACTGATATTTTTGAGGGTGGGATGAATATATTCTTCAGGCTCCAGGCAACGTAAACTAGGCTCTTGTGTTATAATCTGCCTCCGTTGAAACCTCCAGATATCCCTGACTCGTTGACAACGGAAAAGTTTGTGTATTGTTGTCTCTGGTTCTCCGGGGCACATTTCACAATAGGGGTCTTCAATAACTTCTCGACGAAACAGCAGTTCTCGATGCTTTATTTTCTTATGTATTACCATAAACCAATTTGAGCGTTGTGCTGAAGTCAAAATTTTGCTGTGAATATTCTTGAAGATAGTGTTCCAGTCACGTGTTTCTGCTGATACAATTCCAGGATTTGGTAGCTGTTGCAGGAAATGTTGATAAATTCCTTTAGATGAAGGTGAGGTGGTTAATTGGTCCGGAAGGAAAGGCAATTGTGCTCTTAATAGAGCTATGTGCGAGAACATGGGTGGTACAGGTGTAGTTGGGCTTTCCAAAAAACTACTGAGGAAAGGAAGTTGATGTGAAAGGCTCATTAAGCGGTTAATCAGCAATGCTTTGGCTTTGATTTCAGGGCAGTGTAGGTTTAAACCGCCTAGATGTTTCGGCAAAATGAGGTTGGCCATTGCTACCCTTTGCAATGTTTGACCATGCCATACGAATTTCCCGATTTCCGTCTTGATTTTGTTGATGAAACCCACAGATATCGCTGTATTTGAGGCCATGTACCAAATTTTTGAAGTAATGTATGTATTGATAAGGATGATCTTCTGGATAAGATTCAGTTTTCTAGGACTATGGAACCAAAGTTTGGTCCGTAGACCGTTCAGCACCGATTGGCAATTCAATTTTTGAGCTTGTCTGATATTTTCTCCGAAGATCACTCCTAAAATATTCACATAGTTTTCTATGTTTAACCATTCGGTATCCGCTGATAAATTGAAATTTCCTACCATGACCGCAGTTGTCTTGCTTTTATTTAAGACCGCACCGGAGAATAAACCAAATTCAATGAAAATATTGGACACTTCTATTAGTTCTCGTTCATGATTAAAAAACATGGAAATATCGTCGGCATAGGCGTTGAAGACTGAATTTGGGAGCTTTTGTGAAATAGCATCAAGAAGTGGTTGTAGGTACAATACGAAAAGGTGCATTGACAATGGGTCGCCTTGTCTTACTGAACGTGCAATTTTAATTTCCTGTGTTAAGCTTCCATTTATCAGAACTTTTGAGAAAGACTTATCCCAAATTGAAGCAAGAAGATTTACAAACTGTGGGTTGAAGTTCATCCTAATCATTGTTCGTTTCAGGAATTGGTGGCTTACTCTGTCAAAGGCATGATCAAGATCAAACGAAACTAGAAGTGCATTTTTACGATGGTGCTTCAACTGACAAAGTTTGTCCTGAATGCGGCATGTTGCTTCATAGATAGTTCGGTGTCCATTCGAGCATTTCTGGTGGTCTGATAGCACAAATGGTAGCAAGCTGTGCATCCGCAGTTTCAAGATTCTTGCAAATATTTTGTAGTCATAATTCAGGAGAGAAATGGGACGATATCCGTTCACGGTTTTATCTCTTCCTTTCTTTTTGACCAGTACAATGATCCCGTCGTGGAATTGTCTCACAGAATTTCCTTGAAGAGCATCGTTAATGACGTTCGTAATTTCGTAACCGATGATTCGCCAAGCCTTTAGATAGAACTCTTTAGGCAATCCATCTGAGCCTGGAGATTTCCGGGAGCAGCTGCCCTTAATGGCAGAGTGAATTTCATCTTGTGTTACCGGTCGTAAGATATTTTCGTTCACATCGTTATGATCAGGAATTGCTTTGGTTGGTAAAAGTTCTACCGATTCGTCTGTATCTGTAGAAGCATACAATGACTCAAAATAGGTTCTAACAGTATGTCCTATTTGATCTTGATCCTGTATTTCATGACCATCTTCTTTCTCCAGTGCTGATATGGTACTTCCCGCTCTTTTTCCATGGACTTGCGCAACATGAAAAAGTGTTGTTGATTCGCCGGATAGAAAGGTCTCGTTGATTTTACGGAAGTTTTCGGAAAAGCGTCGCTGATTTTGGAGCATTTGTGCCTTAATATGATTAATTGTACGAATTTGTTCTGGGTTACCAAGATAATTGTCGTAGGCTGCTTTCAGTAGACAGCGATACAATTCCATTGTATCTCTGAAGTCACGATGAATCATTGATGTTTTCCATTTCAAGAATGAGATAAGCTTTGGTTTCGTATGTAGGACCCACCATTCTATCCAGGAACGGTAGCTCCTTTTTGCTCTTGCCCAATATTGCCACTTCCTAGTTAATTCACTCATGATCTCCAAGTCGTCAAGAATGTGTGGGTAAAGCTTCCAAACACCACGCCCTGATAGTGTTCCCAGCTGCGGAAGAACCATCCGTGCCACATAAGCCTTGTGATCGGAAAATGACGTTGCAGTAAAATGTACAGCACGCACTTGTGCTTTCATATTATTCGAGATCAGGATGCGATCCAGACGAGACGCAGTATTTGATCTAATGTACGAAAATTCAACTTTTTTTCCTTCTATTACTTCCCAAGAATCAACTAGCTGCGCTGCACTCATCAGACGCTTGCACATCGGACTTATATTACTGGTTCCTGTTGCATCTTTAGAATTGACAACCGCATTGAAGTCACCACCTAGTATTATGTTCTCCGTGGAATCATGGAGATAGTGAGCAACAGATCTATTGAAGAAGTCTTCTCTTGCGTTCCTCATGACAGCGCCAGATGGGGCATAAATATTTATGAAAGTTACGGGTCCAATGCGCAATGAAATTATACGATTATCTAAACTTTTCTCCACATGGTGTACACCATATCGATCTCTCATCGCAATGGCTGTGCCTCGTTGGTGAGCGTCTACGTTAAAGATCATCGTAAAGCCTGGTAACGATAGGTCTTTATTTTGCACTTCTTGCAGAAATATGACATCTAGGTCTGCGCAGCGAATGAATGATCTTAAAGCATCAATTTTTGTTTGATTGGAGATATTGCAAATATTGATCGTTGCTATTTTGTAGCTAAACATGTCCATTACCCTATTTTATATGGAGTCCAACCTTGTATAGTAAGCCCGCTAACGTTCCCAGTCTCTGGAGTATCTGATCTTTGACTCTGACAGTGGCTCTCAAAATGTCATGTCGTATCAGAACGTCAAAATCGATGTCAAACATCGCTTGAACGGAATATGTTGTTTGTTGTTTTCGAGTTTGCTCACCTTTATGAATGAAGATGATAGTGCAGTGCATCCGGAATATATTGTGCAGGATTAGTACAACCGGCACTAACAGCAGACTGAAGATCAGCGAGAGGTAACAGGTGGGTTGGAGGCAGTACATTTCTGCAAAAAGTGATTTGATTTCTAGTGCGGCAGTATCTGTGTGAGCTTCGACAGGACATATACTAGTAGGGCTTACCTCACTGAATGGGGTGCCCTCACTGGCAATAAAGTAATAAATTTCTTCGCTGGTTCGTGTTGATTGGTATTTGATGAAGAATACGAGTGTTATTCGCTGTCTGACAACGAGAGTTTGTTGCGATGAAAGATGCAGATGTGAAGTTGTGAAAACTGTGGGTTGAATTTGTTTTAAACGGGCGGCAATATCTGTGTAGGCTCCGACCGGACATATACTAGGGCTTACCTCACAAAAAGAAAGGCCCTCGCTGGCAGGTACGGTGTAATCAGATGTACTGTGCGAGTTAATTGATGCGATTTGAGGTGGTGGTTGATTATCAGATATCGTGCTGAGTTGGTGATGTGGTTGAGAGTTATTTTCCTCCCGCATAGTGAATGATACGATGTTGAAAACAGAAGTGAAATTTGCTTGAGATGGATGGTAGTATCTGTGTTTGCTTCGGCTTGACATATACTGAGTGCACATCTTAACGAGAGCAAGAATTGTGTTTGGTCTTACTCCTGCTCTTGCGTTTTACCTCCTGAAAGGAGGCTTCACGAGTTTCCGAAGTGTTTGGTGATCGTTGTCTTTTTGCAGCAGCAATGTTGACCATGTCTTCATCTGCATCATCAGAGATATCGTATTCATTTGTTGGGGGCTGTGGTGTTTTATTGTTGATTTTGCTGCTCTCAGTGTTTTGAGTTTCTACAAACGGGAGGCGGCTTGAAGAAGAAGACCTGGTCATTACGCGATCCAATAACGCAGTAACCTGGGTTTTGTTGTTGTTGTCATTCTGTTTTTCTGGTGTTTCTTCCTCGGTTTCCATTTCGATTGATGTGCTCGGCAGATTTGTAGATGGTGCTGTTTTAGATGATGATGATGATGATATCGGCAATGGGATGTGGCCTTGGACCACTTGTGCCGCAGTAAGGCGACTGTTGACATCAATGCCAAGCTCTTTGCGTGCCTCATTACAGGTACGGCCGATATGCAACGTTCTTACACAGTGTTTACAGGTGCGAACTTGATTACGGTAGGTTATAAAAGCAGTGTGTGTGGACATCGGAATGTACGAGGGAATCGGTTTCTGTATCCTCATACGCACTAGCCTCACTCCGGTTGGTAAACCAGGCCAAAAGTTCTTCCAAACTTCCTCTTTCGAGGAGACAATCTCACCATAGGGCACTAGGTGCTTGGCAATGGTTTCAGTTGCAACGTAGGAAGGTAAATCACTTACCCTAACCTCAATCGCAGAGTCGTAGGGAACTAGTGGAATGACATATTGTTTGTTGTTGTGCTCGATTGTATGCTTTAAACTATGATTTGCTACGAGTTCCTCTACGTAAGATTGAGATTTCAGTTCGATTATGACTCGCGCTTTCGACATGCTTGGCTGGATACAGTTTACTTTGGTCATGTCGAGCTTGATTTGCTTGCTGATGAGATCAAAAACTTTGTCTAGTTTAGGACGGACTGGCATTCCGCTAAAGTCTAGATACACGGAATCCTTGCGGTAGTCGCCCATACTTATGATGGAATGATTCCACGGAGAACGATATTTTTGGCGTTACGCCTTCCGCCTTTGGTGGCACAATAAACTTTTTTTTTTTTTTTTTTTTTTTTTTTACTCAGCGATTGTCTCAAAACGTCCGTTCGATGCGAGAGCTAAATGTCAACTACCCTTTTTGGTTCGCAAAAAAAACAACCTTCCCCCCCCCACAATTTTTTTCAATCTCACATTTCCTCCCAAAAACGAAACAACACGGCATTATAATTGTAATCTAACAGGTTACTCTTCGATTACATACTGAGCTATTTGTGTACCGATTTTAGTTTACTTGGCGTTATAAAATCCTCAAATAACTGGTCAAAATTGCATAATGATTGGATTACCCCTCATGGAGATATGACCAAAACAATACCTGAGAGCACATCATAGTGCGATGAAAATATACTCGTTGCAGTTCAAAACTGAACAAGACCACCCGAGCAGAACACAAAAGCATATGAATACCTAATTTTGATCTCGATAACTGGCCTTGGTATTAAAGAGCTCAGATTAAGAGGTAAAATACCTAAGCAAAATACCTAAGAATTGCAAGCAAAATGTCTCTAGAATAACTAAACTTGATATTCCGGATACCTGGGTAAGTATCTGGTCACCTTAGAGGTATTATTTTGGTATTGTCTTACCTCAATTCGGTATTCGCATGACATTGTGGGAACAATTTGATGGTATTATCCTCAGGTATTTTACCTCTTAATCTGAGCTCATAAATACCAAGGCCAGTTATCAAGTTATTCGCTTCTGCTCGGGCACTCACCCCAATCGATGCCGCTTGTATTCTATTGTTGTGCATCTGGTGCGTTGTAAAGTACATACAGCGGACTAGCCGCACTATGCGACTCTATAGAATTAGAGCAGGATCGATTGGCACGAGTGGTCCGGTTTTGAACTGCAGCGAGTTTGTTCGAAAATTACACAAAGTCTCCATTTACTATAATGTGCAAATTTTCAACGAACATGTACTTATTTAGCATCTTGCATCCATATCGATAATCAAAATTGACGCTTAGGATTGTCTAATAATTCATTCTATGGACTGATTATATGAAATTCCTATTATTTTTGTAATTTCCCCCTTTATGTAACTCACATAAACAGGTCGTTAAAGACTATTAATGCCGGCAAAGGGTAAATGCACCCTTCTTTTTGCGGAAATGCTCCTTAAACTTTGGAAAAATGCTCCTTAGATGCGTTTGCCCGGTATAATGCAATCGGAGGTATTAACCTTCTGGTTAGAGCTTTCCGGTTGTTTTGACGGGTCTTAAGTTTCTTCAAGATTGTATTGTTTTGACGGGTCTTAAGTTTCTGAATTTAAGAGTCGTCAAAACGAAATTAAGACCTGTCAAAACGAAATTAAGACTCGTCAAAATGAAATTTAAACCCGTAAAAACTCCCTAGAAGATTGTGGAGCGAAGCTTCGCTATACAATCTTGAAGAAACTTAAGACCCGTCAAAACAACCGGCAAGCGCTAACCAGAAGGTTAATACCTCCGATTGCATTATACCGGGAAAACGCATCTAAGGAGCATTTTTCCAATGTTTAAGGAGCATTTCCCCAAAAAGAAGGGAGCATTTACCCTGCTGCCATTAATGCCAATATTTTAATCACATCGATGAACAATACGTTCAGGATTGACAAATATTTCATTTTATAAACTGAATGTATGACAAATCGAATATGCCTGGTTCTTCCAGGAATTTATGATGAATATATGTATCCAGTACGATATTGGCCACACTTGACTTCGTAATTCTGGTGAAGTGTAAGAAGGGTTCAGTCTCACCATCGGTGGATTAATTCGGGTTTCTAACTTTGACATTGGCGTTTTACAGTGTTTTGAATATAAATATTATTGTTGTACTATTTTTCAATGATAAAATATTAAATTTATTACTTGTTCATTTTTTTATATAAAGGGTGTTCCGATCAAAATTTGGTCAAACAGTAATGTGTGTGAGGTGATCAAAGTTTTTATAAATAAGTCAAATTCTTTTTCTTTCTCAAATTCAGTTAATACAGAATTCAGGAGAAATGTTCAGCTAAGCTTCCTTTTAACCGAATGCGAATTGTCCGGTCTATCGTTTAATACCTGCCATAAGATTTTGTACAGCCTCCTTGTTCACTTTATTTGCCTTGAACTGTTTTTCGCTCACAACCGCTTGTGGAGTCTTCTTAAGATTCCGCTTGACGATGGCCCAATATTTTTCGATTGAGCAGAGCTCTGGCGTGTTGGGAGGGCGTCTTGTTTTTGAGCACCACTTGAACGTTGTTGGCAGCATACCACTCCATGGCCTCTGTAATGCCAAGATGCAAATCCGGCCAAAAAAAAAAAACGGAACAAATATGTCGCTGCAGGAAAGGCAGTAGACGTTTTTGTAGGCACTCGCTCAGATAAATTTCCTGGTTGACGATTCCGGTCGCAATGTAAACGTCGCTCTTCAAACCACAGTAAAGATGGCCTGCCACACTAGATATTTCTTCGCGGACCTTGACAGTTTAATGTGCTTGAAAATATCTGCCACCTTTCTCCGCCCGGTTGCCGTATAAAATTCCTGACCAGGAAGCTGTTTAAAGTCTGCCTTGACGTAAGTTTCATCGTCCTGTACCACGCAATCAAACTTCGTCAGCTTCGTCGTGTACAACTTTCGCGATCGTGCTTTCGCCGACGTGTTTTGTTTATCGTCGCGATTTGGAGTTACCACTTTCTTGTAAGTCGACAGTCCAGCTCGTTTTTAAGCTCTATCCACGGTTAAAGGCGCCACTCCCAGCTTCTTTGCGACATCTCGGACGGAGAGGTTGGGGTTTCGCTCGAAACAGCGGGCAACTCTTTTTGTCGTCGCTGTGGCCTCCGGCTTTCGATTTCCCCCCGATCCAGCTTTCCCGGCTGTGGACAAACGTTCACCGAACACTTTTAATACGTTGGTAATAGTTGATTTAGCCACATTCAACAATTTCGCCAACTTGGCGAGAGAGTAGTTTGGATTTTCGCCATGCACGTGCAAAATTTTGATGCGTTGCTTCTCTTCCTTCGACGACATTTTGATACCTTCAGTGGTAATCTCAAAATCAAAATAGAAGCATGATGTTACACGCACACATCTTCAAAATGAGGGGTGTGCAAAATTGTATAATGCACGATGAAAGAAAATGCGTCAAGTATAAGTCGATCAAATTTTGATCGAAACACCCTTTACATCATGAAAACTGCATACTTATTTTTGGTATGTGCTATGTAGTTCTTCTAACCCTTGCTCGTAGTCTTCTTGTGACACAAAACAAAAGGATAATGTGGTCAGGTAATCTTCATTAGTAAGTGGAAGCCCACTCAAACAAAGTTTTTGCACTCGTGATTGGATGCTCATGCTGTCTTGTATCCTTTTCAAAACACCGCCAATCGCATCACAAGGTTCTCTACCATGCGAAGTTGCAAAAAAGTGCCATTCTACGTCAATGTTTTATTTTGATTCAAATTAACATAAACTTGCAATTTTTATTATATTGGGATGCAGCTCCATCAGACATAAATATTCTTCTTTTTATTTGCAAAGAACAAAAGAATAATTTTCAGAAAAAATCACATATTATGACAACTTCGTTTTCTTGCAATGCTGCTTTTTATCTTTACGGAATGAAGACTGCTGTTTTTTTTTTTTTTATGAAATCATGACTTAAGATTTGTTTTAATTTTTCACTTAAGTGTGAGACAAACCCGCATAAACAATAACCATAAGAAGTGCCTAATCACCAATTCGCTGTATCATCCCAACTGTAAGCTGTATGGTCGTAATATCGTTCTTGTATGGTATAGTTTTATTAGGGAATTCTATGATTTCTATTTCGCACCTATCAGTAGAAAATCATTGCTCATAACATATTTATTTCAATCAAGTTGTGTTTTTCTAGTTTTTTCAGTATCCATTATTTGAAATCTTCGATTTTTTGACAGTTTTTACATTCACGGAGATAGCAATATTTTGATCTGGTTGGTAGATCACAAACTTTTTTTTACATGTAATGGTTAAATTCAAGGTTCAAAGAATATTCTTTTAAGCCATGGAGCATTAAATTTACGTTTTCGTGGATTGTGCAAACACACACATTATGTGTACCAGAGCTACTCAATAATTTACAATACTTAGGTCGCAATGAACTAAATCGAATATTTAAGTTTGGGTTAATTTCACGAAATCTTAAGTATGTTTCGCGCAGTGACATCATCAACAACCTTTCTGAACACTTTGATGTTTACCATCTTCCAAGGAACAATTTTTTCTTCTCCCCGCCATTGATCGCCTACCTCCTCGTCGTTATAGTTTTGAAGAACTTTATGTTTAGCCATGTCCACGTTTACTAATTGGTGTAGATAATACTCCTATTTGATCAGTCATTTGTTTGGCTTCCTTTGCCATGTTAACCACACTCGTTTGCTCAGACTTAGGTAAAACTGTCCAAATACGATACTTCTTGACCTTTGTAGTCTCATCACAGAAGATTTTTTCTTTCAGGTGGTTAATAATCTCATCATACTCCTTGGATTTTTGTTCCTGAACCAATAGCCTCGTCTTGTCTTCTGCTTCGGCAAAGTTGAATATGTTTTTTTTGCATAGCATTTTTGTTCTGCGTAACTAATCTAATGAAGTTTCTTCAATGACATTGGAGACACCCTGATACCGGAAATTCCCTTGTTGAAGAGATCGATGTTATGCGTTCATGAGTCGTCTGGTACTTCACTTCCTTGGGATGATGCTGATTCTATCGAAATGGCTGAAGGTACTTCTTCTAAACCAACCCGTGATGATAATGGCTGACTCTCATTCAATGTAGCAGGTTCAAGACTGCTCCTTTGCATATCAGTTCGGTAGTGTATACGACATGAATCGCAAATTTTTAACGGAGTTTTTAAAGGTACTTTACATTGCATGTGAAAAAACTTTTGAATCAATGATTCGTTTAAAAAACGTTTTCCGGATGAACATTTTCTATTGCTGTTGGGAAACGGTCCACAACACCTCAACAATCTGTCAAATTCCATTTTCGTTTTCCTTTCCTGTTTCACAAACTGAGGTTCACAAATTGATTATTGATTGTCGAAGTGAAGCAGTACAAATAGAGCCATAGATCAGTTACAATGACATAATTGCCCATTCCTATAGATTCTATTTAGCAGGTACATTCCTGCTTTGAATATGTGGCTTGCTTTTATCAGTAGCAAAAATATTATAAACATTGCTGGGTAGACGAGTGACGAAGTAAAACTACCATAATGTTCTATACCATGAACATTTAATTTGACGTCATCGCGAGTAAATGTTATAGGTTGGAGCACTTGGAAAATATTACGAAATGAACAGTAAAAGTACCAAAAAGAGATAGTTAAGCATTAGTAGATAAAGTGCAATCATGTTCATCGACTGTTGATTAAAACCCGCAGAATCACAATTTTTTTTTTTATGAAATTGACGTAGAATCCGCCAATAAAATCAATAATGTTGAAGTAATCTACTATAACTTTCAAACTATTAGTCCAATCGTGTGAATGTCAGAGAAAAAGTTGTTGTAATATTCATGTGTGTTGAAACAAACATAGTTTTGTTGATGGAATATCTCGAATAACTTATGAAAAGGGCGTGTTTCTTAAGTTTTTAGCCACTCATGAAATGAATTTCAAAATAACTCGAGAACGGTTACCTTTAGGGAGATAATTACGCGACACATTTCGGTTAGAAATTTGATATAGAATCGTATTTTGGCATTGACAAGTACTTTTGAGAAACATAAATTAATTTTTTGAAAATATTCCAAAAGTTGCTACTGGGAAAACTTTTGTCCATGTTGTTCTTACCTTTAAAACAATGCTTTTTTGTTCAAAGTTCAACATCGGAATTAAATAAAAATTAAAACTAGCGTATATTGGGAATATGAATTTCAAGATTTAGTTAAGATTTTTTTCATGTCAAAAAACATATTTTCAGTCTAAATTTTTTGACATGGACATTTTGATTCCCTGCCTTTTCTTCTCAGACACCTTTTCTGTAAAACACACAATTTCCGAGTTACTGCTTTTCTAAAACTGTTGTATCAAAAACACATAAGCCCGTCTCAAAAGTTACTCTCGTATCAAAACGACCGTTCCTCATGCCAAAACACTTATACTGCTATTCCAAGCACGTTTGCAAAGTTTCGGCCAAATCTAAAATACTAAAGTTTTTTCATTTACTGATTTTGCGTGGAACCGCTCAATATCTTAAGGATAGTAATATACTTTGGTCAGTTTGATGTTTTTACTAGAAGTTAAAACCTAGCACAACATATTAACATAATTTATTATCAGCAGAATGTCAGCCTTGGTACAAACACCAGACCGTTCTGCACGAGAGCCAAACATGACTGCAAACACACTACCATGTGGCTATAATTTACCACTTCAGTTTCGTGCTTATAGATGAACCCGCAACGCAATGGACGCGACACGAGTGTACAAGCTCGTGTTTTGCTTTTGACACCTCGTTTGATTTTTGGGAAAATACCCGAGCCGAGTGGTTACGATCATAAGAAAACTCTCAACATACACCCAGTATGACACTGGTTACAACGAACAGATCAATGCTTGTCGGATGATTCCATAAAATTGATAACTTGACTTATTGGTTTGTTTTCTTGGCTCTTGGGTAACGGACGCATAAGTTGGTTGAGTTTAACAAGCACGACACGGTTAGTAATAAAATAAATAAACCACGCGTGTTTTCCGCAATTGGACACAATCAAAAACACTCGACTGTGGCGTTTGCCGAAACATCAAACACGATGTCCGAAGCCAAAACACGAGCATTGACATTGGTGTTGTACCCACCGCGTTGCGTGTTAGTAATATATAATTTACCTTCTTTAGGTGTCGGGGTCAATATGACCCGGAATGGATTTTAAAAATGCTATAACTTTCTAAAATAAGCATCTAGACGTTTGAATTTTCTTGACTTTTCCTAAATCATATAGGAAGTAACGTTTCTGCATCGAACCCGAACTTTTTTGACATTTCTGAAGGGCTGTTAAAAAAAAGTTACGAATAAGGTGTTTCGGGTCATATTGACCCGGATTTCAAACTCACATTGTGGAAACTATATATGACCAAATTTTAAAGTCTTTGCAGTCAAAATGCTTATTAGAGTCCCAATTTTCAGTTTCTGGTGAGTACTGCCCTTTTTGACCCGATTGGCCACAAGGAATCTGTGCCGGAAGAGGGCATGTTTTGCCACGATCCGTGAGGCGGCGACAGATACAAATTTTCATCGGAACATGCTTTTCGACGGCTCAAACTTCATGATTTTTCATGAATAGTCTACTTCTAGCCTTGAAATGGACCAATGACCATATTGGCCATTCCAAGACAATCCGGATACTACGGGGGAACCCTTCAGGAGGAGACAAATGCGGATTTTCACCGAAACATGCATTTCGACGTTTCAAACTTCATGATTTTTTATAAGTAGTCTACTTCTAGCCTTGAAATGGACCATTGACTATACTGACCATTCCGGGACAATCCGAATGCCCCGGAGGAACCGTTTAGGAGGGGACAAATACAGATTTTTTCCGAAACATGCCTTTCGACGGCTCAAACTTCATGATTTTTTATGAGTAGTATACGTTCAGCCTTGAAATGGACCAATGGCCATATTGGCCATTCTGGGACAATCCAGATGGCCCGGGGGGAACCTTTTATGCCTTTCGACGGCTCAAACTTCATGATTTTTTGTAAACAATCTACTTCTAATCATTAAATGAACGAATGACCATATTGACCATTCTGGGACAACCCGGATACTCCGAGGGAACCCTTCAGGAGGAGACAAATACGGTTTTTCGCCGAAACATGCCGATGCTACTAAATTTCGACCATGCATGAAGATATTGACAAAGCAGCTATGGTCACTCATTCAAGCTAAGAGTCATTGTCAAAGGAAACCATGTCAATTTCACATTTACTATCTTGTCAATGTCCAACATGTGCTGTTTTCATTATTCGCTAAATTGGTAACAAAATTAAACAAATTCAGTTAAATACATCCATGGAGCCGGCAAAGTGAATTAGCATTCACTTCCTCAACTGTCTGGATAACAACCGGGGTGGACCGCCCCCCTCGCCCGACCACGCTACGCCACTGCTCATAAATGAGTAAAAATGATAAACTAAGAAAGCTATGTCAATTGGATAAGTTTTTCTTTGATTTTGGAAACTCACGAATTCTATTACCGTGCTGTTTACCGAATTTGCCAGATTTCGGTAATTTCGGTAACCAGGTCGGTAATCGAGTTCGTGAGCTTCCTGATTCAGCAAAACTGATCCAATTGACATAGCTTTCTTTGTTTACTATTTTTACTCATTTATAAGCACGTTGGGACGTTTTAGAATATTTCAATGTGATTTGAGAACAGCAATAGAAAAGCAATCAAATTTACCAGTAATCAGCCCTAGGTGCCACAAGGTTCTCATCTTGGCCCATTACTGTTTATTATACTGCTGATTTTTAATCATCTGATTGAACCCATATAGGGATGGGACCAATTTCTGTCACCAATCGCTATTACTCAGCCGTACAAGAATCAAATGACTTCAAAATCTGTTCATGAATAGTTTCACATAGACACTAGTCATGTAAAAAAAAAAAATCAAATCATTCGGTTTCAATACGGCTGAGCAATAGCGATTGGCGACAGGAATTGGCCCACTGCCGAGTTGACCCCGCACCCTATGCTGACGATATGAAACATGAAGTTGTAGCCAAGGCTTCAAGTTTTCACAGCATATTTACATTTTTGCGTTCACTCCACAAATATAGCCACTACAACGGTTCAAAGAAAAGTTGGCACCTTCAGCCTCACTTTACACTACATTTTTTTTTACTACGATATTTATGCCAAATTTACTTTTCTTCCTCCCATTTTCTACTTTTTTGATCAGGTTCATCAGTTTAGCATTAACAATTAACGTTTTAATTATGGTTCATTTTCCGTAGATCGAAATGATCAAAACAAAATATGATCTTTTCGATTTTTCTTAGGGTCATAGGATCAATTTAAAAAATCGAAAATCGACATCAAAAGGATCGATCTTGTAAAGATCAATCCAAGATCACCCAATCCTAGTTCGTATGTAAATAAAGGCAACTGTCATTGGTCCATTTCAAGGCTAGAGGTAGACTATTCATGAAAAATCATGAAGTTTGAGCCGTCGAAAGGCATGTTTCGGTAAAAATCCGTATTTGTCCCCTCCTAAACGGATCTTCTGGAGCATCCGGGTTGTCCCGGAATGGCCAATATGGTTATTGGTACAAATCAAGGTTAGAAGTAGACAAACCATGAAAAATCATGAAGTTGGAGCCGTCTTAAGGCATGTTTCGGCGAAAATCCACATTTGTCCCCTTCTGAATGGTTTTTTCAGGGTATCCGGATTGTCCCGGAATAACCAATATGGTAATTGGTCCATTTTAAGGCTAGAAATAGACTATTCATGGAAAATCATGAAGTTTGATCCGTCGAAAAGCATGTTCCGATGAAAATTTGTATCTGTCGACGCCTCACGGATCGTGGCAAAACATGCCCTCTTCCGGCAAAGATTCCTTGTGGCCAATCGGGTTAAAATGGGCAGTACTCACCAGAAACTAAAAATTGGGACTCTAATAAGCATTTTGACTGCAAAGACTTAAAATTCGGTTACATAAATTTTCCACATTGTGAATTTGAAATCCGGGTCAATATGACCCGAAACACCTTATTCGTCACAAAATGTTAACACCCAAGGAAGGTTAAGTTTCTTAATTTTATAAAAAATTTTTATAACAATTTTATTTTAAAAAAATAAAAAAAAAAAAAAAAAAAAAAAAAATAAAAAATAAAAGATAAAAAATGCATACAAAATACAATACAAAACAACAAAATAATAAAAAACCACACCACCAAACAACACACCAACCTCCAACCCACCAACATATTTTAAATTAATCCCTTCAAAATAATCCACCCTTTTTCTTTTACTCCACCCCCCCACCATAACAAAAACAAATACCACGCCCCCCACACAAAAAATGCTGTCACAACATTATTCCCCTCCCGCAGGGTTTTTTCACACCAGGAAGAATTTTTCTATATTACACTGACAAACCCCACAAGGACATATCCCCCCAAGGCCCCCTCCCAAACAATTTTCGATTCCATCATCGAAGCCACCGTTTTACGTCTTACTTGCGCAAAGCAGGAATCACACTTGTTCAGCTCCCTTACGCGTAGCCAATCGATAGAACTAGTTTCTTTTATTCAATATAGTAGGATCGAAATGTTACCACAAGACCATTTCCGTAGCACTCTGGGTTCCAACAACTTTTATTCCAAGGGATATCTGCAGAGCCACCGATGACTCATCACCGCATCATTATCTCATCACCTTTCGAATTGGGATATCAAAACCACCGCAATGGAACGAATTCTGTTTGCACTTCCTGTAGACCACTTTTATCTCAAACGCGTAAAAAAACCTCCTGTAATTCTCACGACACGTTGGTTCGCAAATGTTGGACTGAACTCTTCACCCTCAGCTTCACTTTAACCTCAGCATAATTGACCGCGCTGATCACTCCGGGAGATGAAAAATTCTTCTAATGTTGTATAGAAGTCACCTCCGGTTGGGATGGACCAATACTATTGATACATACATTCCCGAGCCCAAGCACAGAGAAGGGTTTCTCTCTTCACTGGCTGGCTGGCTGGCTGGCTGTAAGTTGCTATATAATACAACTTATCCAAATAACATTCAACCAGCACGTACGAGTGTACGATCATCGTCACAGCTAGAGCAGTCATCGCCGTTCATGTGCCGAAAGGTGGGTTTCGATCGGCGGCACTGGTGTTGGTGAGTGGAAGATAAAGCTCACGCAAACAACCTGTGGCACAGGTAAACAACAGGTAATGCGGCACTACCTATGTATGAACATAATTGCACACTCCTGCGGTCGGGACAGGTAGGTGAACAGGTGTAGCGTGATTTTCATGCCAGTTTAAATTGTGTAATTGTTTTCAGTTGGGAGAATTTTATAAATAAATGATTTTATAAAATGATTTCTTCAATTTTTTAAGGGCAGTAGAAGGACATTTATTTTACTTAAATATATAAGATCCACAATATGAAGACTTATGAGTTTTTTTGTTGTTGCTATATTTGATATGAGTGATTTGTGTGAAGCTGAAGAGGAAGAAGTTACACGCCTTTGGTCGAGAGTCCGGTGCAACCGGCCAAACGATGGAGAAGTACTTGGACAAGATGGACAAGCCGAGGCCGGCCGTGCTTGAGCAGCAGGCAATATCCCCAGAAAGAGCGGCTGAAGCAGCTGGTGGAAAGCGTCTTTCTGGCAAATCGCGAATTCGTGCTCAAAATGGATGACGATACCTACTTGGTGCTGCACGACAACGACCGGCAGAGAACCGGATACTTTACGTCCCCCTCCAAGGCAGTTAGCGTTGATGTTTAATATATCTCCCACACCCGTTCTCACAAGTCCCGCAGCAGGTCCTTCAAGGCTGACGGCCAGTGAGAAGGGAATGTCCAAGTCGATGTTTTTGACATAGACTACGGCTTACGGCAAGGGTAGGGTGTCAATTGAAAATCTAAAAATAAGCGATCGTCACGAAATATCGTAACAAATTAAACTCTTACAACTTAATAACTGCTCGATACATTTTCAAGATGTTTAACACCAAAAATTTCACCCTTTAAAATAAAAAATTAAAAAAAATACACTTAACAATAAAAAATAAAAAAAAAAAAAAAAAAAAAAAAAAAAAATAATATTAAATTATATAGGAGGGCAAATAAAAAAAACAAAACACACTATACTCACACCACACAGAAATCAAAAAAGGAAGAGATGGCACATGCGCAGGGGAGAACGATAAAAAAAAGACACCCCCGCAAATTTCCTCATTCGTGTTACAGTATTGGAGCTGTGCGGATCAACCAGATAGTATGGATTGGCGCCGGGCCCTTGGCAGGGGACCCCCAGCAGGAGACAACAACATATGAGTACCTAATTTTGATCTTGATAACTGGCCTTGGTATTAAAAGAGCTCAGATTAAAGTCTGTATCCACAATAATCCGGACACCTTTAAATCATTGTAACTTTTGAAATATGGCACGTAGGAATGAAAAAATTCACTGTGGTATATCTGAGAGTCTATGATGAAAAAGACTTTGATTGATGTTTACATTTCATGTTTAGTATTCAAGATGGCGACGAAAGAAAAACAAGTGCGGGCGTACGGCAAATCCTGACTGGTCAATACGGGACCTTGCAAAAACATTGGATTTGCCTAAATCCACTGTTCACGATGTGCTCAAATCATTTTCGGAACGTTTGACGATGAAGAGGACACCAAGAAGTGACAAAAACATAGGACGCGCTGATCCTGTCATGCACCGAAAGGTGAAAATGATATTAACAAAAAACTCAAATCTCTCCATTCGAACGGTGGCTCGTAAAATAGGGATGTCGCCTGATTTTGTCCAAAAATCAAAACAACGTTTGGGACTTAAGTCGTATAAAGTAAAAACAAATCGCAACGACAAACAGAACTTGGCAGCAAAATCACGGGCTCGACGTTTGTACTGCGAATATTTGACGATGTTTTCATGCGTTGTTATGGACGATGAAACTTATGTCCTGGAGGATTTCAAGCAGCTTCCATGGCTGGCTTTTTATTCTGCTATGGCCAGAAATGCTACAGCTGAGCATTTCAGAACGAAGAGGGCATCGAAATTTCCCAAAAAATACCTTGCGTGGCAAGCAATTTGCACGTGTGGCAAAAAGAGTAAATCTTTCGTCACTACAGGCACAATCAACAAGGAGATCTATCCGAAAGAGTGTCTGCAGAAGCGACTTCATCAAAAGTCACAAAGAAAAACCTTTGTTCTGCCCCGATTTGGCATCATGCCACTATGCTAAAACTGTGATGGAGTGGTACCAAGAAAATCAAGTGAACATTGTACCAAAAACCTCAAACCCGCCAAATTGACCAGAGCTACGACCAATGGAGAGATATTGGGCTCTGATGAAGCGGAAGCTTTCTGGAAAGAAGCAAGGAATCAAAGACATCAAACACTTCCAGCAAATTTAGACAAAGACGGCTTATACGATTTCTGAAGAGTCTGTACAAACCCTAACGGGCGGAGTTAAGCGCAAAGTTCGAAAATGTTATGCAAATACCGAATAACTATGTTTTGTCTTCACGAATTGTTAAAACACATCCCATGAATCAGAAATAAACGACTGCGACGGAAATATAGTGCGTAATTTATGTTTTATTCATGTTTTGAGGATTATTGCGGGTACAGACCTTAATTTTTTTTTTTTATTTTCTTTTTTATTAGTTTGTAATTATTTTTTTTTTTTTTTTTTTTTTGTTTTTTATTTTTACTCTTATATATATCTCGTTTTTAGTTTCTTGTTCTTTCCGTGGTTGTGGGGTGGTCTGGTTTTTATTTTTGTTTGGGTGGGCGGGGGGGGTGGTTTTTTTGGTTGTGGGCGGTACCAAGAGGGGTGGCGGTGGCGGACAAGCCTTAGAGGTGGGTGGGTTGGCGGTGGGGGGTTGTTAGCCACACCCATTGGCTAGGCAACTGTTGCTAGGCAGCCATTAGTTGTGCCAGGCAATTGGTTGCCCAAGCCGGTGATGTATTTGTAGCCAGCCGGTGGGTGCAATCTAGGACAGGACCTGCCAGCTCAGAAAGAGATGCCCTCTTTTAAATTTATGTTTGCAATGATACGGGGGTTCTAAGCTGCCGGCTGGGAGTTTAAAAGTTCAATTGCGAGAGTAGAACTTATGATTTAATACATTGTAAAATAATGTCATTGTTGTAGAAAAGCATTGCAAATTCGCGGCGTTCCTTAAGTGTCTGTAAATTGATAAGCATGCAGCGTGCTTCATAAGATGGCAGTGGAAATACAGTCCCATTCAATTTCCTTAAGGCAAATAAAAGAAATTGTTTTTAGACGGATTATATGCGTTCTTCTTGTATGGCACAGTTCGGATTCCATACTAAGTTGCAGTATTCCGAAATTGGCCTCACATATGTAATGTATAATAAATTAATGGTGTATGGATCTTGAAAATTGTGGCTGAACCTCTTAATGAAGCCCAGCATGCTAATAACTTTCCTTATAATAGTGTTGTAATATTCTACAAAAGTGAGTTTAGAGTCTAGGATAATGCCTAAAACCCTAACTATTTTGCATGTTTCTATTTTTTGGTTTCGTAAAAATATTTCCGTACGAGGTGTTTCAATTTTTCTGCTAAATGCTATTGAGTTACATTTTTTCACGTTAAGTTGAAGTAAGCTTTTGCTACACCATGTGTTGAATAAGTAAATTTCGTTCTGGAATTCTTCTGCGTCGCTAGAATTATTTATTGCCATGAAGAGCTTCATGTCATCTGCATATATAGGGTGCGGCAAAAAATAATGCGAAAATTTCCAAACATGAGTATTGGGTTAATTCGTGTAGCTAGTGACTAATTTCTGTCGAAAGTGTATTTGTTTATGTTTACTTTCAAGTGTTGCATCCAAACATTCTATTTGTTTTATTGCAAATTCGTCAAAATGTTCGCGAAAGAAGTGATCACCAGTTTGTTGCTCGCCCAGATGAAGCCGAAAGAGATTGCCAAGGTGGTAGGGTGTCATTTGGCAACAGTTTACTGCATAAAAAAGTCCCTGCAGGATGGTCCTAAGCAGCGGAAGCCGGGAAGCGGACGTCCGCGCTTTGCACGCACGCCGAACGTGATCAAATCGGTCCGTGCAAAAATTGCTCGCAATCCGTTGCGTTCCATAAGAAAACTTGCAAAGGAAGCCAATATTTCGGAGAAATCCATGCGGAGAATCACCAAAGAAGACCTGCATGCATCTTCCAGAGCCAGAGTGAAACGCCACTTGATTACAGACCGGGTCAAGGAAGTACGAGTGACTCGTTCCAAGAGATTGCTTTCCTTGTTGAAGAAGGAAAAAATGATAATCCTGTTCTCCGACGAAAAGCTTTTCAGCATCGATGCTGTGGCCAACAGCCGCACGGACCGGTTCATTTCACCGCAGAAAATGGAGAACGTTCCGGAAAAAGTGAAATTCAAATTTCAAACCAAACATTCGGCTGGTGTCATGATGTTTGGCTTGGTGGCGTCCAACGGTTTGAAAATGCCGCCTGTTTTCATTGATGCTGGAGTGAAAATCAATACCGAAGTGCATATCGGTATTTTAAAGGACCAAGTGCTTCCCTGGGTGAAGGCCAACTTCTCCGAGGACCAAACAGTTGTCCTACAGCAGGGTGGAGCGCCGTGTCACACGTCCAATCGAACCCAACAATGGTTGAACGATAACATGAAGTTTTGGCCGAAGAATTTGTGGCCCCCTAGTAGTCCAGATCTTAATCCGTTGGATTATTCGATTTGAACATATGTTGAAGCACGAGCCTGCAAAACATCACACCCTAGTGTGAAAACCCTGAAGTCAACCATAACACGCACACGGCAGTCAATGTCGGAGGACTACGTCTAAAAGGCATGCTTTGGCTTCCGGCGTCGGCTCGAGGATGTTATTAGTAAAAATGGAGGACACATTGAATAAATTTGTTTAAAAGGACTTTATAAAGATAACTGCACTCGAAAATGTTGATATTATTGCTTGAATTAGTTGAAAATAGGAAATGTCGCTTATGTACAAAATAAAAAGAAGTGGGCCTAAATGTGAACCTTGGGGCAACCCCGAAGTAACAGAGATAGGTTCTGAAAGTTTATTTTGAAAACGAACAATTTGTTTGCGATGCGTTATATGACTGCAGCCAATTTAACAGTCCAGGTTCCATTCCAATTTTTTGCAATTTGAAGAGTAATAATGCTATGTCGATTCGGTCAAATGCTTAACTGAAGTCAGTGTAAAGGGCTTCTACGTGCTTGCCATTGCCCATTGCATTCAAAATAAAAGTTACAAATTCAAGAAGATTCGAAGTTGTTGAGCGACCTTTGAAAAAACCGTGTTGAAATTTGATTTTTTACTTGCTGAAAAATATTTTCATGCACGAGAAATTAAGATTTGGGATGATAGTGGCGGATGTCTGATTTTGTGCCTGATTTGAAAATCCGAACCAAATGGGAGGATTTCCAAATGTTGCGAAATGTTCCGCTCTTCAGAGTCATATTAAAAAGAAGTTCTTCAGGAAGGGCAAATTCATCTGAAGGGTTCTTTCAAAAATACGGTTGCAATACCGTCTCGACCTGGTCCCTCAGAAGCATTCAAGTTTTTTATTGCTCTGAGAATTTCGTGAGGAGGTAATTTATTTACAGGTATATTGCTGGAAAATTTAGGAATGAATGCGAAGAAGATGCGATCACGCTCTTCTTCGGAGAATGTAGTGTGTACTTCTTGGAAGAAATTTGCAAAAAGCTTGCAGATTTCAGAAGAATTATCACCTACATATCTGTCAAAATGCATTCGTGGGGGAAAATTGCTATTTTTCAATCTGCATGCGTTTTGATGGACGATGAGACCTATGTAAAGGAGGACTCAAAAACCCTTCGAGGTCCACAATACTTTACTGCCGTCGTTGGGGAGGATGTGAGCGATGCGGACAGGTCGATTCAAGTGGAGAAATTCGGTCGAAAGGTACTGGTATGTTCCTGTGGTTTGAAGTCAACCATTTTTTACACTACCGGAACTATAAATGCGGAAATCTATCGATCTGAGTGTCTCCAGAAGAGATTGTTGCCTTTATATAAGAAGCATAGTACACCTCCACTGTTTTGGCCGAATTTAGCGTCGGCTCACTATGCCAAAACCACTCTCAATTGGCTTGCGGAAAAGGGTATAGATTTCGTTGAGAAAAATATCAATCCACCAAAATTGCCCTCAGCTACGACCCATCGAACGTTACTGGGCAATCGTGAAGAGGGTCTTCAAGAAGACTGGTAAGGCAGCTGGGAACATGCAGGAGTTCAAAAAAAATTTGGGCTCAAGCGTCCAAAAAATGCGATGCAACACTTGTCCGGAACTTGATGAATAGCATTCGATCCAAAGTTCGAAAATTCGTGAAGGAATAACTTAAATTTCATCCGGTCTTCATTATGTTCAAGTTTAACCTCGTACAATAAAGGATCAATTTTTTGTATGAATAAAATATCGGTTTTCAACATAATTTGAAAGAAAGTTTGTGGATAGCTTATTTTCGATACACTCCTTATGTCATAATAATTTAAGAAATTTGTGCTAGAGTTTTGCTTTTTATATAATTTGTGTGCTTTTTTGTTTTTTGTGCTTTAAATGTTTCAAATGTGGATTGAACCACATTGGTAGTTTATTGTTTTGAGTCCGCCTTTTTCTTTTCATTGGTACAGTTTCTGAAATAAGGTACTGAATAATTGAATGAAATTTGCCTGCTTCAGTGTTGACATTTGCTTCAATACTTATTATGTTCTGCCAATTTATTGTACATAGTCTACGTTTTGCTTCTTCGTTATTTGTTTTATGGTACTCCAGCACTTCCTCGAATTCCCAGTCGCTGGGGAAGGGAGTATTATGTACGAAGATTGAATATTCAATTGCTGTGTGAAATATTTCATTTTTCCATAAAGGTGACAATGAAGTACTCATTTTTCGCGAAAAAAAAAATCAAAAATATATTCGTAATTCAACCTAAACGAACAGTGAAATCCTAAAATCTCCACGTATTTTGTGTAAGATGTAGTGAATATAATCGATTCCCTCCCGAAATTTGCGATGGTTGGTAGTTCTTTTTTCTCTTTCGTTGCTTAATTATTGAGATATTCAAGTTAAATTTCTTCTAGGAAGTGCTATTTTTACCTGTGATTTTCATTGTATTGCATTTGTGCGCGAAGTACTAATCGTATTCGGGCTGTTCCATTCGAAAAGGATGATGTGATAATATTTGCCGAATAGCGGAGTGCTACTTCTGTAGAGACATTAATGCATCCTTTAGCATCACAGAGATGCCGTCCAAATGAAGACTGTACATCAGCAACAATTTCCGGTGAGATCTATCTGATTATAACTAAATTTGAACGATACTCCTAAATACGTGCCATCCTCAAAACAATATGATTTGATGATGGAAGTGTGAGCACAGTACCTATATCCATTTGATGTTTGTACAGTGTTTATGCGGGGCTTGTTGTAAGGAAAATTGACTTCGGAATGGACGTCAGTAACAATGGGTCACAGGATTCCAACAGAGCTATCACCTTCCAACTCCCGGGCTAAAAATGTTTGTCGAGTCGACAACAGTTCGTTTAACTGCAAACATTTTTCTTCCATAAAAACACTGCCGGGCGGTGGGAGTTGGATTGTATATACATCGTGTCCAATATATTCTCATACACTTTTTCCTTGCATTGGTGTCGTGCAACTACTCAACATGCTTCACGTATGTGTTGGTGTAGTTTTGCACTATGTTTATACAAACAATTTTAGATTATGTCCGATTGTTTTCATTCGGTGTTTATCTTTTACCAGCGATGAAGGAGTTTCGTGCTGTGGTGATAAAAAAGTGTTTGAAATGTGAGCGCCCGGGCGCTATTTTCAGAAATTTGAAAATCCTCGGAGTAAAGCGGGATTTTGTGTACCGAACCATCCAAAGATACCGTGACACCTGCTCGTTAGATGACCGGAGGAGATCCGGTCGTACTCGTACGGTGCGGACTACACGAGTTGTCAAAGTGGTCAGGGAACGGATTAGACGAAAATCACAGCGCTCTGTACGTAAAATGGCCGCAGATCTGAAAGTTTCGAGATCGTCAACGCACAATATACTGCCAAATGACCTCGGATTCCAAGTTTTCAAGAAACGTAAGGTTAACGGTGTTTCGGAACCTTCCAAGCAGAAACGACTCGAAAGAGCAAGTCGGAATTTATCTTTTCCGACGAAAAGTTATTCGTCTTGCAACAATCCCACAATGTCCAGAACGACAAATTGTGGGCTCTCTCTTCGAGAACTGTTCCAGAGAGTGATAGGTATATTCCACGGATCCAAAGTGCTGCGTCAGTGATGGTTTGGGGAGGAATTCGCGAGCGAGGCAAATTACCACTGGTTTTCATCGAAAAAGGCGTTAAAGTGAATGCCGTATATTATAAAACAAAAGTTTTGGAGAAAGTTGTCAAGCCATATGTACAAGAGGTGTTTGGAGATGATCACTATGTGTTTCAGCAGGACGGAACGCCATCGCATGCTGCAAATCTCGTTCAGGGCTGATGCCGAGAAAATTTGACCTTGTGACAACTAGAACAAACGCGGAAATAAAAGTTCACTTTTGCAGTGGTTTATTTTAAATCTAAAGTTAAAGTTTTCATTAGCACTCATTGCAAAGAGTATTGATTTGAATCAAATATTTTCAATTCATACTTTCGTGGTATTGCATTGAAATGTAACAATTACAATTGTTTTATCCCTAACTACAGGAAGCACTAAACCGGCTTGAAAATACCACTCGTTTAATTTACGATGTACGTTTTGGAGAATTAAACCGATGGAAACCGTAAAAGTCTGTAATATGCACGAAGCCATTATCCGACTGATCTAACGATTTTTTGCTAGTGGTCACAAGAGGATCTTCACTTTCCGCTTTGTTCAAGACTGTCTGGAGAGCCTTTTGACGTATGACTACATCTGTGTTTTCAATACTGGGGTACACGTTCGAATTGCGAAAATTTAGAGCGTCACGAAAAATATATAGGTTTTGAACGTTAATAACTAAGTCATTTCACGATCGATTTACAAAATGTTTTTACCAATCGATCGGGACATATTATACACCTCGATTCCAATATTTTAATTTATTGATTTATAACATTCAACTATTGAAATTAACGCAAATATAAGGTAATGTCTTATTTTGTCGATTTTTTCAGAGTAAATTTACCAAATATACAGTACCAAATATACAGATTTCATATTTAAGTAACGAACGTCTCCTAGGAAGCCATGAATGTTATATAACGGGTACACCTTCGAATTTTGAATTAGTTTTTCGGTGGTCGTGGAGCTGAGCAGAGTAGGATCTGCAGTTGGATCGTAGCCGGCAGCACTACTGGCGAGCAGTCGTTACCCAGAGAGGCGTTGTTGCAATTGGCTGTTGTTGCCGATGCTCCCGTCAACCTCGCTGTGAGAAACATGGCTGCTGAAGCCTACGATTTGGCGGTAAAAAGCCGCCCGTGACAACCAGATAAGAATCAATCATCCCACGAGATGAACCAAGAAAGAAAGCCCAAGCTCAATCGCGAACTGTTTCTCCCCCGTCAACTAAATCCGTCCTTTTCAGGACGACCAAATTAGTTTGCCAACTGAAGAGTTCGTTTGGGTGAATTATTCTCTTGTGCTGTTTGAAATTTCCATTACCGCGCCCCGGCTGAACATGGCATTGCTTTAAACGCCGCGTCCCGGAGTAAATGGTAAAGCGCGTTGAACAACCAATGAACCAACAGATCCATAACTATCTTCGCGTTAGAGATAGTGGCCATCGCGAACTACAACCGGGGCCGTATCATAATTAAGAGCCACCAAATGCTTTCTAAAGTGTGTACAATAGAATTGTCTTGGGCCTTTTCAGGACTGACTTAAATCAATTAGCGGATGGCCCTGACGTGTATGGGAATTAGATTGCTGCGTAGTCCTACGTCAACTTTGCGTACTGGGCTGTCCCTTATAGTTTTTTCAGCTATACGATCCAAGCAACGTCGACCTACACCACGGGATTTTGGAAGGAACTTAAATACAGTAACGTTATCGCAGTATATGGCTCCTGTTCCGAATTTGTCATACTCATTTGACGATCAGGAACATCTGGTAGGAATGGCAGATTTTTTTTCCCAGCGTTCCAAGCAATCCAACGAAAAAAATACAACAGCATCAGATCGACAGATGACAGTCGTTCACAACAGTGATACAGTAGATATGGATTACGACATGCTGCAGGAAGTTTCCGGTGAGGTGCTGGACCGAGGAGAGCTGAATGCGCTCTTCTACGTTATGGGCTACGTGTCGAAATGTCTAACGAATAAGGGTACTGTTTGCAAGCAATGTATCAAAATGACGGAGAGTCCAAAGGGTGCTCACTCCGACTATCAAAGCTTCACTTTCTATCTAGCGAACGCCATTAAGAGAAACGTCCACTTCCCATCCATCGATACCTTCATTTTTTTCAAAGCCATCCACATTGTTTCCCTAAAGCAAGCAAAAAAATTTCATTAATACCGTGTGTTATGAAAATCAAAAGTTTGCTCATACCATAATATGATAAACTGTTGGGTTTTTGGATCGCTCTTCCTAAAAATGATACTTTCTATAAAAATAATTGTTTTTGATTGATTATGTAACACTACCATCTTTTGTAGCAAGGTAACTTTTCATAGCAGTGAAATAATCTGAAAAACGATTTGATCAGCATTCCATTATTGTTTGTTATCATCAAGCTCCTGTATGAAGCGCCAAATACATTCGGGCGGGCTCGTATGCAGAGACACTCACGGGAAACCCGCGAATATATGGAAGAGAATCTCCTTCCAAAAGCAAGTTCACACTCACAGCTCTAGAATCGAGCCCTCGATTGACAAAATAAACCCAATAGATGTGGTCGAAGAGCCCACCCTCGTTCCGCGAAATGTTAACAATAAGGAGGAGGCAGTCCCATGCTCCCTATCCAAATCGTTTAACTTGGGTGCCCTGATGGTCCCTTCCTTTTCCCGTTACATGTTATGTTATACCGAGCAAAAAATCATACATAACGACAAACTGAAGCAGGCACAATCGAAAAAACCGACACATCAACACATCGGGAATCGAATTCTACACCTGGCCGGTCATTTTACACTATGCGCCCATCGCCCGGCGTAAGCATGACGCAGCAATCAGCTGTTTCGATGCTTCCACCTATGCTCACCGAACAACCATCATCAGCCGGAATTGAACATCCACCACTTTTGGACCCAATGCGACCGCCTATAGTCAGACTGACGGAACAATCAGCATCTGGTGACCAACGCTTTCTGAAGGCGCGACTACGGGACCCTAACATTATGGACTTAATGCGGACCGACCTTTCATTCCTGCATGACCAACCACCTTCCGTATGCATTCGCGGAATCACAAATATATATACAAATATACATACTCTCAATGCTACATTATGCACAAGAAGTTAATCTAAGGTTATGCAAGAGAAAACTACTTTCAAATTGACAGGATACGGCGTAGTTTGAAGATAAATGTTTTGTCTACGAAACGCTTCTACACAGAATGAAAAACCATGGTTAAACTAATGATCCGAGGCTCTTAGTAAAAACACACACTTACGTTTTATTTTTTAGAAATTACACATAATAGCAAACGAAAATATATTAACAAAACACATTCCTAAAAAAAAGCATGAAAGCGCCAGTTCTATTAAATTTTCATGCATTTAGTTGCAACCGTAGCTACGCTCGCACCAGGTTCAGCTAGTTTCAAATAATAATTGAAATCAAATAGAATAATTGAAACACGTCTGTTCATGCAAAAACATGAGATTTAGAAATTATTCTCATAGATTTTTTTTCTGAGATGTCTTAAACTGGTAATTTCAGAGAATTCTGATTTTTCAGATTTTTTTTACGTAAAGAAATGTTATTTTGTTGGTATACTTTTTTAAACGTTCACAAATAGAGCTAAAACTTGTTTTTAGACAGTTTTGCTATTTAACCAAACGATTCAGAGCTACGATTTTTTAACTAAAATAAATGCAATAATTTATCCGGCCTTTTCGAAAACTACCCTTGGCCAAATTTCATTTGTTATAGTGGAAAAACTCAGTGTCCTTCGCCAAATGTATATGAGAAATTTGTTTCACAACAGAGCAACGCCAAATTTCTGAAATCTTCAAAGGTTCATCCCTGTTCACCTACACACGCATGCACGATCATTACAATATCACTACTGCAGTGATCATCCGTTGCGTCATTCAACTCCACAGAATCACCCATCAACACATCATTAGCCACTTGGTCTTGGAAGGTTTCATTCAGTGCGCGTTGAAAAACTGGTATTGAATGAAGTCCAATAAGAATTCCATTCACCGTCAGCCAGTTGATGTAGTTTTGACCATCGAATCGTATCGACCAATCTCCCCACCCCCTCGCATAGTAGTATTGGTGGATCACTTTTCTTCATTCCCCGCATCAATCATCATACCCTGTAATTAATTCCCATAACATCTCCTCTAGTGGTGTCGGTGTTCCACCGGAGGTTGTTTTTATTCAATTTCCATTCCATTTCACCTCACACACCCAAACGTGTTTGCGCAACTGTGCAGCAGTTTCAGTGAAAAAAAAAACAGTGTATTTTGTTTTTTACCTGTTTGTTCTCGCACACATCTGCGTAAATTCATTGCGTCCATACACGAGAGGAAGTTGTTATTACACACTGAAATTACCTGTTTGGATGAGGATCGTCCATGACGACGAGAAGAGAGCAGAAACTGGAGGCTGCTGCTTTCTGCCATGGTAGAGTGGTCCATGTATTGGTGGTAATACTCGGCTTGGCTTAGCTCTCAACGCCACAGTCATTATTGTAAGTGAGCTGGCAGCAGAAGGATCATATCCGGATTAAGACTAGGAAAAGCTAAGCGTGGCGTTATTTTATTACTCGCGAGTGAAATTGTTTCAATAGCCAGTGGTCGGTGTCGAGCAAGAAAAGTGTAAGGATTGTTGCAATCAAGTTTAGATGTATCATATCTCTCATGTTTTGGTCTGGTGAACAAACGATTTCAATGACCTCTCGCAAGCGGTGAAAGGGGTATTACGAGAGGATATCAAGTGACGAACCCCTTCGAAGAGTTGCTGGTTGAAGCCATTTGCTGGGTGGTGTTAGAGAAATGAAAAGTGACAAACATTGTTCGTGTTGTAGATCTTGATATCCAATTTGTGTCATTTATAACAAAGAAATGAGACTGGTTCAACGACGTGCGAGAGCAACCTAAGCAAACTGAACAGAGCCAACAATGCTAATCAATAACAACAACAGCAGTTGTGGCAATTGTCGACGGTGTTCCAATAAACGATGTTTCTGAAATAACTTGGCCGCTAAGTTTCACGACGAGTCTGTTATTCAATTACTCTTTGAAGCACATTGAAAGTTTGTTGATTTTGGGTGAATTGAAATTAGCACTATCCAACTCAAAACAGAGCACCGCAAATTCTGCATTCTTACGAAGCACCCCTTTGCGTGCCTTAGTGTCTCCATCTGGGCAGGTCCCGTTCCCCCTTTCATCCAATCGCACTTCAGCTCACATTCACCTCTGCTCCGATAATAACCCACAACTCAACACCACAGTCTTATCCCTTCGAATGAGTCTATACCTTGAAACCGGCTCTAGGCCTTCCTCACCCTCCCCCGCCACCACCCGGTCTGTTGATTTCATCTGTTCTGTTGATGTTGCTGTCGTAATTAGGGGACTGCCGGCCGGATTCCGAGTACATCGCCACCTTGGTCAGGTTGTTGTGTTGTGGTTCTTTCCCCCAGCTTCGGCCATTTCGCGCTTGACTGTACCCGAAGAATTTGACCTTAGTAACGGAGTAGCATAAAGAAAGGAGAATAAATGTGTACCAGCCGTCAGCTCCCAGCAATGTCGAGTGAACAAAATACCTACTTAAGACGGCCTGGTTCGCACTCTGAGCCCATTCTTCTAGACGCTCTATCTGCTGTGGATTATCTGGAGCGCGTTGAGTTGAGTGTGTACAGGGCAAGTGACTTCTTCGCTGGGGAGTTGGCTACGTTTTTTTTCTTTTTGTATTTTACTTGGTATGTGAGCTTGGGTTGCGCTGCGCTGGTTGTGTGATTCAGTGGGACGAGAGCTTACGCAGAATGGCTTGGAATTGCTGCTAAAGAAGCCATGCTCGGATTGAGAATACAAATGAGGCTTTTAAAAAGCTGGATAGGAAGATGATAATCGACCAAAATGGAAATTTAATTCGGAGGGATAAGTTTGTGCTTCGCAGGTGGATGCAAGAATTGAGATACAGATAATTTTGTGCTAAATAAGAAGAAATTAGTTTTAACAAAATTCCAACATTTTTAACTATGAATTGCGATTTGTTTTAAGATTAATTTATATGCACCTTATTAAAATTTCATAGAAGAGTAATAGCTCCACATTGTTCTTAATTTTGATTTTATGATAAACATAGTTTCTTGTTTCCGTAAATTGCCTCCCATTTCAATATTGTCGGTACTTTTCTTCCAACAAACGTCTTGATGATAAACTCCAAACAAGTAAGTGATATGAATTTGTATCAGCATGATTTTCTGTAGATTTCAATTCTACCTTATCTGGTATTCTGAACATCCAAAGCCCATCTTTTAATTCTTTCTTGATTCATATTAATATTTATTATGGCTACTTAATTAATACTTAATTGGGCTGCACAACAGTTAACTCTGGCAAAATTTTGCTGTTTAGTTTTGCCTGTCTGAGCAGCTCTGCAGTTTTAATTTTTGGATTAGTTTGAATGGCTTCCGTAGAAATAAGGCTCTTCTTTTAATAAGTAGATAATTAAAAAAAAAAAACAGTTCCTATAAGCTAGTTTCATACAATCATTTATTTGTCATTCTCAAACTCATATGTGGTAGCAGTACGAAGTTTTCATCAAATACTAGCTGAACCCGGTGTGAGCCTTGCTATGTTTGCAACTTAATGAATGAAAATGTAATAAAACTGACACTATTATGGTTTTTTTTAGAAATGAGTTATGTTTAAATATTTTCCTTTGCTAATGTATGTAATTTCTGCAAAATAAAACGTAGGTGTGTGTTTTTTATTTCACCCTCGGATGATTAGTTTCTACCATTGTTTTTCTATCTGTGTAGAAGCATTTCACAGACAAAACATTGATCTTCAAATTACGCCAAATCCTATCAGTTTGAAAGTAATTTTCCTTTGCATAACCTTAGATTAACAGCTTATGCATAATGTAGCACTGAGAGTAACTCAAGCATCCCCCGTTCTTGACTAAAGACTGGACTCGGAAAAAATGAGACACACAAAAATGATCACCAAAAATTCATTTTAAATCGGATACTTCTCAAATTTTCAGGGATTGAGTAACTATATATTAGCTATGTTTTGGCATAATTTATTTATTGAATTTCCTCCCCCAAGCTGAATGCTCATACATTTATCTTAACACTGCTCATGAGATTTTGGGCGAGGCTTTGTCCATCTTTCTGACACAATTTCTCCCAGTTTTTCTTCAAAGCTTCATCGGTTTTGAATGTTTTTCCACTTTTCTTCAACTTCTTCTTCATTATCGCCCAAAAATTTTCGATCGGACGAAGTTCTGGTGTATTTGGCGGGTTCGCCTCCTTCGTGACCACATTAACGACCTTCGCTTCGTAAAAATCCACTACAGGCTTGGCGTAATGGCACGAAGCGAGATCCGGCCAGAACAGCGTGGGACCACGGTGAGAGCGGAGGAAGGGCAGCAAGCGCTTCTGCAGGCATTCCTCTCGATAAATCTGCCCGTTTATGGTGCCGGTTGTAACGAACGGCTTGCTGTACCGTCCGCACTCGCAGATCGCCTGCCACAACAGGTACTTCTTCGCAAATTTGTCTATCTTTCTCTTCCGGAACTTTTCCGGAACCTCTATGCGGGACGTACTGACAAAAAACTCGAAACATAAACATAACACTCTAAACTAGTTATTTTCACAAAATTTCATTAATTTTTACCCACGCGATAAAAAGTTACACCCAAAACAAAGTGTCGCATTTTTTCCGAGTCCAATCTTTATGAAGGAGTTCAAACTTCTATCAGAACATGTTGCTTACCCGAGATATGCACATTTCATGTTTTAGTTACATGGATAATTCTTATGTTTGGTTGAAATTTCTCCAGAGAGGGGAGCGGTCTCGAACCACCATTGGAAAAAATCCTACCTCCACAAACATGCTAAATTTGGTTCCATTTGCTTGATTAGTTCTCGAGTTATGCAGAAATTTGAGTTTCATTTGTATGGAAGCCCCCCCCCCCCACAGAAAGGGGAGGGGTCTCGAGTCACCTTAGAAAAAAAAATTTGGTTCCATTTGCTTAATTATTTCTTGAGTTATGCAAAATGCAAGTGAGTGATGACGTCGCACTACTATAACATTTCGAGAACGTGTATGGAATTAATGGGAATGATTAATTAAAAACGTTTGTTGAGTTTATCGTTAAATTAAACTGACCCATAGACTTCATGCCATGAATAAACAACATGAATAAAAAAAGCCTTGCTGAAGGCGACCTGAGACGAGGCGACCGGATCACTAGGTAGTTTTAAAATAAATAGTTTTAGGAATTTTTCGGGTAGGAAAATTGAAAATTGAGGCTCAAAACTTGCCAATCGTTGCACAGTTCGTGGCTTTTCTAAGAGATGTGAAACAATTGGCGAGTTTTTAGAATGTGCTACAAACAATTGGGGCAATTTACCTAGGTAATGCAAAAAGGGTTCAGGCTTTGAAGTCTCTCAACAAAGGTCGAAAACCACATTAAGGGCTGGCGTAAAGTCCTAGGAATGACGAAATTGATTTGACGGAACAGCTACAGATGTACAGAGCTTTTTTTTTTTTTTATCTTGATTATTGAGATTTTTAGCCTCGGGCTGGTTCATCTCCCGTCGTAGTCACTCAAATACCTCTTTTGGGTATTTTCGTAACTTGTCCGGGGGTGAGAATTGATCTCGTGACTTTGGCGTGAGAGGTATGGATGTTAACCACTACGCCGGGATCGCCCCCACAGAGCTTATTAATTGTTTTGTTTTTCAAGAAGACAAGAAGAATTACCTTACCATCTCGTTTGAGGTTGCGTCGTTTTATGTCCGCATCATGCATGCTATTAAAAGCGCATTTTGCAAAATGATTGGAGCTAATGAATAGTGATTTATTGCTCTTCTGATTGTTCAAACCACAAAACAACAACCACTTTCTTCTAAAGCCCGATTCAAAGTAAGATTGGACGCATTCAAGTGATCATAACTCAAGAATTAAACAACATACACTGTTGATCAAAACGTCAAACAAAATAATTGTTATTCAGCTTTCAAACGATATGTAACAATTTATTACATATTACCGTTTCGAACGAACTGTCGCACTTTACTTGTGATCGATGCCATCATGATCTGCACAGTCGCTGGTGACACTGTACCGGCGAACTTATTCCAATTTAAACACATTTGTTGTGCATTTGTCACTTCTTTACCGCATCCTCGAAGTTTTCGCTTGACAATTGCCCAATATTTTGCGATCGGTCTGAACTCAGGGCAATTCGGAGGATTAATCTCTTTGGCGACGAAATTAACATTGTTTGCAGCATACCATTCTAGTACCTCCTTAGAGTAGTGGCAGCTGGCTAGATCCGGCCAAAACATAACGTTGGTCTTGTGTTGCCGAATGAAGGGTAAAATCCGCTTTTTCAGATACTCTTTAATGTAAACCTACGACGTCATTGTGTGAGATGTGATGAAAAGCTTGGTTTTAAGGCCACAACTGAAGATTCCTTGCCAAATCATTTGTTTCTGAGCAAACTTATCAGCCAAAACCAAATTTATACCTGGTAGGGACATCCCCACAACCAGTTGCCAGGTCAAATTTTCATCCGGGGATGTTTCGTCATCCATTAAAATACAGCCATCAAATTTCGTCAAAACTCGTTCGTATAGTGATCGTGCTCGCTTTTTGGCCACTAAATTTTGTTTCAGGGAGCGATTCGGATGTTTACTGGCACAAAAAGACTTATATCCTTCTCTTGAAAAGATGTTACGCACGGTGGAAAAGTTGGAATCGTATTTCTTTGCCAAACCACGTATGGAGACACCTGGGATGCCTTTCACGTACCTCAACACCTTTCTCCTCAGCTCTTTGTCCCTAGTGCCACTTTTATGACAGATGCGCTCTGCTCTATCCACACTCAGAGAATCCTTGTAACGTTTGATTATAAGACACACCGTTGATTTTGGGAATTTTAACACTTTTGCTATTTTTGAGGCAGACCACGAAGGATTGTTTGTGCACAATTAATTTTCTTTTCTCAAGTTCCATGATCCGTAATTTTAAGATGCATCGATCAATCGAGAAAAACTTTTCACCAATTTCTTCGTCAATGAAACATCAACGAATGCCTGTCAAACGTTTTTTGTTCCTTGATTTACTTTGAATCAAACTTTACAAACTTTAACTTTACAAGTCGCTTTATTCATTAAAATTTGCATGCAAGCGTTTGAAATGAACATCACGGATTGTTTATATCTATAAATTCACAAAAGAGTATAGTTAAAAACTGAATGGTCTAAGCAAAATAAGATTCGTTGTGTCCACATTCTTCGGCAACCATTTAGATCATGTTGATGTCTTTGAAACTGTCACCCGTAATCTGAACTGTGGTAGACATGTGAGACTTTGGAAGGGTTAATCACAGACATGTTTACACATTTTTTTCTTAGAGTGCATTCAAATTTCAATACGGCTTGCAACTATGTTTTTAATTTTCACTCGGTTGAGACTCGTAGTCATCATGGACGCGAAAAAGGAGCTCGTGATAAGTCTGTTTTTAAAACATTTTAGACCAATGTATTTTTGTAATTTTTTAACCCTTTCAGGCCCTTATTTTTTTCAAGCGTTATTATACAAGCAATATGAAGTATTCTGATTGATTTGGTGCTCAATAACTTAGAAATGATTGAAAATTTAAATTTAAATTTAGTAAAATTGAAATTAGTGAATATATTTTTTTTTGCGATGTGCTAGGTCGTTTAAACTGTCCTGGAGTTCAAAACTTAATACCTTCAATTGTAACAATAGCTACATTTGCTATACCAGTTACGATATGTATTCAATCATATTCAATTGATGTCTATGAGATAATTCTATGCCGAACAAACACTCCTGGAGTTCCGAACAGATCTACTGTAATTTGATAATGATTTTTGACCTTAAAGAAGATTCACTGAATGTGTTTTAGTGCATATCGTCACCTTTCATAAACTGTAACATCCGAACTCAAGGGCAGTTTTGGTGAACTAGAACATCCCAAGATAACTCATTATATCTGTCGAACCTCCAGAAGACTTACTTAATTTGGTCAAACACATATTGTTACTTTGTGTATTCCAGAAAGGAGCAGTTATAGCTGTAGATTTTAGGTTTCAAACTCCAGGATAGTTTGAGAAACCTAAAACATCCGAAGATTATCTCATAATATTCCAAGATACTCAATGGATTTACCTCAATACACATCGTAGCCTAGCATAGCCCGGAAAGCTTTTGTTACAACTGTAGGTCTTATGTTCTGATCTCAAGGATAGTTTGGATGACCTAGAACATATCATGTTACTCAACAATGTTTGATGACTTTTAAGTATATTAATTGAATATGTTTAAATATGTTTAAATGTTTATTGTAACTTTGAATCCACTAAAAAACTATAAGGTACATAAGGTGGGTTGTGCGCAAAGGTGACGTAGGACTACGCAGAAATGTGAGTAAAATTTTGCGTTAAGAAAACTTCTTCGACAAACGTGTTTTAATTAATTTAGGTTTAAATAATTGTTTTCAAAAATTATTTGTAAGCGTGAAGAATTTTTTGTAATTTAAACAGCAGGTGTACCTATAGTATTTTCATCAAAAAAAAAAAAAAGGAACAACCAGTCATCAATAAAAATGTAAACAATTAAATCATGTATGATGAAGTTGAAATAAAGAAGCGTTTTAAGATTATCAATACCAAGTGTTTAAAAGTTTGTTTTTTTTAACCCTAGAACAATAGTCATTTTTCTATTTGATATCAGCAATGGAATTTTGCAATTAATTTGAAACAAGTAACATTTTTCAAAAGCTTCATCTCTTCGTACAAGTTAAATGGGGCATTTCTGGATGAAATCTCATACATCCTTTTCTTCGATAGATACCTTAAATCTAAAATGAAGAAAATACAATGACTGTTCGCCAAACCAAAGATTTTTATATTATGAAAAAAGGGTGGACAAATTTCATGTTGAAACTTTGGCTCAACCAATAATTGTGAACAATATATAAATAAATAATATAAAAAAATTCCTATTGAGCTGCAACCCTAACCGAAACGGTTTTTAACATACAGGGTGCGGCAGAAAATAATGCGAAAATTTGTTCTATTTCTTTCAAATCCCATTTTCAACTAATTCAAGCAATAATATCAACATTTTCGAGTGTAGTTATCTTTATAAAGTCCTTTTAAACAAATTTATTCAATGTGTCCTCCATTTTTATTAATAACATCCTCGAGCCGACGCCGGAAGCCAGAGCATGCCTTTCGGACGTAGTCCTCCGACATTGACTGCCATGTTCGTGTTATGGTTGACTTCAGGGTTTTCACACTAGGGTGTGATGTTTTGCAGGCTCGTGCTTCAACATATGCCCAAATCGAATAACCCAACGGATTAAGATCTGGACTGCTAGGGGGCCACAAATCTTTCAGCCAAAACTTCATGTTATCCTTCAACCATTGTTGGGTTCGATTGGACGTGTGACACGGCGCTCCATCCTGCTGTAGGACAACGTTTTGGTCCTCGGAGAAGTTGGCCTTCACACAGGGAAGCACTTGGTCCTTTAAAATACCGATATACACTTCGGTATTGATTTTAACTCCAGCATCAATGAAAACAGGCGGCAAATTCAAACCGTTGGACGCCACCAAGCCAAACATCATGACACCAGCCGTATGTTTGGTTTGAAATTTGAATTTCACTTTTACCGGAACGTTCTCCATTTTCTACGGTGAAATGAACCGGTCCGTGCGGCTGTTGGCCACAGCATCGATGCTGAAAAGCTTTTCGTCGGAGAACAGGATTATCATTTTTTGCTTCTTCAACAAGGAAATCAATCTCTTGGAACGAGTCACTCGTACTTCCTTGACCCGGTCCGAAATCAAGTTGGAATCTTATATGACCAAAACAGCGCAATACATCGATCTATTTGAAACATTTTTAAGGTCACACAAAAAGTTTTTAGATAAAGATTTAGGACTAATAATACGTTTTCAAATACTTTGAACAGCATGCTTTCAACATGATGATGTCTTATCTTGGTAGTTTAATAGCTTGGTAGTTTTATAACAAATTGGTTAACAATCGATTTGGACGTGATTCTTATTACATGTTATAGTTCTGAAAAATATATTTGTTATTTTTTTTTGTTGTAGTTAGACCAATTCTGTAACCGTTTCTTAAGAAGATATCATGCAAATGGGCTAGGTCTGCTTTTAATCGATATGGAAACTTTATAAAAAGTAATGGGAATGAATAAACGAATTCATTTTATTCATAACAAACATTACTGTCAAATTCGATCTGTGTTTACATCTACTAGTTTGACACTTGTTGAATTGAATTGTTGTGTTTATGCATTTCTGCATTTAGTTTCACTTTTTTATAACTTGATTATAACCTATTGGTTATTGTGATGCTATAAACTACCTAGATAAGACATTGTCATGTCAAAAGCATGTTATGCAGTGCATCTTTAAAACTTCTTATGCTACCTAAAGACTGTATTCGATTAAATTTGGACACACAAAATAGGTCACCAAAAATTTTCCTTGAGCCCGATTCTTCTCAAACTTTCTGGAAATAAAGTACTACTAAATGGTTAAGTTTTGACATCATTGGTTTATTGAACCTCTTCTCTCAACCCAAATGCCCGCACCTTTGCCATGACCCCTTTCATCAAATTTTGGGCAGACTTGCTTACTTACTTTTAACCACACTTTCTTTAGTTCAAGTTCATTTTCTATCAATTTTGGAGTTTTAACGAGCTTTGCCTTCATGATTGCCCAAAATTTTCCAATTGGGCGAAGTTCCGGAGTGTTTGGAGGGTTGACGTCTTTTGGTACAAAAACTACATTATTATCTTTGTACCAGTCTAAGACGGGCCGGGCATAGTGGCAAGATGCCAAATCCGGCCAAAACAGTGTCGGGCCATCGTGAGATCTCAAGAAGGACAGAAGTCGTTTTTGGAGGCATTCGTCCTTGTAGATTTGTCCGTTGACGGTCCCAGAGGTGATGAAGGGCTGACTCATTTTGCCACATCCGCAGATCGCTTGCCAGACAAGGAATTTTTTGGCGAATTCGACAGTTTCTTCTTTCGTACACTCTCCGGAACGGCCAACTTAGAGGTGGCGACGTAGTGTAATAATGTAGGTCTCATCCAATGAGGTCTATACAGGTGGAGAAGAAGTGGTTTAGTGTATAGTGAATGCAAAATGTCATTGTGTTCGTGAGATCTTGTACAGCCTGTTTTTTGTAAACATGAGTGACGTAGGTCTCCAAAAACATCAATTTACAATAGCAGAAAATCACAAGGTGGAAGGTTTATTTTCGGTAATTGGTGAAGTTTTTAAATGGTTTCTCCTCTCCCCGAAATTATGGATTGTTTACTCATTTTTCGTTACTAATACCGACAAGCACCATGCTCTTCGCCACCTGTATAGACCTCATTGGGTCTCATTGTCCATCACAATGCAGAACGGTTTTGTGAGCAACTCCCTGTACAGTTTTCTTGCACGAGTTTTGGCCACCGAGTTCTGTTCATCGCTTCGGTTCGGTGCCTTCTGGACCTTGTACACATGTAATCCAGAACGTTTCATTGTTTTCTGCACAAAACAAACTGAAACTTTCGCCTTTTTCGCAACATCCCTGATCGAAATGTTGGGATAACGCTTAAATTGGTTCAATACCATCCTGGCCTTCTCCGGATTTGATGTGCCACGTTTTTTTGCCACTACCATTTTTCCGCTTGGTTGTCTTACGGTCCTTGAACGTTTTGATCACATGATATACGGTTGAATGTGCGATTCCGAGCTGTTTTCCGATCCATCGATGGGAAGCGTTTGGGTTTTCGAAGTGAGTGCCCAAAATTTGTTGGCGCACTATTTCTTCATTTGCAGCCATCACTGAAATCACTCGACCGATTTTCACGAAACTCATTACACAATTGACACAACACAATGAAATACATTCAGTTAAAATTTCAATAATTTTTATCCACACGCTAAAAACTTACGAACAATTGCGTGTGTCCAAATTTCATCGAATACAGTCTTTAATACATAAAAAGATCTGTTAATTGCGCTGATTTGGCCATATTTGAGTCGAAAATTAAGTCATATATTCTAGAAAAATACATGAGTGACTTATGAAAGGCAAATGTTTTGCGATAACATCCTCTTAGCTTGTATATGACAAAAGATGTTTTTCGTTTTGTTCTAAATACTGTTGTAGAGCAAAATTTCAAGATAACTGACCAAAAAGATGTTGATTTTGGTGTTACTTGGAGACTGTATCGAAAATAAGTTATCCACATATTTTTCTATTGAATCATAAAAAAAATTATGTTCTATTCAAACAAATGGATGATTCTTTATTTTACGGGATTGAACTTGAACATTGTGAAGACCGGATGAAGTTATTATCAGTTTTTTACTTATTTGCGAATTTTTGATCGAACACTTTTCATCAAGTTCCGAACAAGTGTTTCGTAACATTTTTTGGACGCCCTAGCCCATTTTTTTTTTTTGAGCTCTTGCATATTCTCAGCTGCTTAATCAGTCTTTTTGAAGACCCTCTTTGCAATTACCCAATAGCGTTCGATGGGCTGTTATCGGGTGAAAATGAAGGTAATGCGTCGCCTACTGGTTGGGACGCTGGAGAATGGAAACTGTTCTTGTATATTCGTTACGCTTTTCTGTCGCTATCTTTTTCTGTGCATCCAGCGCACCCTGAGCTGAGGAAATCTGAAGCCTGGAGACAAGCTGGGGGCAATTTGGCGGAAAGAAATCCTCAACGAAATCTATATCATTTTCCCTGGGCCAATTGAGAATCGTTTTGGCACAATGCGCCGACGCTAAATCCAGCCAAACAGTGGAGGTACTATGCGTCTGCTATAAAGACAGCAACCTATTCTGCAGACACTTAGATCGATAGATTTCCGCATTGATGGTTCCGGTAGTGTAAAAAAAATGGTATACTCCGTCCCACCCCTCTCGCCCCACGCCCTCCTCCCGCTTCGTCTCCTTCCCCCCCCCCCATCCCGTGTTTTCTTTCTTTTCCCATCCTTGCCCGCGAAATTCGCCTCTCTTTTCTCCCCGTTCTTTCCTCCTCTCTTTTCCTTTTCTCTTTCTTTTTTTGCTCTTCTCTTTCTTCCCTCTCCCCTCTCCCCCCCCCCTATTTTTCTCTATGGAGCTGCCACTTTCTGATCAAGTTTTGGGTTGGAATAAAGGGCGATACGGTCAAAATTTGGTCAATATCAACTTGACGTATTTCTTTCAATTTTGCATTTAAAAAACCTGAACACCCCCTCATTTTGAAGGTGTGTGTGTAGAATGTTGCTCCTATTTTGATTTTGGAATTCACTCTTCAGTTGTCAAAATGCCGTCCAAGCAAGAAGAGCAGCGTATCAAAATTTTGCTCGCGCATCGCGAAAATCCGAGCTACTCGCACGCAAAGTTGGCAAAATCGCTAAAAGTTGCCAAATCAACCGTTACAAATGTAATTAAAGTGTTTGGGGAACGTTTGTCGACAGCCAGGAAGTCTGGATCGGGGGAAATCGAAAACCGGAAGCCGCTGAGACGACAAAGAGAGTTGCCGGTAGTTTCAAGCGAAACCCTAACCTATCTCTCCGAGATGCCGCAAATAAGCTGGGTGTATCGTCTACAACCGTGCATCGAGCCAAAAAACGAGCCGGACTATCGACTTACAAGAAGGTAGTGACTCCAAATCGCGATGATAAACAAAATACGACGGCCAAAGCGCGATCCCGGAGGCTGTACACGACGATGCTGACGAAGTTTGACTGCGTGGTAATGGACGACGAAACCTACGTCAAAGCCGACTACAAGCAGCTTCCGGGACAGGAGTTTTATACGGCAAAAGGAAGGGGAAAGGTAGCAGATATTTTCAAGCACACGAAACTGTCAAAGTTCGCAAAGAAATATCAGGTTTGGCAAGCCATCTGTACCTGTGGCTTGAAAAGCAGCATTTTCATAGCTTCCGGGACTGTCAACCAAGAAATTTACGTGAAAGAGTGTTTGAATAAACGTCTGCTGCCTTTCCTGAAGAAACACGGTTGTTCCGTACTGTTTTGGCCGGATTTGGCATCTTGCCATTACGGTAAAAAGGCCATGGAGTGGTACGCCGCCAACAACGTGCAGGTGGTTCCCAAGGACAAGAACCCTCCCAACACGCCAGAGCTCCGCCCAATTGAGAAATACTGGGCTATTGTCAAGCGGAACCTAAAGAAGACCAAAAAACTGCTAAGGACGAGCAGCAGTTCAAGGCAAACTGGCTTTCTGCGGCGAAGAAGGTGGACAAGGTGGCTGTACAAAATCTGATGGCAGGGGTCAAGCGTAAGGCCCGGCAATTCGGATTTGGAAAAGCGGAAGCCTAACTGAATATTTTTCCTGAATTTTATACTAATTGAACTTGAAAAAGAAATTTAATTTGATTTTTTAAATAAACGATTTCACCGATTTACACGCGTTTTCCCTTGACCAAATTTTGACCGTATCACCCTTTAAATAGCATGATGGATCTGATTTCTTTTCTTCTGTTTATTAATGACTGTTCATTAAAGAAAGTGGACACATGTATATCAATGGTTAAAGGCTTAAAACTTAACGAAAAAATGTGAACTTTCGCTCAGTGTGTAAAAATATTGTTAAATTTTGTATTCTAATTCGCATCTGTACAAATGGTTCTCCGAAAAGTTGACGTTTGAGCCTGTTCATAAACCAAGTAGACTCAATTATGAACCCCCCCTCCCCCTTGTAGCCTTTTCTGCATCCATTTTTTTTTTTTTTTTTTTTGAAATTTTGTAGGGAGCGTAGACTTTGGTCAGAAAACCACCAACATGAAAAGTCTACATGGTTTATGAATATCCCCTTCGAGAATTGGCAAAAAGCGTGAAGTGTACAGTGTTCCATATTGTTAAGAAGTTTGGAGAAACGTGTTCTCTTGAAGATTTACCGAAATCTGGACGCAAAGGGGGGCATCGGAAAAAAGGCTGTGTATCATCTCACGAACACAATGAAAGAATTTTGCATTACACCACTTCATCTCCACCTGTATAGACCTCATTGGTATAGTTCGATCAGATATCGGTAGCTCAAGCTTTTCTTGTGTGGAACGAATCTTGGATCTTTTTTGATTTCGCGACTTATTCTAGCATCGGTTCGTTGGTCAGTCTTTCGTGCTAGGTCTCTACCTGGTTTATCAACCACCGATCCAAAAGTTTGATGTTTCTTATATATCGCGCGGATCGCTCCTCGACTGATCCCAAACTTTTTCGCGATCACTCATTGCGAAATATGTTTTTCGCATTCCACAATTCCGGATCTGCAGTGAATTCTGTTTGCCTTCCATCCTTTTTATAATAAAAATCACCTGATTCACGCGTATTTGGGCCCGTGTGTTTTAAATAGAGCCCGCGATTTGAATTCCCGTGGCAGGAATTAAGTCTACACAAAAACTTCAATTTTGCTGAAGTGTAAACCCAACCGCGGGATTGACTCCGCGAAATAAAATTCATCTATACACACTCCTTCTTCGACGGGAATAAATTATTCCGATTTGATTCCGCGCCGATTTTGCAAGTTTGAATTCGAACAGAAAAAAAAAATTAAAAGTCAGAAGGAAAACTAAGTTCTGAACAATTTTGTTTTTTCGATATTGATGGTCAGGATAAATTTCATGAACAACTAAATATATTATTAAATATAGAAATATTATATATTAATATTGGAGAAAAATATAGCGCTCCTGAACCAATAATTAAAAAAATGCGAGTTGCCAAAATGACAAATCAGAAAAAGGAGATTGACATGAAACCACAGAGGGCTCGAAGATTTTTTCCCCTATTTACTGTGTAAATTTTTAAAAACAAACCGTTGGAAAAACAACGCCACCTAGTCTAGTTTTCACCAAACTTAATTGACAGACTATCAAATCTCGAGGCGGGCAAGTGGCGCCATCAACATACGATTCACCAAAACTAACGAAAACTTACAGCTCGTTTTTACAATGTCATTTACAGAAATTTATACACGGAGGGAACTCCAGCTTGGATGTCTGTTCCTCGCTTCGATTAAACTTTTGCGAAGACATTTCGGAACATCCTTCCATGTACCAAATAATAAGCAACGAGTACAAGCAACAAGATAGCTCAAGATGCTATCTGGCAACAAATCAGTTGTATTATTATTTTATCGTCCCTGACTCAATCTGTCAGTGTCCAGAAGTACCGGAAGAACTGGGATACTTTAAGGGTATCGACCAAGTAAAAACATGCATCGTTAAGTAAGCTTAAATAAAATAATTCGTAAATTTCTAGAATTTATTTGATAAAGCAAAACTCTAAAAGATTTGTTGTAAATCCGGTGAACCATCTGATACCAACCGGATGGGTCTCAGCGAATCGATATTTATCATGAACGATGGCTATTAGCTGAAGCTATGAACTTCTTTCTGCCATCCTGTGCCCGGAATGCTAATACGGTCTCCATTAGAGATCGTTCGTCATCGACAGCTCTTAAAAAACCTGCAGAGCTCGAGGAAGAATGGCTGTCAGAAGAAAACAAGGTTTACTTTTGTAACGAATTTGAAATTATTGAAATTTTAGAACCCTACAAACTACTTTCCAGAGCTTCACAGTTTATGCGACACCATGAGCCGAAATCAAAGCCGTACCCAGGTACAACGGACAAGCTTTTGGACGAAACATTATCTTCAGTAGCGTCATCATTATCAAAACTCGTGGCTCAGCTCAAAATTAAAAAAATTACGTTGAGTATGCAAGGTACGCAGTTCTACATAGACATTATTGATCAAGAAAACGAGACATTGACAAATCTACAAGAAACATTAGAATTGATAAAGGTATTGAATCTCTGTATAACGAAACCATGCTTATACCATTCTTTTTTAAAATATCAATCTAATAGTTACTATCGAAGCAGCTACTAGCAACACTTTTTCCTTCAAAACTGTCCATTTTTTAATGCTTTCTGAAAGAAAAAACTTACACAAATGCAAACAATATGTAAAATCTGAGACGCATAACTAGCTTGTCATTGAGTGTGGAGAAATGTGGAGAAATGTCAACTGGAAAATTTCCCAAGCCTAATCCTGAGTCGAATCCCGTTTCAAAATCCCGTGACAAAAAAAATGCTTTTTCCCAAACTGTAAACCAGCCTTAATATCTCCAGGGTGGCCACACAATCTTAATTTAAAAATTCCCGCATTTTTGCCTAATTTTCCCGACTGGTAAATTGAGTGAATATAAGTGGATTTTTAGTTATTTGTGTGGTTTTTGAGGAAATTGTTCAATCTGGAATGCTTCTGACTGGTTTCAATTAGGCAAAATGGCTCCACCAAGTCTAGAATCGAGTTGATGGTTAAGCAATTAAAACACGGCAGACTTTTATAGGTCCTCTCTTAGCTCAGTCGGTAAAAGCGCAGCTACAAAGCAACACCATGCTGGAGGTGACTGGGTTCGATTCCTGGTCTGGTCTAGGAATTTCACGTTAAGGAAATTTCTAGGACCCCTGGGCATAGGGTATGATTGTTCTTACCACGCAATCATACTTATGCAAAAAGGGTACCTGGCATCGAAAGCTTTTAATTAATAACTGTGGAAGGGTATTTAGAACACTAAGTTGAGGGCAAGTAATAAGCTAACTGTGAAAGCAATAAACTTGAAATGCTAAAAAGCATTTTTCTAGTAGGTTAAGGCACGAAGGCTTTTATAGGTTAGTAGGCTGCCACAATCAAAAATAACAATATGAGCTCGGTTTTTAAGTAAATTGAGTTTTTATTGCACTTTTATGTTCTCTACAATATTCTTCTTTAACGTGACATTTCCAAAATTAATTTAATCGTACGAAAAAGAGCGAACTTTTTATCTAACACTGCTCATTGCACTAAAAATTTATTTTCGTAAATTAGCTTTCACTCGCTTCGTAAACATGGATTTTTTACATAGAACAAATGTCTCGTAAAATGTATCATTCATATTGCTTTTTATCTTGTGAAATGCTATCATTACACTTTTTTGTATAATGCACGAAATAGATTTCGTGAAAACCAGCCAATCACTGCTTCGCTGATGTTGCTGCTGGGACGGGCAGGTATAATTTATTTATCCCAAAATACAAATTGAAGCGGTGTCGAGAGTTATAACTTCCTACTCATTATTCAATTATCACCTCACGAGTGGCCATGGCATAGTGAGATCAACCGAGGATGCAGTATCAGCTCTTTCCAAAATTACAGGATCGAATACCATATCAGAAACATTAAAAAAAGACGCTAGACAAATCCACGTGGTTGCGCTTTTTTTGTCAATTACATTTCGAGTCGATAAAGTAGATCTCTCAGTCATTCAGGCAACCATCAGAGAGACGTTTCTTTTAAATTGGTAAAAAAATATTCGTAGCTCTTTGTATTGTTTTCGTACAATGCACGAATGTTGTTTCTGTGTCAACAAATGCTCCGTGCTTTTGACAGTTGCGCGTGTGCCATTAATTACGAATGTATCTTCATAAAAAAAACAAATCAGTTTCGTTGCAGAAAACAACGAACAGATTTGTTAGTTCTACCTTCGATTTCGTAATATAAACTAAAATTAACTTTCAGTGTGCACAGACTGTTTGCCAATGATTTTTGATCCTTTTTTTCCGTCTCTTTCAAAAGTGTTGATGGAATTTGCTGCCTTAACATGTCTGCGCAAATATGCATTTGTAATAGACCAAAAAATTTCAATTGACTTGCCTGGGAACAGTTTGGAAGATTCATATTCTTGGGTTGGAATTTGACTCCGTTGGCTTTGTACAAGGCTATCGCGTTCTTCGCATCATGCACTGATGCCAAACCCGGCCAAAACAATGCTGGATTATTATGTTTCCGGATCATGGGGAGCTGGCACCGCTCCAAGCATTCCCAAAGGGGCTATTTTTAAACCACGTAGACATTTCTGGGATGATGGGGGGGGGGGGGGGTGACCGAAATGTATGCTCCATACAAAATTTCAAAAAATGGTATGGAGAAAAGTCTAAGAGAGGTGTGGGGTGTCTGAGATTTTCAAAATTGAGTCTACGTGGTTTATGAACAGGCCCAAACGTAAACATCAGCAGTCATCGTACCGGTTGTTACAAATGAATTTTTGGGTAAAAATTAACATATCGGCATCGTCAATAGTTTAACCAGCACAGACCTTGCAGAACTGGTCACCTGGTCTTATAATCAAATTTCACGTAGGATTCATCATCCATAATCATGCCAATTCTACACAGCTGTTTATCATATAATTTACGGGCCCTTGGTTTGACAGACGCTGCTTGTTTTCCACTTCGTTTTGGCTACTTCTGCTTGTTGAAAGTCCTGAGTCGATTTCGTGGCTTTGTTCGTTCGACGTTATTCTCCGAAGTTTCCAGCTTTTTTAGCCCCATATCGAACGGAAGTACCCTTTTACGAAAGCTTGCGTGATTTTCCGTTTCAGGTTTTGGTCCATTTACGGCCCGGTTTACGTCTAGATTTTTTTCTTGTCCTGAAATAAAGACTCCTCACCATACTTCCAAATCGCGTTACGAGCTGCTCCAATGCTCACAGCTTCCATATTCGCAACTGACTCAGCGAAATTTTGGGAAAAGTGCTTCATCTGTGCACGATCTGTTTGCGCTTTGTCGGGGGAATGCTTCGCATTTTCATGAAATGTAAATGCACCGGCACTTGAGACTCACAGAGTTATAGATTGAAAAGAAAACAGTGATACACAATAATGATCAGCTATTCAAACGTCATGTGGAAGCAACAGTGGCGCATCAAAATCGTGCTTAGACTTTTTGGGACTCCCTATATGGGCAGGTTATTTAGTGCAAATGGAAAAAGAAAAACCGAAATAATCATATTGTAGGATTGGTGTACGGCGGCTGGTTTGGTGTATTCATTGACTGTTCGTTGGGGAAGCGCACAAAAATTCCTCAACTGGCAGGATAAATAGAGGTTGACGCCGTCTGCCACCTATGTACATTTTTATTCTTGATCAATTTTTAACAAAATCTTAAATTAGTCAAGTTCATCCCTCTGGGCATTCTTTCTTTCTGCTTCTTTCTACATTTTTATGAAATTCTCCTTCACTTTTTTGAACTGTCAGCGACTCGTCGTACTTGGCATTTCGTGATTTCAACGTCGCTGACAGTTCTAGCGTTATGGCTTCGTAGACGATTCTCTGAGCAACCAAACTCATTTCAGTTTGGTTCACCACCAGAAACTTTTCATTTATTAAAAATCCTCACTCCATTGTGGTATTTCCGTGCGACAAGATCAGCACTTTTTTAACAAATGTTGTCAAATTTGGCAGCTCCTTCTTGGAATGACCAATCAGTTCTAGCTCAAATTTCTACTTTGTCAGCAACTGCAGCGCTCAGGTGGTCTTTATCTACGAACGTTTCTAGACACAGCTCCAAACGCTTTTTAGCTATGTCCGTGATTACTCACTTCACGGACATAGCTAAAAAGCGTCTGGAGCTGTGCCTAGAAACGTTCGTAGATAAAGACCACCTGAGCGCTCCAGTTGCTGCATCAGGGTTAATGCAGGTGACATAACGCTTCAAGGGTATGATAATGGAGATTTGTTGAGTAGCTTCCTAAAAAAAACACAGGGGAGAACAGTACAAAATGCACTGGTGGGGTAGAATGACCCACTCAATAAATGTGCTCAAATCTTCAAAACTATAGCTTTAATGGAATGATACTTTATCAATTTTTACATAAAACAGCATAACTCATAATTTTGTAGTACAATAAGGCACTAAATACACCAAAATATGATCAAAATTGAATAAATTTTCATGACTGTACCTCACATGTAAATAATAGTGTTCTTAAAATAAGCTTTTACCATGCGTTAACATCCATGGTTTATAATAAATTCACTTCACATGTATCGCTGACAACAAAACTTCAAGATAGTATCAAAACTTCACTATAATTCCACGTATTTTCAGAATATTTAGACAAAACTATGCAAGACTAAAACTGGGGCAGAACGCACCGTGGCGTTATATACGTCTACACGCTTAGAAAAAAGTACCCAGTGGAGCGGTTAAGTGTAGGAAACCAACGTTGGGTATAATCATGTTAACCTACCGCTGAGTATAAATAATTTACTTCTGGTAAAATTCTACCCAAACGTATGTAATTTGAACCCAATGGTAGGTAAACATAATTATACCCAACGTTGGCTTCCCACACTTAAATGCTCCGTTGGATACTTTTTTCTAAGCGTGTATATAATGAGGAGTTGGCAACATATCGCAACGTTTTGCTATCTTTATTCCATACCCATTGGCTGCTTGAGCTAAAAAGATGTGGCGAGATGTTGCAACCTCCTCACTTTACAACTCTGAGTAACTTATTATAGCCGTGTTTTTACCTTTTACAAGCGGTGCATGCTATCCCAATATTGTGGTGCATCATATCCCAGTGTTGTGGTGCGTCTTATCCCAATTTTGGGGTGCATATTGAGCAATGAAACAAGCGTTTTACCCCGGTGTCGTCTTGGCATCAAATTGGAAAAGGTTTAAAAAATCATGAAAAATCATCGTTTTGAATTTAAATTACATTTGATCTACAACGAAAACATAGTAATGCACCATATCCAATAACTTCTTCTTAAATTTCAGCTTCCATTCACTAGTAATTCACGATGTTGCTTAAACGGTGCGTTTTGTACCATCCTCCCCTAAAATTTTCCAACATAAATTCCAAAATAAGTACGCCCCCCGGGGGGGTACATCAGCCCCCACTCCCCTGGTGTGGCCCTCCGGTGGGGTTTCCCGGGCCCGGGTTTAGAAACCCAGTTTCCTCGACCCTGTTTTAAAGGTGGGGGGGCCCCTTCACTTTCCTCCTAAAAATAAACCCGCAAAGTCCCCTCCAAAACGAACCAAAAATTTGGTACCCCAAAAGTTAGCTCCAATCGGCCCTGACCGGGGATGGGAGAATTTTCTGGGCAACATGTATATGTAGAGTTATCTGTATGCATATACCGTGCACGGAATACGAATCTGACGACGACTCGCCCGGCGGAAAGAGGAGCTAACGAAAAAAAAATCCGGAACACGGATAGTGATTGAAAATTTCGGTTTTCTTGCGATATCAGAAGAAAATTTCATCGCGATTGAAAATGCTTCCAGCAAAAAGAAAGTCATCATCAATTTTTGTGTCAGGGAAGCTTTATCTAAAGCTCACCGTGGAAGGGTTGGACGGGCCACATTTATAAAATCAGACACCGGCAACAAAGGAAAATAATTTTGCAGTTGAGGCTATTGCTGTATTAAACATGAAATGAAATCTAATGAAATAAAAAGAAGAAGACAATTTGAACAATTGTTTACCCGTTTTTAAGTGAAAAACATATTTTTAAGCTATTCGGATGCAGATTTGCAGGGAGCAAAAGTAGGTTATTTTTATGTAACAGTTTGAACTTCTTGTAATATTAACATTAATTAAAATTGTAATTCAAAAAAATAGTAAGTTTTTCTGATCAAAAGGTGTATGAATGAAGTCATTCTGTTCAGTCAAAGTTATAAGCGTTCAAAAACCTATCACTTCAGCGTAACGCTATCATTTTTCAAAATGTAGTCCTACGTTAAAATATATTAGGCCTTCTGGACGCCTTCTTGATGCGTTTACACGGAAGACGGTCAAGCAATTCATAGAAGGCAAGAAACAACTACCTTCTTGGCTAGAAGGCGACGTAGGACGGTGAAGGATAGAAGTTATCCCAACGGAAGGTGCATTTACGCCTTCTATTTCGTATGCAGAAGGCATCACGAGGCCGTGTGAGTATTTGTGCTTTTACGATGGCCTGCTGAGTTGTCTGATGGTTGCAGATGAACCTTTAACGTGTAGCGCGACATCGCTGTGACATCATCAGGTAAACTCATCAAAAAACGATAACATAAGAAAAACAACACGACTCAAGTAATTCAACCCGCCATTACGGGATTCGGTTGCAATAGTTTTGTGCTAGCTTCCCAACCGGAATAAGGTCCTACACAAAAAAAAATCGTCTTCTACCCGTCCGGCATCGCGATGTAGCCACCAGCGAAATCCTTCAATGAGGTGTAAAAGGACCGCTCGTGGAACATATGCTTCCTAGATCCTTTATCGACCACCCAATTAAGCGATCTTTCTACTCCGACGGTGAAAGCAACACCAAGCGAATCACTGAGTGGAGCTTCAGCTTCACACGATCCACTAGCATCAGCGCTGGAAGAACCCCCTTCCTTTTACTGTGTGTCCAAAAAACTTCCAGCAGTTTCGTTTAATATGCCCGGCTTTTTGCAGAAATACGACAGTGCGAGAGTCACTAGTTGTTTTGCCTACCGCGCAACGCATTGCTTTTTTGCTCTTTACAGATACACTTCATCTTCTTTCCAGCTGCCGGTTGTATTCATCAACGAAATTCAATGAGGGACAGTTCTTTCCAACGACAACCATCACTGTGTTTACTTGCAGATTTCCGGTATATTTCAAGCATTTGGCTATCCACTCTGGGTTCACGATGATGGTTTTTCTATTGAAAACAACTAACAACACCCCTGGTGTAAGTGGTCGTGTGTGTGTGTGTGTGCTACAAACCTATTAGCGGACATTATACAATATTTTAATAGTTGTATTTACCTTCTGCAATTCGTTATAAATGTACCTTTTAGTTGATAATTCTTCATTTCTGCTATTGCTCTTCAATCCAAAACTTTGACAACTCCTAACAAGCTTACAAAAATAGGTTTCTTTGACAAGAAAAATCGATTCCATTCAGTAATATCAAAAAGAATTGAGGAATAGATATATATATCTGGATAACAATGTTCATGCGGTTTGTCTATGTTCTAGGCTATACTTTTTTGAGATATAAACTTAAGACTAAATAAGAATAAGGGGGAAAATACGGCAAATCAACTCGACAACCGATTGCCGTAAATAACTACTTCGATCCGATCCGATTCATTCACTTTAAACGAAAAAGAATAACTTCAGTTTTGCGGTACAATAAATAATATCGAATAAGAGAAAAGAAAAAAAACTTAATCGTACATTCTATCCGAGCTGATTCTACTGACTACTAAACTAAACCTTCTTTGTCTCTGTGTATTTAAGGACTGACTGATCACTTTTCAATTTCCACAACTCTTCCTTTCCACCGTTACTCCTCTCCGTTCGGAAAAGAAAAAATCGACCATTCCACACAGATTCACGCACATTCACGCCATTTTCCTCACACGTCAACCCTCCTAAGGAACACGCTGAATGTGTGCCCACACACGGTGATAAGTAAACGATGTGATCCACCTACTCCTCCGTGGGATTCCATCCCCATCCGTCTTTGGCTGCCCATCGCCGCCCTTTGCCTCCTAGAGCTTACCGGTTAAGGCTGTTGATATAAAGATTATAAACCTCGCATCGAGGCGTATTCTCGAACAGGGCGGCACGATTCTGGCCCTCGCCCTTCTTGACCCAGTGGCCGTACACTCGAAATGCACAACCGTCGATGACCTTGATGGGGGTGGGGGAAAAAAAGAAAGATTAGAATCAGTGATTTTTAATGTGAAAAAAGAAAATGAAGGAAAGGGCACACTAGCAACACTGTATTTTTTTCGATTTGATGACAGTTACTCGATGGTTTTAAAATATATTAAAAAGAAAATCAAACTAACCGATCGTGTTCGATTTCGGCTCGAATGTTTTGAACTTCTATGTTTGCTGGCTGATTCAACTGTAGCATAACCCATTTTGACCTAGGCGCAACTTTTAATGTTTATCAAACGATGTCTGAAACTTGACTAACAGTCGTCTTCACCGGGTGGATTTGTTTTATATGCATGCGGCTCACCTCTAAGAAAGGTTTCGGTATTTTTCCACGGCTAATTTTCGGCCCATCCCATAGTGAAGATGGAGGACAAAACAAAAACACAAAAACGGTGTTTGCAGGTACACCGGCTTAGCGATTTTGTTAAAATATTCCACCGAGGTAGGTTTCTGTTTTCGGAATCTTTTTGCTGAATGGGAATCAATCTGACTGGTTAAAGAAAGCCAAGTTTCCAAAGTAAAACATTCCTATAAGAATAAATTAAAATGTTGATTCATACACACTGAAGCGTCGTACCTGCCTTATTTTTACAAATACTAGAACAATCTTCATAAAAGATTTTGGACGATTGTAAATAACTTTTGTACCGAGTAATGTTTCTAGTTATTAAGTTGAAATTTATCTTTTGAAAAAAAATTTAGGGCTTTTTTGTGGAATATTGTAATCACTTTTCACTTTACTTTATCTTCCTGCTTTTAATTCCACTATATTTGGAATTCAAAGAACGAAGAAAAGGTGAAGTGAGAGATGACATTTCTGATTTGTTTCGAGAGTTTCAACTTTTTTCGGAGTTTCACGCGACATTCTTCACATTTTTTTCGGTAAGCAACTCTCTAAGATTCTGTTGGATGGAATATCCGTATCATTCCTGTTGTTAATTGAGTGTCACTGAGGAATTATTAGTATTGAATTAATACAGTTTGTAATGAAATTGTGTTAATTAGCAACCGATGGATGACCTAGCAACAGAGAGCAACAATATCCTAGTAGTCTTCGGTTTATAATGCATGAAAAAATTCCACTTCCACTGCAACACTTAACCAAACCGGACCTGTTCCTTACCTCCGCCTATTTAAAATTTTATGGACCCAGGACGGAAACGAAGTAGTTAAGGGCCTGTTCATAAACACGTAGACTCATTTTTGTAAATCACAGACCCCCCATCCCCCCTCGTAAACTTTTCTCCATACAATTTTTTGAAAATTTGTAGACTTTGGTCAGAAAAGTCTACGTGGTTTAAGATAGTTTGGTTGTTCGACGGCAACAATTTCGGGAATTGGAAATTCCGGATTGAAGTGCTTGCTTCGGTTCGAGAAGATTCTGCGTAAGCGCGGTACGACGTGGATACCAGCTTCTGCTGGCCCTTCCCAAATCCTACGAAGTGGTCATTACGGCCCTGAAGAGCATCGCCAAACCAGCTAACCTACGCAAAGAAGCGGCTTCTGGATGAGCAGGTGCAGCTAGCAGTGAAGGAATTCTCACCAAAATATCAATTCATCGTGCGATACGTTTTCATTTGGGAACTTCCCGTTGCTAGTTTCGCACGCCAACGTTTCTTGAGTGAACTTTCTGGGATGAGAGAATGAGTTATCGCGAACTTTTTCTACTCGAGTTACCGACGCGAGGATACAAAAAAAAATCAGATCATTTTTCTCTCTCTATATCTTCTACATCTTTACGAGTCGTGTTTGACTCACTTTCGTGAAAAGTGGAGTCACTCAAATTTGAGTAAATGTAACTGGGATTGACAAGTCGACAAATCAAAAACATCCATCTATTTTGAGTCGATATTTTTGATTTGTCGAAAGTACCAATCCGGTGCTGAATAGAAACGAAGGAGGAGAAGAACCTCAACTTCAAGACAGAAACGATGAGACAGCAGAACTTGATGATGAACCGGAACTCCCCGAGTAACCATCAAGACCAGTCAACGATCAGCCTGAGGAGTATTACCTGATATCTGATTCAAATGTCTTCCAAATACATAAAAAAAATGAAACTCAGATTCTTGAGGGGTTATTTCAGTTTGTTTGAATTCAGCTTGACGTTTACGAATGGAATAAAAAATTATTTAACGTAACCGCAGTCAGTGTTTGCTGAGATTGCTCGGAATGGAACATCTCCCCCCTTAAACCATCCAGTACGGCGGGAACCTTGCAGGCAAACGGATTTGTCGTTGGGGTCTTCTTGGAGTCGGAACCGGAATCGGCACTGGATCTGGCTGTGGTGGATCATCTTCTTCATTGCTGTCCTCCGAGAAGTGCTGCGACTAGGCAGTTTCCAGCTCCTCTTCAGGTGCCGGATTTGGTCCCACTGCTAGAACGGCTGGAGACGGTACGTCTAGGCCAAATCCGTCGACGAATACGGCCAATGGACTTGAACCTTGGCTTGTAGTTGGTTCTGGAACAACCTCGAACGTTGCTTCAAATGGTTGCCCCCCCCCCCAACCTTCCTACCCCAGCGAACGTCTCCACTCTCCTCTTCTTTTTTTCTCGTTTTCTTCTCTAGTGCCTATCAGGTGGTAAAGGGCGATACGGTCAAAATTTGGTCAATATCAACTTGACGTATTTCTTTCAATTTTGCATTTAAAAAACCTGAACACCCCTCATTTTGAAGGTGTGTGTATAGAATGTTGCTCCTATTTTGATTTTGGAATTCACTCTTCAGTTGTCAAAATGCCGTCCAAGCAAGAAGAGCAGCGTATCAAAATTTTGCTCGCGCATCGCGAAAATCTGAGCTACTCGCACGCAAAGTTGGCAAAATCGCTAAAAGTTGCCAAATCAACCGTTACAAATGTAATTAAAGTGTCTGGGGAACGTTTGTCGACAGCCAGGAAGTCTGGATCGGGGGGAAATCGAAAACCGGAAGCCGCTGAGACGACAAAGAGAGTTGCCGGTAGTTTCAAGCGAAACCCTAACCTATCTCTCCGAGATGCCGCAAATAAGCTGGGTGTATCGTCTACAACCGTGCATCGAGCCAAAAAACGAGCTGGACTATCGACTTACAAGAAGGTAGTGACTCCAAATCGCGATGATAAACAAAATACGACGGCCAAAGCGCGATCCCGGAGGCTGTACACGACGATGCTGATGAAGTTTGACTGCGTGGTAATGGACGACGAAACCTACGTCAAAGCCGACTACAAGCAGCTTCCGGGACAGGAGTTTTATACGGCAAAAGGAAGGGGAAAGGTAGCAGATATTTTCAAGCACACGAAACTGTCAAAGTTCGCAAAGAAATATCTGGTTTGGCAAGCCATCTGTACCTGTGGCTTGAAAAGCAGCATTTTCATAGCTTCCGGGACTGTCAACCAAGAAATTTACGTGAAAGAGTGTTTGAATAAACGTCTGCTGCCTTTCCTGAAGAAACACGGTTGTTCCGTACTGTTTTGGCCGGATTTGGCATCTTGCCATTACGGTAAAAAGGCCATGGAGTGGTACGCCGCCAACAACGTGCAGGTGGTTCCCAAGGACAAGAACCCTCCCAACACGCCAGAGCTCCGCCCAATTGAGAAATACTGGGCTATTGTCAAGCGGAACCTAAAGAAGACCAAAAAAACTGCTAAGGACGAGCAGCAGTTCAAGGCAAACTGGCTTTCTGCGGCGAAGAAGGTGGACAAGGTGGCTGTACAAAATCTGATGGCAGGGGTCAAGCGTAAGGCCCGGCAATTCGGATTTGGAAAAGCGGAAGCCTAACTGAATATTTTTCCTGAATTTTATACTAATTGAACTTGAAAAAGAAATTTAATTTGATTTTTTAAATAAACGATTTCACCGATTTACACGCGTTTTCCCTTGACCAAATTTTGACCGTATCACCCTTTAGAAGCATCGACGAAACAGCCCGGATCGGTCGTCCGAACATCACTTCTGCTGAGGACTTGTCACCGAGGTCAGCTGTTGGCGTGTCCGGTACACTTGCAAAAACGTTTGTAATACTTCCTCCAGTGTCTCTCCTCCCGATTGAATTTGCCGCAGGGTGCGCTTCAGAGTATCCACAAACTTTTCTGCTAATCCATTTGACTGAGGATGGTAAGGTGCGGTGCGTACGTGGCGAATTCCTTGTTTTTCGCAGAAAGTCTGGAACTCGTGGCTGGTGAATTGGGTACCATTATCCGCGACGATGGTTTCTGGTACGACAAACGTTGCGAATGCTTGCGATAGTAGCGTCGTGGTTGCTCTACTCGTTGTAGATTTGGTTGCGTACACTTCGGGCCACTTGGTGTACGGATCGACTACCACAGAAGGTATACCCCCCCCACAGCCCCCCCATACTCCACCGAAATACCCGACCACGGCTGGTCAGGCCCCAATAGGCCAAATCTCCAGGGTTGTCTTGACGGGTGCTTTTACAGCAGTGCAGCATGGAGTCCAGTGCCGGACGAATTCCTCGATGTCGTTATCGATTCCTGGCCAGAAAACGAAACTGCGTACGATGGACTTCATGCGAACTATACCAGGATGTCCACGATGAAATTGCTTCAGGATATGCCTTCGAAACTTACTCGGAACGATAACTCTGTCGTGGAACAAAATACAGCCGTCCACATGAGTAAGGGACTCTCGCTTGTGATTGGTCGAGTATCGGTTTCGAAAAGATCCATGTACCAGGCGAACCACTTTTCGAATGTAGTGCCGTTCTCCGGATCGAAACAGAACTCGCTGATGTTGGTCGACAATGACTCCGATACTTGCTCTGGGTTGTTTGTTTGCGGAACGGCCAACTGCTGTAGAAGCTGGATCATCTGCAGGATCGCTGCTTGGAGTTTTTGATTGGTCACCATCCTTCCTCGGGTTCAATTCTGGAGCTCTTCAAACTTCCAGAAAAATCCTCGTCGCCAATGAAATGTCTTCCAAATGCATAAAAAAATGAAAGTCAGATTCTTGACGGGTAAAAACTTATATCATAAATTAAATAATCTATATAATAAAAATGAGTTGGGGTTTCCTTTGTCACGATTTAACTCGCGAGCGGAAGGACCGATCGGCGTGAAATTTTGTATGCAGAGATTTTTAGGGCCGGAGAATAATCTTATGATGGTTTGAGACCCCTCCCTTCACTGGAAAGGGGGGCTCCCATACAAATGAAACACAAATTTCTACACAACTCGAGAACTAATCAAGCAAAAGAAACCAAATTTAGCATGTGTGAGTTTTTGAAAGCAAAGAAGGTTTTTATGGTAGCTTGAGACCCCTCCCCTCTCTAGAAAGGGAGGCTCCCATACAAATGAAACACATATTTCTGTATAACTCGAGAACTGATCAAGCAAAGAAACCCAAATTTAGCATGCGGAAGTTTTTGGAGGCAAGAAATGTTTTTATGGTAGTTTGAGACCCCTCCCCTCTCTATAAAGGGAGGCTCCCATACAAATGAAATACATATTTCTGTATAACTCGAGAACTGATCAAGCAAAGAAACCCAAATTTAGCATGCGGAAGTTTTTGGAGGCAAGAAATGTTTTTATGGTAGTTTGAGACCCCTCCCCTCTCTATAAAGGGAGGCTCCCATACAAATGAAACACAAGTTTCTGCATAACTCTAGAACTAATCAAGTTAATGGAACCAAATTTGGCAGGTAGAGGTTTTTGAAGGCAAGAAATGTTTCTAAAGTAACTCAAGACCCCTCCGCCCTCTGTAAGAGGGGGGCTCTCATGCTAATGAAACACAAATTTGTGCATAACTCGAGAACCAATCAAGCATATGGAACCAAATTTGGCATGTGGAGGTTTTTGGAGGAAAGAAATGTTTCTATAGCAGTTCAATACCCCTCCCCATTTTGAAGGGGAGGGGGGCTCCCCCTACAAATAAAAAGCAAATTTCTGCATGACTCGAGAACTAATCAAGTAAATGAAACCACTTTTAGCATATGGAGGTTTTTGGAGGCTAGATTTCTATATACATAAAAATGAATTTCTGTCTGTCAGACCCTTATAGACACGGAAAGTTCTGAACCGACCAACGTGAAAATTTATATGAAGGGGTTTTTGGGGCTGGGGAAGGTTCTTATGATTGTTTGAGACCCCTTCTCTCTCAGGAAGGGGCGCTCTCATACAAATGAGACACAAATTTCATCATAACCCGAGACCTAATCAAGCAAATCGAATCAAATTTAGCATGTGGGGGGTTTTGAAGGCAAGAATGTTTCTATGGTAGTTCAAGACCCCTCCCTTTCTGAGGGGGGGGGGGGGGGCTTCAAACAAATGAAACTCACATTTTTATTATAATCGATGAGCCCAGTGTGATGGTTCGAGAACTAATTAAGCAAATGGAACCAAATTTGGCATGTGGAGGGTTTTGAAGTCAATGATTGTATGGTGGTTTGAGAAACCACCCCCCTCTGGAAGGGAGGGCTCCCATACAAATGAAACACAAATTTCAACCAAAAATGAGAATTATCCAGGTTACTTAAACACAAACCGTGTATTTCTCGGGTAAGAAGCATGTTTTGATAGAAGTTTGAACCCCTGCTTATTCAAGAAGAAAAAAACTCATTTCGAAAAAAAAAACCATAAACGTGACAGTTATATTGAATTTTCCTTCATTTAGTTGCAAGCGTAGCAGCGCACGCACCGGGTTCAGCTAGTACTAGAATAAAAAACAGAAAGCACAAGCTGTGTCGAGTTCAGTGACTGAGTGAGATACGCGTTCGTAGTTCGTACCCACCGTCGCGGGCCGAAACTGGATCGGCGGGTCACCGTTTCAGAGATCTCACATTGGAGTGTGGGTTATGAGGGATAGTGGAAGCGAGTTCGCGTTCGAAGAAGCTCTAGGTCGTCAGAGTGTCGAGCGTGGTGAGGATAGTTGCTCGGGAGTGTCCAATCAATTCAAGATCGAGTTACCTCCGAACGTTACCGATCGTAAAAGAGCAGATAAGCGGGCCATGAAATTGAAGATGGAAGACCAATACATTGCACAAATCGAAGCACTCAAACAAGAGGCATGAGTCGCAAGTGGTAGCCAGTAGTGTAAATAGCGGAACCGCAGTACGAGTTCCAGATTTTCGTGAACTGAAGGAGTATGTGTCAACGTTTGACCCGAAAATAGGAGATATGTATGAGGTGTCGCAGGCGGTACGACTACAATATGCAAGATTCAATCTTGGGGGTTGTGCAAAGCTGTGGTTGGAAGGTTGCCCGAGTTCCATGCGAGATGTGGCATCTTTTAAAGCAGAGATAGTAAAAGGCTTCCCATCCAAGAAAAATCCCATCTACTACCACAACTTGTTATCGTCACGAAAGTGGAAGTTAGGAAAAACTGTGGAGGAGTACGTTTATGAGATGCTGGCCTTTGGAAGAAAAGGTGGATTCGATGAAGAGACCACAGTGGCGTATATTACTAGTGGTCTTCGACAGTGCGTGAAACGGTCAGGGATGACCATAGGGAAGGTGTCCACAGTGGAGCAGTTGCTAGAAGAGCTACGGTGATATAAAGTGATGTGTCATCTGTGCAAAAGGGAGGGCCACATGAAGAAAGACCGTCCTACGGCTGGTGTTAAACGGGAGGCGAAATGCCAAATCTCCAGGCCGATGCGGGTGGTTGACCAGAAAAGTGCGTTTTTAAAGAATATGCTGGTGGATGGGATTGCTATGAAAGCCTTAGTTGATACCGGCGGTAAAGTCTCCACTATACAAGAAAAGTTCGCGAAAAATGTTGGGGACATCAAACCTAGTCAGAAAGTGCTTCAAGGATTCGAGAAAAAGGAAATCAACGTGACATCAAAAGTATGCGCTGATATGCAGGTCGATAGTGTGACTTTACCGTGATTTTGGGTGAAGATATAATCGATCGCGATGGATTAGTGACGGTGAAACGTAATTGCGATTGTGATTGCGTACATCGATGATTTGATTTTGCCAGGAAACAGTGAAGAAGAATTGTTAACAAAATTTGAGCAACTGCTGGTAGCATTGCGAGAAGACGGGTTTACCATTAATGTGAAGAAAAGTCAGTTCTTTGTGCGCCAAGTTGAGTTTTTAGGATTTGAAGTGAGTGCGGAAGGTGTGTGTCCTGGGGAAAAGTAAATTAAAGCCGTTTTTGATTTTGCGGTTCCCAAGACAGTGCACACGGTTCAGCAGTTTTTGGGGCTGTCAGGTTTCTTCAGGAGATTCGTTCAAAATTACAGCATCACAGCGGAGCCCCTGTTCCGCTTGTTACGTAAGGAAGGTGAGTTTGTATGGACAGTTGATCGGCAGCGAGCGTTCGAGAAAATAAAAACAACTGTTGGTGACCAGGCCCATACTCGTGCTGTACGACCAAAATGCGGAAGTGGAGTTGCATACAGATGCTTCGAGTGCTGGTGTAGCAGGAATTTTATTGCAAAAGGTGCACGCGGGTTGGAAGCCAGTAAGCTACTTTAGTAAGAAGAACTTAAAGACTGAAGCTGTTTATCATAGTTATGAGCTCGGAATGCTAGCTGTGGTAGCGAGCGTTGAACGATTCCGACAGTACCTAATGGGACGGTTCTTCGTTATTAAAACGCTTGTACTACTTGTCGACGCCCTAAGCCCTAAAGTTGTCCAACACAGATTTTCTCGTCAGTATGCAGCGGCAAGACAACCGATTGGTGGAAGTAATCGATAAGCAGGCACGTGATCCTAGGTGTAATGAAGATCGCCAGATACAACAGAATTTCGTTTTGGTGAACAATAGGTTGTATCGAAAAGTTGGTGAGAAAAAGTGCTGGGTAGTCCCGAACAATGTACGTTGAGGTATAGTGCGAAGCTATCACGATGAGAAAGGGCACTTCGGTGAACAAAAAGTATTTTCGATGATACAAAAGTTGTTTTGGTTCCCGAAGATGCGGCAATCTGTACGTGCTTATATCGCGGCATGTCCAAAGTGCGCGTTTTTTTTTAAATCGAAGCAAGGTCGGCCTGAAGGATTCCTCAACCCGATACCGAAGACACCTGTATCGTTTCACACTGTGCATCTGGATCACTTGGACCATTTCCCAGATCATCAAAAGGAAATGAACACATTTTGGTAGTGATTTGTGGATTTACGAAGTTTTTGCTGATAAGGGCGGTGAAGTCTACAGATGCACAACCCGTAGTATTGATGCTAGAGGACATGTCGTGTGTAATTGGATTGCCTTCTCGTATCGTCACGGATCGAGGAACTGCGTTCACGTCGAATGCAGTAAGAAAGTTCTGTGAAGATTATGGAATAGATCACGTGTTGACAGCTGTAGGAACACCGAGAGGAAACGGGCAGGCAGATTGGAAAGGTGAGAAGGTGAGGGTAGTACAACGACAGGAGTTTCACCAACGTCGTTGGTGCTGTCATACCGGCCAAAAGATGTGGTGCAGAATGAAATAATTTCGGTGATCACTGTGGATAGCGAAAATATTCAGGTGCCGACGAGGGTGTTGCGTGAACAAGTTCAGTACGCCACGGAGGTGAATCAAGCGAGGCAGAAGAAGTACTTCGACGATCATCGACGTGAGGCGAAGCGGTACCAGGTAAATGATTTGGTTTTGAGTATATTCTTTTGAGAGCTTATCGCTGAAGATAAATAAGCGATTCCGTTTGTTTATATTTATCAGCTACCATAGAAGCCATACGGGAGCAAGTTTCAAAATTACATTTGCGAAAGCTTAGACCGTGTCAGATATTCGAACTGTTAGACCGAAGAAAATGATCAAATGTGTGAGGGAACGAATAAGACGTAATCCGGCCGTATCTGGCCGTAAATTGAGCAAACAATTTCAAATGTCCACTGCTTCAATGAACAGGCTCCTCAGACATGATCTGAAATGCAAGCCGTACAAGAAACAACTGGTTCACGGGTTGACGGAGCGTCAAAAGCAAGCCAGGGTCCGAAGAAGCTGACATCTTTTAGTTCGGCACGGTGACTGCGAGATTTTATTTTCGGATGAAAAGCTCTTCCTCTTTGAGGACAGTCATAATCAAATAAATGACCGTATGTTTGGCAAAAGTCTTGCCAAATATTCCAAGAGATACACTAGCTATAGAACGCTATCAGAATGTATCGAAAATCATTGTATGGGGCGCCGTTTCACGAAAAGGAAAACTTCCTCTTCTTTTCATAGAACCTAACGTAAAAATCAACACTGAATATTACATCGAGCAGGTTTTGAAGAACCATCTGCTTCCTCATGATTCAACGCTGTATGGGAATACACCATATTGTTTCCAACACGACTCAGCTCCAGCTCACAAGGCAATGAAGACACAAGGGTGGAGCGCGGAAAATTAGCCCGATTTCATCACAAGCGAAGAATGGCCTGCATCTTCACCGGATCTCAACCAACTGGACTACATTGTTTTGGGTTATATGCTTCAACATATAGGCCCTACTAAAGGGCTTACTTTAGATCGATTCAAGAAACATTTGATTGACATTTGGGACCAAATTCCTCAGGAAATCGTGCGAGTCAGCTGCGATGGGTTTACAAAGCGTTTGCACAAAGTTATCAAGGAAAAGGGCGAGAGATTCGAATTGAATTAATATGGTTTATTTCTATAACATTTATCTTTCAAATGAAAAATAAATGCTATGATTTGGTTGATTTGTTTTGCTGTAATCCCTTTTTGTTTTAGTGACACCTATTGTGAGACACCCTGTACTTGGAATTAAATAATTCTTTTTCTGGGATTTTAGATTGCCCTTTCATTCCATAAGACAGAGTACCTGTAGAGATGGGACGGATAGTTTAAATTTGTTATTTAATCTCCGAAACTACCTGTCAAAATGATTAAATCTCGCGCAACATTTGAAAAGGGCTTCTTCATCTTCTATTAATCGACTTTCTTTTCTGTGAATAACGACGTGACTGCAAAATCACGATGATGAGAATCGATCAACGAAGACAAGCCCTTTTCAAATGTTCCGCGAACGCTTTCCCTACAGGCACTCTGGCATAAACATTTATAATCACAAATAAACAAACAACAATGTACTCACCTTTCGCAGCACCTTGATGCGGTAGGGATCTCTGAGTGCGTCCTCGGCCCGCAGCGGTTCCGGTGTGTATCGTAGCCTCTTTATTCTAACCACTGCTCTAATACATAGTATAGCGAATTGAAACTTCTTTCTAGCGTTAAACTGACTTTGTTTACGTAACTATAGAAATGGAAAACGAAAGAGTAGTGCAACAGAGCGCGCGAATAGAGGAAACAGAAAAATAATGCGTAAAAACAAAGGAGTGTAAGAGAAACAAAAAAAGAAGGTTGAAACAAAAAACAAAAGGAAAAAAGAGGAAGAGAGAGAAAAAAAAGCAATCCGTTAATATTGATCAAATGAGTTCTCGTTCTCCGCTGGAGCTGGAGGGCTAGAATTACATGACTATAATAGCAAGCTAGGATATTCGAGAAACAAGAGCACAAATGATGACGACAACTACTTTTGACAGAGTCGGAATTGTTTGTTTGTTTATATGCTTCCTGCGGGTGGAGATGTGTTTTCTTGTTTGTTTGGTTTCCGATTGTTGGAAAGAAAAAAAGAAAGAGAGAAAAAAGAGGAAAACAATAGAAAAGCACAATCTTTTCTCTGGGAGAATTTTTTTTTTTTTTCAATGGAATTTCTATTGTAAAATTTAGATCGGTAATGTATTTACGCGCGCGCTAGAAGCAAAGCGAGTACATAGTTTCAAACTTTACATTTCTAAAGCGATTCGTTCTTACTTGTTAGTAGTGCCAATGTCATTCCAATAAGACTAACAAACACGTGCGGGTTTTTCTTTGTTTTTATTTCGGTTTGCTTTTTTGTCGTTGCCTGCTTTTTTTCTCAAGCTATGAGAATGAAGGAAGGCGGGGACACACCGTGGAAAATTTCGATCACAGTTGGCCAAAAGTGGTTTGTTTGGTGAACGCTTGTCGGAAAGTTTGTGGTAGAATGTGTTTAAATGTGTAAGCGATACAAAGTTTGTTTGTGTGTTTTTCGTTTTGTTCCGATTGGAATTGCTTTGTACAGAACGGAAGCTTACACAGTTTGATTATATAACTGGAGTTTTTGAACTGCTGGAACGTTGGGAATTTTTGAGAAAAATAATCGACCAAATTGACGTTTTCAAATTGACGTCCGGCATTTCAAAAACCTACTAGGCAACTATATGGAGGATTAGTGTGCAATTTCTACAAAGTCAGCTTTTATTTACCAAAATATTTTCTGGAAAACATGCGATGCTTCCAATCACTGTCTGAATAGGTCATATGGAAAAATCAATACAAAAGAACAAAGGAACAATCTTATTTGAAATAAAGTAACTGAGCTCATTAAAAATACAGGAACTAAATTTAAGTATGAATCATAGCATTCTCAATGGGCAATGACCAAAGGCATGTTTCGACAGTATTTCAGTAATAATTTGGAGCTATTCATGTGGATGTAAACAATCGCACGTTATGCGTCTGAGTTGTATGGTTATGTTGATCTTCTGTCGTAGCGTTTTCATTTATCAGGCAAACCTTTAAGAACTGTATGCGCTAAGTGCATTGTGAACAGATATGACGTTTAGTGGAAGATTGGAAGCTGTTAAAAATTTGCTATTTATCAACTTGTTTCGATTGTTTCAACCATTCGTTCTTCCAGTTTATTTTCCACCACCTTAGGGGTTTAGTGAAGTTTTCCCGTGTCTCAATATTTCTCGATCGGGGGAGGTTTAACACACGCCAGATTGTTGACCTCTTTAGGAAGAACAACATTGTTGTTTTTGTACGAGCCTAAGATTTATTGGGCGTAATGGCAGGGTGCCAAATCCGTCCAAAACAGCGCTTGGTATTCGTGGAACTTCAACAAAAGCAGGAGGCGCATCTGGAGGTATTCATTTTTGCCCGATAAATGGTGTCAAAAATGATGATAAGCGGATTTATTCTGCCAAATCCACAGGTCGCCTTCGAGACAAGGAATTTCAATTGTTTTTATCCGGACGGTCCAAGGAACTAGCAACCCAGATTTGTCGACGAAGAACGACGTGTTCCAGCATCTGTTTGCTGTCGAACTTGATATGTCTCACCGTCCATAACAAGGCACCTTGAGTTGGTGAGCCACTGCCGGTACAAATTTCTTGCGAGAGCTTTGGTCACCGAGTTCTGCTCAAGACTCCGGATCAGTCCCATCCAAACGTATTTTCGATCATGTTTTATTGTTTTGTTGCATCAATCTTTTTCACCATCTTTGCCACATCTCGAAACGAAAGGTTTGTTCTTTTATTATAAATAGGCAGAGGTAATGAAACCGGTCCGGTTTGGTTAAGTGGAGCAGTGGAAGTGAAGAAAATTTTAGGATATTGTTACTCTCTGTTGCTAGCTCATCCATCGGTTACTAATTAACACTCCGGCTCAACCGAACGATCCTAGTTTGGATCTTAGCATCTCGAAAGGTCCACGAGCCAGCCCCTTGGCGAACAAGTCTACCAACTGCTGGATTGTTGGACTGTACTGGATCTAGAAGGTACCATCTTGCAGCTTCTCGCGAATGAAGTTGTATCGAATGTCCACGTGTTTCATCCACGTGGTCATGCAAGTCCTGTGCAAAGCAGATACATGACTGGCTGTCTTCATGAAGAACTACAGGATGTTCCAGTCCAATTCCGAGCTCAAGGGTACGATTTCTCAACCAGATTGCTTCGCAAACAGCATGATTGGGCGGAACATACTCAGCTTCAGTTGAGGATAGTCCGACGGTATCCTGTTTGCGGGTCATCCAGAACGCTGTCCCACCGAACACTTGGAACACGGTACCTGAGATGGTTCGGCGGTCATTCTGGTCATTACCCCATTCAGCGTCATCGCATCCTTCCAGTGGTTCCGATCCTTCAGTCCTCTGGAAATTCAGTCTGTGGTTTACGGTTTCCTTCAGATACCGTAAGATGAGCTTCAGGTGACTCCAGTGCTCTCTTGTGAGTGCGGATCAGAATCGAGTGAAAAAATTAACAGCCACACTAATGTCTGGCCTCGATGAAAGCGCCCGATAAGTCACGCACCCATCAGCTCACGATACGGTTCGGTCGTCACAGCTTCATTCTTGCGTCGCTCTAGCTTGAGATTTGGTTCCAGCGGCGTGGTTCTCGGTTTACAGTCTGCCATCCCTAAACGCTGCAGCAGGTCACCAACCTATTTTGGTTGACTGATCTTCATTGTTTCGCTCGCTCGATCTCCACCGATCTTGCGTCCCGAAAGCATCTTCAATTTTCCGACATCCCACAGCTCGAATCTTGATGATAACTTCTTCTTCATTTCAGCAATAATATCCAGGCGGTTGGAGGCCAAAATAATATCCTCAACGTACAACAGGAGATAGACGACATTATCCCCCTCTCTCCAGCAACAGAGGCAGCTTCAAACAACAGACAAGGTCGGAATCACCCCGTTCAAATCCTTCGGGTTGTCGCAAGAATATTTCCTCCTTCAATTGTCCGTTCAGGAATGCGGTCTTGACGTCCATTTGGTGCATGTGATATCGCCTTTGATTCGCCACCGCCAACAGCACACTCATCGTGGTACCCTCCGCTACCGGTGCATGGGTCTCGTCGTAGTCATAGTCCTTGCATTGAGAATAGCCCTTGGCGACCAGGTGGGTTTTGTGCCGGTCGACCAGCCCCATCTCGCTTGATTTTGAACACCCACTTGCAGTCGACGATGTTCTTTCCATGAGGTTTCGGAACGAGCCATGTTTCATTCTTCTGTAACGATTCCAGTTTACTGGTGATGGCCTCCTTCCAACGGTTCCCATCGCTTCGTCGATGCAACCCATCGATCGTGGTAGGCAAGTTCTCCACAAACGCGAACGCTAGCGTAGAATCGTTCTCGGAATTACCAGTAGAGCATTCAACAGCAGTAGATGCCCACAAGCCGGTGGTGAAGTCGAACAACTTTCCAAGAATCTTGCGCTCATGTCCGCTGCGCCTCGTGATCACTTCTGTTGGGCAATTGACACGTGCTGGTTGCGATGGGAGCGCGATATCAGCGTCATCGCAATCGTCCTCATCAGATGTCAGGTAATCGTCCAGTGCAGCCTCCTCAGGCTGATCGTTGATTGGTCTTGATGGTTGCTTGGGGAGTTCCGGTTCATCATCAAGATCTGCTGTCTCATCGGTTCTGTCTTGAATTTGAGGTTCTTCTTTTTCTTCTTCGTTTCTATACAGCACCGGATTCGTACTGTTTGGTGCAGCATCTTGGTCAACTTGCTGCTCGTCGAATAACACGTCCCTCACAATATAAATCTTTCACCTACACCCAAGTGTATGCCGCAGAACCGAAGACTCGCATTTTGTCGATCTTGGGTTTCCGTCCATACCATACGTCAAATTTCATAGGTGTTTTCTTCTTCTGGGGTTGCACACATACGCTGCGGTCAACATCGCCTCACCCCACATGGATTTGTTCAGCCCTGCCTCTTGCACCACCGCGACTTTTATAATAACATCCGTTTCATCCTTTCCACCACTCCGTTTTGCTGAGGGCTGTATAGGACGGTTGCTTCCTCGCAGATGCCTTCAGTACGACAGAACTTACGGAACGGTTTTCCAGTATACTCGCCTCCGTTGTCGACCCTTAGCCGAGGCACTCGAGTACACTACTCCTCGAACTTTGACTGCAACTCGTCCTTGGACTCCAGAAGATAGCTGACCGTGAAGTGGCTGAAGTCGTCAATAAACGTGACAAAAAATCGCTTATTGTCCACGTTCGTGGTGCAAACGGACCGGACACGAATGAATGATTTCTAGAGGACGAGTCACACGTAGTTCTCCAACGTCGTCAAACAGTTGTCTAGTTTGTTTCCCACACTGATAGCGTTCTCGCCAATATGCGAGTTTCGTTGTCGTTTGGACCATTCCATTCTTTCACAGAACCTTCATAATTGCCGCTCACAGGTGACCGAATCGCCAATGCCACAAATTGAAGCCGTCCTGCCTTGAAGATATTGCACCTGCTTGTGTGGTCCGTCGCGCCAGAATCAAGAATCCTATCGATACTTTCCTCCGGCATCATAGCAACAAATGAACATTCCCATCGTCACGGCAGCAACGTTTGCTCCAAACTTTTGCTTCCGGTGTCATTTTCCTCCACTCCTTCGGTTCCGTGCTGATGCAGATTCTTCAGCGGGAGGATTCTCTGGATACTCAGCATGCTTGTGCCCGAACTTTCAGCATTCGAAGCATTTGATTCCACTTTTCTTACCAGAAAACGCCAAATCTCTAACATGTTCCGGATTGCCTGCAGGAATTAACTCGCTTCACCTGCTCATCCAGAAGCCGCCTTTTTATGTAGTCCATGGTTAGCTGGTTTAGCAGTATTGTCTCCAGGGCCGTAATAAGCGCATCGTAGGATTTGGGACGGGCCAGCAAAAGCTGGCATGCTACGTCTTCTTCCTGCATGTTGACTTCCACCACCCTTAGCTCAGGCAGAATCGTCTCGAACCGAAGAGTCTTCACGTCACCACTTTCAGTCAGCTCTTGGAATTGATTCTTCAGTGTCAACCTTGCCTGCAATCCCAACTCCCTTCAGAGCATTCTTAGGGGCCTCCGATAGGTCTTCTTGTCCTCGGCGTACTCCAGCTGATCCACCGAGATCCGATGAAAGAGAAGATTCTTGCACTTTCTGTCCAATCCGTCAAACAGCCAAGCATGTTCCGGTCTTCCGTGAGAACTTCAATCCGGAATTTCAATAACCGAAATTATTGCCGTCGAACAACCAGAGCTTCTCTGAGGACATCTTGATGATTGCTTTCCTGAAATGCGAATGAATTATTAACTACTTCCTTTCCGTCCTGGGCCCATAAACCTATTGAATAGGCAAAGGTGATCAAAACGGCTCCGGTTTGGTTAAGTGTTGTAAATCTAAGACTACTACGATATTGTGTTGTCTCTGTTGCTTGGATGAAGAGGTTCAATATCTTGGCCTTGATCGGATCTGCTGTCTTGCGTTTCTTGCCACTATCATCCTTCCGCATGCTCGTCTGATGCTCCTTGAATGACTCGGTCACACAGGATACGGTTGAATTCTGAATTCCAAGCTGTTCTCCGATCCATCTATGCGATACGTTTGGATTTTCGAAGTGGACGCACGATTTATTCTTCTGTAATCACTTGGCTGGTTATGATGAAACTCGGTCGGCGATAACACCTTGTTTCAGACAAAAGTCCAGCAATTATTACGCAAACTCCAAATTAAAGCCACACATTAGTGTATCTGACTGTGCCTGCAGTGTTTAGAATAAAATAGAGTCAAGCTTTGTTTCTTGACTACCATCTCCATCGACGGACACTTGACACTTGATGGTTGTCTTTTTTTTTTTTCGGGAAGCGGACTCTTTTCAGAAATCTATTGGTTCTTCTTTATTCTTATCTTCTCAAGCTTATTGCTTCAACCATTAGCTTCTTAAATTAGATCTCTAACTGGACTTTAGCAGTTATTAATTGAGAGCCACTGATGCCAGGTACCATTTTGGCCTCATTTTAATTATGTGGCGAGTACAATCATAACCTATGTCTAAGGAATCGAGAAATTTTCCTTTGCGAAACACCAGACCGGGAATAAGCTTTGTTGCTGTGCCTTTACTGACTGAACTAAGAGAGAACTCAGTTCTGCCGTTGACAGCTCAATCACGACCAGTTCGTTCGGTTAACAGATACTTATGTAGTTTTCGGTTATTGCTAGTGCGGAACTGGGTTCGCCCTAGGTCCGCCCTAACAGCTGTCAAAACGTTTTTTTGACGTAGACTACGTTTTACGGGAAGGGTAGGGTGTCAATTGAAAATCTAAAAATTAGCTACCGTCACGAAATTTCGTTACATATTAAACGCTAATAACTTAATAAATGCTCAGTAGATTTTCAAGATGTTCACCTCAATCGATTGGAAATTTTCCCGCGTATCAATTCAATTATGAAACATTATCCGTTACCAATTTCAAGCTATTGAAAATAACCAAAATATGAGGTGATGTCTAATAATGCCAATTTTTCAAAGTAAATTTACTAAACGCACTCAATTTTACTATCACAGATTTCAAATGTAAGCAAGGGAGGTCTAATATGCAGCAGTGAACGATATAAAAGGGTTACACCTTCGCAAACTTACTCATTAGTGTCGCAGCACTGGAGCTGGGCAGACCTGTTGGCTTAGGACCTGTTTGTTAACCATCGAGGATAAGCAGCTGGCGATGGCATTAGCTCTGAAGGCAACCTCGATGGCTCGAAGCCTCTAGTGCGGAGGGGCAAAGCTCCAATGTTGGTTCGGCAGGTGGTGGTGGCACGTACCATAGAAGGTGCATTGGCGACCAACCAGTGTACAGGTAGCTGATTGCGCTGCAGGCTGTTCCTCGCAAACCCTTGACTAGGCAACCGTTGCTAGGCAGCCAATAAATTGCAGTGGTGTGCTAGGCAGCCGGTTGCCCAAGCTGGTGATGATTTGTTGCCAGCCGGTGGGCGCCACCACGAGGAGCGAAATAAGTGACCTGAGTGTGTGATATTCTCGGTAGCCATCTTTATTTATAGCGCAACGTGCACGGCAGCTTTGTGAAAAGACCGGGAAGGGTTCAATTCCGATGCGGATTATTTCAAATCCGTCCTTTTCAGGACGCCCAATCCAATTTTGAGAGAGTTTATTTAATTTGAATTTATCTTACCAATTGGCAGAAAACGGTGGCTAAAACAGCTGTAGATTTCTCTTTGTTGCATTCCTTTAACATTATGCATAATTTATAAATGGCTGCCGTCACGAGCAATTGAAACCAATTGGAAGACAGCGGTGGCTAAAACCATTTTAATTGTCTCTTTGTTGTATACATTGAGCATTGTGCATAATTTACTAATGGCTGCCGTCATGAAAATTGAAACCTCTTATAACAAGGGTAAGGTGTCAATTGAAAATCTAAAAATTAGCGACCGGCACAAAATATCGTTACAAATTAAATGCTAATATCTTAATAAAAGCTTGATAGATTTCCAAGATGTTTACACCAATCGGTTCGAAATTTTCCCGCGTATCAATTTAATTAGCAAACAATATCCGTTAACAATTTCAAACTATTGAAAATAACGAAAATAAAAGGTGATGTCTTATTATTTTGTTTTGCAGGCTGAATTCACTAAATAAACAGTAGTTTCCTATCACAGATTTCAAATGTGAGCAAGGGAGGTCTCATATGTAACAGTGAATGATATAAAACGGGTACACCTTCGCGAATTTTCTCATTCGTGTTGCAGTACTGGAGTTGTGCGGAGCAACGAGCCATTATGGATTGGCAGCTGGCGATGGCATGTACCCTGAAGGGTGCATTCGGCAGTGCTGGGCAGCAAGGCGCCATCGTGTATGTGTCAGCTGACGGTGGCAAGTACCATACCATTGGAGATTGCGCTGCTGGCTGTTGCTAGTAAGCCGTTGGCTAGGCAACCGTTGCTAGGCAGCCATAAATTATGCAATGGTTTGCTAGGCCCAAGCTAGTGATTTATTTGTAGCCCAAGCCAGTGATTTCTTGCTACTAGCCATCTTTTGGTAAGGCGCAACGTGCAACGAGTGCAATAACCTGATTCATCAAAAGACCGAGAAGGTTGGAATTCAAATGCGGATCATTTCGAATCATTTCATCAGGACGACGAATTCGATTTCGAGAGAGTTTGTATGATTTGAATTTATTTAAAATTACTTTCCAAGTTCTAACCAATTGGAAGACAGCGGTGGCAATAATAATTTTAGTTTTCTCTTTGTTGCATACCTTGAGAATTGTGTACAATTTACTGCCGTCAAAAAAAAATGAAACACCGGACGCTAATAATTCGGTCGTTTCTTGATTGATTTATTTTTTGAGATATTTGCACCAACCTAAAGGTTTAACGATTGCCATTTTATTTATGCAAATATATATTTGTAGTATATTTGTTGCGTTCCAGTAAATATCAAGAAATTCCTTATCACGAACAACGTTTTGATTCTTCACCAAATGCTTTCTAAAGAGTGTACAAAGGAATTTTCTAACATAATTACTATCTAATGCTGGTCTAACGATCTATTTGGACCACACCCACGCTTTTGGATCAGACTACGCCTTACGGCAAGGGTAGAAGTCAAATGAAAATTTGAAAATTACTGAAACAGTTTGACCGCTAATAGCTTTATCATTTCTCGATAGATGTTCGTGATTTTTGCTTCAATCAGTTGGAGATTTTTGCGACTTTCAACTATCAAAAATATAATTAATTGTTGACTTTGAATTCCCAAACAGACCATGAACAATCTATAACGCGATAAGGATAATGGTTTCCAGCTGGTCTATCATATCAACACAATCACTACAGCCAGCACCACCGTTTCCTTTCATTATACCAAGATTCAAATCAAACTTCCCTTTCCAGGGCCGCCAAATAATTACTAAAATGCGAATCAAGCGAATGTTCTTACATACTTCCTCACTTACTTATGCTAACCCTACGTCCCATTAGAACAGTACTTGAGTACTAATCAAACGGTTTAACGAAGTCTACGTCAACCGGTCGTGTGTTATACACAACCCCACTGATTTTTTTATTCAATCGGGTCGGACCTGGATCCGCTCTGGATCCGACCAAGCATCGATGAGGTTCGCTATCAAGTTTTTTCGAGGTTCAACCTGGGTTCACCAACACACACAAACATGAACTGTCAAAATAAAATATTTATGTTTGTTTGTATTTATGTTTTACACTAATACTGTTGCTAATACCATCATACTGACTCGACTCTGGATCCGTTTTCATTCGTTAATTGCGAGTCAGAGTCAGACCTGACCCAGGTTTAAAACCGAAAACGACATTAGTCTTCGACGTTTTTTTTTCTTTAAATCCAAAGATTTCTGTTTCACCTTGCACCTGGGTGTACTGAGCAGAATCCGCCTAGAACGCTCTTTCGACTATGTTCACGTCCTCATCAAAGCAGATAAATTAGCTGGATTGATTGAAGATCGTCCCCCGCATATTGTAGTCCGTATGTATCGCAAAACAGTGTGGATCAGCGTTGGTTAATCCATTGATAAATAATGCAAATCCTCGAACAGTACACTACTGACTTGGGTGGCATCTCTGAAAAATGTCCATTGAATAAAATTCGCCGTTGAACTTTGTCTTCGACTCTTTACAAAACCTAAAAATAGATCCTTTAAAATTTAGCTTGAAAAAATTAGTACGTACATCACTAGAAGTTTGACAATATCTAAATGGTAGCAAGTAAATCTTCCAAAAAACGTCATATAATAAAACAGATTTAAAAACGACACAATGCACATCGCACATAATTCAGCACCCGAAGCAAAAAGCTGCTCTCTGACTTACCAAATCCGTATGTACAAAATTTTGACATCATTTTAGTGCTCTTGCCTCGTAATATCTACCAGCTAGTTAAGATGATGTTTATAGTGCGTAGTTGTATGTTTGTTTTCGTTTTTTTTATCATCATTATTGTTTACTTCACAACAGGACAGCTCACACTACAGCCAAAGAGTAAGGAGTACACCGAACGCCACACAGATAGACGGATTGACAGATGAAAATGAGTGACGAAACAAGAAGAGGATGAAAATGGACAGAGCGCAGGAAACGCAGGAGACGACAAACAACAGGCGGGTGTACCCGATGAAAAATGAATGAATCTCGACGAATGCTTTTCGTTGGGAACTGAATGAAATCTACCGAAACAGCAAGACACTAAGCGTAAATGTGCGCTGCCACTACATCGAAATGGGGAGCTCTAAGCAGGCAAAAACAATGCATGATCCTACGACTGTGAAATACTTTGGCTAGGCGTACTTTTTCCGTTACGTTCTATGTTTATCACACGTTGACCAACGTTGTCAAGCAGGAATCCCACGCAGATGTTTTTGTATGTGTGAGCGGATTTTGGTTTATTTGGAATGAGTCACGAATATAGAGAAAGAAAAACACAAATGATTCGGTCGGTTAGTTGCTTACATATTCCGTTCAGAATGGAATGTCGAACAAAGTTTGTTGCTTAATATATTCACATTTTTCTATCGGGATTTCTACATCTATCCAATCGTTGACGGGGAGGAGTATTGCCAAAGAGGGTGTATGGAAGGGATGACGAATTTTGACTTCGGTTCTGCTTGCACTCTGACCAATGGTTATTGTTAAAATGATATAATTTAGTAATTGAAAACAAAATTTGTTACACTAAATCAAAGCAAACACACATTTATTGTTTCCCCAGGGAAACAGGACCGAATTAGTACCGAATTAGTAAAAAAAAAAAACCACGGGTAAATTTTGTAGGGGTTCGGAAGGGAAGGGTAAAACGAAACACATTTCTTTTGACGTAGGATAACAGAACAAAATGAAGAACAAAAAATGCTGAACATAACAGGAGAAACCCAAAACACACTCGGAGGCGAATGCACATTACAAAACGATAATACAAATAATACTAAAAAGAAAAGAATAAAATTGGACAACATTACCAGTGCCAGATCGGCGATACGACTCAAGCGTCGCGACTTGGCCGACAGGCTGCGCTTCAACGGGCCAATGTCTTGTTCGAAAAGCTGTAGTTTCGGCCGCGGACGGTGATGGTTTCGTATTTGTGTGTTTATATGGAAAACGACGCAATGGTTGGGGTCCCCCGCGCGCAGTGAAGTTCACACACAGGTTGTTGTGGGGGTGGTGGTGGTTGTTGTTGTTGTTTTCGTCAGAGAAAAAAAAACATAACGAACCAATTCGATTCCGATTCGGGCGATTGTGTCGGAGAGGATTTTCAGAACACAATTTGTTGATTTCGATGGAGAGGAGAAAATGATAACAAAAGCAAAATTTTTTGATTCAATTTTCGATTGTTGACGGTATAGTCCAGTTGTCGTCGGGCGCACGCAGGTAGGTGTGATTTTTGTTTTTATACAAGTTTTGGTGAACGATCGATGGTGTGCAGTAGAAGATATAGAGATGATAGATGGAAGGAGAAATTGATTTTGATTGAAAGAAAGTAAAAAGGAGAAAGTAAGAAAAATATACAGTTAATAAAATATAATTTTTTGGTCATAAGTGGGTGGACGTGGATCGAGGGCAGGTGAAGTTTGTAATGTGAAGCGGAAGATTCATAAACAGCTATTTTAGGTGATATTAGCTATTTCGATGAAGGCACAAATCTAAGGAACTGCAAAGATTTGAGGAACTACAAAGTTAAACTACAAGTATCACTGTAATCACATTTTTCCTGCACCAAGTGATTCAAATTTCCTCCCCAAAGGGTATGCCTTCTTAAATTCCTAAATAAAAAAAAAAACCCAACCACCCCACTTTTTACAAATTACCCCAAAAAATTTTCTTTTAATAAATTTTTTTTTTTTTTTTTTTTAATTTGTTCTTTTTTTTTTTTTTTTTTTGGGGTTTTTTTTTTTTTGAAGGAACGCCCAAAAGAACGAACAACCCCTTCCTTCTCCCTCTATCATCCCGTATTGCGTAACGATATCAAATAATGTTTACAAATATCGTCACACTTTCACACACCCCTTAAAAGCATGACATACTTAAGGGCTTATGCTGAAGCGTTCTTGGCGGCAGCCATTACCTCAACATTTAGAATTGATACAACTCAGAATCTGTACTAGATATTGAAAATTTAATCACATCAGTTTGTATGCTTACTTGATGTGATCAATCTGATAGAGTTCGATTCGATGTTCATTCACTAACAATCGAGATTTATCAATTTGAAATAGCAAGGTAAGTTTGCGAGAGCGAGATAAAAGATAGGAAAAATTACATGGATCAGCGATTCACCTTAATCGACGTTCCTTTGGCTTGATTTGTTTCGTCCGATGGTTAACTTGTTTTTTTTTTCTGTTCGTTTGCTTGCTTCTGATAATGTTTGTTTAATTCATTCAATCAAATTGTAGTGCTTGTTGACTGCTATTTGTTGCTAGATAAACTTGGTTTGCTAAGATTATTTAATTGTATGTTATGTACATTTTAGATTTTAATAATTCACCTTGATTTGTTTGTCGTTAATTAGGTTTTTTGTGTGGTTAAGTTAGTTTGATTGTTTATTTATTTATAAATTTATTTGTTTTCTAGTTTATTTGGTCTAATTTGGTGTCGAGCACACGACAGTGAAGAAGTCTGTAAGTCGCAGACGAAATAGGCCTATCTGTCAAAAGATATCTGTAGTGCTATCTGTAGTGGAATTTAACGGAATTTGCTCGCGTTCAATAGCGATAGTTTAAAAAGTGTTTCAGTTTTTTTTTTTTGGAAAAAGTGATCAAGTTTCCTAGTTTTTCAATTAATTTGGTGTGTTTTTAATTTGCTGGATCTATTTGGTTTGCTTGGTTTATTTTATTTGAACTTTCGTTTGTTTTTACTTGTTCGCTTGATTCAAGGTAGTATGGAATTGTCTGATACGGCCAGTTTGGTTCTTTTATTGAGTTTGTAAGGGAGCTCTGTTTGTTTGTCAATATGAACTTTTCGTTTACTTTTTTAGTTTGTATTAGTTTGTTCCATTAGCCAGTTCCATTTGTTTGAATTGATGATTTATTTTTTTGTTAGGTTCGTTCGATGTTTGATGTTGGTTTGGTTCTGGTATGTTCGGTTCGATTATTTTATGAAGTTTGTTTGGTTGTTCAATTCGTTTGTTTAGAAGGTTTCGTTCTCTAGTATAATTTGTGTAAGTTTTTTTCGATTTTTTTTGGCCAGTTGCATTTGTTAAGTATATTTGTTTTTTTTTTCGTTGTTTGATATTGTTTCATTGATTCGATTTGCTTGTTTAGTATGGCTTGACTGTTTGTTTATTCCATTTTTTTTCAGTTGCATGGTTTGGTTTAATTCATTCAGTAATTTATTTATTTATTATCTTACATAGCATGTTATTGTTCTTGGGTTCTTTGTTTAAGCTTGTATATTTTCTTACATCGTTTGATTAATTTTATTTTTATTTTTTTAACGTTGCTAATTTTATTAATATTGTTCGTCCGTCCGTTTGGATCATTTTGTTAATTTCGTTAAATTTTTCTGTTCGGTTTGATTTGTTAACATTGCGTATTTCGTTGATATATAATGTTAATTTTTTGTTTAATTTTGTAAACATTAAGTAATTGCTGGTATTTTTATATTTTGTTTGTTTGTTTAGTTTCGTTTGCTTTGATTTACTTGTTTTGTTTAATTCTGTTTTCGTGTTCGTTTCGTTTGTGTTTGGTTTGTTTTCTGGTTCCTTATGTTTGATTTGTTTCTGATTCGTGTATGCAACTTGTTCGGTTTGTATTTAGTTTATGTATGACTTGTGTTTGGTTTGGGTTTGATTAGAGTTTAGTTTCTATTAGGTGTGTGTTTGATTTGACTTTGGTTTGTGTTTGATTTGTATTTGGTTTGCGTTTGGTTCGTGTTTGGTTAGTTTGGTTGTGTTTGATTTGTGTTTGATTTGTTTTTGATTTGGTTCTGGTACGTTCGGTTTGATTATTCCATTTAGTTTGTTTGGTTGATCAATTGTTTGGTTGATTCCATATTGTTGATTTTGTGGTCAGTTACATTTGTTGAAATAATTATGAATGTTGTTTGGTTTGGTTTGATTTGCTTGTTCGGTTGTGTAATTCTATTTGTTTGGTTTTATTATAGTGATTTGCATAATTTGGTTAAATTAAGTTGGTAATTTGTTTATTTATTATCTTGCATAATGTGTTTAGTTTTTTTTCATTTTTTCATTTTTGTTAATTTTGTTCATTGTGATCATTTGATTTCATTACATTTTGTGAACATTGTGCATTCTGTTAATAAGAAATGTTCATTTTGTTTATTTAGTGAAAGTTTCGCATATTGTTGATACATATAAAAAATATTGAATTATGGAGAGTGTGAGCTGTTTAGTGGAATACCTGTAACTAGAAAATAAGAAGAATGATAAGTAATTTCCATTTAATTCCAACTACCTTTATTGCTTATCTTGACAGATATGCGTATTTCGTCTACAATGTGCAGACTTCTTCAGTGTCGTGTAGTCGAGTGTCAGTCGAGTATTCGTACACGACACTGAAGAAGTCTGCACATTGTAGACAAAATACGCGTATCTGTCAGGATAAGCAATAAAGGTAGTTGGAATTAAATGGAAATTACTAATCATTCTTCTTATTTTCTAGTTAAAAAATATTGTTTTTTTTTCTATTTTGTTTGTTTGCTTGGTTTTATTTGATTTGTATATATTTGTTGTAAATTTGTTTGTTTTGTTGGATGTATGTTGGTGCTTGTTTTTTAGATGTATGTTTACAGTTTGTTTGGTATTTGTTTTGTTTGCGTTTGACTGTATGAGGTTTGTGTTTGTTTTGAGATTGGTTTATGTTTGGTGTTGTATTGCATTTGTGTCTAGTTTGTATTTCGTATGAGTTTGGTTTGTCTTTAGTATGTGTTTAGTTTGGTTTGTGTTTCATTTGTGTTGGTGTTTATGATTTGTATGGTTTGTATGTTCTGTATGGATTGTTTGGTTTGTTTGTTTGGTTTGTTTGGTTTGTTTGGTTGTTTGTTTGTTTGTTTTGTTTGGTTTATTTGGTTTATTTGGTTTGTTTGGTTTGTTTGGTTTGTTTGGTTTGTTTGGTTTGTTTGGTTTGTTTGGTTTGTTTGGTTTATTTGGTTTGTTTGGTTTGTTTGATTTGTTTGGTTTGTTTGGTTTGTTTGGTTTGTTTGGTTTGTTTGGTGTGTTGAGTTTATTGGATATGTTGGTTTGTTTGGTTTGTTTGGATTTGTTTGATTGGTGTTTGGTTTGATTGGTTTGTTTGTTTGGTTTGTTTGGTTTGTTTGGTTTGTTTGGTTTGTTTGTTTGATTGGTTTGTTTGGTTTGTTTGTTTGTTTGTTGGTTTGTTTGGTTTGTTTGGTTTGTTTGGTTTGTTTGTTTGTTTGGCTTGTTTGATTATTTGGTTTGTTTGGTTTGTTTAGTGTTTTTGTTTGGTTTGATTGACTAGCTTGACTAGTTTGAATAGTTTGACTAGTTTGATTGATTTGTTTGATTTGTTTGATTTGTTTGATTTGTTTGATTTGTTTGATTTGTTTGATTTGTTTGATTTGTTTGATTTGTTTGATTTGTTTGATTTGTTTGATTTGTTTGATTTGTTTGATTTGTTTGTGATTTGTTTGTGATTTGTTTGTGATTTGTTTGTGATTTGTTTGTGATTTGTTTGTGATTTGTTTGTGATTTGTTTGTGATTTGTTTGTGATTTGTTTGTGATTTGTTTGTGATTTGTTTGTGATTTGTTTGTGATTTGTTTGTGATTTGTTTGTGATTTGTTTGATTTGTTTGATTTGTTTGATTTGTTTGATTTGTTTGATTTGTTTGATTTGTTTGATTTGTTTGATTTGTTTGATTTGTTTGATTTGTTTGATTTGTTTGATTTGTTTGTTTGTTTGATTTGTTTGATTTGTTTGGTTTGTTTGGTTTGTTTGGTTTGTTTGGTTTGTTTGGTTTGTTTGGTTTGTTGGTTTGTTCGTTTGTTGGTTTGTATGGTTTGTTTGGTTTGTTTGGTTTGTTTGGTTTGTTTGGTTTGTTTGGTTTGTTTGGTTTTGTTTGGTTTGTTTGGTTTGTTTGGTTTGTTTGGTTTGTTTGGTTTGTTTGGTTTGTTTGGTTTGTTTGGTTTGTTTGGTTTGTTTGGTTTGTTTGGTTTGTTTGGTTTGTTTGGTTTGTTTGGTTTGTTTGGTTTGTTTGGTTTGTTTGGTTTGATTGGTTTGATTGGTTTGTTTGGTTTGTTTGGTTTGTTTGGTTTGTTTGGTTTGTTTGGTTTGTTTGGTTTGTTTGGTTTGTTTGAGTTAGTTTAGTTTGTTGAGTTTGTTGGATTTGGTTTGATTAGTTTGAATAGTTTGATTAGTTTGACTAGTTTGACTAGTTTGACTAGTTTGACTAGTTTGACTAGTTTGACTAGTTTTATTGGTTTGTTTGATTTGTTGAATAGTTTGTTTGGTTTGTGGCTTTGTTTGGTTGTTTTGTTGTTTGGTTTGTTTGGTTTGTTGAGTTTGTTTGGTTTGTTTGGTTTTTTGGGTTTTTTGGTTTGTTTGGTTTATTTGGTTTGTTTGGACTATTTGGTTTATTTGGTTTGTTTGGACTGTTTGGTTTGTTTGGTTTAATCTATTCGTTTTATTAATTTGGTTTGTTTCGTTTGTTTTGTTTTTTTTTTGTTAGTTTTCACTTTTTCCCTCGAAACCACTCAACAATTTACATATTGCTTGTTTGGATTCTTTATTTGTTTTGTTTGCGTTCTTGTTTTCTTTGTCTTGGTTTCCTTGTTGTTTAATTTGTGTTTGTTTTTTTCAATGTTTTAGTGTTTGTTTCGCTTGATGTTTTTTCTATTTGTTTTCCCTTTTTTTTTTTTTAATTTATGTTGAATTGAAGTTAAAATTCTTAGTCTATTTCAAGTTTTGTTTGGTTCTTCTTCTTTAGCATTTCAAGCTTATTGCTTTCACAATTAGCTTATTGCTTGCTCTCAACTTAGTGTTCTAAATGCACTTCCACAGTTATTAATTAAGAGCTTTCGATGCCACGTACCATTTTTGCATTAGTATGATTGTGTGGCAAGTACAATCATACGCTATGCCCAGGGAGCCGAGAAATTTTCCTAAACGAAAAATTCCTAGACCAGACCAGGTGTTGCTTTGTAGCTGCGCCTTTACCGACTGAGCTAAGGGAGGACCCAAGTTTTGTTTGTTATGAAATCTTATTAATTTCATTGAAAGTAATATCAATCAGGAAATATTTAAATTTATAAAACCAAAAATAACAACGTCTTCAGATCTTTTCAAACACTTTATGATTTTGTGTTATTTTGCACAGGGGACTGACTTGTAAAATCTCATAATATGCCAACTTTAATCAAATGTAACCCTAGAAAAGGGTGATACTTTATATTTCATAGGATATACTTTCATATAAATTATATTAAATTAAAAATATTCAAAAAAAATTAGAAAAGATCCTTTTTTCTGCATGTTAGGAATCTAATCGTCAGTTATTATTGTACAGTTATTGTACGACTAAAATATATACTGGCACTAATTAATGAAAATTTAGCAATGAAAATTCACAAAATTGCCACTAAATTATTAAACACAGTGCCAACGAAAAAATAACAATTCGCACTAGAAAAACATAAAATAGCAATAAGAAATTGATAATTCATTTTCAATAATTCAAAAGTGACCGGTAAAACTTTCAAAAATAGCAATGGCAATTAGTATAAACGCAATGATAAACTGTTTTCCGTCATAATAATAAGTTTTAGCGCTATACATGTGACAAAAGTCTTTAAATTTTTGAAAGCTTTCCAATCAAAACCAAACAAATTATTTTAATTTTTATTTTTTTATTTTGGATTTTTTATTGCGATTTGTTTGGTTTCAATTGGAAGATTTGAAAGATTTGAAGACTTTTGTCACATGTATAGCGCTAGAACTTATTATTATGACAAACTATCAGTTTATTACTACGTTTATACTAATTGCCATTGCTTTTTTTTTGAAAGTGTTACCGGTCACTTTTGAATTATTGAAAATGAATTATCAATTTTTTATTGCTATTTTATATTTTTCTAGTGCGAATTGTTATTTTTTCGTTGGCACAGTGTTTAATAATGTAGTGGCGATTTCACATATTTTTATTGCTATTTTTTCCATTTTTATTGATGTTTTATTACCCTACCGTTATTGTACTGTACTCTATTACAAATCTCAAGCTTCATAATGATTGGAAGTGGCATTTTTGAGTTATGGTTTAATAGAAAAAAATAACTGTTCCCAAATTTATCGTATGGTTACTATTTTCAACCCACGCTAAATCAAGAAAAAATTTAATAAAGAGGTTGCTTTTCTTTAGTAATGTTGTTCGCTTACATTTTATAACAGTAATCAACCAACAACGAACAACCAACGCTGTCGCACGTCAATCCTTTGATTTCGAGTAGCGTAAATGTCGACGTGACGAGATTTAAATGTTGTATTTTCGGGCACCAACCTTTACGGAAAAAGCATTTACAGCCCCTTAATAACAGAAGTGCAAAATCAACTCTTTCAATTGGAAAACTAGGAAACTACAAGCACTCGACACTGAAGAAGTGTTGCCTATCAGCCAAAGGAATTTACAGGAATTTGCTCGCATTTACTAGAGATAGTTTGAAAACGTGTATCAGTTTAGATTTTCTTAGTTTTCCAATAACAATTGTTCTACTAATACACTCGTAAAATTGTTTTTTTTTAGAGAAGAAACTCTTTCAGTTAGTTGTTGATGTTTCAAATTAACACGTCTTTTCACCCTGAGCTGCTGTCATAGCAAACCTTATTTTTCTGAAAAAAGCATAGCCTTTTCTTATTTTATGCGGGTTATACTTCTTTAGCTTTGTTTAGAAAATCGAGCGTTCAAAATCATAAGGACCTATCTACAATGATCGATTCTCTTCGTAGATTTTTCTTTGCATCATTACTGTGAACTGAATTAATTTGTCGAAACTGTATGGTCAACGGTGACATTGGCTAACAACAGCAATTGTAAAAGAGAAAATCGATCATTGTGGATAAGCCCTTAGGATTCTGAACGCTAGATATACAAATTGGAGAAGGTCGAATGAACGACGCATCATTTGGCATGCATCTGCTTCAATCCAAAAAATCCAAAAGTCACCTTACAGTATGTCCCCATCAAGGGGAAAGCACTAAAAATAATATTCATTCATAAAAGTCACCGACGCAAAACCAAAAATACGTCTTAGCACTACGCACTCCGACAGCGCGTCAAGTGACAACAGCCGAGGCATGAATCAACCAGACTCAAATGAAGTCTAAAATTAGGCCGCACGGTGATACACCTCTTTTCAAGTGGAAAAATTAAATGACCACTCAAATCCAGTACAAACCACTCTCAGCAAAACAAATGAAACAAACAAATAAAATTCGTGAAAAACACAATATTTGACGTCCGGCTTGCAACCGAACACCATGAAAGACGTCCGCTCGGTCAGCCCGGATTCGCCCTCTACGCAAATCCAATAGAACACTTGATTCGCAAAATTATCCCGTGATCACAGGACAGCTGCGACCGCTTTTGCTATTTACGATTTTCGTGTAAATAGGTGGAGGCGATGTGAATTTTCTGATTAATTTTCCTCCGTCGTCAACGTCACTCAACCGTGGGATCACATGCGGCCTGCGGTCACGACTTGTTAGCGATCGGCCAATAGCATTCCATTTCCCATTGCAAACTTCCTGTCCCCTGCTGTTTTGTTGATGTAGGTTTGAGCTTGGTGATAATTTCCGAACCAAATAAACGATGCGCTCATAGCACAATCAAAGTGACTATGCATGTGCGAGGGATGACGGGGAAGCGTTAGATAGTGGCGGCCGAGACTTGTGAGAGCTTTTGAAACGGGTGGCGAAATTGCTAGCCGAGGGCGAATCAAATATGACGTTCACTTTTGAAGGAGTAAATGGGGTGAAATGGGCCAAAATAAGAGATGTCATATTTGAAAGGCCCTAAGCTTACCCCTTGAAATAAAATCCTCTACGATAAGCCTTTGCCAAACAGGTGCAAAATGGAAATGATGGGATGGGAAAAATCCCAAAATGAACAGAAGATAGAATCGGACAATCCAAAGAGGAAAAAACAAAAGTGATTGGAATCTAAACGACCGGTTGCTGTATATATACAATAAATCAATAATCTGATCAAATCGAATCGAAAAGAGGACCAAGAAGTAGAAGTAGGTGAGTGTGCATGAGCGATTGTACAATTGCCATCGGAATCAAACTCATGACCGGGCGGATGCAAACGCCAATAATTGCATGAGTGAAAGGAATAACTAGAAGCGATTATATATACAAAGAGAAAGATGGCACAGTCGTCTGTTTGGAGGACAACTGTGTGGATGTGGGTGATGTGTGTATGTGTGTGTGTGTGGAGCGGAGCAAGTTAGCACTTGTTTAGGTCGATGCCGATCAGGCCGCGGAAGGTGAATTATTTGCCAAAACGACGGCTAAGAACGCGATGGTGACGAAGGATCGCGTGTGGAATTGCTTCGCTACTTACTACTGTGTTGAAGAACGGATGCTTCAAGGCCTCTACCACGGTGATGCGCTTGGTTGGGTCCACCACCAGGCACTTGCGGATCAGGTCTTTCGGGTCCTCTGTGGAAGATAGAAAGTGTGAATTGGATTTAGTTACACAGTTTACACAGTGTATATTTTAGTTTTTTTGTTCGAATTTTGTTCAAATCTGCTCGTTTTGTTTTAGGTTTTTCACAATATCTTTTTTTTAACTCTATTTATTTCAAATTTTACATTCATATATTAACCTAGCTGATCCTGCTAAGTAATTAACATTTCAACCTTATATGCTATCATTTATATCTAATTGTGTTAATATTATTTTTACTTAATTTAACTTAAGAATAATTATTGATTTCTTAAAACTAGTTCTTATCTATAGAGAGAATTGATCATTGCAATTGAAGACTGCAATGATTTTTGTCCAAAATTATGAATAATTTTGTTGGACATTTCTTCTAGAGTCTCAACGTTTGAAATTCTATGTAATTCAATAGTACTGAACCAGGGTGGCAGCTTCAAAATCATTTGTTTTGAATCCTTTGAAGTGCCTTTTTCTTAGCAGCACAACAACTAGACCATATTGGCACAGCATAAAGCATGGCCGGTCTAAAAATGTGTTTGAATATTATTAGTTTGTCCAAAGTTTGGACTTTCTGTTTATAAGAGGATATAAACATTTTATATATTTATTACATTTGGCTTGAATGCCCTCAATGTGATCTTTAAAAGTTAATTTTTGATCAAGTATCAGTCCAAGATATTTTACTTGATTTGACCAAGAAATTGGAACTCCGTTCATAGTGACCATATGACTATTACTTGGTTTCAAAAATGCAGCTCTAGGCTTGTGTGGGAATATTATAAGTTGAGTTTTGGAAGCATTAGGAGAAATCTTCCATTTTTGAAAATAATCTGTAAAAATGTCCAAATGTGTAAATCAGGGAGATCTGAAGTGAAAATGTTATAAAGTATTGGCCCAAGAATGCTACCTTGAGGAACACCAGCTCTGACAGGCAATTGATCAGATTTAGAATTCTGATAATTTACTTGCAAAGTTCTATCAGTTAAGTAGTTTTGAACTAATTTCATGATATAAAGCGGAAAATTGAACTTTTTCAGTTTCGCAATCAAACCTTCATGCCAAACACTGTCGAATGCTTTTTCTATGTCGAGAAGAGCAACTCCAGTGGAGCAGCCTTCAGCTTTGTTTGAACGAATTAAATTTGTAACTCTCAAAAGTTGATGCGTAGTTGAATGCCCATGGTGGAATCCAAACTGTTCATCAGCTAAAATTGAGTTTGTATTGATGTGAAGCATCATTCTATTCAAAATTATTTTTTCAAAAAGCTTACTTATTGAAGAAAGCAAACTGATTGGTCGGTAGCTAGAAGCTTCAGCCGGATTTTTGTCTGGCTTCAAAATAGGTACGACGTTTGCATTGTTCCATTTATCTGGAAAGTATGCCAGATGAAAACATCTGTTAAATAGTTTTACCAAGAAAGACAAAGTACTCTCAGGGAGTTTTTTGATGAGGATATAGAAAATTCCATCATCATCTGGTGCTTTCATATTTTGAAATGTTTTAGTTATGGTTTTTACTTCATCCAAATCAGATCCCCAAGAATCATCAAAAATATTTTCTTGTGAGAAAATATTCAGATACTCCCTGGAAACCTGACCTTCAATAGGACTTGTAAGATCCAAACTGAAATTTTTGAGCTTTTTCCGCATTTGGGAGCAAAATTTTATCACCTTCCTTAAGCGCTGGTATAGGCTTTTGAGGTTTTTCCAATATTTTAGAGAGTTTCCAGAAAGGTTTGGAACTCGGATCTAATTTTGACACATTATTTTCAAAATGTTTGTTCCTCAGGGCAGAGAAGCGTTTTTTAATTTGTTTTTGTAAATCTCGTCATATGACTTTCATAGCGGGATCACGTGTTCTTTGATATTGACGCCTACGTACATTTTTCAAACGAATCAAGAGCTGAAGATCGTCATCAATTATAACTGAATCGAATTTAACCTCGCATTTTGGCACTGAAGCAGCTCTTGCTCTATTTATTGAGAAAGCCAGAGATTCAAGAGCATTATTAATTTCATTTTTTGTTTGCAATGGAACATTAGGATCAAAGTTGTATTCCATAAATGTTCGATATTGATCCCAATTAGCTCTATGGTAGTTGAAAGTAGAACTGATGGAATTAGAAATGATTTCTTGAGATATTTCAAATGTAACTGGAAGGTGATCAGAACCAAAGTCAGCATGGGTAATCAATTGACTACAAAGTTGACATGAATCAGTTAGGACCAAATCAATAGTTGAGGGATTTCTGGCTGAAGAAAAGCAAGTTGGGCTGTTTGGGTATTGAATAGTGTAGTAGCCTGCGGAACAATGATCAAAAAGTATATTACCATTGGCATTGCTTTGCGAATTATTCCATGAGCGGTGTTTTGCATTGAAATCACCAATAACGAAGAATTTAGACCTATGACGGGTAAGTTTCTGGAGGTCACCCTTGAGCCAGTTCTTTTGCTGGCCAGTGCATTGGAAAGGCAAATAGGCAGCTATAAAAGTAAATTGGCCAAATTTTGTTTCAACTGAAACCCCCAAAGTTTCAAAAACTTTGGTTTCAAATGAAGAAAGAATGTGATGTTTGATACGCCTATGGACAATGATGGCAACGCCACCACCAGCTCCATTAAGGCGATCATTTCGGTAGACAAAATAATTTGGATCTCTTTTGACCTTATGGGCAGGTTTGAGATACAGGGTGCGGCAGAAAATAATGCGAAAATTTGTTCTATTTCTTTCAAATCCCATTTTCAACTAATTCAAGCAATAATATCAACATTTTCGAGTGTAGTTATCTTTATAAAGTCCTTTTAAACAAATTTATTCAATGTGTCCTCCATTTTTATTAATAACATCCTCGAGCCGACGCCGGAAGCCAGAGCATGCCTTTCGGACGTAGTCCTCCGACATTGACTGCCATGTGCGTGTTATGGTTGACTTCAGGGTTTTCACACTAGGGTGTGATGTTTTGCAGGCTCGTGCTTCAACATATGCCCAAATCGAATAATCCAACGGATTAAGATCTGGACTGCTAGGGGCCACAAATCCTTCGGCCAAAACTTCATGTTATCGTTCAACCATTGTTGGGTTCGATAGGACGTGTGACACGGCGCTCCATCCTGCTGTAGGACAACGTTTTGGTCCTCGGAGAAGTTGGCCTTCACCCAGGGAAGCACTTGGTCCTTTCAAATACCGATATACACTTCGGTATTGATTTTAACTCCAGCATCAATGAAAACAGGCGGCATTTTCAAACCGTTGGACGCCACCAAGCCAAACATCATGACACCAGCCGGATGTTTGGTTTGAAATTTGAATTTCACTTTTTCCGGAACGTTCTCCATTTTCTGCGGTGAAATGAACCGGTCCGTGCGGCTGTTGGCCACAGCATCGATGCTGAAAAGCTTTTCGTCGGAGAACAGGATTATCATTATTTCCTTCTTCAACAAGGAAAGCAATCTCTTGGAACGAGTCACTCGTAGTTCCTTGACCCGGTCCGTAATCAAGTGGCGTTTCACTCTGGCTCTGGAAGATGCATGCAGGTCTTCTTTGATGATTCTCCGCATGGATTTCTCCGAAATATATGCTTCCTTTGCAAGTTTTCTTATCGAACGCACCGGGTTGCGTGCAATTTTTGCACGGACCGATTTGATCACGTTCGGCGTGCGTGCAAAGCGCGAACGTCCGCTTCCCGGCTTCCGCTGCTTAAGACCATCCTGCAGGGACTTTTCGGTAAACTGTTGCCAAATGGCACCCTACCACCTTGGCAATCTCTTTCGGCTTCTTCTGGGCGAGCAACAAACTGGTGATCACTTCTTTCGCGAACATTTTGACGAATTTGCCATAAAACAAATAGAATGTTTGGATGCAGCACTTGAAAGTAAACATAAACAAATACACTTTCGACAAAAAATTAGTCACTAGCTACACGAATTAACCCAATACTCAAGTTTGAACATTTTCGCATTATTTTCTGCCGCACCCTGTACATCTCTATAGAGCGTGTGATTATAGGAATGGATAGGTACTTGCTAGTTTCAATCAATTTTGCCAGTGCGGAATTTCTTTGCCACATCATGTGCTGTAATTGGTGGAGCTCTAGGTGCAATTGACCTGGTCTATATCGAAGAACTATTTCGCAGCGACTGAAAAATCCACGATGACGCTGCGAATGGCAGAATGATGGTCAGATCCGATGTAGAGCACTGGAAAACTATCCATAAGTTAGGGTTTTCACTTTCTGTATCTCTTGACATTTTTCTAAGGAATTCAATCAGACGATCGTATTGTGCGTATTGTCTTACAACGAAGTTCAACTCAGTTTTTTGCAGAAGGCTTTACTTCAACAATATTCTTTGAACTTCTCCACAAGTTGCTGAACATTATGTTACTATTCGGACCATGTGGACAGTTAAATGTTTTCCCAAATTCTACAAAACATCACGTAGATACTCTTCTTTCACCGCTTCTTCTTCTTCGCAACTTTGTGTCCTACGAGCATTTGCTTGCCGTTAAATTTAATGTTCTTTGAAGCACTTCTTGTACAGTTTTTAACTGAGGACTTTCTCTGCCATTCTAAAGCATCCAATCGTGTAGTTAGTATGCGGCAAACACAAGGATACGCTTACACTCCAGGGCACTCGGACGAATATCCCACCCGAAAAAAAAACATTCGACTGTATCGCGAATCGAACCCTTGATCTCCGGCTTGTAGAACCGATGCTTTTACCAACTATAAACTTGTTGAAACCGATTAAAAATTTCAACCGAAACCACCAAAAATTCGAACACTAATAGAAAATAAGCAACCCCCTTCTTCAATTCACCACCCACCCCGAACTTAAAGTTACCACTCACCGGATATGTCGGCCCACTCGGGCGAGGTGAAACTATATTTGCCCTCCATGATGTTCCGCAGCATGACCATCTGCTTCCGGTGCCAGAACGGTGGACAGCCAACCAACAGTGTGAACATGATGACACCACACGCCCAACTGCAAGAAGATTAGGAAAAAAAAAACGCTCGCTAAGTTCTTTCGTTCCAACCGCTATGTATTTCGCGAAATCGCCACCGCCAAAACCAACACGATTCCGCGGTTCAATTCGCTCGGCACATATGTGCTACACGTAACGTACATATCGACTTCCTTCGAGTAGCCGGGCGCATCTTCGAACATGTTACATTTAAGCGTTTCCGGGGCTAAGTAACCAGGCGTGCCGCAGAGATCTGCGAAAAAGGAAATCAAACAAGGATAAGCATACGACATTCAGCTTCGTCCAGGTAAGTGTCACTCACCAAAGAGCTTCTCGCCGTCTTTCAGTTTCCGGGCGAAACCGAAATCGGTAATCTTCACGTTCAAACTGTCGTCCAGGAGGATGTTCTCCGGTTTCAGATCACGATGAACGATGTTCCTTGAGTGGATGTAGTCGACGCCTTCGAAAATTTGCCTGCGGAACGTATTGAAAATGAAACTGATTGACAGAACCATCCAACGAGATGGTCACGATCGGGTTGCCGGTAGAAATCGATCACTGCGTTCGATTGAATGAGATCGAGTTCTCCTACGGCACGTTGCAGTCACGCCTGTGGATTTAAGCGTGCTGCAGACACGGTCCAGCGAACCCTCACGTGCCCTGACATCTGCCAAACTTACCTCATGATATAGCGGGATTTTTTCTCGGACAATGTCACCACCGAGGTCAGATAGTCAAACAGCTCACCCTGCCGGCACAGCTCGAATACCAAGAAGATGAACGCGTCCGATTCGAATACATCTTGCAGTTCGACTGTTGCCCAAAAAAATGAAAAAGAAACCAATCGTGTTAGATCGTGTATGATGCTTGCGTGACACAAAACAGGTCTTCTATTTCGTCAGCCACAGAACGGGGTGGGGTAGAAATTCGATAGCATACGTCGAATAAAAAATATACTCACTAATGTACTTGTGTCCCATCACGTGTCGAAGGATTTGGATCTCCTGTCGGGTTGCCTCCAGCATGTGATTCGAATCGCCAGACTCGGCCGCTCCGAGATCGATGATTTTGGCCGCAAACTCCTTGCCCGTTTCCTTTTCCATGCATCGCCGAACGGTTGAACTGATGCCTCTGTGCGTGGCGGTGGCGTTTGTTGTGCATCAATTGGTAATGGAAAATGCGCGTCGAAACCGTGGGAGGGTAGGGAGGAGAACAAACAAAGAATGGATATTAGTGGTGTGAATCAGAGTTGGATTTTGCGATCTTTTGAATAGGAACAAAGAAGAGTGTGCATGGGAAAGTTTGACCGGCAGTAGAATGAGAGTTCCAAACCATTGGATCTTGAAATTGAACTTTTCGAGCACCGTGAACAGGTGAATGATGTTCAGGGTCAGTGTTTTCAGCTGGATTGTAAATGTTCGATTAGACAACATGAAGATAAAGATGAAAATTTCCAGTGGTGTTTTTTTATGTATATACAGCAACCGTTTGCTAACTGAGCTAAGTGCACAGCCCAGTTAGCGGATGCTGCTCGGTGACTGGGCTGACATTTCAAATGTAAATAAATTTCGAGGGGGCTTCCGATCAGATTTCGGTTGGGATGTTTCATTGCACAATACATAAATTCAATAATGTTTTTATGCTTTATACGTTATTGCTATGTAGCACCCCATTTTGCAAAATATTTGACTCAGTCTGTATGGCATTACGACTCAATTTCGTGCAATTTAACAATTTTTCACTCCTCCTACGAACCTTATATGCCTTTTACATGCCCCTTGCTGATATTGACAACAAACTGTCAAATGCTGATTTTTTAAGTTAATTTGTTAAACAGCACCCAGTTAGCGAACAGTTGCTGTATACATTTCAACCTTGAATTGTCGATGCAAATTCAATTGACTTAATCAGTTCGTAATCTTCCGATTGATATCATGAATAGAACGTATAGTCGATACATAGAACCTAGCACAGGACCTGCCAGCTCAGAGAGAGATGACCTCTTATTAATTTATGATTGCTATGATACGGGGTTCGCTCCAGTGTTGCCAGATATGTTTACACAGTAATCCCATTGAAAATAAAGTAATTAAAAAAATTTCTTTTGTCGTTCGGGAAAAGAAGCTGCATCAAACTAAACGTTAGTTGATAAGGTTTCATTGAATTTCACTGATGCTTACGCTGCAAATTCTGCTGTGGGGAGAAAGCTTGAGCAAGATAATGTCTTCCTCGCTTGCGTTCCCAATGCAGGCCTTTACCCGCTCTCGGCGAACGATCTCTCGGAAACCGATGAAAATGGAGACCCGGATGTGACACGTCACTGCGACCACAATTTATCGCTTTGCACTTCATTTCGAACAGATTTAAAATAAACCACTGCAAAAGTGAACTTTTATTTCCGCATTTGTTATAGTTGTCACAAACGAAAAAAGTGAAAAAGCAGTGACTACTAGCAACACCGCCAAACCAGCAACAAACTGCCTGCTTGTAACATAACTCGACGGAGCCGGTTGAGCCGGTTGTCAAAGCGACCAATAAAAAACGGTCTTTTTTGACAGGTAAATGGTCTTGTTTTTGCACTAACAGCTGGCAGGTCCTGTCCTAGCATAGAACTGATATTAAGTGCCGACAGCCGTCATCATCATCAGAATTCAAAAGCAGATTTGCGTTCAAAATGTTCATTACTCGAGTAATTCATGATTAGGGCCTAAAAGCCAGGGATGCCATATTTACAGACATGTCTGTAAATTCGCAGACTTTTCATGTTTGTTGCAGACTTTTTTAACGATACAGACATTTAGCAGACATTTTATTTATGTTGCAGACTTTTACAGACATTTGGAATGTATTTTGAAATTTAAAAATAAAGGTATTTGGGTGCACTGAAACTGTTTTCAAATGACACTATAGGTTGTTGCACCTGACAACTAAGAAGCAATCAACTCTATCCATCAACTAAACCATAAATACAAGCTTTAAAAAATATATACCTCCGTATCAAAATACGAATAAACTCACTAATATGGTACAGTTAGATAAGTCCAAAGTGAGTGGGTTTAAAAACAAATCTTAGTTCTTATACTAGACTGAAATGCTGCTTAAAATACACAATACGCAAAATAACACTCAATTCTCCATTAAATACACGTACACGATAAAACATAAATATTTAAACAAAAATATAAAATGCACCTTTTCAATACCCGTAGATAAATCGAAGACACGCAAGTTGACAGCCCCTCGACTTTAACTACAAAAAAATTGAGGTGGGTTATATCAGGGATATAACCGCGAGGTTCCCGTCAAACCGCGTTGGTGTGTTAAATAATAGTATCATCTAATTTATAAATATCATAACACATACGGTTGGTAAACATTGAAATGTTTTTGCTTTGATCCGTCCCTTCTTATGAATTTTGCTTCATACTGTCCTTTCGTTACTCTTTTCTTTGTGGGCTTTACTATTGAACGCTAGTATATAGAACGCGAGACGAACAAGTGTTCGACAGCTAATTGTTCACTCGGGACTTTGGCGATAAATGAGGTAGACATTATTTGAATCAACATGAAAACATAGGCTGAATTTACAGTTGTTGGGGCCCGGGGGCAATCAAATTGTGGGTTTAAGTTTGGTCCTAAGTCCATGTCAACCATGTGGCCATGAATAACTGAAACTTATTTTACGGCAGCCCCTAAAATGTGGAGGCCAGAAACCGTGACCAACCCCCCTCTCCAGGTCCAGCCGGTAGTCATCTGTCTGTCATCTCTTCAGTCATCTTAAATGCAGCTCTAAACTGACCATATCGAATGCATTCAATGAAAACATACGATTTGACCACTTCCGCGTGGACTTTGGTGGGTGGGCAAAGCCTTGTCTGAACCACCAGCTGAGAGCTAGTGTCGAATACTGAACTCATTTCGGTTCGACTCGCTTGATATGTACTAGGGTTCATAGTATAGCCCAGAAAGAAGAGGTACGAAAACGAAGTACGAATCAAGATTCATAATAAAACAAAAGAAGACAATTTGAACCATTTGTTACCCGATTCTGAGGACCCGGAAAGGGAAAACCTTATTTTCAACCTGTTCATATGCAGATTTTTATGGGAGCAAAAGTAGGTCATTTTGAAGTAAAAAATTGAACTACTGATACTAATAGCACTTTATTGAAATTTTAATACAACAAATTTGTAAGTTTTTCTGATCAAATGGTGTATAAATGAAGTCATTCCGTTCAGTCGAACGAAAGTTATTAACGTTCAAAAACCTTTCAGAGCGTTACGCTAAACTCATTTTTCAAAATTTTGAAATGACTCCCGGTATAGAAAAGAGAAACGTAGTCCTACGTTGATAATTTCTTTTTACCCAAACATTTTATTTCATAACAATAAGTATGAAACTGTAGTGTAGTGTTTTTTTTTTATTAATGAAATAAAAATAATTTTTTTGAATAACTCTTTAATTTATGTAACGGAAAATTGACTCTGTAATTCATTGTAATTCAATCGTTATTTTTGGACAAAGAAAAAAACAGTTTGTTGAATTTATCAATTGAAAACTAAATTTTGATTTTACAATACAAAACTGGAAAGAACGTTATAGGGGGAAAAGACTATAGAAAATTGTGTCATCTATGCGAATGCTTCAATCTTAAGTGTCACTTCATAACTATGAAACAATATGGAAAGATTGCATACAATCCAAGAAATAGCTGCAGAAATGTTTACATAATCATACATTTAGCGAAAATGACATAACTCACTCGCTTATTACGTCTTTTCGTTGAAAGAAGTCTAATTTTGCAAAAAATAAAAATTTACAGACTTTTTTAGACATTCCCAGACATTTCAAATTTTTATCGCAGACATTTGAAAAAAATATCTGGCATCCCTGCCCCCCACCACAAAAAAAAACAAAGCGGCGGACAACCCCCGCCCCCCCCCCAAAATTTTTAAAAGAAAAAAAAAAAAAAAAAAAAAATTATTTGACCGCCCCCGGCAGCCAAGAAATGGTTGGTAAAGTAAAAAAAAAAACTATTTTTAAAAAAAATTTTAATAAAAATTTTTATTTTCTAACACCGACAACACATATATGTTCCAAAAAAAAACGAACCGGGAAAAGACAGGGGCGCTCCTCCCACCCCGCCACCACCAGACCGAACCAATTAGAACATATTGCACTAAAATACCACCATTATAGGAACTTTTATCGTAAATTTAACGATTTTTTTTATTTTTGGAACCAACCATAACATCATTTGAACGAATCTCTGTGTATGCTGAAACCAACCATCCGATACCATTAGTTCAACCCTCAAAATAAGGTCAAATTAAACATAAACATTATTGAATTTATCATGAGAATCAGAGAGCTGTCAAATCATCAACAATGAATATTGTTGATGTTAGCATAATATGGTTAATTCAACCCTATTTCATGCTCTAATTAGATCATCAATTCTGTTTAATTTAAGCTTCCATTATTCTTCGATCTATTGTATTATGCGTGAAACAGTCTCAAAAAATTATTATATAAAAGTCAATGCACAAATATGCTTGATCGGGACCGGAATATTATTGATATGACTTTATTTTTTTCTCCGTGTACCTTTTCGTTGTGCTGCCGACCAAATTGCTTCTCTTCCATCTTTCTTAAGATGCCACCTAATTATTGCCCAGTATCTTTCGATAGGACGCAGTTCAGGGCAGTTTGGGGGATTTTGGAATTTTTCAACAAAATCAACCTTTTCCTTCTTGAGCATCTCCAACGTAGCAGAAGCGTAGTGAGCAGATGGCCAAAACAATGGAGGAACCGTATGCTTTCGGTAGATGGATAGAAACTGTTTTTTGAAGCATTCTTTTCTGTAATTTTCACCCTCAAGCCACAGGAGCAAATGGCTTGCCATGGCAAAACCTTTTTACCAAATGTTTCGGTTCGAATGTATCGCACATCATCAGGCACATCTGTGTTGAAAAATTACGGCCCCGGAAGTGGACTGGTATCTAATTTGACGTACGTCTCGTCTGCGTCCATCAAAATGCACCAATTCGGCTTTTGGAGGAGAACGTCATACAGGTTCCGTGACCGTATTTTCGAAGAAGCTTTCGGTAAATCCGTCCTTTTGGGTGCTTTCTGCTTCTTTTAGGTTCTGATCTTGTTACGCTTTTTGATATTCGGCACAGTTCCGACGCTAATATCCACGTTTTTGGCAATTTCGCAAACGGAGCACGGTTTATGCGACTTCAAAAGGCGTACCGCTGTCAGCTCCTTTTTCTGGTCCGGTGCCCCCTTTTTGCGTCCAGATTTCGGTAAATCTTCAAGAGAACACGTTTATCCAAACTTCTGAACAATCCTGAATACTGCAGATTTTACGCTCTTTTTTCCAATTCTAATTTTTTTTCGATTTTTCATTTGTGTTGCCAATGAAACAAATTTTTTACACAATGTGTCTATCCATTTTCCAGAAAAAAATTCCCTGAGTATTCCCGGTTTTGCCAGTCACGAGAAAAATATTATAACCTTAAATTAAAAAAAACCCTTACAATATTTTTTCATCTTCTAGCGGGTTTGCTCTGCACAGAAAACCAAAAAACTGTATTTTTTCGGATGATTTGAATTCTTTTTTGAGAAGAACTTTCATTAGAAGAATGTTAAGTTCTTTTTCAGTGAGTTTGTAATAAACAAAATAATGACAATATATTACACAATATTTTTTTTTCATGAGTCGCTGTGGCCTCCGGCTTTCGATTTCCCCCCGATCCAGCTTTCCTGGCTGTCGACAAACGTTCACCGAACACTTTTAATACGTTGGTAACAGTTGATTTAGCCACATTCAACAATTTCGCCAACTTGCCGTGAGAGTAGTTTGGATTTTCGCCATGCACATGCAAAATTTTGATGCGTTGCTTCTCTTCCTTCGACGACATTTTGATAACTGAAGTGCTAATCTCAAAATCAAAATAGAGGCATGATGCTAAACGCACACAACTTCATAATGGGTGTGCAAAAATTTTTAATGCACGATGAAAGGAAATGCGTCAAGTTTAAGTCGACCAAATTTTGATCGAAACACCCTTTATCTGGCCATCTCCCTTGCTGTATGTATAAAAGTATGTATACATGTGTATTTATGAATGAATTATCGATAAATGAGAGGATGAACATTTTGGCTGTATTATAGTCCATTTTTTATTGAAAAGAATAAAAAGAAAAAGCTTATTTGCATATTTTACCCAATTTCCATAAAAACCACATTTTATAATAATGAGTAGATCTACCCCAAAATCTAATAAACTGTGGGTTCACCCAAATTTGGGTTTGATCCCGGTTACCCAATTCTGAGTAGTTCTATTTTTTTGGATTTTGGGTTAACTTTACTCAATTTTGGGTAACTGCGAATGAGCGTGTAGGTATTAGTAGAAAACTTTATCCGCTTCCCCATAAGTAGGCCAATTCCTAAAACGGTTGAGGCAAATTAGAGTTATTGCCGTGACGGACTGCAAAATAACATTTAATGCTTTATTTTAAAACATTATCGATAAGGTGTTCTGCATTCCGAGAAATTACAAACGCTACATTGCGGTAGCTATCAATAGATTTGCACGCTACAATTGCCTCATGTACGCTCGCTTGGTTTCATCTGTAAAAGTTCTTATAGGGTTTAAAGATCACATTTATTTCAAATCTCGGTGCTGCGCGTTGATGCGTTCTATATTGGAATCTGCTGATCTTGCTTGTTTGGTACCTGGATTGATCGGGTTGAAGCTGTTCAACGAAGGTTCCCCTTTCCGTTTCGTGGGGTTGCCCGTCAACCTCATCATAGCGTGTTGGAACGTTTTGGGAAGCATTTGCAGCATGAAGGGCTCTATAGGGGCAATAAAATTGGACCGCGCTACAAACTCCTCATAATTGTTCCCATCCTTCGAGTGTTTTTATCATCGTCGCCTTCTTCAAAACCATCGTCAGGCGGCGCTGAATTATCATCTTCAATATCATTTTCAGGTTTATTAATTTGCTGCTCATCTTCTATATTTACTGGTTTAAAAGCCGGAGTATTCACAGGAATCATTATCTTCGAGGCAACTTCTTCTTTCGATGAATTCGATGAATTGGTGCAGCCGAAAGTACCCCCAGTCCATGAATATCGTCATGCGGGAGCGAAGGTCGAATCTCGGAACAGCAGGCCACCGCCCAGCTGAAGACAACGGTCAAGATTTTACCGGCGAAGCGCAATGTGGTGGTGGTGATGGACGATGAGACATATTTGACCCTGGACGGCGGCGACTGGTAGGGGACCGGATTGAGTTTGTCGAAAGCTTGTTCGTAGTCAACGAATACCAACTAGAGGGACTCTTGGAACTCGTTGACCTGCTCCAGTATGATTCGGAGCGTGACAATATGGTCAAAACAAGATATTCTAGCACTGAAACCTGCTTGCTGCCGACGGAGAGTCACGTCGATCTTCTCCTGTATCCGATTCAGGATAACTTTGAACAGAACTTTGAAATCAATACACAATAACATGATGGGGCGCCAATTGTCGCACACAATAAAATCCCCATTGTTAGGAACCTTTGGTAAGACGGCCTGCATCCAGTTGGCAGGAAAAATCGCGATGTTCCAGATATTACAGAATAGTTTATGCCGTATTTGTGTGAAAAGCATGGGGTCAGCTTTGAGCATCTCTGCTGATATGCAATCGACCCCGGGAGGGATTACTTGCTCCTTGGCATTGGCGCGATTTGATGGTTAATTGGACGTCATAACTTGAAGAAGTTGTACGAAGTGCTCAAACCAGCGTTTCAGCTGGTCAGTGGGGTCGGATAGTAACTGTCCAATCGCGTCTTTCACTGGCTCCATCCAGGCGCCGTGGGATATCGTAGAGGAGGCAGACGTCGCCAGTTGTTGTGGCTATCCCCCATGCGTCTGCCAGAGAGTCCACCCACGAAATGTTTACCGGAGGATTGGATGGAAGGACTAGTGTGTCCCATCTATAAAAAGGGCGACAAGCTGGATTGCTGCAATTATGGTGCGATCACGCTACAGAGCGCCGCCTACAAGTTGCTTTCCCAAATGTTCTGCCGCCGCCTGTCACCAATTGCAAAGGAGTTCGTGGAGCAATACCAAGCGGGATTCATGGGTGCCCGTGCTACTACGGACCAGATTTTCGCGATTCGGCAAGTACTGCAGAAATGTCGCGAATACAACGTGCCCACACATCATCTTTTCATCGACTTCAAATCAGCGTATGATACAATCGATCGAGACCAGCTATGGCAAATCATGCACGACGCGGTTGATCAAAGCAACGATGGATCGAGTGATGTGTATCGTCCGAGTATCAGGGACGCTCTCGAGTCCCTTCGAATCTCGGAGAGGGTTACGGCAAGGTGATGGATTGTCGTGTTTGTTGTTTAACATTGCATTGGAGGGTGTGATTTGAAGAGCTGGGATAGACACGAGTGGCACGATCTTCAGGAAGTCTGTCCAACTATTTGGCTTTGATATCGTAGCACGTAACTTTGAGACGATGGCGGAAACGTACATCAGACTTAAGGCTGAAGCTGGTAGGATTGGGCTTGTGATTAATGCGTTAAAAACAAAATACATGAAGGGAAGAGGCTCACGAGAAGACAATGTTAGCCTCCTAGCACAAGTTCAGATCGACGGTGATGAAATCGAGGTAGTAGACGAATTCGTGTATCTGGGCTCATTGGTGACCGCCGATAACGACACCAGCAGAGAAATACAAAGGCGCATTATGGCTGGCAATCGTGCCTACTTTGGACTCCGAAGGACGCTAAGATCGAACAAAGTTCGCCGAACCACAAAGTTGACCATCTACAAGACATTAATTAGACCGGTAGTTCTCTACGGCCACGAAACTTGGACATCGCTAGTGGAGGTCCAACGCGCGCTTGGTGCCTTTGAACGCAAGGTGCTGCGTACGATCTACGGTGGAATGCAGATGGAAGACGGAACGTGGAGGAGGCGAATGAACCACGAATTGCACCAGTTGCTGGGAGAACCTCCCATCGTACACATCGCAAAAATCGGTCGACGATGGGCTGGGCATGTCGTAAGGATGTCGGACGACAGCCCTGTGAAAATGGTTCTCGAAAACGAACCGACGGGTACAAGAAGAAGAGGCGCGCAACGAGCAAGGTGGATCGATCAAGTAGAAGGCGACCTGCGGATCCTCCGCAGACAGCGAGGCTGGCGAGGTACAGCCATGGACCGATGACAATGGAAACAACTTCTGTGTACAGCAGAGGCCACACCGGCCTTAGTCTGACTGGTAAGGTAAGTAAGAGTCCACCCACACTCGCTTGTTCCTTCTTTAGAGCCGAATATCGATGACGGAACTCGTATTTGCGTGAACTAGTTCTCGCGCGCTCTTTGGCGACTTTTGCTTCTCTACGCTCCTCAGTAATCCACTATTTTCGCTGTGTGCGCAGCTCACCCAGCTTATTTTCTCTTGTCTTGATAAAGACACTCTTGATGGTCGTCCACTGCTCTTGACTGCTGCTACTTTCCGGAACATCCACTGGTCGATTCTCAAATCTTTCAACGAACGATCTTTTAGTCGGCGTGTGTTAAAACACCGTCCGAGCCTCTGCTCCTGTCGCTGGATCCGTGCAATGCATGGGCGTATCTTGCCGATTAGAAAGTAGAAGGCACTGCATTTATTCCAGACATCAAGAAGGCTCCATCCAATTTTGTTTGTTTTTTTTTTGTTTTTTTTTTTTTTTTTTTTCACCACCAGAAATTTACGCGACTTTTTCCACTCGCCGAAGAGGAAAGGGCGAGCCCCTGATCACCATGTCGGCTTCCAGCCCGTTATCGCAGGCAAGTATGCATGTGATTTGAATATATCCCTTCCTGAAAAATCTGTCGATTCCAGCAACTTAACTCCTCGAGTCGGCACAACAGCGATTAAGCCTCATTCTTCATCTGTCTACTTGTCACCGGGACGCAACGATTTTGGCACCATGGAAGCCCCTGATCTCCCCACCACAGTCGAGCTTTTCCTGTCATCGCCCAATAGTCGTCCTGGCCCTGTGTGTGGGATCGGAAAAGCGGTCTTCCAACCTTCCTTCCACGGCAAGTACGATCATATTGCGAGCAATTCTACTGCTGATTCTGTCATTGATTATAGCGCTGTGGTCAACCATTTCCCCTGCGCCATTGAGAAAAATTACCCATGCAACAAAATAGAGAACAGCGGTGGTGGTAGCAACGTTGACGGATCAACTCGGCAAACTACTATCGACGATAAGTTGAGTGTATTCTACTAGAACGTACGAGGTTTACGGACGAAAATTGCTGACGTTTTTCTTGCTGCCTCTGAATCACAGTATGATGTCATCGTATTTACTGAGACATGGTTAAATGACCAAATATTTTCATCGCAATTATTTGGCAATGCCTACACCGTCTTCAGAAACGACCGCAGCCAAACAAACAGCCAAAAGTCTCGTGGCGGTGGTGTGCTGATTGCTGTATCAACCGATCTGAATTGCTGCATTGATCCTACTCCTGTCAATGTTTCACTCGAGCAGCTTTGGGTAAAGTTGAAATTACCTAACTGTTCCGTTAGCATTGGAGTTATATATCTTCCACCTAACCGAAAAGCTGATATGAGCAGCATAGCAAACCATATTGATTCTATTGGAGCAGTTATTTCGAACGTTGGGGCCAGCGATCACTTTCTTCTACTTGGTGATTACAATCAGTCTGGCTTAATTTGGGACTCTTCGAGGAACATTCATCCCACTGTAGATGCCTTGCAATCGCACATCTCTGTTGCTTGTGCTGCGTTACTTGATGGCTTCAGTTTTTATAACTTAACTCAAATCAACACGATTAGCAACCGAAACGGTCGCTATTTGGATTTAGCTTTGGCAAGTGAGACGACACTCGATCGATGCACGTTATCTGCGGCTGTGGAACCTTTATCACTTCTCGACGCCGATCATCCTCCATTTATAGTCGAAATCAACGTATCTCGATGTATCGATTTTGAAGATGTTTTTGATGAACCGAGTTTTGATTTCTGCAGAGCAGATTTTGAAGGAATGCTAGAAGCACTTTTTTGTACGGACTGGACCAATTTGGAATCCATGGAAAATGTTGATGACGCTGTTGGTTGTTTCACTCGCATCATGCATACCATTATCGCTGATTATGTCCCTCTGCGGAGACCTAACCATAAACCGGCTTGGGGGAATACACACCTGCGACATTTAAAGCGTAAGAGATCGAGAGCACTTCGAAAATACTGTAGATTTCGTTGCCCACTCGCTAAGCAGGCTTTCAATCGAGCTAGTAGCAGATATCGGACTTACAATTGCTTCTTATACAAACGTTATTCTCTACGTACGCAAGGGAAACTTAGGAGAAACCCTAGGAGTTTCTGGAAATTCGTAAACTCCAAACGTAAGGATAATGGATTACCAGTTGAGATGTTTCTACGTAACGATCTCGCCAGTACTGCATCCGATAAGTGCAATCTGTTTGCTGAACACTTCAAGTCTGCTTTCAATGACACCACGTCATCTCCTGCTCAAATCGAAAATGCATGTATAGACACACCGCGTGATGTCTGCTCACTGGGAAATTTCCAGGTCACTCCTCAGAACGTTGTATTTGCCATCAACAAACTGAAATATTCCTCCTCACCTAGTCATGATGGTATCCCTTCATGCATTTTGAAGAGATGTTGTGATGCTCTGACTCATCCTTTGACACTGTTGTTCAACGCCTCTTTGCAGGAGCAAAACTTCCCCTCCAGCTGGAAATTCTCCATCATGTTCCCTGTGCATAAAAAAGGTGATAAACGAAACATCGAGAACTATCGCGGAATAACTTCGCTGTGCACCTGCTCCAAGGTATTTGAAATCATCATTAATGATATGCTGTTTGCTTCCTGTAAGAACTACATTTCTTTGGATCAACATGGTTTTTATCCCAAGAGATCAACATCTACGAATCTCGTCCAATTTACTTCTTTCTGCATGCGCTCAATGGATCATGGAACACAAGTGGACGTTGTATATACCGACCTGAAATCTGCTTTTGATCGTGTTGATCATGAGATTTTGCTTGAACGACTTGAAAGAATAGGTATTTCATCATCATTGACCAGCTGGTTCAGGTCATATCTAACAGATCGGAAACTGATTGTTAAGATTGGAAATAAATCCTCTGAACCGTTTACTAATTTATCAGGTGTGCCGCAAGGAAGCAACCTGGGGCCTCTACTGTTTTCCATTTTCATCAATGAGCTCTCTTCAGTGCTGCCACCAGCTTGCCGATTATTTTATGCTGACGACGTAAAAATTTATATGGTTGTGACAAACGTTCAAGACTGCCTTACACTACAACATTATGTGAATTGTTTTGCTGAATGGTGTTCTAGAAACATGCTTACACTAAGCATTCACAAATGCAACGTCATCTCGTTCCACAGAAAACATGAGCCTATTGTTTTTGATTACATCATCGACGGTCAGCCTTTAGAACATGTTCGTCAGGTACGGGATTTGGGAGTTATCCTTGACCCAGCTCTTACCTTCCGATCACACTACGACGATATTATCTCCAGATCAAACCGACAGCTGGGATTCATCTTCAAAATAGCAAATGAATTTCGTGACCCCCTATGCTTTCGATCCCTTTATTGTGCTCTTGTGCGGTCGATCCTGGAATCCAATGCTGTGGTTTGGTGTCCCTATCAATCGATCTGGATTGCTAGGATTGAATCAATCCAACGGAAATTCGTCAGGTATGCTCTGCGGGATCTCCCATGGCAAAATCCGCACAACTTACCGCACTACGAGGACCGATGCAGATTGCTAGGCATAGAAACCTTGGAAAAAAGGAGAAGTACTGCGCAAACTGTTTTTGTTGCCAAGATTCTTTTGGGCGATATGGACTCACCGAGGATCCTTGAGCAGCTGAATATATACGCCCCAGAACGAACACTTCGCCAACGTGATTTCTTGATGCTTGAATCTCGCAATGCTTTGTATGGTCAGCACGATCCCATCCGCTTTATGTCAGCTACGTTCAACCAGGTGTACTTGCTGTTTGACTTCAATGCATCTGTTGAAACATTTAAGCGAAGACTTTCAGAATTTTTGGCGGATGAATAACAGATTTCCGAAACTGTTCGACGAGGACTTGACGAGACCTGCCCTATGTGCTAAGGATAATTACTTTTATTGCTAGACCACGAATTAGAATTTTCATGTTGTTAATTTATTTTGTGTTATGCATACTTTAAAGTAGTATTGTTTTCTTCATGTTAATGTCATTAGAAATTAAATATTCATTAAGACGGATAGTCAGATGAAGTATAATAATAATAAATAATAATAAATAAAGGTAATGTTTACATGCGGGGCTTATTGCATGTGAAAGTAAACTCGGAATGGGCGTGACTCTCCAGACATTCTGAAATGGGTTGCTGGATATGCAGTAGAGCTATCACTTCCTAGCTCCCGAATTAAAGCTGCTTCCAATGGTCACTTGAAGGATGGTTGTAAACAGATTTTTTCCATAATACCATTACCGGCCAATGGGTGTTAGATTGGGGACACACACACATGCTTCTGCTCATGTACATAGTCGCTTCGTGTTTCAAACTTCAAATAGAGGTAACTCTGGACTTCCGTAGTAGGTGCTTTAATATTTGAGTTTGCATTTATATAGGGTGTAAAAAACCGATACTTATTCCCACTGTAACAGCGTACTTTCGAAAGGTAAAATTTACATTTCGTTTTACAAACGAGCATCCATGAGTGATTGCTAAATACGTGTATTGACGTCGTGTCGGTTTGTGCCACGCTCTAGTGCAGCTTGAAGGAACAAAAGACGGTATAGACATTAGTTTGCGCTGATGATTCCAAGACAGGGCAAGGTGACTTAATGAGCTTAGGGCATCTCTTATCTTCTCTATAAATAACTTAATTCGATTGAAATCCCGCTCATTCGTCATAGACGTATGTAGGTTCATTCATGGGAAAGTAAAAATTACTTTCAAACTCGTTGGCATTGTCAAAGTGAGGGCATCAACCCTAGGGCGGCCGGTTAGTATACTTACTGGCACTGGGTGCGATTAGATCACGGCGCTATCATGCGAGATGAGATTGCAGTGCACACTCGTTAGTTTATAGTTCTATAGCTCAGGAACAAGTTGACTTTCATTGCGCATTTTATAGAGCAAATATTGGCTTCGGTAAATAGACGTTAGACCGAAATTACACCCAGGACAAAATGCATTCCCGCATCAATCCTTTGCTTGAGCAAAATAATTAAGCGGTGAAATTGGAAAGGCAATAACAACTTCGACGCAACGAACAATATCATCTATTTTAAAACTGGTGAGTGGAGAAAAAACAGAAGCCTTGCATTATCAAAAGTCGTCAAAAAAGCCAAATATTTACGAATGCGATTGTCGGACTAATCCACTAATTGCATTTTTTTTTCTCAAACATGTCTACCTTTCAGACACCGTGTCATTCTGAGCGTCGCCATCGTGTCGGTTGGATGGAATTGTCACTCTGTTACGTGTGCGGATAAGGAAGAAATGAGACAATCTGCATGCAAACTGTTGCAACAGGGTTTTAAATGCGTCGTCTAGCAGAGAACAGCGATCACGCGCTGTAAACCGTTGATGATGGACGAGTGATGGCTCCGTAGGTGGTGCCCTATTAGGGATGTTTGTGCGAATGTTGTTTAGAAAGAGATTTTGCAGCGGCTAAGTTGATATGTTGCTTCCTGGATTTGTCACATGTTGCTGATTGGGTGACAGGTTTCAGTGAGATTGGCTTGCATCTCAAATTCAATTTTGACCGCGATATCACGTTGGAGAAATGATTCAACTTTCCCAATAGCGAATTCGTTTTTGAACCTAGGTTGGAACCAGTTCTAACCTGCGATACCCGAAATAATTGCCAGTGCAAGCCTTAACCCGATACGAGTTACAAATAAACACAAACACACAAAAATTTAACACACAACAAAAAGACCCAATCTTTATACCCGATCCAGGTTAGAACTGAATCAAAAACGAATTCGCTATAAGTTATCGCAGTTGAGTGCTAAAGAGATTGAGATATGAAGAAGGGGTTGAATGGGAATACAAAGGGACGCCGGTTTCAATCTTCGAGTTAGGGATAGTTCAAAAAAGAGCCGGAACAAGGGCGAATCAGAAGACATCGCTTTGACACCGGCTTTCCCTGTTTTTAAAATAAAGTGACCAGAAGCAGGTAGCATTCTGAGGTGAAAAAATGCAGCTAAACCTGCTTCTCATCGCCTTATTTTGAAAGAGGAGAAGTCGATGAACTCTGATTCGTCCTTGTTCTGGCTCTCTCTTGAACTATCTCTATTTCGATTATAGAAACAGTCTCTTCAGATTACCATACATCCCTTTCTTTATATCTCGATCACTCGATTGTCGATTGTCCCTCGGTAATATTCAGGTACTAAGTACTTTAACATCGTTTTCCATCTATGAATCATTCTTATTATACAAATTATTACGGCTTGAGCACACTGACACCTGAGCCCAAAGACTAATTCGGGTATGACCGTTGCTGACCGTTGACCTTGTTCGTTTCCCTTTTCCCTCATTTTCTATGTGCCATATTTTCGGAAATTCCTCCTAACCATACTTCAAAGAGGAACAAACGTAACACGTGAAGCATTTTGCTGCGACCCTATTCCTTTTGTGATTATTTATATTAACGCTTCTTTAAACTGTTCTTCTGCCGTAGACGATTTAAGTTCATTCGAGACGGCATATTCCTTTTATGGTATTTTATTATTGCAAAAGAAACGTGAAGCTACCAATTGCCACAAACATAAACCAAATATTCCCGACCGACTCCAAAACCGTTCCGAACTGTCCATACTTTCTTATTTTCGGCAGAGCGTTGTTTGTCAACAAACCCAAATTTCATAACACAACCCCGCCGTTGATTCACTGCCGAATGACAGAGAGCTTCATCCCGTTATCAGCCGACTTCCAGACTCGGTTGGCATGCCACTTGCACGCTTTTCAATTGAGGCAGTCAGCGTGAGCAAACAAATTATTCCCCGAAAAACAATAAACAAATTCCTCCACGGCTCCAGAATCATCAATCTCAATGTTTACCCTCCGTACACCCCCCCTCATCCGCCCCCCGACCAAGCGGTTCCGAATGATAACGAGTGTTCATCGCCTATCTATGCCGGTGGCTTCTCTTCCGACTTCGGCGTGGCTGTGACTATCACGTATGACGATAGTATAATGAGACACGCACGCACTCGGCTCAGCACATCTAAAAATAGCGCTCCAAATGGGCAATCGATCTTAGCCGGTCCGACTATGAAAAGGGCTACTTTGGGTGTTTACATTCGATCCGGTCGGTTGGGTAACGTGTCAGTCATGTTGCTCGTATGGTGAATTTGTGTTGCTGCGGTTCATTTTTGTCAATTTCACCACACAGTGCATCTGTGCTCATTTCTTGCCGCCACAGTCGCCTTTGACGTGTTTGGGGGTTGGGCCAATGTCGTCACCAACGACATTGCCGCTGTTTAATGTCCTGTTATTTATATATGTTTCAGGATATACCTAGCAATTATTGTCGTCGTGTTGTTTCGTTGAACTTTTCCGTACTCAACTCGATCGAAGAAGGGGGCCAATCCATTTATTCGCCGACTGCTGCGTTCGTCTATCGTTGTTTTTGTAGGTGTACGTACGTAAACATGTACATTCTACTTGATGGCGGCGGTGATAATAATAGAACAGATCGTCCAATTAGCTCGAATGAAAGCAAAAGTGTGCGCAAAACTTGGATTTTGTTACTATCGCAAGTCAGCTGAGAGAAGTGAATGTCTACCACATTTTTCCCGAAGACAAATGGCACCTGATAACATTTTTACTAGAAACAAAAAAAAAACCTTTACTCTCCCCCAGCCTACTGGGTTTGGAAACTGCCGAAAGCTTCCCCAGCAACCTTGATTGATTCTGAGGCGCCACAATTGAATTCAATTGAGACAGATTGGACTTCTCTTCCTGCTCCACCACATGCACACCCTACTCCTTCGAAAACGCCAGCTAGTGAGATAGGAGCAACTTTTTTTTTCGCAATGCAACTTACCTGCCCAGAATTTCCTTCGGTTCATACTTGGCGTAGAATCCCTTGGCCGCATCCTTGTCCGGCAACAGATCATCTTCTTCGTCTTTGGCCATTTTGAGGTAATTGCTAATTTTCTTCCTACTTGGCCACCACCGATCACTTGCGTTGGTCGATCACCCAATCAGTCGAAGTTCACGAGAAAAGAAAATTTCATACACTAATTTCTCCGCGAATCAGACAACCACAAAAACTGAACCATCCGTATCTTATCCGCCGATAAACTCCAAGAAAAGTAGTGAAATAACTTCCGTTTTTCTTTTCTTGCCTTGTGCAAGAAAAACTCTACTTCTAGCTAATTGCTACTGACCGCGGCCGATTCACAGAGAGGAGTGAGCTCCACCGAATGCGAACAGTTTCAATGTCAGAAAGGTTAAAGCCGCACACGGTGTGTTCAGTATGGTGAATCGGTGATGGGCAGAACGAGCCAATGCAAACAGTGAATGATGTGGTTCTGCGAACACTCGCTCTCCAGAGCCAGTGGTGAGAAACTGTCACTCTCTTCGAATCACTCTCAGCAAACCAATTTCAAAAGCAACAAACCACACACACAGAGCGGAGTTTTTATCACACACAAATATCTGGCAAATCAAAACAACCTCAAAAGGGGGCACGACAGGCACCAATACACCGATGCACATCAACAACGTGACACAAAAGATCCACTTTCGACTTGCACAAACTGCTGTTATCACACGATTATCACCTCACTTGACGAAGCTTGCCATTTTATTCACGACAGCACAAACACACTCGTGTTATCAACATTACTTCCTCACTACGTTAGAAAACTAAAAGCTCACGATACGCATGCCAAAATGCCAAGTTGTTTCGTGCTTCTGTGCCGTTGTTGCTACAGACAAGACAGGTGTTGCGTAAAATGAAGGTACAGCCTTTGGCCCACGTTGATCTCAATGGGAAATTTGCATCGCAAAAAAACAAGAACGGCAAAGGTGCTTCCTGCGTGGATGCGAGTTCGGGAGAGACTGGTTGAGTGATACCAACACAAATGCATACGTGCAGCTCACGGTTCATCACAGTCGATACTCACTCTCACGTTTGTGACTCGAATCTGTCAAAGTGTTTGACGTTTTTTTTTTCGAATTTCTAAAATAAGGGAAACTGGGGTGGCATTTTGTTGCTCGAAACGAACGACTTTTTGTACGAACGCTTGTGAGAAAAAGTTCTTCGTTTCGAGATCCGCAACCCGGATAAAAATAACAATACAATACCAGTTGAATAATATACAATAACAACGAAATTTATTGCCGACCATTAATTTTACTGTTAATGTATCAGACAAATAAGAAATAAACATTGTAATTAAAATACATCTACTATACATCCCATATGTTATATTTTTCAACAATTGTGAAACAATACAATTTATAATTACTAACTTAAATTTGTTCAGAAAAAAGTGATATTTTTTATTGTTACGATACATTCTTAACCCCTTATTCTATTGTAGATAGCTCAATTTACAATAGATTCTATTATAGAAACAGTAAGTCCTAATGTTATTTTATCGTCGCGAACAATACGATCAATAGTACATACTATTGATTCTATTGTATGGTTACAATACATTTTATTGTTAATCTATAATACTTTTTTATTCGGGAATACGGCTCCTATATTCGAGTGATCGGTAGGGAAAATGGGAAATTTCCAATAACTAGTAAATTTTACCATTATTGGGGGTTAGGATTATAGACACTGTATATAGACCGGACAACAATCGTCTTATGCAGCCAAACGACATGTCGAAAAATGCAGCCAAACGGACTGTAGACTTTTGATTCACTTTAAAGGAGCAAGTATTGGTTTGACAAAAGCCAATTATGAACAAATAAGGGATTTTCTACTCCATATTCAGTAAATTTAAGTATTTTCAGTGTATTATTTATTGCCTTTTGGAATACTAAAAATGAACAAAATTCTTTCGCTACACAGTGCCGAGCATAGGACCACCATTTCAACGTGTATTTCACAGCACTACAACAGTTTTTACAAATGATACATTAAGTCCCGAAATTGTAGTACAAACCATTTTAGCTGTTGTTGAGGCTATCGCTACATTATTTGAGGTTATTACGAGTACCAGAAAATGGCCAGCGCAAAGACTAGAAATTTATACCGGAAAACCTCTTGCCGCCTGCTGGCCCTCAGCATCGGATGATACTTGAACGCAATCTATGATGAACTGCATCAGGGTCCGACTTACAAATGCGACGTGTTCTAGCCATAGCGCATGAACAATTTGATCAAAACTAGTGAGGAACATCAATCAAGCAAAATTCAAACAACAGAATCTATGTGATCCGATCACTTACCAATCATTATTTCAATTAAGTGTGGCCCTCAACCTTCAGAACCATCTCGAGTTCCATTCGACCTCACAAGGAATATCGATTGGCAAAAATATGCAACGGCGGTAACAATCGGTACTGAATCCGTCGATACACTTCCACCGTTAGAAGAATATCGATTTCTTGCCGATCTGATCTACAAAAGCTCACTCGAAGCACAAAAAAGAAAAGTTCAAAAGGAGACCAGCCACACCTGGCTGGGACGATGAATGCACAAAATTGTATTTACAAAAATCTGACGCTTTCAAAGCTTTTCGTAGCTTTGACTACACTTACTTCGAGGAATATTCAAAGCTTGAAACACAGTTCAAACAACTTCTCAAAGCAAAAAAACGCGGTTATTGGCGAAATTTTGTCGAGGGACCCTCACGAAAAACCTCAATGACCACCTTGTGGAGGGTGGCTCGCAACATGCGTAACCGCTCTTCTTCCAATGAGAGTGATGAATACTCAAACCGATGGATATTCGATTTCGCAAAAAAAGGTCTGTCCGAATTATGTTCCAGCAAAGCATATTTTTCGAGAAATGTCTCCAAGCGGTGGCCCTCTGGACAGACCATTCACAATGCTGGAATTCTCTATGGCTCTTCTTTCATCAAATAACTCCTCACCCGGATGCGATATGGTAAAATTCAATCTTCTGAAAAATCTCCCAGATATCGCAAAAAGACGCTTGCTAGACCTATTTAACTCCTTACTACAAAACAACATAGAACCGCCTGAGTGGAGACAGGTCAAAGTAATAACTATTCAAAAGCCTGGCAAACCCGCGTCTGACCATAACTCATACCGTCCGATTGCTATGCTTTCGTGCATTAGAAAATTGTTGGAGAAAATGATCCTTCGAAGGCTCGACCGCTGGGTTGAATCGAATAACTTGCTATCAAATACACAGTTTGGGTTCCGTAAAAGCAAAGGAACAAATGATTGTCTAGCGCTGCTTTCCTCAGATATTCAACTGGCGTTTGCGCGCAAGGAGCAACTGGCTTCAGTATTCTTGGACATCAAGGGGGCTTTTGATTCAGTTTCCATTGAAATCCTGTCAGATAATCTGCAGAGATGTGGACCGGAATTTTAAATAATTTTTTGCACAATTGGTTGTCAGAAAAGAAAATGATCTTCTCACTTGGAGAACTGACAACTTCCAGAACTAGTTACATGGGCCTGCCCCAAGGCTCATGCCTAAGTCCCCTTCTTTATAATTTTTACGTAAAAGACATTGACAATTGTTTGGCAGAACAATGCACGCTAAGACAACTTGCTGACGACAGCGTGGTCTCCTTAAGAGGCTCACATGCCGTAAACTTGCAAGGACCATTGCAAAATTCCCTAGATAACCTATCTTCTTGGGCTAGAAGTCTAGGGATCGAATTCTCACCGCAGAAAACGGAACTGGTAGTGTTTACTCGAAAGCGGTATCCAGCCCAATTGCAGCTTAATCTTTTGGGCAGAAACATTATCCAATCGTTATCCTTCAAATACCTTGGGGTCTGGTTTGATTCAAAGTGCACTTGGAATGCCCACATTACGTATTTGAAGCAAAAATGCCAAAAAAGGATCAACTTTCTTCGTTCAATTTTTGGCACATCGTGGGGTGCTCATCCGGGAGACCTCATTACCCTTTATAAAACAACCATTCTCTCTGTTCTTGAATATGGCTCTTTTTGCTTTCTCTCGGCAAGAAAAAGTCACCTTCTAAAATTGGAACGAATTCAATATCGTTGTCTGCGTATTGCTCTTGGCTGTATGCACTCAACGCATAACATGAGTCTCGAAGTTCTGGCAGGAGTAAAACTCCTCCAGAATCGATTCTGGGAACTCTCGCTCAGAATATTAATCAAATGTGGAGTGAAAAACGCATTTGTAATAGAAAATTTTGAAGAAATGTTAGGGCTGAACACACAATCTCGATTTATGAGAATTTACCACCAATACATATCGTCGGATATGTGCCTTCCGTGCTATACTTCAGACTGCGCTCACTTCACCTATAGCAGTTCCTCAATTCATTATGATCTTTCCATGAAACAAGCATCTCATGGTATTCCGGACCAACTTCGTTCTATTATTATCCTACGTATTTTTACTGAAAAGTACCAACACGTCAATTCTGAAACAAGGTTTTTCACTGATGGATCACGCCTCAATGTGTCTTCAATGAAAACTCTAGCGCCTTCCACAATCTTCAGGAACCTTGTTCTGTTTATGTTGATGAGCTGGCAGCAATCAACTTCGCATTGGGGATGATTTCCAACATGCCCGCAGACCATTACTTCATCTTCTCAGACAGCCTCAGTTCGATTGAGGCCCTTCGGTCGATGAAACCTAGTAAACACTCATCTTATTTCCTTTCAAAACTAAGGGAACAGATGAGTGTGCTGGTCGAAAGATCATATTTGATCACCTTTGTATGGGTCCCTTCACATTGCTCAATCCCAGGCAATGAGAAAGCGGACTCGCTCGCAAAGGTGGGCGCCCAGGAAGGCGATTTGTATGATAGACAAATTTCACACGATGAATTTTACCATTTAGTACGTCAGAGTACCCTTTCGAGTTGGCAAACCGATTGGGACACCGGAAATCTAGGACGGCTGTTACATTCCATCATTCCTATTGTTTCATCGAGGGCGTGGTTTAAGGACCTGCACGTTACCTGCGATTTCATCCGTGTTATGAGTAGACTTATCTCCAACCATTACCAGTTAGATGCACACCTCTATCGAATTAACCTCGTGGACAGCAATCTTTGCCGGTGTGGAAACGGTTATGTTGACATCGATCACGCAGTCTGGCAATGTACGGATATTTACGCCGCCAGAAAACGACTTTTGAATACCCTAGAGGCCCAAGGAAGACAACCTTATGTTGCTATAAGGGATGTGTTGGGATCTCGCGCATCTCTCTATATACAGTGTCTATAATTAGGATGACTATTGCAGTATAGTGATTCTGAAGCGACTATGATCATGGTAAAAACGACCATTAAAAATAGTTGATTCAACATTTGCCATAATGTCGGAATAGTCCTTGTTACCATGATCATAGTCAAGCTATAAACTTGGTGAGTTCGACCATTTTCATGGTTATTGTTAAATGCGATAGTCTTCCTGACCATGATTTAATTGTCGGTATAACGATAGAATTTTTTTCAGAGTAGATTATTACTTGTTTGTTAAGGTCTGCCAGTAGATGTCACCCTATCCAGTACACACAAAAAAGGAATATTGTTTTATTAAACGTTGTGCACTTCACTTCTAAAAAGCGGTTATTTTTCATTACATTAAAAGTAAAATAATCTGTTTTAAATGTTTCTGATTTGAAAGTGTATTTTTTCGGTTCAGTGTGTAAATTTAAACGTGTGTTCTTTTAACAAGAACATTGTAGAACTGTCAAAGCCACCAACGCAAAGCAAGCCATCGTCCTCGTCGTCATCGTCGTTTGACATTTTTCGCTCGATACTTTGTTACAGTTCAAACAAGTGGAGGAAAGTTTCAACTGGATGGCGGCGGTAGAGATTTTCAATAACGATGCTTTCCTTAGGGCGGAGAATAGCAACAATCTCTGTCTGAAGGATGGGTACATTACTACATGAATGATAATGTTTTAATTGAATTAATCATCTTTTTTATTTGCACCGCTCCACAAGCGACGAGTGGTCGCAAGTCACTCGGGATCAGCACACCACCCGCATAGCGAAAAACAATTTGCTATATAGTCAAAACTATACTTCGAATGTAAGATATATTATCACATTTTATGTTATTGTTATCGAATAGCTTAATCTCATGTTCACCATACAACCCTTACATTAAAACATATTGTTAATGTATGCCATATTGTCATTGAAAGGTTTTTTATTGTCCCGGTCTGGATTTAAAACAAACTTTAAGACAAAAAATAACACAAAAATTTTGTGCGTGAAAATTGTCATTTGATTACCCAGTGAACAAGCAAACGGAACAGTTCGTTCGGTCCGCTCTACGTTGCTTTGGAAGCTTTTCACGAGTTGTTTCAATTCTTCAGTCTTAAGTTTTTTTGCACTCGCGAGTGAAATCGAGTCTTGGTTTTCTGAAGAAGTCAAAGTTGTGTGATAAGCGGTGCAACAACGTCACTAATTGCAATTAGCAATATTGCAACGATCTAAAAGGCATATTGCTCCGCATCCATACGGCACGCACACCAGCAGTCCATCGTGTGGCAATCGTTCATCTGCCAACCACCACCGACCAGTATCATCATCATCATCATCATCATCGCTGAGCTCCACGTCTAGCCGGTACACGCGGCCACACATCGTCGCTCGGCAGCAGCAGTACATTCGTCGCCCGTCTGCAGTAGATCAGTGATAAATATAAGATAAGTTTTTGTTTCTCGCTCTTCTGAATTAATTTTAATCTTATTGTGTGTGAGAGTGTGGAGAGTGAGTGAGAGTGAGTGAGAGTGTGTGAGAGTGTGTGAGAGAGTGTGCTTAGGTTTAGTTTGTTTATCTTAGGTTTAGTTTGTTTATCTGTGATTGATTGTAGATAATTACGTTAGCGGTTGAGCGTCATAAGCTCCCACGGGTGCGACATGGATGATTTGTCGGAAGATGATTCATCCATGCCGCCAAATGATGGGGTAGCTCTTAAAGTTACCCGATCGCGTGCTTATCCAGATAGTTCAGCTGGTCCTTGGGTTGTCTATTTTCGGCCCAAAACGAAACCTCTCAATGTTTACCAGATTTCAAACGATCTGACGAAACGATTCTCGGCCGTGACCGAGATAATTAAGGTGAGACCCAATAAACTAAAAGTCGTTGTGTCCAACCTTAAACAGGCTAACGAAATTGCTGTCTCTCAGTTTTTTACACTGGAGTATTTAGTGTACATCCCAGCTCGAGGTATTGAGATTGAAGGGGTTGTCACCGAAGCGAGTTTGACCCCTGAGATCCTGTTGAAGCAGGGGGTTGGTCGCTTTACGAACCCTCTGCTTCCTTCAGTCAAGATACTTGATGTGCAAAAACTAGGCACAGTATCGATCACGAAGGGTGAAAAGAAGTTTACACCGTCAGACTCGTTTCGCGTAACCTTCTCTGGTTCAGCCCTCCCTCAATACGTCGAGTTGGGAAAACTTCGACTACCTGTGCGGTTGTTTGTACCTCGGGTCATGATCTGCGAAAAATGCAAGCAGATGGGACATACGACCTCCCATTGCAGCAATAAGGCACGCTGCTCTAATTGTGGGGAGAAGCACGAGGATGGCGCTTGCGCAGACAGCACACCAAAATGCGCTTTCTGTAAAGGAACTCCTCCTCATGCTCTCTCGTCGTGCCCAGCGTACAAACAACGCGGGGAGAAATTAGAACGCTCGCTAAAACAGCGTTCCAGGCAATCTTTCGCCGAAATGGTGAAAAAAGTCTCCCCACCACCCAATGCCAATACAAATCCCTTTGCTCCTCTGTCAGATGACGAGTCTGACTTTGATTCGGCTGAAGAGGGAACATCGTTCACTTTTCCGGAAGGTGCTTCAAGGAAGCGAAGACGCGTCCGCCCACGGAAAATTGCTGAAAAGAAGCCCGAGACCAGCTTGCCCATTTCAAAAAAAGGTGGAAAAAAGGAAAAGACAATTCCTCCTGGTTTCCGTAGTACTAACTACACCCAGGACTTTCCATCTCTCCCGGGAACATCCAAAACCCCTGAAGCCCCTATTTTAAGAACAGAAGCCCCCTCCTCAAGTGGGCTGTTCTCATTTGATGACATTGCCGAAGGTATCTTCAAGTACCTCGAAATTTCTGACCCTCTCAAAAGCATTGTTTTGGCAATGCTTCCAACAGTGAAGACTTTTTTGAAGCAATTGACAATTAAGTGGCCCCTCCTTGCAGCTATCATCTCCTTCGATGGATAATTTTCCAAATGAGGTCGGGGATTTGATCACTGTTCTACAGTGGAATTGTCGAAGTTTGATTCCTAAATTGGAATCTTTTAAATATTTAGCTCACAATACCGGTTGTGATGCGTTCGCTCTTTGTGAAACATGGCTCTCTTCCGAAATCGATCTTCCTTTTCATGATTTCAATATTATTCGTCTTGATCGTGAGGATTCACGTGGAGGAGGAGTACTTTTGGGGATCAAAAAGTGCTACTCCTTCTATAGAGTGAATTTTCCTCCAATTCCAGGTATTGAAGTTGTCGCATGTCAGGCTGTTATTAAAAATAAAAGCCTTTGCATTGCTTCTGTGTATATTCCTCCTAGAGCCTCAATTAACCGAAAACAACTTTCAGATATTTGTTCGGTCCTTCCTTCTCCACGGTTGATCATGGGAGATTTTAACTCTCACGGTACAGGCTGGGGAGAACTGTACGATGACAACCGGTCTTCCCTGATATATGACCTCTGTGACAACTTCAATATGACCGTTCTTAACAATGGAGAAGTAACACGTTTGGCTGGAACATCCTCAGTTGGCAGTAGATTAGACCTCACACTTTGTTCGAATTCATTATCGTTGGATTGCACATGGAATGTGATTCAAGATCCCCACGGTAGTGATCACTTGCCCATAAAAATTTCGGTTGCCACCGGGTTCAATCCGTCGAGATCTGTCAACGTCACGTATGATCTTACCCGTCACATCGATTGGACAAAGTTCAGGACAGCAGTAGATGAAGCCGTAACGACGGTAGAAAGGCTTTCACCGCTAGAAGAATATAACTTCCTCTCCAACCTGATCATAGACAGCGCGCTTCAAGCTCAAACTCGACCAGTTCCAGGGACGTCATTTCGCAGGAAACCTCCTTCTCCATGGTGGGATCAGCAATGCACCGAGGTTTACCGTAAAAAGTCCGACGCGTTTAAAGTTTTCCGTAGACGTGGAACACCTGAGCACTTCGAAGTATACACGGCTCTCGAACGCGAACTTAAGAGCCTCATCAAGGCCAAGAAACGCGGATACTGGCGAAGATTCGTGGACGGGCTATCGCGCGAGACGTCGATGAGTACTCTTTGGAACACGGCGCGAAGATTGCGTAACCGAACTAAGAACAACGAAAGCGAGGAGTACTCGGACCAATGGATCCTCAAGTTCGCGCGAAAAGTTTGTCCAGATTCTGTGCCGGCACGGATCATTCCTCGCGAAACCGAGAATTCGATAGATGAGATCAGCCAACCTTTCTCAATGGTAGAACTCTCTCTCGCGCTCCTTTCGTGTGGCAATACGGCTCCAGGAGCTGATAGAATCAAGTTCAACTTGCTTAAGAACCTTCCAGACGTCGCGAAGAGGCGCATGTTGAACTTGTTTAATCAGTTTTTGGAGCTCAACATTGTACCGGATGATTGGAGGCGGGTGAGAGTTATCGCCATTCAAAAACCTGGCAAACCCGCGTCCGACCACAACTCCTATCGACCCATCGCGATGTTATCCTGCATTCGAAAGTTGTTGGAGAAAATGATCCTCTTCCGTCTGGACAAATGGGTTGAGACGAACAACCTGCTTTCAGATACTCAATATGGTTTCCGTAGGGGTAAGGGAACGAACGACTGTCTCGCGTTACTTTCCACAGATATTCAGCTAGCTTTTGCTAAAAAAGAGCAAATGGCTTCTGTATTCTTGGACATAAAGGGGGCTTTTGATTCAGTATCTGTTGAAGTTCTTTCAGATAAACTCCACGCTTGTGGCTTTTCTCCATTAATGAATAACTTTTTGTACAATTTGCTGTCAGAGAAACATATGAGCTTTTCTCATGGAACCTCTACAGCTTCTCGATTTAGCTACATGGGTCTCCCCCAGGGATCATGTTTAAGCCCCCTTTTGTATAATTTTTATGTCAAAGACATTGACGGTTGTCTAAGTGACAACTGTACGTTGAGACAACTTGCAGATGACGGCGTAGTGTCGGTCACTGGACCCAATGGGGTCGATCTGCAAGGACCCTTACAGGATACCTTAGACAATTTGTCTACTTGGGCTCTAGAGCTAGGTATCGAATTCTCTACGGAGAAAACTGAGTTGGTAGTTTTTTCAAGGAAGCATAACCCAGCACAACCGAAGCTTCAAATTTGGGGTACACCGATAACTCATTCTATGTCCTTTAAATATCTTGGGGTCTGGTTCGATTCTAAGTGCACCTGGAGATCCCACATTGAGTATCTGAAGCGAAAATGCCAGCAAAGGATCAACTTTCTCTGCACAATTACCGGGACCTGGTGGGGAGCAGATCCGCAAGATCTTCTAACGTTGTACCGGACAACGATTTTGTCGGTTATGGAATACGGTAGTTTTTGTTTTCAGTCGGCGGCTCGGTCGCATATCATTAAACTGGAACGTATTCAGTATCGGTGTCTTCGTATCGCGTTAGGTTGTATGCACTCGACTCATACGATGAGTCTGGAAGTGCTGGCTGGCATGTTGCCACTCTCGGATCGATTTTCAGAATTGTCTCTCCGGCTCCTCACCAGGTGTGAAGTTATGAACCCCCAGGTAATCGAAAACTTTGAGAAGCTTCTCGAGTTGAATCCTCAAACTCGCTTCATGACATTGTACCATTGGTACATAACACAGGATGTCAGCCCTTCGCCAAATATTCCCAATCGTGTTTGCTTCTCCGACTTCGGCAGTTCGGTTCATTTTGATTTATCCATGAAGCAAGAGCTTCGTGGAATTCCAGAGCATCATCGTCCTATGATTGCTCCTGTGATATTTTCTGCAAAGTTTGGCCAAGTTAATTCCACTAAATCGTTCTTCACTGACGGATCATTGATAGAGGAGTCTGCAGGCTTTGGTATATACAATGAAATTTATAGCGCCAATCGTAAACTTCAAGCTCCTTGTTCCGTATATGTCGCCGAATTAGCGGCAATACACTTTACGCTAGAAATCGTTGCCTCACTAACACCGGATCAGTACTTCATTTTCACGGATAGTCTCAGTTCTATAGAGGCTATTCGCTCTTTGAGGCCGGTAAAGCACTCCTCGTATTTTCTCATGAAAATACAGGAGCTTCTAAGTGCTTTATCTTCGCGTTATTTTATCATCACCTTTGTATGGGTCCCTTCTCATTGTTCAATTCTGGGCAATGAGAAAGCGGACTCGCTTGCAAAGGTGGGCGCTATAGAAGGCGATATTTATGATCGACAAATCGCCTTCAATGAATTTTTTACTATTTTTCGTCAACAGTCACTCGTCAGCTGGCAGTATAAATGGAGTAAAGGAGATTTGGGGCGATGGCAACATTCTATCATCCCTAAGGTGTCGAAGAAATCTTGGTTTAGGGGGATGGATGTGGGACGAGACTTCATTCGTGTCATGTCTCGCCTCATGTCCAATCATTATTCTTTGAACGCTCATTTATACCGGGTTGGGCTGAGCGACAGCAATCTCTGTGAGTGTGGACAAGGCTATCAGGACGCAGATCACGTTATTTGGTCTTGTGTTGAGCATCGTGGAGTCAGATCGGAGCTTAATGATTCCCTTCGGGCTCGAGGTAGACAACCCAATGTGCCAATTCGAGATATTTTGGCTTTGCGTGATTTGGAGTATATGCAATTAATTTATGTGTTTTTGACTAACATTAGCATTAGATTGTAGTTAGTTTAACCTGTATGTTTACTTTAAGTTTTTTTTTTTTTTTTTTATCTGTGTTTGTGTGTTTTTTTTTCTTTTTCAAAAAAATGTTCAAGTTAAAAGAAATCCATACATTGTATAGTTTTAAGTTTTTTGACAATTTAGAATTTAAAATTAATGTGTTATGTATACCATACTTTAAATTCCCACCCATCTTCCCATCCGTAATTTGTTATTCCTATTAACCTCGAGACGGCCGCGAGTAATCGGTTCTATCCCCCTAACTTTAGTTATAAGATAAATAATGTAAAATAAATATGAAAACTTGGCTCTGTAAAGTTGATTCGATTGAGCCTGTACAAATAAATGATTAATAAAAAAAAAATGATGCGATAATCAGTGGATTAGCAATTTGGCTCGTTTTTCCGCGTAGTCGACCAGTCCGCTCGCGTCCCACCCACTCACACAGCCTCTGATGATGTGTGAACAAAACCCGTATCCGGACACGCGTGAAGAACTTCCAACTAGCGTGAAGAGAAGCAGATCATCATCTTCCATCTGCTCCGCCCCAAGCCCACCGCGATATCTTCCTTCGCACGATGGTCTTGGCACGATGACTGGACAGAATTTATCGATGACTGGCCACAATTGGAAGATGCATGTTCCGGTGAAGGCAAAACGTTTAAGTTTTTCATGCAACATAATAAAAACTTCATATCATCGTCGTCGTCGTCGTTGACGTCGTTTAGAGATAGTGTTAGTCATCTCGTTAGTTGTATTGCTAGTTGCTCACTAGTTGGCGTAGGCTTTTGATTCTGCATTGTTTGCAAAAGTGGGGTGACGTATGGTTGTATTAAGATTATGTTACTTGACCTATATGTGAGGAAGCAACGGTCTACTAAGGTAATTGCAGCCGATGAAAATGAACGGATGAATGCTTGATGGACTTCACGACCACGCAAAGATGCTTATCTGCTCAATTGCCTATTACAATTATCAACTTTGCGTTATCGTGCTGCGAATACTGAACTCAGTGCTGTAAACAGTAATTTCGACCCAATGCTCTACATTTTTCAACAACTCGTTCCAGAAGCTGATTTTAACAATAGCACGTAAGACGAAATTGATTCTTTTCATAGATTGACCCCATAACCTCAAAACCTAAGACGTGAGAGCAAAATATCTTAATATTGAAATGATATTCTTCATTTGACTATGACAGTGGTTATAAAACTTTCTGTATACCAGTTATGGCAATGCAGTGTTAGACTAAGTTGTAGAATTTGTCATGAGCTAAAATTTTATCATACACCATATACATAAATTCAGTTGTCGAACAAAGTTATCGGTAAATTTATCCAATTGCATGTAATGACTTTTATAGCACTAACTGCACGAACTCTTCTTCAGATAAAAAAAACTGAATTCACATCTGCGGTGAGATTAATTATGAGGAAAATAAACTTAAAATTTCAATCCAACTAACTTCGAAAAATTGGCAAATGGTCGGAGCGTGGAGAAAACGAGCTTCACCGTTTGCTTGTGTGGAGGATAATCCCACGTAGATATGATATGCAATATTGAAAACATCTTGGTCAGCAACCTTACGCATCTATACGCAGTTTATTAAATCTCTTAAGAATATATCTCTAAGAACGAGATTCTTGGATACTGTGAATATCCGGGATCTAAGAAATCACCCAACGCGCTGCACTATACCTTAGGACGATCTTACCTCGTTCACTGACAGACACGAAAAGGGGAGATGCTTAGTCATGAATCTATGCCTACTGTGATAGTGATATGCCAAAGATATGCGTATAAGGTAGATCATATTTAAGAGACCTAACGGACGTTACTGGCAGTGTTGGCTATCTATCCAAACACCCCCTTCCAGATGCCAGACCCAAGAAACTTCTCAGTTCAGAAACTGTAGATGGAGGTCTTAACCTGCGGATGTTCTTAATTTGTGCCTCTTACCTTACCTTACCAATCAGACTAAGGCCGGTGTGGCCTCTGCTGTACACAGAAGTTGTTTCCATTGTAATCGGTCCATGGCTGTACCTCGCCAGCCTCGCTGTCTGCAGAGGGTCCGCAGGTCGCCTTCTACTTGATCGATCCACCTTGCTCGTTGCGCGCCTCTTCTTCTTGTACCTGTCGGTTCGTTTTCGAGAACCATTTTCACAGGGCTGTCGTCCGACATTCTTACGACATGCCCAGCCCCTCGTAGTCGACCGATTTTAGCGGTGTGTACGATGGGAGGTTCTCCCAGCAACTGATGCAATTCGCGGTTCATTCGCCTCCTCCACGTTCCGTCTTCCATCTGCACTCCATCGTAGATCGTACGCAGCACCTTCCGTTCAAAGACTCCAAGGGCGCGTAGGTCCTCCACTAGCAATGTCCATGTTTCGTGGCCATTGAGAACTAATTTGTGGCTCATTGGTATTAAATCCATTTTCGTCCAGCTCGTGTCCTAGGAAGCAAATACGGGTTTTGTCAAACTCACATTTGTCGGAATTTATGGTCAGATTGTTCGCCCTCAAAATCTCGAGAACTTGAGCCACGGGCTTATGCAGGTCCTCCAAGGTTTTCGCGAAAATCAATATGTCATCTATGTATACTATTATGTTTTCTACTCTTTCTAGGATTCGCGACATTCCCGTTGAAAAATTTCCGGGTCGCAATTTACCCTGAACATCAGACGAGTAAACCTTAACGTGCCATGTTCAGACAGAAAGGTGGTCATGTCGCGCGATTCTTCATGAAGCTCTAGATGGTAAAAGGCGTTTGTCAAATTGAGCTTCGAGAAGAATTTTCCCCCATGAAGTTTGATCCTTGTTTCATCCAACAACGGTAGTCGATAATATTCACGTTTGATTCCCCGATTCGGTGCTCGCGTGTTGACAACTAGGCGGAAATTGCCATTGCCCTTGGCAACCGCGGACATACCGATAATCCAGTAAGGGGCGAATGTTACTCGTTCGATGATTCCCTGAGCTTCCATATTCTGGAGTCTTGTTCTCGCACTTTCTCTGTAGGCCGCCGGAACGTTATAATACGCGTTTCTGATCGGTGGTATGGATTTGCCAACGCTAAATTTTACGACTACACCCGGTATCTTCGGAAATATTCCACTCCCTTCCGGTACTTCACAGGCGTTGACGGACACACCTGTCTTTAATATAGCTTCATATCGTTTGCCGTAGACCGACCCAAGAGTGAACGACAACCATCCGTGACGACCAAGAATTCAGCAATAATAGACGGTTTCTGGCACCTTACTACCTCGATTTATGCCCTAAACCCGCATTTTACCGAGATTGGTTTAGTTGAAGCGTAAGATCGAGGCTCATGGTTGGTCGACAATTTTATTAACTCCAGGTTCGCGTAATCTGAATTGAATTCGTATTCGAGTTTACTCCAGTCATCGCCACCAATGATATTGACATCCGCTCCAGAGTCTATCAAGAATCGAATTGGGGTCGAAGATCCAAGCCGACTTTCCACAAGCGCATCTGTGAGCGACAACGCATTGATTTGCTAGAATATGAATGAGAACACAATTGTATGTTTTGTCGAATATTTAATTATTTTGCAATTGTTTCTGTTTTAACATATCCATCTTTCTTAAATGTTATATTTTAAAGGGTGTCCACGATGAAATTGCCACACACAAAATTGATTCGCAGAATTCGAGTTTTCATCCGATTGCCATCAAATTTTCAGGGATTGAGAAATAACTATTAAACTTCATTTTACCATTTTACTCGTATTTTATTTACAGTCCATACGCAAATGCCCGCACCTTGGCCTGCACAACCTGTGAATCAACCGTTTTTCGCATGTAAACCCATACTTTCTTCAGTTCCTCGACTGTCTTCACTACCTTAGGTCGTTTAAGAAGGTGCTGCTTCATAATCGCCCAGTACTTCTCGATGGGGCGGAGCTCCGGAGTGTTGGGAGGGTTGAACATTTTCGACACGAAATTGACCTTATTGTCCGCATACCACTTCAGCACGTCCTTGGAGTAGTGGCATGAGGCCAAATCCGGCCAGAAGATTGTTGGGACGTTGTGGGCCTTCAGGAGAGGAAGCAGCCGCTTCTGGAGGCACTCTTTTATGTACACCTGTCCGTTCATCGTGTCCTGGGTCACGAAAGGTGCACTCCGCTTCCCGCACGTGCAGATGGCTTGCCAAACCAGGAATTTCTTCGCAAATTTGGACATCTTCTGAGTGCGGACATGCTCCAGAACGCTGAACTTATCCTTGGCCGTGAAAAACAGGTTGCCGGGGATCTGTTTGAAGTCGGCCTTCACATATGTTTCGTCGTCCATGATGCAGCATTCAACTTTCGTCAGCATGTTGAGGTACAACTTCCTGGCACGGGTTTTGGCGGACTTGTTCTGCTTCTCGTCGCGATTAGGGGCCTTTTGTACCTTGAACGTTCGAAGCCCAGCCTTAGTTTTGGCCTTCTGGACAAAACTTCGGCTTAGGTGCAGCTTCTTAGCCACATCCCGAACGGAGGCGTTCGGATTTCGGTTGAAGGCCCCAACTACGCGGTTGTGATTTTTGGTGTTGTACGGAATACTTTTTCCTTCACTTCTGGGCTTCCGATCGGTGGTCAACCGTTCTTCGAACCGCTTAATCACTCGCGACACCGTGAAATTCGCGATTCCCAACGTTTTAGCGATGGAACGATGCGAGAGATCCTTGTTCTCGTGATGAATGCGCAAGATTTTATCGCGCACGAGCTGTTCTTTCGACTCCATTCACGCGAGTTTTGATCACAGGACTTTAAAACTTGCAGGATGTAAATAATGCACTATGAACTAAATCCACCCAAATTTTCATTAAATTCTACCCAACGGTTAAGAAGTTAGAGCAATTTCATAGTGTGGCAATTTCATTGTGGACACCCTTTAGCGTCTTCAAAGCTTATCGACACTTACTCTATCTTCTTTTTGATTAGGCCACTCTTGGGCGTGTTCCCGCTCAGCTTGATTGCTGTTCGGGTTCTTATTCCGACATGCTGCTTCGAAATGACCCCGTTCTCCACAAGCGTTGCATTTACGACCAACGGCTGGACAAGACCCGAACTTGTGGAATAGTCGATAGCATTTTGAACAACGGGTAACTCGCTGTTTCTTGGATTGTATTCCACTGTTTTCAGTTGCGACGTACTGCCGTTTCCGTTGAAATCGATCATTGGATGGGCGCTGCCGATTCCGTTCCACTTCAAAAGCTTCAGAGGATTTGGTTTGCGATGTTCCGGCTAGGTACGCTTCTTCTCGGGTTGCTGATCGGACTATGAAAGTCGTTTCCTATCCAAGCATTCTCGCCGTCTTTGCCAGTTCTTTGTTCCTCATTCCCTTTAGTAGCTGCATCCGGATAAATCGGTCTTCGTCGTTGCTGCTGTATCTGCAGAGGCGCACTTTTTCCATCAGGCGTGCGTAGAAAGCTATCTCTGGCTCATCTGCACCCTGCTTCATATTCGAGATTGTCTCGTGTTCAGCAGTAATGTCCACCATCGATTGAAGATAGGTTTGGATGTTTTCAACGAAGTTTTCGTAGCAGTTTGGCTCACGTAGGCTCGGGCGAAGCCTGGCTGCTCTAGCTTTTCCGTGCAGTTTCTCACCTAAAGATAGGTACAGTACCTGAGAACGCTTCGTTAATGTTAGAAATCGATGCAGCAATTTCGAACCGGTCAATAAACCGATTCCATTGTTCCCACATTTGGTTCGACGGCACATCGTTCGGGAAAGGTTGGATATTTTCCCAACGCATGCTGGCTGTGCCTGTGGAAGGTCCTGCCAATTCAGATGTGATTGTGGTTATTTGGAGTCGCTTCCAAGACATAATCGTGATCACCCATGTCAGGTCCAAGAACCAATCACGGTCATTCCGAGCCGCTTCCAAACCAAAATCGCGGTCATCCCGAGCCGCATTCCAGAAATACAAACTGTGACCATCCTGGGTCACGTTAAAGGCAGCACTACTTTGCTTTATTACCATTTTTCTTGGAAGGTTAACTGTGTCCACTATATTGCTTTTGAGAAATATTGAAGTGAAATTAAAGCTTTGACGCTTGGGAGCCATTTTTTTCCAACTTTCCACGTTCAAGAACTTTTTTTTTCAAATTTATAAAAATTTCTGCAATGCGATGGGACAAATAAGTAAGTTTAATATTATTCAGTTTTCTGCCAAAAATTCAGCAGTCTGGCCGGATCGCCAATGTGGATATCCGGGAACTAAGGAATCACTCAACGCGCTGCACTATACTTTAGGACGATCTTACCTCGTTCACTGACAGACAAGAAAAGGAGAGATGCTTAGTCATGAGTCTATGCCTTCTGTGATAGTGATAGGCCAAAGATATGCGTACAAGGTAGATCATATTTAAGGGACGTAACGGACGTTACTGGCAGTGTTGGCTATCTATAAACGTTGTAGCACACAGATACTAACACAGCAAATCTTTAAAAATGTCAGGAGTTTTCAATGGCATATCTTTGGGCCGACAAAAAAAAATCCATGATTCGTGAAAGTTTGGTTTCATGAGAGGTTATAATTAGGCACAAAACAAAATCTCACCCAATCAAATATATTAAATGCTAACGCTAACCTGTAACTACTAACTATTTAATTATCTTTGTATCTCCCATCTACGGGGATACACAGTCGCATACGCTGAGAAGTAAAATTTCAAAACATTGAAGAGCTATTCGACTTTTGAAAAGAGACCAGAGTTTGAAAAGCTATTCGGTCGAACAGCAGTCGTTTTACCTGCTGCTGTTATGTAGCTGGGTTGAGATCGATGATTTATTGTCATGATGATGTATTGCGATGATGTTTTATGTTGTACTCTATCACGACAGCACTTGGACAATGTGCTGAGCTTCCTTTTGGATCGAACACTATTTCACTTTGCACTCCGTATTACTGCGTAAGACGCGGTGAAAGAAAAACTACTACAAATAAAATTGCTTCCAATTCGCATAACAATTTCCGTGTGTCGTTAGCACGGCACAATTTTGTCATATTCCTTGAATTTAGTTGAGCTCAATTTTGACTTACTTTCTTGGGCCATTTGGAAAAGGACTCCACCTGTCTGGACAATCTCCAAAAAATTGAGGAACTCTGCAACATCATTGTTGAATGGGAGCGTTACCGACTGCTCAAGAACGACGTCACGCAGTGTGGAAACTGCCTATGCTTCGGACACGGTAACAGGAACTGCCACTTAAAATCGCGTTGTGGCAAATGTCCTGGAGCGCAAGTGACCGCTGAGTGCAGCCAAACGGACGAAGGTGTTGAGCCGAAGTGCGTCAACTGTGGTGTCAGCTACGAGGGAAGTAACCGATCGAGCTCAAAGCGAAATCCGCAAGCAATCAACTACCAAAACCGAACAAAAAATTCCAGCAACAACCCAAGCAACACACAAGTTTTATAACGGTTGGAAATACTTTTATATGACTAGATTTGGTTATAAAGAAGCTTATTCAACATTGAAGCATGAGGATGTGTTACTCGGGGACCGCCTCCACCAGTGACAGAGGAGCACTTCAATGTACCAAACCTACCACGTCTCGTAGTAACCCAGCGTTCTCAATACCCCCAACGGACCACCACAGTTCAACACCGACTTTTAGCCGCCTCGACAACCCCTCCAGTTCAGCATGTTGCTCCCCCAGTCTGAGGAAATCCGTCACCAAGTAGTTCGGCTACCCATCAGTTTGATGGCGCCGTTTTCGTTCCAAGGAGCAACAAATTAACGCTGCCAGCATGGTGCTGATGAACTTCATGGACAAATATGGACCATGAAGCCACCATCAAGATTATAAATTGGAATGCATCGTCAAACTTACTCGGCGGCCTGGACAATTCATCATCGTTGACGACCTCGACACAAAACATGAAAGCTGGGGGAACACTCGCCGGAACAACAACGGATCGATCATCCAAAATAACCTGGAGAAAGATCACTTCACGATACTGAGTCCGGATTCTCCTACCCGGTGGAGGTTAGCAACCCTTGACATTTTCCTCACCAACATAAGTTAACCATTGACATCGCTCAGCCGGTCGTAGGGCCTGTACTCTAAAAAAATGCACAATTTTTATCCGTAGGTAAAATTTTTGTCCGTGGGTAAAAATTGATGAAAATCTGGGTATAAATAGTTTGGGGTGAAATGTTTACATGTGCAAAATATTATTTATTCATAACAATCGGTTCAGTGGTTATTGAGATGTCATCGAAACAAGAAGAAAATCGCCGGAGAATTTTGCGCGCCGTCATGGAAAATCCGACTGCGACCAGGAAATAGATCGAAGGACAACTGGGAATCACCCATACGAGACACAGTTCTTGGGTTTAAAGAGTCCCAGACGACCGAGCGGCGGGCTGGAAGTGGAAGAAAATCGAGGACAGTTGACCCTGTGAAGGCCCGGAAGGTGTTGGATTATTTCAAGTGTAATCCGAACCTTTCGATTCACAACGCGGCTCTGAAGGCAAAGTGTTCCGTTTGGTTCGTTCAGAAAACCATAAAACGAGCTGGGCTTCGTGTATTCAAGGTCCGCAAGGTACCGAACCGGCGTGATCAACAAAACACGGCGGCCAAATCCCGCGCAAGGAAGCTGTATCGAGATTGGTTAACGAAACCGATGTGTGTGGTTATGGATGACGAAACCTACATCAAGGCAGACGCAAAGCAGATACCGGGACTGGAGTTCTACGTTGCCAAATCACGGTTTGATGTTCCGGAAAACATAAGGAAGAAGAAAGTGGACAAATTCACCAAAAAATACTTGCTCTGGCAGGCCATATGCCAATGCGGTAAACTGAGTAAACCGTACATCACAACGGGTACCACCAACAGCGAAATTTACCGCACCGAGTGCCTCCAGAAGCGTCTGTTGCCCTTCCTGCGGTCCCACGGAGGCGAGACATTATTTTGGCTGGACCTGGCATCATGCCATTACTCGCGATCGACGTTGGATTGGTACAGAGACAATAACGTTGTTTTTGTACCAATAACCGCCAACCCCCCAAATTCACCAGAGATCCGTCCGGTGGAAAAATTTTGGGCCATAATAAAGGCTAAAGTTCGAAAATCGTCCAAGGTGTTTAAGAACGAGCTGGAGTTGAAGAAAGAATGGATGAAAGTGACCAAAAAGGTCGGCTCCACCATTGCACAAAATGTAATGATGGGTCTTAAGGAAAAGGTGCGGGCTTTCAGCGATGGAAAGTAAATTTAATAAAGTAATTAGGCTGAACCATAATCCATATGTATTGATTCATTCCCTGAAAGTTTCAAGAAAATCCCACTCAAAATAAATTTTTGGCGAACACTTTTGTCTGGTGCATTTTTTTTCGAGTACAGGCCTTTTACCACACACAAAATAAAATAAAATACGCACCACAGTGACAATTTTTTTATCACTTCAGACAACACCATATCGATAAACTCTCCTACTGTCCACTCATACTGGACGTAACCATTGCAAGTGTCAAACGTTTGTAATCTTGTTTGCGTCATAGATGCAAAGTTTCGAGTTTTGAGTTTGAGTTTGAGTACATCGAAAGCATGAAAATATCGTTGCAAGTGCGAAAACTTATTGTGAGAGATTGTGAAACTGATCTCTCATACAGGAAAATCGCAAAAAAGTTCGAAGTCAGCTTTTCTGCGGTTCATAAGCTTTGGAAAAATATCAACAGAGGGGAAATGTGAGTAATAAAGGTGACCGAGGAATAAATCGTTTGACAACAGTCAGACAAGATGCTCGAATACAACGAGAAGCGAGAAGAAACCCGAAAATAACAAGCCGTGCGATCAGAGAAAGCTTGTCCCTAAATATATCCGCAAGAACTGTTCGTCTGCGATTGGAACAAGAAGGGCTTAAGAACAAATTTGCCGTTCGCCGTCCTCACATCAGTATGCGTAATAGAATCAAACGATTGGAATTTGCGAAAAAGTATGCGGATAAGCCCATTTCCTTCTGGAAAACGGTTCTTTGGACAGACGAACGCAAATTCGAGCTGTTTGGTACCAAACAACGGCCGAGGGTATGGATCAAACCAGGCGAGGAACTTCTGGACCAAAATGTAAGAAAAACAGTAAAGCACGGTGGAGGCAACATTATGGTGTGGGGGTGCTTTGCTTGGTCAGGAGTTGGAGAATTGGTCCGTATTGAAGGAATTATGACGGCCGACAGCCTGTCAGGTATATCGACATCCTCTCCGAAAATCTGAAGGTTTCCTTGCTGAAGGTTGAGCTCGAGCATGACTTCCTCTTTCAACAAGACAACAACTCAAAACATACGGCTCGTAAAACTCAAACGTTTTTCCGTGGATCACGTATTAAAGTGTTGGAATGGCCGGCCCCAGTCACCGGACTTGAATCCGATCGAGAATTTGTGGTCGGTATTGGATTCAAAAATGGACAAAACCAATGTTACCAACAAAAACCTGTTCTTTGAAGCCTGGAAGTCAATTGACGAGCGTTATTTGCGAAATTTCGAAGCATGCCACGTCTGCTGGAAGCAGTCATCAGTGCCAAAGGAGGTCATACAAAGTATTGAGTTCGAGTCAGTTTTGATTAAATTTGATTACATAGTTACACGGTGTTCAATAAGTTCGAATACAAGTTTTCATCATTGCGTAGGTATGCGCCATGTACATATTCTGCATTGGTATTGGTGTCAGCTTTAGCTTCATTCATACGCTACCGAATGTGCGCGGTGTTGACATTCTGTTAGTTGTTGTTTGTTTGTTACGCGCGATGAAAGAGTATCGGGACTTCGTAATTAAGCGTTTTTTGAACGGTGAGCGACCCGGCGATATATTCCGGCTGCTGAAATCGCATGGGGTCAAGCGGAACTTTGTCTACACGACCATCAGGCGATACCGGGAGACGTCCTCGACCAATGACCGTGCGAGATCCGGTCGGCCGCGTTCAGCGAGGACGCCATTGGTCATCAAGATCGTGAGGGAGCGAATTCGGCGCAAAAAGAACCGCTCAATCCGGAAAACGGCTGCAGATCTCAACGTTTCCATTGGAACCGCTCACACCATACTCACCAAGGACCTTGGTTTCAGGCCTTACAAAAAACGTAAGGTCCATGGCGTTTCGGAGGCTACCAGCAAAAAGCGGTTGGATCGAGCTAAGAGGATCCTCTCTCGGCACGCTGGTCAGGAGTTTGTTTTTTCGGACGAGAAACTGTTCGTGCTGCAGCAGCCGCACAATGTGCAAAATTACCGGGTGTGGGCGCCATCGAGGGACAGCATTCCTGAATCCAATATAAACATCCCTCGGTTCCAAAGTGCCGCGTCGGTGATGGTTTGGGGGGCAGTATGCAAACGTGGTAAGCTACCCTTGGTGTTTATTGAAAAAAACGTCAAAATCAACGCGGCGTACTACAAAACTGAGGTTTTGGAAAAGGTTGTTGCCCCCAGTCTCCGAAGCCTCTACGGCGATGAGCACTACGTGTTCCAGCAGGACGGTGCACCAGCCCATACGGCAAATGTGGTTCAAGCCTGGTGTCGGGACAATTTAACCGACTTTCTGGACAAAATTTTGTGGCCTCCCAGCTCCCCGGACTTGAATCCTCTCGACTTTTTTGTTTGGTCCTATATGATGGCGAAGCTGAACGAATACAAGGTCAGCACTTTGGATCATTTCAAGACGGTAATTCTCAAAATCTGGGACGAAATGCCCATGCAGTCCGTGCGTGCCGCCTGCGACGCGTTCGAGAAACGTTTGAAGCTCGTTAAGGAGTACAAAGGGGGGGTCATTCCAAGAGAAATGTTGTAAACGTTCCTTGTAAACATAGCTTTCAATAACATAAATCCAAAAAATAAAAAAACATGTTTTCATTTTTTTTTAACAAATTTTGAAAGTGTATCCGAACTTATTGAACACCGTGTATACTTTTTCTCGGTGTACTTTTTTCTTGCCAAGCGAAAATAAGAGAATAAAAGAATTTCGAACTACTCCGACACAATAAGTCATCTAAAAATTTTAGATATGCGTTTTATTGTTCTTCGCACTATTGCCTCCTTTTCGTCCAAAGGGATCATTATAAAGATTAAAATATAATCTTTCGAAGGAAATGTAGAATATAAGTGTGTACTTTTTTCTTGGCAGTACTGTATATAAACATTAATTTCTGTTTGTCAGGCTCTAAAAGACTCTGAAATTACTGAACCGATTGGCGTGAAAATTTGTACGAAGGGGTTTTTTAGGCCGGAGAGGTTCTTATAATGGTTAGAGATCCCTCCCGTTTCTGGAAAGGGGGGCTCCCATACAAATGAAACACAGATTTCTGCATACTTCGAGAACTGTTAAAGCAAATGGAACTAAATTTGGCATTTGAGGTTTCTTAAAAACAAGACATGTTTCTATGGTAGATATAGACCTCTCTTTCCTCTGGAAGGGGCTGCTTTCATACAAATGGAACAAACATTGCTGCATAGCTCGAGAACAAATCAAGCAAATTGAATCAAATTTGGCATGTGGAGGTTTTAGAGGGCAGGATTTTTTTCTTGGTGGTTCGGAACCCTTCCCCTCTGGAAAGGGGGGGAATGAAACAGTAATTTCTGCATAACTCGAGAACTAATCAAGCAAATGGAACCAAATTGGCATGTGGGGGGTTTTGGAAGCCAAATTTTCTCCTACTGTGGTTTGAGATCCCTCCCTCCTCTGAAAAGGGAGGCTCTCATACACCTGAAACAAAAATTTCTGCATTGCATGAGAAATAAGCAAGCACATGGAATCAAATTTGGCATGTGCGGATTTCTGGAGTCAGGATTTTTTTCTATGGTGGTTTGAGACCCCTCCCTCCTCTTAAAGAGGTAGAGGGGCACTCATTCAAAAGAAACACAAATTTAAACCAAACCAAACCTAACAGTTCTATTACATTTTCATTCACTAAGTAGCAAGCGTAGCAAGGCTCGCACCGGGTTCAACTAGTTTCATCTGAATATCTTGGGGTCTGGTTCGATTCTAAGTGCACCTGAAGATCCCACATTGAGTATCTAAAGCAAAAGTGCCAGCAAAGAATCAACTTTCTTCGAGCAATTACCGCAAGATCATCTAACGCTGTACCGGACAACGATTTTGTCGGTTATAGGCATTTGTACATAACACAGGATGTCAGCCCTTGGCCGAATATTCCCAATCGTGTTTGCTTCTTCGATTTCGGCAATTCGGTTCATTTTGATTTATTCATGAAGCAGGAACTTCATGGAATCCCAGAGCATCATCGTCCTATGATTGCCCCGGTGATATTTGCTGCAAGGCTTGGCTAAGTTGATTCCACTAAATCGTTCTTCACTGATGGGTCATTGATTGAAGAGTCTGCCGGCTTTGGTATATTTAATGAAATGTATAGCGCCAACCGTAAACTTCAAGCTACTTGTTCCGTATGTGTCGCTGAATTTGCTGCTTTACACTTTACGCTAGAAATTGTCACCTCACTTACTCCGGATCAATATTTCATTTTTACGGATGGTCTCAGTTCCATAGAGGCTTTTTGCTGCGTGAGGCCGGTAAAGCACTCCTCGTATTTTCTCATGAATCATCACCATTGTATGGGTCCCTTTTCATTCGATTATGGGCAATGAGGAAGCGGACTCGCTTGCAAAGGTGGGCGCAATGGAAGGCGATATTTATGATCGACAAATCGCCTTCAATGAATTTTTTCCCATTTTTCGTCAAAGGTCACTCGTCACCTGGCAGCTGGCACTCATCCAATAAAATAAGTTGCAGCAACTTGATTGTTTCGCAAATCAGTTGCATAGCAGTAACATTAACCGAATTGAAACAAGTGTGCTGCAAGGGAAAGGTGTCGAAGAAATCTTGGCTTGGAGCGATGGATGTGGGTCGAGAGTTCATTCGCGTGATGGCTCGCCTTATATTCAATCATTATTCTTTGAACGCTCATTTAAGGTCTGTATCCGCAATAATCCGGATGCCTCAAAACATGAATAAAACATAAATTTCGCATTATATTTCCGTCGTAGTTGTTTATTTCAGATTCATGGGATGTGTTTTAAAAATTCGTGAAGACAAAACATAGTTATTCGGTATTTGCATCAAATTTTCGAACTTTGCGTTTAACTCCGTTCATTAGGCTTTGTACAGACTCTTCAGAAATCGTAGAAGCCGTCTTTGTCCAAATTTGCTGGAGACATCAAGTCTTTGATTCCTTGCTTCTTTCCAGAAAGCTTCCGCTTCATCAGAGCCCAGGTACTTTTTCACTGTTTGGCCGGTTGGACCGACGTGCCGGCCAAGCGCAAGCAGCGATGTTGCCATTTTTCCCTCGGTCTTCCTCTTTAGCATCCTTTGGAGCTTCTTGTCGATCAGGGTCGTCGGTCGTCCGGAACCGGGCTTTTTTCGATGGTCTGATTGTTGTCCAATAGTGCCAAAATGTTGTAGATGCCGGAACGGGCGTATCTGGCGTCCATAAAATGCCGCACGATGTCCGTTTACGACGAGGCGGGGTGCCGTTCTTTGAACACGCACACTACTGAACGGAGTTGCGTCACTGTTTTTGCCATTACGGCTAGAGTTCGACTGATAGAGCTGTCAAATTTTATCTGCTGACTCATGGGTTACTATGATTGATGCTGTATGGATAGTTTTGTCAGTGCGAGTGAAGGTAAATCCATGAAAAATCGGCCATTTTTTCCATATTTTTTTTTAATGCAAAAGTTAGTTAGGAGTAATACGTTGACAATTAGTAAACATCCAGCGGATTCATGCCAATGTTGACGATTCATCATCTTACCACTACGAGCAATCTTTACTCACGTTTTAGTTGCTATATGTTCGACTAATTTGAGTCAAACGTACTCAATTGGTTGTTCAGAAATAGCGTGAATGTCAAAATATTTCTTCTCACAATCATCGTTGTTATTATTTATCTCGGTCTCGGTTCCTTCAAGTTTCTCCATAGTTCTTCCAATTGGGTACTTTTTCTTCCAAAGGATCGAGTTTTATCTGTTCCGTTCTTATCTGCAACGGTCAACGTTCGATTTCGTGCGATGCTGCAACATTTTCGCACTTCCTGCGTTTTTTGCCTCCACATACTGCTGGCATTGGTCATCAAAGCAAATATGTTAATCCCAAAAAGTAAAGTTATTTAAACATATTAAACATACCATGTGAATTTGAGTAGGGAACGAACCCTCCCCTTCGGCTCGTTAATAACTTGTTCTTCGCACTAGACCATTTGAGGCCTCGTTCAACATTTCAGCTTCATTATTTTTCCATGAAGCTAATTGAATCTGACTTAAGATGGGCATCTGCAAGTTCTTCACTCTCACGCTGGTCACTGGGCAAAATGATCACTTTTCGCACCGCAGCATTCCCTCGCCACGTCCTCGATCGCAATCGGAGCTCAAGCAACTATTTGCTCAATCAATTATCACAACCATGGCTGAGGCTTGATAATACCTTTCTGGAGCCGCACGGGATTGAAGTGGTGCAGCATTTAAGAAATAATTGCCGCTATTACTTGATGAGGCGCAGCTTTTAATACAATAACAATAAAACTATTTTCAGCGCCGTGCCGCTCTGGATCGTGGATCTCGCATCTTGCAACTGATTGTCGGACGAGTCATCTGTTCAAGGTGATCATTTGACATTAACAGCTGGCTATGGTCGTGAAGGCAGTGCAAGTGTATCCACTGACTCTTCGCGGGTGGATGAAAAAGGTTGCAATTTTGAGCTATTATATAGATTGATACCACTTCAGCAACCACTTAAAAACTTAAGCTTGGAGGCAACGTTTCTGTTGACTGCGCCTTCTCTTCGGTGAGATCTTATCACCCAGAGTAGGATTAAGATTCGTCAACGATCTTCCGAAGGTAGTCACATCATCGCCGACACTGAAGGATCATCTTGACAGGCGACAGGCAAGGTGTCCAATGCCAGGTAGAGCCTTTTTATTATTTTATCACGAGACATCTTCGTACGGAGAAATCAGCCAACCGGCCGGCGGCTGAACGGAACGGGCGGTCATGTTTGAAATGTTAATATCGTGATGATGTGGCGCGCGAGCGATGAGAAGTGATGATAAATGAGGAGATAGAATTCAATGATCGAGAATAAAGAGCCATTTCTGATTTCTTGGTTGAATGTACTCTCGGTTGAAACGTGACTCTCAATCGTAAGGAAGCAATCTTCTGCATCCTAATGAAGTTGGCTGCTGTTGGGTTGTCAATATAGTGTCATGTCTGCTCGATGAGAGATGCTTGAAATCGAATCACTTAGAGCATCTTTATCGACCGTGCACCCTGCTTCACAAGTGACTAAACTTCTGTAACGTAATCATCTAACTTGGTCATCATCATCATCCATTTAACGATCAACGTTCTCTAATGGGATTGGGTCCTCCTCTGTTATTCCACTGTGATGTAAGTGCATCAGCAGCAGCAACACGCCAATCGCTTTCCCACACTTCTATTTTATTGCTGCAGCGAGCAGCTCGGATGACATATTCGCGTTTTAATTAATTACAATGAAATTGAAAACAAATTATCTAAACAGTTGACTGACAGATAATTATCGCATTAATCAATAAGCTACAGATTGGATGAAGGATGAACGCGCCGGCAGGGTGCAGATCGATTTTATTGCGATGAACCGAACGGGTCTCACATTTGTGTGTGAACAACATCGAGCTCGCAGTCGTTTCATGTGGGCTTTGATGAGAATGTGTGCACCTTGGGAAGTGTTTGGGACGGTTCCGAAAGAGTTCGTTTCAAATTAGTTTAATCGCATCTCTGGTTGTTAAAATTCAAGAAATATCATTTCAGTCAAGTCAAGATTGCAAATCAAACTGTTCCCAAAATTGACACCAGTGTCTTCCATCCAGCGGGGGATAGATTTTTAGCCCCATCCCATGCAACCCTCGATATCCGTTGATGATGGGTTTGCTCTGCTGCCACTACAGCCGGTGCAGATTTAATTGACACTTTGTTTGTCGCTTGCAACATCCTATGCTGCACATGCACTCAACCTGCTCGGTCCCGCCCTCCACACTCCAACGATTATGGGTTGTTTGTTATGACTTTGACCACCAATCAACGATGATGCGCACACGATAGCAAAGGCGACCCGAGGTGAGGTTTTTTCTTCTTCTCTCATTTATTGCAGCTGCCTTTAGTGAACCTACTCCATCCACAGCCGGAGATTCATCGGTACAAAACGCATTGATTGCTTTTGAAATGAATCGTTAGACCGCCCATCGACCAACCAACGAGACGAGACGGGCCGGTTTCGAGCTGTAACCGCAAGGCATGGGGAACCATCGGGGTCAACGTTGTAATTATAATCGCTAATATTGCGAAACGAAGCTGAAGGCACGTTGGATAAGCCATTCACTTTCGTCGCTCGAATAAATACGCATACCAACAAACCGTAATAGAGTCAATCCCATCCGATCAATAACAAAGGGAACACTAATGCCAAAGTCACACTTTCCTCCCCCAAACAATGCGACCCGTCTATCGATTGTTCCGCAGCCGGCAATGATTGATCAGTTTATTTAAATGTGTCCCCTCAGCTTGTTGTAGTGGGTATTGCTTCGAAGTAGAGAAAAATTAATGCCTTCCATCAGCGAAGGTTCAAAACAAAATCCAAAACCCAGTCCCGAAAGCGATCGGTAATTTTCCTACACACGCACTTGAGTGATTTCCTTTCATGTCAACCCTGCAGCAGAAGATCGATTATTTCGTATTATACATTTTTGCCCACCCTTCTTGTCTTGGAACCCCCCGGCCTGGCAAATTATGTCGGTCGGGTTTGTAACCGTTCGAATGCATGCTTAGGACGAACCTTGCCTAGGTAAAGTCGAAGCTATTGCTTAAGGTACGCAGTTTTTTCCCCCCGTGATTAATCGACTGCGCCTCCAGCTGAGGCATTTGGATCGATTATCGGCCGTTCCTTGGCTCCCTGGATTCGATGAGTTTAAGGTGCAGATAGGGCGAATTTCCCACAGAGAGTACTAATTATTCAAAATTTCCTTTAAAGCATGGTATGAGCAAAGTTTGATTGACCTGTTTGTAGCGTGAACATTTATTATTTACCGGCTACTGACGGGATCAGAAAATATGGCTGGATAGATTAGGTATGTCAACATATTTGTATTATATTACAGCTTAACATGTTGAAATGTGTTGTGATTTTGGTAGCGTTTATACTATCCAGAAAGTTCTGTGCAGTGATAGTGTGCACTTCCTGCATGCTGCTGACCAGTTTTGACGTAGGACTGCGTCTTGGTTTTCTATACTGGGGTACAATTTAAAGAAATATCTTTTGCGACCGTCACGAAATGCGGTCTGGTTTTGACCGTTAATATCTCAGTCGTTTCTCCAAACATTTTGTAAAGGTTTGCACCAATCGATCGGAATTACGATTATGTCGATACACGTCGATTCCGATTATGAAAACTGTTGATTTTTACCACTAAACTAATTGAAATAACGCAAATATAAGGTGATGTCTTATAATGCCGATATTTCAGAGTAAATTTACTAAATGCACAGTACTTTCCTATCACAGACTTCAAATTTCAGTAAAGAACGTCTCGTATGCAACGGTGTTCAATATATAAGGGGGACACCTTCGGATTTTCTTCACACATTCCAGTTTGAACAAGTGACACGTTCGGTCGTGTTTTTCGCTCGCGCTCTGAAAAGTTTTTGTGGTGTTTTTTCGATCGCTCTTTCGCTGTGGTGCGTGGTGCACTGTATCCTCTCGCGTTGTGTGATACACAGTCCGACCCCGGTATGGGGAAGCCACCGACTAGTGACGTCGGCACAAGCTCGATTGGGAAACGTTCCCGCTTGAATTCACCCGATGATGTGCTGTCATCGAAGAAGCTTTTAGCAAACAACCGGTACGCTGTTCTGGAGAACGGCGGTACACCGAAAATAGAGAAGAAGGAGAAAATGCCGCCGCTGTTCGTGAAGGGATTTTCGGAAGGCCTACTGGATAAGGTGTATTTCTACATCAACAAGGGCCTGCGGTGCACAATTCAACTCTGCTCGCAGGGTTACAAGTTGATGGTCTCGGCGCTGCCCCATTACAACGCTGTCAAGGAAATACTGAAGCAGATGGATGTGCAGTATTTCACGCACGACATCGAAGCCAACAAGCCGTTCAAGGTGGTTTTGCGTGGCCTTCCGGACAAGAAAACGGAGGAACTGGCAGAGGAATTAAAGGCCAATGGGCTCAAACCGGTGCAAATAAATAAAATGCGTCGGCACGACATCCCTCGAAGCTATCGGGACCAGCTTTATCAGGTGCACTTCGAGAAGAACTCGAATTGCATGAAGGATCTGCAAAACGTCCGAGCCTTGTTCCACATCGTCGTCAAATGGGACTGCTACCAACCGATCCACCGTGATCTCACCCCGTGCCAGAACTGCCTGATGTTTGGGCATGGCACCAAAAATTGCCACATGGCGAAGCGATGCGTCGATTGCGGCAAATACCACGGACCCGATGGCTGTGAGCGGATGGAGGATGCTGACTCAGTGTGTGCCAACTGCGGTGCGGCTCACAAAGCAACTAGCAGGGAATGCCCGAAGCGGGCCGAATTCATTGCGATTCGAAGAAAATCGTCAGCCAACAACCAACCCGGCCATCGACGAGGATCTGGTCCGCCTCCGGCCCTCACGACCGAGAACTTTCCTGTTCTCCCAACACGCCAAGTGCCTCCAAACCGTCCGGTCCCCAGTCGGCCTTCCGTTCAACATCGGTTCGCAGCTGCAGCAACCCAGCCATCCCAAAGCGATCTCCCAAGACCGTCGTACTCTGGTGCAACATCTGGCGCGATCGATGATTCGATGCTTTCAACGGGGGAAGTCGTTGCAATTCTGACCCAGGCCACCATCATCAAGCGATCCTGCAGAACACGTTCGGAACAAATTCAAGCGATGATTGCGTTTCTCAATGGACCGTGAAATCGTCAAAATCGCCAATTGGAACGCTTGCTCAATGAAGAGCAAGAACATCGAGCTTAGTAATTTCCTCAACGAACGAGCCATTGACATCGCAATCATCACTGAGACGCATCTGAAACCTGAGACCAACGTGTTCCTGCCAGATTTTCGACTGATCAGACTTGATCGAACCAGTTCCACCGGAGGGGGAGTCGCCATCGCCCTGCGCACCAACATAAACTGCCAGATGCTTCCGAGCTTGCAGCTAAAATTCGTTGAAGCCATCGGAGTCAAAGTCGAATCCACCGTCGGCCCTATCACTATCATCGCGGCCTATTGTCCTAAACAAGCAAGCGTGAACAACGGGACAGATACGACCTTACGAAACGACATCATCCAGCTCACTCGGAGGCATGGGCAGTTCATTATCGCCGGCGAGCTGAATGCAAAACATAAAACCTGGGGAAACGCACGACGGAACAAGAACGGCTCCATCCTACACGATGACCTGGAAGAGGGCCACTACACCATCCTGGGCCCGGATACTCCCACCCGGTTTAGCAGATCCGGGGTCCACTCAACAATCGACATCTTCCTCAGCAACATGGGGAACAACATCGCCCAGCCGGTCGCGTACCAGGAACTCAGCTCAGACCACTATCCAGTGGTGGCTGAAGTTGGGTCCTGCGTCAACCGGCATTCGGTAACCAGGCGCAACTACCATCGCGCCAACTGGGTCCAGTTCAGTCATCAGGTCGACAACACCGTCGATTACGATCGGTGCCCCGAATCATCCGACGACATCGATCGGCAACTACAGTCAATCGAGCAGGCGATCTCCCAGGCCCGGGAGCACCACATTCCAGAAGTAACACAGGTGAGCAACCCTTTACCGATTGATATTCTCACTAAAAATTTGATCCGTCGACGCAACACCACTCGCAGACAGTATCAACGCACTAATCTGCCTGCCCTAAAATCAGAGTGCAATCGTCTGAACAAAATAATCAAGGCCAGAATGGTGGATCTCAGAAACACTAACTTTGCCAACAAAATCCACACCCTCCCAGATTGTGCAAAGCCGTTCTGGAAATTAACAAAAAATTTAAAAACCAAGCCTAAGCCCATTCCACCGTTGATCCCACTAGACAACAATGACTCTAAGGATCGTTTGATTACTCCCGCTGAGAAGGCTGCTGAGATAGGTCGACATTTTGTTAGCTCCCACAATCTTGGTCAGGACATCATCAGTCCTCACGAAACTGCCGTTAACGAGCATGCAAATAACATCCATCTATGTCCCAATGACTTTTCAGAGGAACTAGAAATCACAGCTGACGAACTGTTGACCTATATCCAAGCGTCGAAGAACATGAAGGCCCCAGGTTTCGACAAAATTCTGAATTTGGAACTCAAGCACTTCGACTTAGCTACTTCCCCTCGCGTTGGAAGTCAGCTAAAGTCATACCCATCCGGAAACCTGGGAAAGATCCTTCATGTTCCAAGAGCTATCGACCCATCAGCCTTCTCTCGGGAGTATCTAAACTTTTTGAGAAAGCAATTTACCGTCGGCTCCAGCTCCTTGCACCGACGAACTCAACATCCTGCTTGATGTACAGTTTGATTTTCGACGCGGTCGATCAACAGTACATCAACTGAACCGAGTCACTAACATCCTCAAGCGAAACAAGTCTGTTTCGAAAACATCTGCCATGGCCCTTCTTGATGTGGAAAAAGCGTTCGACAACGTCTGGCATGATGGCCTGGTGTACAAACTGCATCGGTACAATCTTCCAGTCTTTCTGGTAAAGATCGTGAAAAACTACTTATCAAACAGAACATTTTGTGGTTCGCTGCATGGTGCAGTTTCCGATGCGCAGGAGGTTTCTGCCGGGAAGCATATTAGGTCCACTTTTATTTAATCTGTTCACCTCGGACATACCCCCACTCCCTGAAAACGGATCTCTGTCGCTGTTTGCCGATGATACCGCAGTCGTCCACAACGGTAGGGTAGTAAGAGCGATCGCATCGAAACTGCAGCGAAGGCTGAATGTTCTGTTGAAGTATCTCACAGACTGGAAGATCTGTATCAATGCAGCGAAGACCCAGGTCATTCTTTTCCCTCACTCAAAATCTCCCAGACTTGTTCCGGCTGAGGATGTAAACATTTGTCTAAACGGCACAACGGTGGAATGGACCAACTCAGACATCTATCTTGGCGTGACACTAGATAGCAAGATGAACTTCAGGGAACAGGTTGACAAGACTGTCACAAAATGTAACGTTCTGTTGAAGCTTATGTACCCCTTGCTAAACAGAGCGTCTACATTGTCCCTGAAGAACAAGCTTGCTATCTACAAACAGATCATACTCCCGGTTATTGAGTACGGCATGCCGATCTGGGAGAGTTGCGCAAAAACACATCACCTGAAGCTACAGCGGGTTCAAAACAAGTTTCTCAGGATAATCCTGAACACACCTCCACGGACGAGAAACACTGAGATCCACCGTCTGGCCGAGATAAAAACACTCGAAGATCGTTTTGGTGAGACTATCAATAGGTACAGGACACGTTGCCACCTATCAGACCACCAAGTCATCCGGGACTTGGTACCCCTTCCCTAGGTTTTTCAAATTGTAGTTATTGTAGTTAGGTAGGTTATCAAATTTTATAAATTTAAACCAACAAATCCCCATCAGGGATGAAATGTAAACTAGAATATCAAATTAACAAAACACACCACAAAACAAATGGAACAAAGAACAAAGATGAAACTACAATTAAACTGTTAAAAATTAAATGTAAAAATTAAATTGAAAAGACAAATAAGGACACATTTTAGTTAGATTTTCTTCACTCGCTCGGCAGTCTCGGAGCTGTGCAGAGCGGCAATGGGCCAGTACTGCACTGGCAGCTGGCCGTTGCAAGTACACTGCAGGATATGATGACACATTGACTGTATCGCCGATGATCTGAGTGTAACCAGCACATGACGTCCCTGGAATCAGTCCAAAGGAAACGCTTTTGAACCTTAATCGAGAGAGATCCCCGAATATTTAGAGTCTGCCAACCTGACTCCAATAACAGCGGCTTGTAGTTCAGAGCGTGGAATAGATAGAAATTTTAGCGGTGCGACCCAGGTCTCTACCCAGCAAACACATGATCGTATATGATAGCGGATAAGAGTGAAAAGTGGAGGCGATAAACGTACATTTTACATGAAGTCAAATGGACGCATGTACGTATATCGCCTCCACGTTGTACATATATCCGCTATCATATACGATTTTGTGTTTGCTGGGTAGTTCCAACTAGAGCACATTCCACTGTGTTTCCTTCCTGGAAACGAAGGTAGACGACGGCTGCGAAACCATTCTCGCTTGCGTCCACGAGGGTGTGCATTTGAACGATGGAGCTTTCTTCTGCCGACGTTACCGTTCGGTAACAGCGAGAAATCTTGATATCCAATACACGAGGAAGAACCCGCAGCCATGTGAGCCATTTCTCAAAGTGGCAATTGTGGATCTCTTCACCCCAACCGATGGATGCTCGCCAGATCTCCTGTAACAGGCTTCGGAGAAACATCAGGAAATGGCTGATCAACCCAAGCGGGTCGAAGACCATCATCAAGGTTCTTAATACTTCACGTTTTGTTGGCCGTTTACGACCGGACAACAAATCAGCGTCATGACGGGATGATAGCTTATACGTAAAGAAGTCCGCTGAAGTATCCCTCCACATTCCAAGCACCTTTTCAGTGGTGTCTGCTTCACCGATACTCATGTTTTTCTCCTGGATTTCATCTCCGTCTAGCGCAGCAACTACGGCAGGTGAGTTTGACACCCAGTTTCGCATTTCAAAGCCTCCGGATGCGTGAATTCTCTTCACATCCACCGCCAGCTGGAGCGCCTTCTCCTCCGTTTCGGCACTGATCAGCATGTCGTCAACGTAGTGCTGGTGTACGATGGCGTGAACAGCTTCCGGGTATTCCTGCTCGAATTGCTTCGCGTGAGTGTTTTTGACGTACTGAGCTGTGCTTGGGGAGCAACACGCCCCAAATGACATTACCAGCGTGTACCAGTACGTCTTAGGAGTCGTGTCATCTTTATTCTCCTTCCAGAAAAAGCGCAAACAGTGCTGATCAGTCGATCTCATCAGCACTTGATGGTTCATTTCTCGGATGTCACTGGAGACTGCCACGCGGAACTCTCGATACTTTACCAGGACCGACAGTAGAGAGGCCAGTAGATCAGGGCCTTTGAGTAGAACGGAATTTAGGAATACTCCGTAAGAAGTCGAGCCTTATCTTGCCAGGTTTGTTAGGATTTATTACCGGAAACACTGGAGACCCCAGACTCGGTTGCAAGATGTCTCCAATTTTTCTACGGTAAGCTTCCTGGTGTATCCTTTGGCTACGTAATCGTTCAGCTTTGCGTATAGTGCCTGTGTTCGGTTGACATCCCTCTGCATTCGCCGATCAAGGCATTCCCATCGCCGCAGTGCCATTAGTCTACTGTTCGGAAGCCTGACGTTTTCAAATCGCCACAGAAGGCCGGACTCGTATCGTCCGTTCGTGAATCTGGTCAGTGTTTGCAACAGCTCGTTCGCCTTTTGGTCGTCGTTGGATAACAGAAGTTTATGCGGCTTACTGATTCCCAGGCTCTCCAGCGAGAAGTACTGTTTCATGGCCTCGTGCAGATTCTCGTCTGATTTGGTTTCGAATTGACAAACTTGGATGGTTGATATGGCTGACACCGTTTCTCGCTGTGGAGCAGCACCCGTAAATCATCCATCTAAGGAGAGTCTTGACTCCTATGGGTTGATTTTGCTTGCCTTCCCGGTATTTTATTGCGTTTCCCAGGCTCGCATGATCCAGCCCAATGAGAATTCTTGGGCTGACCTCCTGATACGATTCCACTGGCAATCCTTTCAGGTGTTGGTACTTTTCCACCATCTCGGGCATTAGAAGTGTCTGTGGCCGGAGTTGCAGACTTCCGACTGTATGTGCTTCACACAGCGAGAACATCTTGGACGGGTTTACGATGCTTGAGATCTGTACCTTCGCTTTCTGAGACCGACCTTCCGTTCGGTTCGTGCCACCGGTCCAGTGTAGGCATAGGGACTTTGTGGGTCCTTGTACTCCTTATTTATCAGCCAAACTTTGCTCCATTAATTTGAGTTCCGAGCCATCGTCTACAAATGCGTAGGGTCCATGAAGAAGAACTGGTACAATCCTGAACAGAATTTCTGACTGTCCTTGGTGTACATTGCAGCCAGTGCCAGTGGCTTGATTTACTCGCGCTTGCGGGGTGGCTTCCTATGTCATGTAGAAAGGGGTGGTGCAAGTAGGAGCAGCCATTAGTACCGCACATTTGCGTTTGCTTGCACGGACCGTTATGCTTCCGTAGGCACTTCACTTCCGACAAATCTTAAATTCTCGCTGCCCATCTTGATTCGCAGCTAAGGTCCTTAAACCGCTTGCACTGCGCTTAAGTATAACAGCTTCTTTTGCATCCAACGCATTCTCTGCTGACTTCTTCTGATGTCCTAGGTTTGCTGTTCGCAGGGGCAGTTGACGGTTTTCTTGACGGTTGGCGGTCCTCTTCGGAGTGGAAATTCAAGGAAATCTTTTTTCGTTGTTTTGGGACGATGCTCACTGCCTGTACTAAACAAAACAGCACTGGCGTCCTCAGCAACGCAACGTAACCACGAACTGAAGTCCATTAAAAGGATTGCCCCGAGAGTTTTTTGCCCAATCTAGCTTTAATGTCGTCGGCAACCTTTCCACCAACTCGTACCTCAGTGAAGCATTGTACATGAAGTCTCCTATTTCGCAGGCTTCTACCGTAGCGACGAGGTTTTCAACACTCAGCGCAAACTGGATTACGGTATCCAGTCTATCAATGTTAGGAAATGGTAGCGCACGGATCTTCCTGACGATTGCCTGAATAATGATTTCGGGCCGTCCATACAGCATCTTGAGGGTGGTCATTACTCCAGGCACGTTTGAAGGGTGGAGCATTCGACACTTAACTGCTTCCAACGCTGTTACTTTAAGGCATTTTCGTAGCCTTAGTATGTTTTCCTCGTTCGAGTACACGCAGAGCTGCGTGGACGAGTTGAAAATCGAAAAAAATCGGCCAGTCTTCTGGGCTACCAGTATATTCCGGCAAATCCTTCGATACGGCTTGCCTAGCAGCCAGTTGATTTCGATTCAATGCGTAGACGGCCACTCGCCGGAGGCATGAACCTTTGTCGAGATCGAGGGACTGGAGTAGATCCTTATCCGGGAATGAATTCTGAAACGCGCGGGAAGTTTCCAGTCTCTCTCTGGTTTCCGTTATACGAAAATACACCCGAGCATAAGTTTGAGGGGCACTGAGCGATCCCAGTTCGCTGTGGAATTGATTCTCCACGAAAATCTGATGGAGGAATGTGTAGATCCGAAAGGCCTACATGTGCGGGTGGGGGAGGACATCGGTTACCTTGAGGATTCCAAGAAGTACCATCATCATCTGGTGGAGCCCGACGGTTTGTAGATAGCAACCTTTTGAGTAACTGTGCAATCTCAAAATCATCATCGACATCTTGAGATTGTGCCTCTTGAAGAGGATGTTCTTGGAGATAGCGCGGTACAGGTTCCTCGTCTAGACCGAAATCAACGAGACCGGAGTCGTCACCGCACTTGTCAGTATCGGCTATCCACTGCTGAATTTTCTCCACATTCTCTATGATCGAATCCGGATGGCTTAGCTGAGATACAGTCTCGCTATTCAGCTCGACAATGCCTGGAGCTCCACAGCTGGAGGGTGGATTTTCTTGGTCTGGTTGCGAATTATTTTTGATAATTCCTTGAGACACAAGTGTACCTTTTGCCATTGCAGTTGGTCTGTGGGTTTTCATTTTGTACACATTTGTACATTCGGGGCACGACCAACTTATATTTTCCACAGACTGACTCACTTCGACACACGAGAAATGGTACCACGAATCACATTCATCAGATTGTACCATGGCGGTATTGTCTTGCTCATTGCATAATCCGCAACTACTAGCTCGGTTTAAGCGAACGTGACGTGGGGTTTTTTTTTCTGATAAGGGGGTCGTTTCTAATCCTGACGTGGGCCGACATTCGTTTATTTTCATTTATCGCACTAACGTGCGCCTTAGGACGTTTAGGAGTGGCTCCCATAGCGGATCTTACCGTTCTGGTAGCAACTACCTGTTGGCTAGGAGGGGGAACAACTTCGACCGTCGGCTGAGACCCATTTTGAGGTTGGACTACCTTTTGCGGTACTGTCTGCTCCAGATTAACTCCTGCATCAAGCTGGGCGACATTCTCGAACTGTCTCGTCGTCTCCGGAAGAATTGCTATTTCCGGATGGTTCGCGTTGTTCGTACCTCCTGTATTATAACCAACATTGAGTGAACTTCCTTCCGTACTGGCAGGTCTTCGGACCTCGAATGCGTTGTTCGACCGTCGACTCGCCATTCTTCTGTCTGTTACATAATTTGTAACTTTGTTGGCGATAAAATAAAAGAGGCTTCTCAGTTTGTGAAGACTGTATTTAGAACTACAAATCATTTTAGGTTATAATCACTTTCAGAACCGTACTACTTACTGTAGTAGCTCTTCGCTATCGCACAACAAATTGCGTGTTAACTTGCACGAATCGTTTCGTAGGAAGCTGCATTAATAGTTCATAAGTAGTAATTTAAATACACTGATAGGCAAAATAAAGTGCCCACCTCATCGTTTTTTCAATTTCTCTCATTTACTTGGTTCAAATTAAAGTAAACACACTGTATTTTTTTTATTATCTTATTTTTTATATTCTTTTTAAGTTTCACTTATGGAATACTGAAAAAAAAGGAGTTTTACTTAAAGAAAAAAAAAAAACAATTTGTGTTGAAAAAAAAAAACAGTGACAAAATAAAGTGCCCACTTCATTTAGGCTACAGAAAACATAAATTAAAGTAAAATAAAAGCATTTCAATAATTGATGTTTCCTCCATTGGCCTTCAGGACCTCCTGCAGGCACTTCGACATGCTCTCGACCAGGTTCTTTAGGTGCTGTGGATCTAGCTCTTCCCAGGAGCGCTCCAGGGCTTCAAAATAGTTATTTTTTTTTTGCTAACACCAGTTTTGTCAACCCTGGCATCGAGAACCGCCCACAAATTCTCGGTGGGATTGAGGTCCGGGCTTTGTGGAGGCCATTCCAGCGGTTTGATCCGACAAGACCGGAAGAAAGACTTGGTCTTCTTGGCAGTATGCTCCGGGTCGTTGTCCTGCTGGAATACGAACTTCTCTTCAAGGCCCGTTTGGATCAACGAAACCTCCAGATTTTCTCGCAGGATGTTGATGTAAGAATCTGCCGTCATTATCCCGTCGATTTTCACAATGCTTCCCACTCCACCCCACGAAAAACACCCCCAGACCATCACATTTCCTCCTCCATGCTTCATCGTGCCTTGGATGTGGCGCTCCTGAAGCTCCCCTCCCGATCTGCACCAAACACGAACCCGCCGCTTTCGGTTAAATAGCTCGAATTTTGATTCGTCCGTCCAGAGAACCGTTTTTCAGAACTCTAGGGGCTTATCAGCATGCTCTTTAGCAAACTTAAGCCGTTTGGCTTTGTTTGCCTTGCTGATCAATGGGCGCTTCCGGGCAAGTTTGCTATTCAACCCCTGTGCTACGAGACGGCGACGAACAGTTCGACCGGAAACTGATAACTGAAGGGTTTCCTGGATCTCGCGGACAGTTACCTTCGGGTTCTTCTTGACTTCGCGCATGATCTTGGTGTCCGTTCTCGCATCCGTTTTCCGCTTCCTGCCTCTGCCAGGGCGATCCACCACTGATCCAAACGTTTTAAGCTTCAGAAGAATTCTGCCAACCGCTGCCTTACTGATACTGTACTTCTTAGCGACAGCCCGGTGCGATTCACCGTTTTGCACATCACGAACGACCAATTTTCGGATACACAAGGGAATTGCTTTCGAAAGCACTGCGTTCTCCATTTTTTTCAATTGAATCAAATGCGATCACGTATATAAATGCACCAGGTTGAGCCGTTTGATTCAAAGCGTATTTAATTAGGCTAAGTAAGTTTTCTGTTTATCTTTGTGCTATTACCTGTTCGCTAACAAATTTAGATCCCTGGAATTTTCAATTTTATTGTAGATCCTATTTTAAGAGAGGTTTAAGTTTAATTCAGGAAATAATTCACTTCAGATAAGTCTTATTTTACTTAGCAACAAATTTAATCTTAAGAATATCTACTTTATAGGATTTATAGTATTAACTAACGATAGAGAAAAATAAAATATTGAGCACTAGTTCGTTGTTGTTTACTTCAATCATTCTTCTTCGTCACCCTCGGTGACACAACGGCCGGTCCTTCTCCGAGTCGGTAGGTGTGGCTGACGTTTGCAGTCGAATCAACCAGGGTTGGACTAGGCTCGCTGGCCGACGTTGCGCACTCAGCAATATCTATTCACAAACAACTGTCGGAAGAAGAATTCACACAATTCACTATCAAACTATCTTTATATTGCTAATTGGAAGGTACTGCTGCTGTTATCCGAATCAGCGTGAAGGAACGGAAACGTATCCCTTTCGGATGTGCAATCAAATTCTGCCAATGGCTTGCACCCACAGGCTGGGGAATTGTTAGGCCAATTTTCTTGCTGGTGCTCCAAAAGCGATGGGATTTGATGCAAAACAATAGGTTGTCCGTGTTCAGTCGGATCGGTGTCCACAATTGACTACCGAGGGTGGGATCAGTTTGTGGATCGGAACGAAGGGACTAACGCTTATTGCTTACTTATTCGTCAACGATTCAGTAGCAGCAACAATCCAATGCCAACAGTGGAGTAGGAAAATCTTCACTTGATGATGAACAATTTTCTCTGAGATAACACTTTATTCCAATGTGACTTGGTTAACACTATATACAAAACTGATGCGCTATGCGCAAAGCACTACCGCTTTTATAATGATGCCAAAACCAAAACAAAAAGCATACTTCCGCAACCGAACAGAATTTGTTCAATAACGTTTGTATTACTTGGAAGAAACTTTAGGCCATCTAGTAGGCCTTGTATGTTGGAGTGATCAAATCAATTATCTTTTCCTTTTTATACGTTTTGAAGTTAATTTAAAAAGAAAATACAAGGTACGTCACAAAAATTCAATATTATCTGCTTCTGACATATCTCATCATAGATCGTTACTCCGCGTATGGGAAAATACAAGGAACAACAATCAAAGAATAATTACTTATTCAGACGTTCGTAATTAACAATGTCTCTAACTCAGAAGATATAATGTGATCATCGAAAAGACTTTTACATATATTCCTAAGAACTTCTAACTAAATCCAATAACTTAAATCCTTGGCCTGAATGTCGTATGTAAACAAGATTGACGGATTCCTAGAGGCTACACATTTGCGCGCGAACACTTTCAGCAATAATTGATCCATTCGATTTCAAAACCCAACAAATCTGTAGTTTTTAAGCAGAGTATTGGAAGACTGCACCGGGCAAAGTTTCACAAAAACAGTTCATCAACCTTAAAATGCTCTTATAACAATTAAAAACGCAACGACCAGAGAAGCTTGAAACCCTCTGGTGGTATTCAGGTTTTTCTCATTAATTACACCAATTATAATGCAATAAAGTATTCTCCTCCCCTTATCCGAGGTTCGCTCGTCTGGGTTCTATCATCAACCGGCAACGTTTTTTTCTCCTCCTGATCGTTTCTCGCAGAAAATGACCCCCGAAAAAGTGTTTCGAGAAGCGCGCTTCTGTGAAGGGTAGAGGATCCAACAGACTATGGGTCTACAATTTTTATGCGATGAGTTGCAATAAAATAAGAGAAGAAAAATGACCAATGGAAGGGAAGGTTTTTGAATAATGATAAAACAATAAAATATTAACGAGAAAAACCTATTCCGTACCCCTTTTCTGCGAGCGGAGTTTGACGGAATGATGGGCGGACGACATCACCAGCAGCAGCAGCTTGTTGTGCAAGTTTTGCTGTCCGACGGAAGTCGACAAAAAAAAAAAAAAAACGAAAAGTAACACCATCTGAATTAACTGGCCAAAAATTTGTGAGGTGTAAAACGGTTGTAAAGAGATAAATTAACTAGCACGACGGGTGGAAAGCCATTTCTACTTGCCATCCCCGAGACGACCCTGCTGCTTGGTTGGCAGTTAGTTAGTCAGTCAGTGAGAGTGTTAACCATCTAATAATATTCAATTTTCCGCATTAAAACGCACCTTATAAGCTTTAATAGGCATTTATTTTTTTTACCTCTCCGTTTTGTTTTATAGCAAAAGTCGCCCATGAAGTACCATAAAAACATAACAATTAAATGAGTGAATACATTATAAGGCACGAGAGGGAGAGAGTAAAACGATAGCAATTGATTGCATCTTTCAACGTTTTTCGTCCAGCTGTGTGGGATTGTAGAAATACTTGTTAAATTGTTAATTGGGCTTTGACGGGCGTTGAATTTATGATACTGAAAGTGCAAGCAAGCGACCTCTGTTTTCTTGTATAATTAGCGCTCCGATCGTCAAGAAACTATAATTTGATCAAGTTAATCAAAGGAATGCCAATAATTTTCAATCATCATTGCAACCTCTCAACTTTTCCCACCGAATCCTCAGTTAATACACTTTGACCCGGATGACCCAGGCGCTCGCTTTACAACAAACGCTTTTTTAAGAAAGAGATCGCTTTGCGTTGATGACGAGTGCATGCTCTGGGCCATCCAGTCTTTAACCGAATTCACCGGCAGATTCAGGTATGGTACAGGGATGACTCGTGACTGCAATACCCCTTCCCATGTACGTCACCGACAGCGGTTCGATTGTTGCTGTTGAACTTTGCGATTCCTTCCCGTACTTTTCATCATCCATTTTTTCACCGGCAACATCTTCTTCATCCGTGGCAGCCGATATGCAGGTACCTTCCAACCTCAGCGAATCGCAACGCAAACGGACGTGAAAACTACTTTTGGCACGGATAACATCTTTGGCCGTCCTTCTTCTCGTCCTTTTTCGCGCTGTAAACACAGGGGAAGAAGCTCGAGACACAACAGACAACAGCCCGATGATCCGATACCCGGTGAACCGGTCCCGGAGGCGAAGTGAGTCTGTTTACGGGCAGTGAGATGTATAATTTAAAAATTATAAACTTGCACCGCACCAATTCATCATGGATCGATTGCATGGGTAGATGGATGGGCGATTCGCGGAAAACGAAGAAAGTTGCATCAAGATGTGCGAACATCAGCACAGGCTGCTTGGATGAGTTGTGTTATATTGGGGAAAAAAATCAAATCAATTTCGAACCTCAGTTCAAACAATCCATCATGCACTAAGGATTGAGGTGTGAATTCGTCGATTGAAAATCCTCTCCCCCTGCCTCACATCACATGTATAAAGTGTCACCTGAGGCAATCACCATGCGTCGCAAACAATGTGCCGTTGATTTAGCAACAATGTATTTCCTTCAGATCATCACCAACCCTCTTGGTCGACGGTATAGGTCAACTCCGAATAGTTCGGTACGACAGGTCACCCTGCCACTGCAGCAATCAAGACTAAACGAAGCTATTGAAAATTAAGGCTTTTCCTCCCGCGAGCTCACCGCACACCGAGAGCATCTATGGATCTATCTCACGCGGTTGGTCTCACGTTCTCGTGCCGCTGATGACGTGTCGAAATGTCGGTTATTTCAAATAACGACAACGACATTCCCATTGATGTTGGAGCTTGATCAGCCAGCCAAACTACTGGCTCAGGGCATCAGGGCGCTAGCAAATCCAACGGTTCAATGGGACACGGACTGCATTGGACTAATTAACGATGCTATTGATTGCGTTTTGTGACAGTGAAGATAAAATATATCATCATTGGTTCCAGGAAATTTTCTCATGGTTCATGAGTATCATGAAACGTAAACATGTCACATACGTATAACTATATGAGCGATTCCAAGCAACTTTTTCAATTCATCATGTTTTATTTAGCTGAAACTTCGCACAGTTATTTCATATAATGCAAAACGCCATTACCTTGCATCGTCAGCTCACATTAAGTCACGAATAAATTTCCAGCAGGGCCTATGTAAAAATGCATCTGATGTATTAGATTAATTATATCGTGAAAACGGCTCGTTTAATCGAAATGGTGTCTTCAGCTAAATTTTAGATAACTAAAAGACAGTTCCTAAAAAAACCGATGCAATTCGTGCTTCATTCGCCTCTTGCACGTTCCGGTTTCCATCTGCATTCCACTGTAGACGTAAATACTTCCATTCAAAGACACCAAGGGCGTTGGTCCTCTACTAGCAATGGCCATGTTTTGTGGCCGGCGAGGACTACCGTTCCAATAATGTCTTGTAGATGGTCAACTTTGTAGTTAGGCTAACTTTGTTCGATCTTAGCGTCCTTTGGAGTCCATTGTGGGCACAATTGCCAGCCATTGTGCGCCTTTGAATTTCTCTGCTGGTTTCGTTATCGGCGGTCATCAATGCGCCCAAACACACGAATTCGTCTGCTTCCTCGATGTCATCACCGCCAATCTGAGCTCCCTACCACGGCTACCACTGTCTTCTCGTGAGCCTCTCCCTCTATGTATTTTGTTTTCAACGCATCAATCACAAGCCCAATCCTACTTCAGCCTTAAGTCTGATATACGTTTCCACCATCGTCTCAAAGTTATGTGTCACGATATAAACGTCGTCGGCGAAGCCAAAAAGTTGGACAGACTTCCTGAAGATCATGCCACTCGTGTCTATCCCAGCTCTTCGAATCACACCCTCCAATGCAATGTTAAATCACAAATCCATCACCTAACCGTAACCCTCTCCGAGATTCGAAAGAACTCGAGAGTGTCCCTGATACTTGGATGACACACATCACTCGATCCATCATTGCTTAGACCAATAGCGTCAGTTTTTGTGACGTCTTACGACTGCGAAGTTACGTGGTTGAAGCTCGTCGTCGATTATCCTATCGCAGCCTGGGAAGCAGAGCGATTTGTAGTTCCATGTTACAAGTTTCCAATAGTAGTCCTTATTTCGTCACCTAGGTCTTTACCGATTGTTCCGGTCCGTATAGACATCTATATTATTTGTAACTTTGAATTTTTAAGGGTGGTTTGTTAGGCCTTCCCCCTGTCTCAACGGAGGATCATCGTACCCAGCATTGTTTATAGTCCCACGCTGACACGAGGACGATGATCAGCCACTCCTAGTATGGAGAACGGACGCTGTTTAGAGTCGCCCCTGATATGGAGAACATACGCTCAGATAAACAGCATCATTCGAAAAGGGCAGCCCCCTCTTCCTTGTCAGCATATGACCAAGGTCGCACCGGCGTTGGTTACCCGATCTTTCCCAAGGTTACTCATACCCCAGTCGGCACGACGCACAGTGATTCCATTCCATACAAAAGGCGGAAAAAGTCTAAAAATGGAATTTACATAGCTAAGTTATGTGTTTCCAAGTAATTATTTGCCGCTGATTTCAAATATGTTATCTAAATTGTCGTATTAGGCCACAATTTCGAGATATGGCCACTTTATGGCCTCCTGGAGTATCTGGAACATCCGATAAAATGGTGAATTCATTAGTCTCGTCCTAAAGCAATACGATTTAAATAAAACCTTCGAGAACGTCTAGTTCATAAATTTATTCAGGCTGGCAATAGGACCGGTCCTTTGCGCTATCACTTGAGTACTGCCATACAATTCAAAATTCAAAAGAGTTCAGATCAAAGGTACAATGATACAATCTAATAAGAGAGTGAGCGCAAAGGTCGGTAGTTAGGGTTGTCCTACATTTCACTTCCACATTCGGCCCTCCTGGAAGAAATCCGGCCCGGATATCATTTACTGCACAACCCCCAATTCGTCTGTATCCAGCGATGCACAATAATCGTCTTCGAAGCCGTAGAAATCGTCCTCGTCGTCGATAGGCACGAACCGTTTCATATACTCGGCACATGTCGATGTTCTGTTGGGGCCCTCATGAGTTCCAACCTTCTCAACGTCATACCGTTCATGTCCCTTTTTTTTGTAACCCGATATGGCCCAAGGAACTTGGCTGCGATCTTCAAGTGGCTACCAAATTGGGTTCGGCTGATGGCCACTAAGTCACCAACTTCGTATCCTTCAGCTTGCTTCCGATTCTTGTCGAAACTCTGCTTCATCTTCTGTTGGATCTCTCCTATGGCCGCACGTGCCTCGGTCCTGGCTTCTTCTCTGGAGTTCTCGAACGATTTGATCCACTCTTCTTCAACGGCTTCTGCCAATCTGACGTCTTCGGAGGAACGCATCTTCGTGCCGAACAAAAGCTCGAAAGGAGTCCGAGTAATACTACGGTGAATGGTGTTGTTTAGGAATCTTTGCAAATCTCCAACATGTTTATACCAGTTTTCAGGACGATCAATAGCCAATTTCGCCAATGCAGGTACAATGACGCCATGGACACGCTCAACCTGACCGTTGCCACGCGGGACACCCGTTGTTACCAAAACGTGTTCAATCTGTTCCGCTGCACAGTAGTCGTGGAAAGAGGATGACGTGAAGGCTGATCCCCTGTCAGAGATGATACGTCTCGGATTCCCAAAAACACCTTTCTGCACGTCGAGCTTCTTGATCACTTCGTCTGAGGTAGTTGATTTGACCGGATATATCCAGACAAACTTACTGAAAGCATCGATGATGGTAAAAATGTACCGATATTGCTTGTTCGACGCGGTGAGAGGTCCCAAATGGTCGACGTGGTATGTTGACAACGGCAATTCATCCTTAGGGATAGGATGGAGAAAGCCTTCCTTTTTTCCGCACTTTCGGGTTGCTAGGATGCATTTAACACAGCTTTTAACATATTTTTCTAACTTAAATGGAAGGCTATCGATCCAGTACTCCCGCAAAATAAGTTCACGCATCTTCCGTACTCCAAAATGTCCCTGGTCGTGAATTTGTCTGATAACGGAGTGCTGCATTGACTGCGGTATTACCAGCAGCTTTCCTCCGCCGATAGCTTTGTAGAGAATTCCATGATCTACAAAGTAATCTGCATAATCACCAGTTGCTAGCGCCTTGATGATTGCTCCAATTTTCTCGTCACTCCGCTGGCACGCTTTTATTTGCTCAATCACGTTGCTTTGTAACAGAAGGATTGCTGGATTTCTGCTTAGTGCGTCCACGTGCTTCATGCGTTCGCCCGATCTGTGTTCCAGTTCATAATCGTATTCTTCTAGAAGCAATGCCCATCCTGCGATACGAGGAGAAATCTCTTTTTTCACCATGGTCATTTTGAATGCTGAACAGTCGGTAACAATTTTGAACGGGATCCCCAGTAAATACACTCGAAACTTTTTCAGAGATGAGACTATAGCGAGCACTTCAAGCTCGTAGCTCGGATATCTTTCTTCAGCAGGTAACGTCTTCTTACTGAAGTAATAGACAGGATGGAATACATTTTCATTTGGGCATTTTTGTAGCAGTATTGCTCCATAACCGACTTTACTGGCATCAGTGTGCAGTTCAGTTATTTTGCCAGGATGATAGAGACGAAGTACTGGCACTGTACACAAGGCAGATTTTAGTCTATCAAACGCCTCGCGCTGCATTGGTCCGAAACAGAAAATCGTATCCTTTTTTAGCAGGTCAGTCAAGGGTTTTGCGATGATCGAATAAGCTTCCACAAACTTCCGAAAGAACCCTGTCAATCCGAGAAACTGCTGGATTTGTTTGCAATTCTTGGGTTGCGGAAATTGCATAACTGCTCTGCTCTTTTCCGTGGTTGGGCGAATAGTTCCCTCACTGATTTCGTACCCTAAACAGGTGATTTTCCGACACAAAAACTGACACTTCTTCCATTTGATCCGCAATCCATTTTTGCTTGCTACGTCCATAACCAGCCGCAACTTTTCCAGAGCTTCATGTTCGTCGACAGCAGGAATAAGAAGATCGTCGATATAAACAATAACTACCTTCTTATCTATCAAATCGCGGAAAACGTCGTTTACATAGCGTTGGAAAACTGTCGGTGAAATGCTCAAACCAAATGGTGTCTTAAGAAACTCGAACTGGCCAGAACTCGTCACAAAGGAGGTGTACTTTATGCTGTTTTCCTCGACTGGTATATGAAAGAATCCGTTTTCCAGATCAAGGGTAGAGAACACTCTTGCAGCATGCAGTTCATCCAATATATCCTCGATCAATGGGATGGGGAAGTGATCACGCACAATCACTCTGTTTAGACGGCGATAATCTACGCACAGCCGTCGAGTACCATCCTTTTTGTGTGCGAGCACGACTGGGCTGCAGAATTCCGATGAGCTTTTCCGTATTATGCCTTCATTCAGCCATTCATTGATTTGTTTTTCGACGATGCATTTTTCTAAAGGCGCAAGTCGACGAGGCAGTTGATAAATGGGCGTTTCATCTCTCAAGACTATTTTCAATGACACTTTCACATTTTCGGTTTTCTGAGGTTTATACTCCTTCACTATACGCTTCGTTTCTTCGCGCACCGCAACATCTTCGATATGCGCCATCGATTCTTCTGACGATTCGTCCAACACTATTCTTAGCGCAAAATGTTCATCTTTCACTTTGAATTTGGCACCTTCTGAGGTAACGCTCACATCACCATACAGTAGAAGATTTCTCCCCAAGATTACTTCGTGAGGCATCTCCTTCGCAGTGAGAACGTCGAAAACCATTCGTATTACTGTATCATCCACTTCTACGTCCACGTACGTCGAGCCCAAGGTCCAAACTGAACCATTCAACGTGACAAGTTTCTTCTTCTCAGTTTCATTCACTACCAACTGCATCTTTTCAATCCAGTGATCATTCAGGAGTGATACGTCTGACCCCGAATCAAAAAACGCCCGGATAGGAAACGAATTAACTTTTATCTCCATAAATGTTCCCTTAACTGTGGAGGCTTCATGGTTGCACATATTCACTGTCTTTTCGATCCCAGCTTTGGAGCAATCTCGCGAGATATGTCCTGTCTGTCCACAGTTATAACACACTATCGGCCTCGGCGAAGCACTCGCACCAGGTTTATTGTTGTTTCGAACTTTAGCAGCAGAATTTCGCGGACTACTGAAGCTTGTCTGACGGGTATGTCCATGTCGCACACCAGCGGATCCCGAATGTGTATCTATCGGCTCTCTACCATATTTAGCGTCTTTCAAACTTTGATAGAGTCGCAATTTTTCACGGAATTCCGCTATAGACTTTGATCCATACAGAACTGTTTTGTCCGGACCATTGTCGTTGATTCCGTTAATTGTGTACGTCATTATAGCTTCAATATCCAGGTCTGCTTTCGCACCTATTTCGCGCATAACGAGAAAGTACTCCAACACATTTTCACCGGTAAGCTTCTTCCGCGCGCGTAGTTTTTCGTGAACGACCGCACTGTTCTCCTTGAATTCGAATTCATTTCGCAAAAACACTTTTAGAGCACTCCAAGTAGTAGTGCAACTCATCGTGTTGAGAGAGAGTTTTGCTAAGCCCACTAGCTTCTTTTTCGCCAACACAAATCTTCTAAGGTCTGACAGTCCAATAGAGTCTGCTACCTCCTCAAAGTCAGCGATCCACTTATTCACTGGGTATAGATCCGTTCCACTGAACTCAGTAAACGCACCTTCGATTTCAGCAATGTTCCAACGTTGCTCAGACACATCATTTCCACAGCGTTGATCACCGATACCGTCATCGTTATCGCTAGCCCGATTATTATCACGCTCATGGTTGTTAGGCGTACCACGTCTTCCATCACAATCACCACTCCCATAACCACCACCCAGGTTGCCACCGTTGTTGCCCTGACTGCTGTTCTGACCAGTGTTTCCTCTAATTCCTGCGACACTTTGTGGTTCGTTCCCGCTGTAATGCCGTTCACCTTGCGGAGTACTACAAGTCGGATGGACCATCGAAAATCCGTTCATACTCTCTATGATTCCGTTCAATCTGGCATTTTCTTGAATCAAGGACTGCATATCCGCGCGCATATTGTTGATTTGTTGGCTCAGGTTCATGGCAGTGACATTGGAAAAGTTCAACTGATCAATTAGCCTTGCAAAAGTATTATCATTGAGGTTCATTGGTGTAGGCATAGTTCGGTTCACACACTGAGGGGGTTGAGAGTTTGGTATAGGTGGTATGTCGTCCATTGTTTCACCAACAATAGAGTATTTCACTATCGATCACTATCTTAGTTCTGTTTTGATCTGGGAATTTGTTTTTCTCGATCACACAAGATCAGAGCTATTGTCTGAAATGACCTTGATGGTCACACGATCAGTATCGAGATAGGCAGGCCAAAGCACAATAAAGTAGAACTTGTCTCACAATCGCCCACGTTTTTCTACCTTCTACTGTTCAATGCACTTTCAAGCTGCTGAAGTCACTTTTCAAGCCCTTGAAGCCACTAAATTTTGAAGTGTTGGTTTCACTACACCGTATTTGAATGTATCTTTATACGAGTTTGATAGGTTCAACCAATTAGCTTTTCAAACCCGTTTATCTGCTGCAAACGTTTTGAACACTTTCAAAAATGCCGTCTTTTCTTCCCGGACGAGCCCCCAAAATTGTCGAACCGTTTTACTTTCAACGGAAACCGGGAAGAGAACTTGCGGATTCGGATTCGCTTTTAAATAAAACCTTCGAGAACGTCTAGTTCATAAATTTATTCAGGCTGGCAATAGGACCGGTCCTTTGCGCTATCACTTGAGTACTGCCATACAATTCAAAATTCAAAAGAGTTCAGATCAAAGGTACAATGATACAATCTAATAAGAGAGTGAGCGCAAAGGTCGGTAGTTAGGGTTGTCCTACATTTCACTTCCACTTTTTTTTTATGAATTTATTTATTTGTACAGGCTCAATCGAATCAACTTTACAGAGCCAAGTTTTCATGTTTATATACATCAGTTATCCTAGAACTAAGGTTAAATAGGTGGAACCGATTACTCGCGGCCGTCTCGAGGTTAATAGGAATTACAATTTTATGGATGGGAAAATTGCGGTGAAAATTTTAAACAAAGCATAAGGAACAATGGTTTTCTTATATCTAGAATTTCAAATTACAATGTTTTAAGTGAACGTTTTCAATTTTAAAAAAAACACTCACTCACACACACACACACACACACACACACACACACACACACACACACACACACACACACACACACACACACACACACACACACACAACAACACTCACACATACAACCACAATCACACACCGATGCACACAATCCTCAAAAATTTAACCTAAACAAGTAAGTTAATCAAACTACAATCTAAGGCTAATGTTAGTCAAAAACACATAAATGAGTGTCATAAACTCCAGATCGCGTGCAGCCAAAATGTCTCGAATCGGTACATTGGGTTGTCTACCTCGAGCCCGAAGGGAATCATAAAGCTCAGATCTGACTCCACGATGCTCAGCACAAGACCAAATAACGTGATCTGCGTCCTGGTAACCTTGTCCACATTCACAGAGATTGCTGTCTCCCAGCCCACCACGGAACAAATGAGCGTTTAAAGAATAATGATTGGACATGAGGCGAGACATCACACGAATGAAGTCTCGACCCACATCCAATCCCCTGAACGAACATTTCTTAGACACCTTAGGAGTGATAGAGTGTAGCCATCGCCCCAAATCTCCTTTACTCCATTTTTACTGCCAGCTATCGAGTGATATCTGACGATAAATATAGAAAAATTGGTTGAAGGCGATTTGTCGGTCATAAATATCGCCTTCCATAGCGCCCACCCTTGCAAGCGAGTCCGCTTTCTCATTGTCAGGAATCGAACAATGAGATGGGACCCACACAAAGGTGATAATAAAAGAACGTGAAGATAAAGCACTTAGAAGACCTCGTATTTTCATAAGAAAATAAGAGGTGTGCTTTACCGGCCTCAAGGAGCGAATAGCCTCTATAGAACTAAGACTATCCGTGAAAATGAAGTATTGATCCGGTGTAAGAGAGGCAACAATTTCCAAACAAAAATGAATTGCTGCCAATTCCGCGACAAAAACAGAACAAGGTGCTTGAAGTTTACGAGCGACGCAATAATTTTCATTGTATACACCAAAGCCAGCGGAGTCCTCTATCAAAGACCCGTCAGTGAAAAACGTTTTGGTGGAATCAACTAGGCTATACTTTGCAGCAAATATCACCGGAGCAATCATAGGACGATGATGCTCTGGGATTCCACGAAGCTCCTGTTTCATGGATAAATCAAAATGAACCGAATTTCCGAAGTTGGAGAAGCAAACACGATTGGGAATATTCGGCGAAGGGCTGACATCCTGTGTTATGTATAAATGGTACAAAGTCATGAAGCGGGTTTGAGGATTCAACTCAAGGAGCTTCTCAAAATTTTCGATCACCTGGGGGTTCATAACTTCACACCTGGTGAGGAGCCGGAGAGATAATTCTGAAAACCGATCCGAGAGTGGCAACATGCCAGCCAGCACTTCAAGACTCATGGTATGAGTCGAGTGCATACAACCTAACGCGATACGAAGACACCGATACTGAATACGTTCCAGTTTGATGATGTGCGACCGAGCCGCTGACTGAAAACAAAAACTACCGTATTCTATAACCGACAAAATCGTTGTCCGGTACAACGTTAGAAGATCTTGCGGATGCGCTCCCCACCAGGTCCCGGTAATTGTGCAGAGAAAATTGATCCTTTGTTGGCACTTTCGCTTCAGATACTCAATGTGGGATCTCCAGGTGCACTTTGAATCGAACCAGACCCCAAGATATTTAAATGACATAGAATGAGTTATCGGTGTACCCAAAATTTGAAGCTTCGGTTGTGCAGGGTTATGCTTCTTAGAAAAAACTACCAACTCAGTTTTCTCCGTAGAGAATTCGATACCTAGCTCTAGAGCCCAAGTAGACAAATTGTCTAAGGTATCCTGTAAGGGTCCTTGCAGATCGACCCTATTGGGTCCCGTGACAGACACTACACCGTCATCTGCAAGTTGTCTCAACGTACAATTCTCACTCAAACAACCGTCAATGTCTTTGACATAAAAATTATACAAAAGGGGGCTTAAACATGATCCCTGGGGGAGACCCATGTAGCTAAATCGAGAAGCTGTAGAGGTTCCATGAGAAAAGCTCATATGTTTCTCTGACAGCAAATTGTACAAAAAATTGTTCATTAATGGTGAAAAACCACAAGCGTGGAGTTTATCTGAGAGAACTTCAACAGATACTGAATCAAAAGCCCCCTTGATATCCAAGAAAACAGAAGCCATTTGCTCTTTTTTAGCAAAAGCTAACTGAATATCTGTGGAAAGCAACGCGAGGCAGTCGTTCGTTCCCTTACCCCTACGGAAACCATATTGAGTATCTGAAAGCAGGTTATTCGTCTCAACCCATTTGTCCAGGCGGAAAAGGATCATTTTCTCCAACAACTTTCGAATACAAGATAACATCGCGATGGGTCGATAGGAGTTGTGGTCGGACGCGGGTTTACCAGGTTTTTGAATGGCAATAACTCTCACCCGTCTCCAGTCATCCGGTACAATGTTGAGAGCCAGAAACTGATTAAACAAGTGCAACATGCGCCTCTTAGCGACGTCTGGAAGGTTCTTAAGCAAGTTGAACTTGATTCTATCAGCCCCTGGAGCCGTATTGCCACACGAAAGGAGTGCGAGAGAGAGTTCTACCATTGAAAAAGGTTGGCTGATCTCATCTATCGAATTCGTGGTTTCGCGAGGAAACATTTGTGCTGGCACAGAATCTGGACAAACTTTTCGCGCGAACTTGAGGATCCATTGGTCCGAATACTCCTCGTTCTCGTTGTTCGTAATTCTGTTACGCAATCTTCGCGCCGTATTCCAAAGGGTATTCATCGACGTTTCACGCGATAGCCCGTCCACGAATTGTCGCCAGTAACCGCGTTTCTTGGCCTTGATGAGGCTCTTAAATTCTCGTTCGAGAGCCGTGTACCTTTCGAAGTGCTCAGGTGTTCCACGTCTACGGAAAACTTTGAACGCGTCGGACTTTTTGCGGTAAACCTCGGTGCATTGCTGATCCCACCATGGGGAAGGAGGTTTCCTGCGAAATGACGTTCCTGGAACTGGTCGAGTTTGAGCTTGAAGCGCGCTTTCCAAAATCAGGTTGGAGAGGAAGTTATATTCCTCCAGCGGTGGAAGCCCTTCTACCGTTGTTACGGCTTCATCTATTGCTGTCTTGAACCTTGTCCAATCGATATTACGAGTTAGATCATAGGTGACGTTGATCGATTCCGGCGGAGTGAGCCCGGTGGCAACCGAAATTTTAATAGGCAAATGATCACTACCGTGGGGATCCTGGATCACATTCCACGTGCAGTCCAACGATAATGAATTCGAGCAAAGTGTGAGGTCTAACCTACTACCAAGTGAGGATGGACCAGCCAAGCGTGTTATTTCTCCATTGTTGAGAACGGTCATATTGAAGTTGTCACAGAGGTCATATAACAAGGAAGACCGGTTGTCGTCGTACAGTTCTCCCCAGCCTGTACCGTGAGAGTTAAAATCTCCCATGACCAACCGCGGAGCAGGAAGAACCGAACAAATATCTGAAAGTTGTTTCTGGTTTATTGGGGCTCTAGGAGGAATATAAACGGAAGCAATGCAAAGGCTTTTATTTTTAATAACAGCCTGACATGCGACAACTTCAATACCTGGAATTGGAGGAAAATTCACTCTATAGAAGGAGTAGCACTTTTTGATCCCCAAAAGTACTCCTCCTCCACGTGAATCCTCACGATCAATCCGAATAATGTTGAAATCGAGAATCGGAAGATCGATTTCGGGTGAAAGCCATGTTTCACAAAGAGCAAATGCATCACAACTGATATTGTGAGCTAAAAATTTAAATGATTCCAATTTAGGAATAAGACTTCGACAATTCCACTGCAGAACAGTGATCAAATCCCCGACCTCTTTTGGCAAATTATCCATCGAAGGAAATGATAGCTGCAAGGAGGGGCCACTTTAATGTTAATTTCTTCAAAAAAGTTTTCACAGTGGGAAGCATTGCCATAACAATGCTTTTAAGAGGGTCAGATATTTCGAGGTACTTGAAAATACCTTCCACAATATCATCAAATGAGAACAGCCCAGATGAAGAGGGGGCTTCTGTTCTTAAAATCGGGGCATCAGGGGTTTTGGATGTCCCCGGGAGAGATGGGAAATACTGTGTGTAGTTGGCACTTCGAAAACCAGGTGGATTTGGATTATCCTTATTTCCACTGCTCTTTGAATTGGGCATGTTGATTTGGGGCTTCTTTTCAGCTACTTTCCCTGCTCGGATGCGTCTTCGCTTCCGTGAAGCACCTTCCGGAAAACTGAAAGAGGTCCCCTCCTCAACCAAGTCCGAATCAGACTCGTCATCTGACAGAGCAGCAAAAGGATTTGTATTGATATCGGGTGGCGAGGCTTTCTTAAGCATTTCTGCAAAAGATTGCCTTGAACGTTGTTTCAGAGAACGTTCCAATTTTTCCCCGCGTTGTTTGTACGCCGGGCATGACGAGAGAGCATGGGGAGGAGTTCCCTTGCAGAAAACGCATTTTAGTGTGTTATCTGCACAGGGACCAGCCTCATGTTTCTCCCCGCAAGTTGAGCAGCGTGCCTTATTGCCGCAGTGAGAGGCCGTATGCCCCATCTGCTGGCAGTTTTGGCAGATCATTACCCGGGGTACAAATAACCGCACAGGTAGCCGTAGTTTGTCCAGTTCTAAGTAGTGAGGAAGGGCAGAGCCAGAAAAGGTCACCCGAAACGAGTCTGTGGGGGTAACTTTTTTCTTACCCTCGCTGTGCGATATTTTCACTAACTTTCTTACTTCCAGTATCTGAACTGGGGGGAGCAGAGGGTTCTTGAATCGGCCAACCGCCCGCTTCTCCAAAATTTCAGGGCACAGACTCGCCTCTGTGACCACTCCTACAATCTCCACATCACGAGCTGGAATATAAACTCTATATTCCAGTGTAAAATGCTGGGAGGAAGCAATCTGCCCACACCTTTATAAAATTTTTTTTTCTTCTCCCCCCCACCCCCAAAATATTTTTTTCCCCCCAATTTTTTTTTTAAAAACCCCCCCACCCCCCCACCCTAAAAACCCCGCCGAAATTTTTTTTTCCCCCCCCCCCACCAGGTGCCAAAGCACTTTTTCACCTAAACCGTCCATGTCGAAGAAACCTCTTCAACATGCACGATTAGCCTTAGGCTGATGGTATACTGAAAGCGTTTGGAAGCGTTCACGCGAGCGAACGCGTTCGCGTCAAAACGCTTTTGATGAAACTATATGCGTATCGCGTAAACCTGATATAGCCAACGCGACGCGATGCGGTGCGAACCGGCTGCCAAACGCGTCTAAGCAGCCCGAGTGGTGTTTCGACGCGTCTAAACGCTATACGCTATTATGAAATAATAGCGACTGAATAGATTGTTCTTATTTTTGCAAGCAGTATGGAGTTGTCGAAAAATGAATAAACTGGTTTGACTTCGATAAGTGAAATCTACCTAGATTTTTGGTAAATGATTAAAACAACAATTTTTCGTCAGTTCAAAATGGCGAACAATGGAAATGAACTTGTGATTTTTAGCGCAGTGACACAAAAATTATTTTTTCAAAGTAAATCAATTATAATTGTCTTTGCGTAATCACTTTTATATTGAAGAACTAAAGATCCATGAAATACGTGAAGAAATTTCAACCCAATAGAATTATTATGGAAGGTAATAATTTATATTCATAATAAAAAAAAGCATTCTTAAAACACAATTGGTTTTACCTACTACTCTGATAAAAAAGCAACAATTAATGTGTCCACACATAGATTTTTGCAATGTGCTCAACAAATGACAATTATGTATAATCGCACATACCTCGAATGTTTTTATATAATCACTATGTGCGATCGCACATACTTTTCAATAAGCAATAAATGTAATGTGTGATACTACGGAGGTTCTGGTTAAGTGTGAACACATGAATATTAAAATGAATATTAACATGAATATTAAGAATCCAAGGGTTTGGAAGGATGACTCTGTAGCAAGAAACCTTTAGAAAAAGTACAGTGTATATCAGTTGAAGCATTAAAATTATGATCTGATTAATTACCTTAGAGTGACAATTAGCCGTTCACAAGGGTAAATTGGTTCACGGTTCAGATTCGTCCTATTTTTCATAAGCCTGCCTTCGATCAAACTCAACACCATGTCAAACGTATCTATTGACATTCTGGTGTATGATCGGAACTTGTCCGGGTATTTCCTCAACTCCGGATAGAGCCCATGGAATGCTCCATCCCGTCTTCTGTTCCGATTAATTTTATGCACTGCAAATTCCCTTTTATTAAAAATTAAATCAATTGTACGCGGGGAGGCAAAATATTCCTCGTCTGACAAATCCATCTCGAACACCTCGAATAACAACAAAACAAGTCACCTGCACCACGCGTGTTCACACTGAACACGCTCGGCCAAACGCGTGATACCGCGCGTTCACTATGCCGTAGCTCGCGTTGCGCTTCGCTTTTGATCAATTCGCTTTTCCGCAACGCTTCGCTTCGCGCCGCTACGCGTATACTATACCATCGGCCTTACTTGGTGACCCCCCCCAACCCTCCCAACCACACACAACACACAAAAACAAACAAAAACCACACAAACAAAAACTCAAGACAAAGAGGAAGGAAGAAAAAAAAAAAAAAAAAAAAAAATATATTTTTTTTCTTCTTCCCCCCCCACCCCACCCACCCCCCCCCCGCCCGCCTCTCCCCCCCGCGCGGGGGGGGGGGGGGCGGCGCGGGGGGGGGGTGGTGTCTCCCCCCCCCCCGGGGCGCCCCCCCGCCCCCGCCTGGTCCCCCCGCCGTGTAGAGGATTGTGTCTTTTGGTCGCCCCCCCCCCCGGAAGAAAAAAAAAAAAGAAGGAGAATAAGACTCCAACCCAAGCACCATTTTTTTTTTTTTTTTCTACAAAAACACACCCCCCCTTTCTAAAAAAAAACCACTTTCACTTTTTTCACTGAAGTGAAAAGATTTAAAAAAAAAAACTAATTATTTCCAAGGATCGCACTCGAAAAATCTTCCAAAATAACGGAGCGCTGGATCGAACGGACTTTCTTCTTTCGCTGAACGAAGTGAGGATCAATTTATTTGCTTTAATCTAGATGAATTTAGTTCCTTATGGTAGGCTATGCGAGAGCATCAGCATTTTAGCGGTAATCCGTTCTAATTCTATGGATGAGGTAGGAAAGGGATAATCGTAGCCCTACATGATCCAAATTATCTTTCGTGCCTTCAGATCCACGATAGTACAAGAAGGGTTTCGGGAAATGATAAATATCCGGTTTATAGGATTCTCATGTTACCTTATTCTGAGGATTCACGGTCTAGATCATTCTGTCCGTGACTTCTCAAGGATTTGGAAGTGTATGCGTTTGTTCGTGGTCGTTTTTGCTAGTTATGTAGGTAATATAAAGTGATGTCAAGTGTTTAGATTAATTAAGTTTTTGTTCCATAGCTAAATATTAGATTAAGTGAGCGGGCTTCAAATGGTGAGTTGACAACTTCGAAGGAGGGAGCGACCGACCTCTCGTCCTCACAAGTTCCTACCGCACGCCTCCACGAGTCATATGATCACAAAAGACTGCCAGCTGAAACATGGAGACGCTGGTTGGCGTAGCCTGGGCAATGTTGTAAATCTGACAATAGCGAAGTGAGGGGGTGCGACTGAAGATCGTGTCATATTGTATAGTTTCCATTCTCAATTTATTAATAATTTCAGCACGCAATAGAATCATCGGCATCGAAAGCTCTCAATTAACAACTGTGGAAGTGCATTTGGAACACTGAGTTGAGAGCAGGCAATAAGCAATTTGTGAAACCAATAAGCTTAAAATGCTATGTATAATAACGCTTTAGAATCATCTTTGCATTCCAAAACCATGTAAGAGTCTGGAGCAACATGACAGGCATCAAAGGCTCAATTTGTTTTTCAGCATTTCAGCATAACATTTAATTTAAAATTGCACTTCTAAACTTCAACTACTACCCCTTGTCTATAATGGTATCCTAATTTTTCGTGTACAAAATATACTAAATATTAAATAACACATAACGGGGGAAAGAGAGGGACCATCAGGGCACCCAAGTAAAACGATTTGGATAGGGAGCATGAGACTGCCTCCTCCCTATTGCTAACATTTCGCGGAACGAGGGCGGGCTCTTCGTCCCCATCTATTGGGTTTATTCTGTCAAACGAAGGCTCGATTCTAGTGCTGTCTGTGTGACCTAGCTTTTGGAAGGAGATTTTTTTCCCTATATTCGCGGGTTTCGCGTAAGTGTATCTGCTTACGGGTCCGCCCAAACGTTTTTGGCCCTTCATACAGGAGCTTGATGATCACAAACAATAATAGAATGCTGATCAAATCGTTTTTCAGATTATTCCACTGCTATGGGAAGTTACCTTGCTACAATAGATAGTAGTATTAAATCATCATCATCATCATCATAGCTAGATATTAGATTAAGTGTGCGTGAATCGTGAATTGGTATGCGAAATAGTAATTTGTGTGCAAAATAGGCTACCAGATCTCTTGGTAATTTTAACGTGTTCAAATGTGCTGTCCATGTGTGGGTTCGTTCGTGTATTCACTGTTCTGTCCAGTTGTTTGCTCTATTTGATTATTCACAACAAATAATTCCGCACCCAAGCGCGACCAAACTTCTCCCCAGCGGACGGTAGATTCCCGGCGTCCACCAACCGGCCTCTAAGGGTCCTCCCTTAGCTCAATCGGTAAAGGCGCAGCTACAAAGCCACACCATGCGAGAGGTGTCTAGGTTCGATTCCCGGTCTGGTCTAGGAATTTTTCGTTAAGGTCCTGATATAACGAATGTGCAGGAGAGCTCTTTACCGAATTTCTTGACAAGCATGTGTCTCAGTTGCGGGGAGATCAAATTATGTTAATTTTGCACAAAGTTGGTTATGAATCATTTTTTGAGTTTGGGAAACTAGGAGAATTTAAAATTAACACTTCATATGATCACTTTAACAAAAATAAAAATAAAATATTGAAACACTTTTTCAAAATTATCACTAGTAAACGCGAGCAAATTCCTTTAAATTCCACTATTTTTTGAGGATAAAGATTTGGTATTCATTTTATTAAAGATCATTGGCAATTTATTTAAGGAACATTTACAATAATTTATAGTTAGTGTAGAAATGTTACATTCTATGGATCAATTTGACAAGTTTAAGGAAAGTTATTGAACCTTTTATGGATCATTTACAATAAGTTTATGAGTAATCCATACAATTTTAACGATCATGCCCCGGTACATTTTCGACATTTTGTTACTAAATTTTATATAAAGTATGGATTAAAGTGATGAATTTTATGGATCATTTCTATTTTTTTATGGATATTCACCAGAGTCTTATGGATCGAGGATGCGTTTTTAATGGCACGATTTTCAACTTTTAATAGATCGTTTATTACTTTTTATATGCAAAAGTATGTTTGCCGCAGATTGCCAAGGTCAAAAAAGAAATCGATGATACTAAGTGCAGCCAGTTTTTCTTTGCGAAATTCTTTTAGGACCCAAAAATTAGATTCCATTTTCTCTATTTTTTTATCCAATTAAAACAAAAATTGTTTTGTGACTAGTTTAATGGTCACAACTGGTCCAGTTTTAGGATTTCTTGGCATAATATTGAGTCGAAAAACATGTGCATAATTCGAAAAAAGCATCGGTGTTTGCTGGCTTCTGCATTTTGGTTTGTGGTATACATACGGGATTGTTGAGATGAGTTATCAACTTTTTCTGCGTGAAGAAGTTTTCTACATCAGACAAGGATCATTGGTTAGATCGTTACAACTTATCAAAAATCTATTTTATTTTACCAGTCAGACCAAATCCTGTATGTCCTTCTGTGTAAACAAAAGTCGTCTGTAAATATTACGGCCCATGACCACACTGCGCCAGCCTAGCAGTATGCGGAGTATCCGTAGGTCACTTTGCACTTCAGCGACTAAACTTGCCTGTCCCTGTTTCCTTTTGCGTATCTTTTTTTCTTATATCAGTTGGTTCGTTCTACAGTACCATTTTTACCGGGCTGTCGTCAAACATCAAAGTAGACCGTCAGTTTCCGTGCCTACCGCAAGTTGCCGCCTGCATCAAAAAGTTCCACGCGAAAGAGTTATGGTTTTTGGTCGGATCCAACATTCACCCATTATTGTAAGTGATCACTGGAGAAGATCGACCGGCTAAATATATACGTTGTACTGAAGACCACCAACCCTTCAAACGTCACACAAATGCGATCAATTGATATTTGTGGGCGAATTTTTAACAAACTATCCACTCAATCGTCAAGGCCACGAAAGAGCTGAAGAACATGTCGAAATCCATTTTTCAACGGCCATGGCTAAGATTCCGGACAATTGCCGTTAGTCTGCTCAGCAGGGCATCGAAGCATTTTTGTAGACGGCCTTATAAACGTCCATTTTTTTTTAAATGCATACGTAATTTTGAATTGTTATACAAAACTCCCGAAGAACTCTTCAAACTCAGATGAAAATTATTGGATTTTGGTGGTATGTGAAGTCGAATTTGTTTTATCACTGACAATAAAGCAAATTTCAAGAAACCGTACCTCTGGCCAATCTCCCGTACCCGAACATTATATACTAACTCGCAAACTTATATATGCAGAATCATGCGATAATTTGTTTCCGAGAATAATTTTAACAGTGGAATTTTCCACTTTGAAATCCGTGCAAAATCCAAACACTTCAGAATGCCAATGCATGCTTGAAAAACATATACGACCCAACCATCATAGGCAATTCGCCCGAGTTGGATCCAAACCGCAAACAATAAAACATTCATATTGATCTGCGTGGGTGAGGGTCCATGGGCGGGGTGGAAATTGCTAATTTCGAGTAGCGTTCAGATTGCAGTTTCAGTCAGGTGAGGATGGAGCTCACTATTGCCAACCACAGCATCAGCAGCAGAAGAAGCGTATCCATAGGACCTGCAGATATGGCAGTGAAAATTCCGTGGTATTTTCAATTTGTCTCGCATATTTATGATGGTTGGGGAGGACACATGCACAAAACATCCCGGTTGAAGCGAAACTGGTGGCAAGGGATGCTTATTAAATTCGATTATAACCATGTAGGCATTGGATTAGTCTTTGGAAATTAGGGTTGTGAACTTTTCTGTGGTTTCCTTGTTGATTTGGATGGAAGTTTCCTGCAACTGACACTACGGGAAATCGAGATATTTGAAAATAATTCCTAATGATTTTCTCAGTACACATCACATGTGATAATTTGACTTAATTTGTTTGAATTCCCTCAGTTTTCAAATTTACACCTTCTAATGGTGGAAGACTTTATGTCTAAACTAAAAAAGCAGTGAAAACTTGGAAACAAATGCAACCCTAATCATTATTCAGATGCTGGCTTAGTACAACGCCATTGATTCGAGGTCCTGTCCAAATAATAATTCGAGCCGGGTCAATGGGAGATTCTTTTGTCGGCTTATCGATTTGGTGAATGGGTATTCTGGGGACTAAGCACACAAACCGGGACATGATTTGGGTTTGGTTTTGTTTGGTTTGCATGCAGACTACGGTGAAGTTGCTAGGCAGCGCTGTTTGGACTAATTAAAGAGCTTTGTGCGTTGGTAATTGCTAATACATTCACTTCACACTCCTTCCACAATCAGGTCGTTGTGACTTTAATAGTAATGATTCTTCGGACATTGTTTGGTAAATTTAATGAAATATTAGCCAGTAACACTGCAACACAGTGTACTTATTGTCTCAAAATGATGGGTATATATCAAGTTGATATTAAATCGTTATTGACAAACCATAGCGGTTGGCGGCAACAATTCGCGAATACTTTTTCAAACAGATGTATCTGATTTTTATAAACAAAGAGAAGAAGTAAGATTCAAACGCTAAATTCAAGAAACCCTTAGCACTTTCAGGCAAACTAGGGCCACCAACACAAGGAATAACATTTCCCACCTGATAGTGATGCTATTTTCCATGAGGGTGCTGAGAGCTTTGAGAAATTTACGTTCGAATCTTACCCTCTTTGTTTACAAAATCAAAACGCCTGTTTGAAAAAGTACTCGAAATTTTTGATATAACATATACATAGTAGTTTGAGTGATGTATATGGCAACCAGTGACTTTGACACACATAATTATTCTCTATGCTCGAAAGTGATAAGTTATCGTGTTATGAAAATACTAACTGCTATTGAACTGGAGGGTTATTATTTTGGACTCGAAGTTTAATGCCCTATCCAAGTCTAATATATTTTCAATACACAATGAGACTTGAGAATTTATTATACGCTGGAGGATCAGTGAAATTAGGAAATTTTGAAACCTACGTGAGTCGTAGTCAATCAAATCTAATCCATTCCAAATTATGTGGCTGTTGCATCTCTTCAGGGGCATTTGGCTACGGTGTTATTTTTTTTTCTTTCGGAGCTCCAGTCCGCAATCGAAGGAAGTGTTAGTTATTCAAAAGTAACGATACTTTGTTTGGTTCAACTGGTCATCACTCCTTCTGATAGTGTTGTTCATTGGGTCTTAGTCAAACTGATCTCATTTAAAATTTTTACCAATGAATCTGTGAAAGTTGAAGAGATACACAACTTTATATCAATTCAATCAATTCAATATAAATTATGGACATATATTTGGATGCAAAGAAAAATGACATTTTCGGATTTCAAAAAACAGTACTGCTTAGGAGTTTCATTTCCCCAAATATGATTTGCTCAACCGTACATGGTTTGGTGTGCTTTTCAATGAACAATATTATGACATTTCTTACCATCGAATGGTTGGTTTGAAAGGAGAACCAGAGAAAAACTCGAAAGTCGATTTTTTTTGGGATAAGGAAATAATTTCAAATTATGAAACATTTCTTCATCGAATTTCCAAAAAAAATCAAGTTCATATTAATTAAGGGCTTACGCTGAAGCATTCTCGTACGGCAGCCATAATCTCAACATTTAGAATTGATGTAACTCAGAATCTGTACTAGATATTGAATATTTAATCACATCAGTTTCTATGCTTTCTTGCTGTGAGCAAACTGATGGAGTTTGATTCGATGTTCATTCACTAACAATCGAGATTTATCATTTTGAAATAGCGAGGTAAGTTTGCGAGAGAGAGATAAAAGATAGGAAAAAATACACGGAGCAGCAATTCACATTAAGGGAGCAACAAATTTTCATCGCGTGCTAAAATGGAAAATAAATTAATTAATCAGCTTGATTAATTCAGATTGATTTTAATTATTGACTTCTTAATTTTATATTTTTATTTTTTATTTTTTGTCTAAAAGAACCACCCTAATGGAAGAACCACTCTTATGAAATATCACATACCAATTATAAGATGCTGCTTAGGGTGACTTATCAAGAATTAAAATATTGTACTGATCATTCCCTAGCAATGTCGTCAATTACTTTGTTAATTATTCTGAACTCGAAAGTTTTCAAAGTTCCAGAAAATTCAAAATTATGATCCGTTCACCCCTAAGCCATTTCCGATTGAACCCAAATTAGGCATAGAGACACATGTTTTTCACGTTTAAGAGCGTACTAGTACAACTTTTGTTATTGGAAAACTGGGAAAATTTAAACTTACACTTCACTTGAACACTTTTTCAAAGAAATAAAAATATTCAAAACTTAAACTCTTTTTCAAACTATCACTAGAAATGGGATCGAATTCCTCAAAATTCAATTAGTAAGAACGTATCCTTTGACAGATAGACTTGCGACTTACAGACTTCCTAAGTTTCGAGTGCTGTACTTGAAGGGAACATCGCAGTAGATCTAGTTTATAGTAGATTTGTCTGTACCTGTCTGATGAGAAGGAAGAGGCTAAAGGGTAATTAAGGCTGTACTCGAAAAAAATACAACAGACAAAAATGATCCCAAAAATTCATAATTAGTCAAATATTTTTGAAATTCTCAGAGAATAAACAAAAATATATTAGCTATGTCTTTGCAAAATTGGTTATTCAACCTCCTCTTCTGGGCTAAATGCCCGCACCTTGGATTTAACGCTACCCATCAAATCTAGTTTACACTAGCGCCATATTTCTGACACACTTTAATCCACTCCTTCTTGAAATCCTTGTCGTTTTTGAAGATCTTCCCTGTTTTCCGGAGCTTGCCCTTCATAATCACCCAGAACTTTTCTATGAGGTGAAGTTCTGGCGAGTTTGGTGGATTTGCCTCTTTCGACATAATAACAACATCATTGGCTTCGTAACACTCCATTACCGGTTTTGCGTAATGGCACAATACTAGATCCGGCCAAAACAGAGTGACCTTCGTGGGACCGGAGAAAGGGCAGCAGGCGCTTCTGAAGACATTCTTTTTTATCTATTTGACCGTTGGTCGTTATGTACGGCTTGCTGAATTTGCCGCACCCACAAACTTGGCAAACTTGTCGACCTTCTTCTTTCCAGGCGGGCCGAAAAACTTCAGGCCAGGAATCTGCTTGGCGTTTGCTTTAATGTACCCTCGCGGTCCATTACGATGCAATTCAGTTGCACCAACCACTCGCAGTACAGCTTCCTGGTTCCTGGTTCCTGGATTTGGCGACCGTATTCTGTTTATCGGTTCAGTTAGACGCCTTCCTTACCTTGAAGACATGAAGTCCGGCCCGCTTTAAAGGGTGTATTCGATAAAAATGGCACACACATATATACTCATCAAAATTAAACTGATTATCGGATTTTCTTGAAATTTTCAGGGAATGAAGAACTACTAATGAGTTTTGATTTACAACATTTGTTTTATTCAATTTCGTCTCCCATCCCGAATGCCCGCACCTTCCTTTTCACTCCACTCATCAAACTTTGTACAACCGATTTTCCCAGTGTTTTTGTTGTTTTTACCCAAATTTTCTTCAATTCTAGCTGTTTTTATAGTTTTGGGATGTTTGCGTTTTGCGAGTTCCGTTTTCATAATTGCCCAGAATTTTTCAATTGGACGAAGTTCCGGTGAATTTGGTGGGTTCATATCCTTTGGCACAAAATTGACTCCGTTGGCTCGGTACCACTCCAATACGTTTCGAGCGTAGTGGCAGGATGCTAGATCAGGCCAAAACAGAGTTGATCCTTTGTGCTTCTTAATGAATGGCAAGAGACGCTTCTTAAGGCACTCTTCCGTGTAAATCGCACCGTTTATTGTTCCGAAAGTGATGAAGGGAGCACTTATTTCACCACATCCGCAAATCGCCTGCCAGATTAGAAACTTCTTTGCAAATTTCGATAGTTTCTTCTTTCGAACATCCTCCGGAACATCGAACTTCGACTTGGCAACGACATATTCTTGCCCAGGAAGTTGAAAGAAGTCGGCCTTGACGTATGTTTCGTCATCCATCACGATGCAACCCGATTTGGTGAGCAACTTCGTGTAAAGTTTCCGGGCGCGGGTTTTCGCAGTGATGTTTTGTTTTTCATTCCGGTTTGGGGTTTTTTGCACTTTGTAAACATGTAACCCAGCACGCTTCATGGTTTTCTGCACAAAACCGACTGACACCTTAGACTTTTTAGCGACATCTCGAATTGACATGTTTGGACGGTTCTTGGATTGTTGTACGACTTTCCTGGCCATTTTACTGTCCATTACGACCACTCCCTTCCTTCCTTTGGACACTCAGACGCTCCTTGAAGGTTCTTATTACACGAGACACAGTTGTATTTGCAATTCCAAGCCTTTTAGCAATCCACCGGTGGGACGCCCCTGGATTTTGATTGTGAGTGCACAAAATTTTCTCACGGACCATTTCTTGTTTCGACGACATGACTGGAACTACTGAATGTATAACTATGCAACTTGGCAGATGTAAATAATACACTATGGATAAGATCTACTCAAATTTCTAGGTTTTTTACTCATACGATTCAAAAGTTACAGAAGATTTTCTGTGTGCCATTTTTATCGAATACACCCTTTATTGTCTGTTGGACGAACCAGACGGAAGAATTAACCTTTTTGGCCACGTCCCAAATTGAATGGTTCGGATTGCGCTTGAAGTAATCGCTTACCTTCCTTGCGTTCACGGGGTCGATGGTCTTCGCTTTTCTTCCGCTGCCAGCTCACCGCTGGGTCGTTTGAGTCCTTTTGAACGATTTTACCACACGGAGCACGGTCGAATTGTCGATTTCCAGCTGTTTCGCGATCCACCTGTGGGAGCCATCTCGATAACCACACAGATTTTAACGAAATGTAAAAATTACTCTACAGATTAGTTTTTTAGAATACAATTTTTTTTTTAAATTTAAGCAGTTCGTCAAGGCAATGATGGATCGAGTGATGTGTGTAGTCCGAGTCTTAATGATACTCTCAAGTTCCTTCGAATCTCGGAGAGGGTCGCGGCAAGGTGATGGGTTGTCATACTATTTACCTTTGTATCCGAGGGTGTGATTCGAAGAGCGAGGATAGATGGTACGATATTCAGGAAGTCCGTCCATCTGTTTGGCTTCGTTGACGACGTCGATATTGTAACACGTAAGTTTGAGTCGTTATCGGGAACGTATATCAGACTTAAGGCTGGAGCAAGAAGGATTGGGCTTATATTAATGAGTCAAAGAACAAAAACATGAGAGGAAGGGGCTCACGAGTAGACAATGTTAGCCTTCCACTACGAGTTCAGATCGAAGGTGATGAAATCTAGGCAGTAGACGAAATAATGTATCTGAGTTCAAAGATGACCGCCGATAACGACACCAGCAGAGAGACATGAAGGCACGTTATGACTGGAAATCGTTGCCATTTTTGACTCCGAAAAATGCTTAGATCGAATTTAGTTAGCCGAACTACAAAGTTGACCATCTACACTACCAATTTATTCGACCAGTAGTTCTCTATGGCCACGAAACTTGGATACTGCTCATGGAGGACCAACACCCCCTTGGTATTTTTGAACGGAAGGTGCTGCGTATGATCTACGGTATAGTGCAGATGGAAGATGACATGTGAAGGAGGCAAATGAATCACTAATTGCATTAGTTGGTGGAAGAACGTCCCAGAACTCACAGAAAAAATCGGACAACAGGTTGGCTAGGCATATTGATAACAGCCCAGTTAAAATGATTCTCGATAGGAAATCAACAGGTATAAGAAGAAGTGCAATTAGCAAGGCGGATCGATCAACTAGAAGGCGACCTGCAGACCCTCCAAAGAATGCAAGGTTAGCGTAGTGCAGCCATGTACTGAATAGAATGGAACCAACTTCTGTGTACAGCAGAGGCCACCCCGGCCTTAGCCTGATTGGAGCAACTTCTGTGCATGGTGTATTTTGATTTTTATCATTTGGTTAATACACGAAAAGTTGTATCGAGATTCGACGTTTGCATTAAAAAATATCCTTAGCTATGATACTTCATTTTCATTCAGCTTTCTTCATTTGTGTTTAATATTGTGATTGAAAATATTTTTCGTTAAATTCGTACTTTCAAACTATTCAAAATATTTACAATTGGACGCAATTTTGTGTAATTTGGAGGATTATCAGCTTTTTGTACAAAAGGTATGTCAAACACCTCCATTGCGGCCACAGTTTTCTTGTCGTACTGGCTGGATGCCAGATCAGGCCAAAACACGATATTCATGTGTTTCTACTACGTGTTGACCTAGGGAAGCAAAAGTTGATGTACCGTTCGGAATTCCCAGCTAAGCCCGATGTGAAAATATCGGCTCCGACATTCCAAGCGGACAGATTGGAAGCCATATTAGGACCTTTTCGGGAACTTAGTATGCTCTAAATACTTCACCTAATCACTTAAGTCCTCTTTTGCTTCATAATAATGATGATATTGCCATTTATTTCCATGCAAGGTGAAGTAGTAGTCTACAATGCAAAATACATCATTGCTTGTGTAGAACACTTTTTGAACCAACGTTTTTAGGCGACGCCTTTGCTCAGATGCTTGGTCCTCCGAAACGGCTTGTTTAATTTTTTTTTCGATTTTTCTCAATACCCATCGCAGCTGTATACATTTTGTGTAAACGGGGAGCTATTCAGCTCATAAGTACGATGGACACATCGTTAATAGCCTTGTTGTTCATGTCGAACATCAAGATCTGTATTCAAGGATGGTTTGGAGTACCGTAGGCATTATAGAAGTGCTGTAATACGTCTATTCAAATGTTATGATGTTTCGTGGAGCTTTTTTTTAACTCATAAGAACGGTTGAGATATCGTAAACCTTCTTATTGATCATGTAAAAATAATGATCTGAACTCAAGGATTGTTTGGGAGGTCTAAAACAACTTTGAAAACACATTTGTTCGCCAATTTTATCCTTTTAATGGTTTTTATCACTTGTTCAAGCATTAAGATCATAAATTATGTTGAAATACGGTGTAGAAAAATCCGTATTGAATCGGATACCAAGTTGCTCGACTTTTTGAAACCGGACTTCCGGGCAGAGGTTTTCCAGTTTTTATATGTTGACAAAATATTATAAACAGTTCTGTGACTTATAAATGTTCGATAAGTGGGTTTGGTGAGCAACGTGATTCATTTTGGTAAACGACACGTGAGTTCGCGCGGCGTTTAGTAAATTATTTGAATATTAGTTGCAATGTTCGATTTAAACCGATTTAAACCAACAGTAAGGATGCTGTAGAGGCCAATCACAAAGTTTGATAGTAGATTGCTTTTTTACAGAAATTTGTAAAAGTTTATCAAATTCTCAACAGCTGAATCAGCCGTATAATCCAATTATACGGACTTCGGTAAAATTTTACCGAAATCCGGTAATTTTTTTACAGATAACTGAAAAAAATTCACCGAGATCCGTTAAATCGGATAACCGAACGTTCAGCTGTTGAGAATTCGGTAAACTTTTACAGATTTCTGTAAAAAAATCTAAGTGTGTAGATCACAATTAACTATCTTATTAATTATGATCCACACCACTGGCCCACGAATTTTTTCACGCTCACTTGATCACTCGCACCTCGCACGCTCACTGATCACCGAAACAAAAGGTAATGCGCAATATCCTTCAGCAAAAGAGTGCGCAACAGAGCATCGACACAATCGTTAACTGCCGATGTTCGTGGCAGATTCCTTTTCTTGATATTTGCACTGTTTTACAAACCACCGGACACCTGATTGTTTTACAAGTTTGAAGTTATCAGCTCGATAGTGTGGTGGATGTATGTAGTTGACGAGGAACAAGCATGATATTGATAACAAATATATATTTTATTTCGAGTTTGAATGCATCATGATGTTATTTAATGAGTAAATATTCCACATATTTCGAGTGAAATCCAATAACTGTGAGGAAAGAGGAGAATAACAACATCACAGCAAGCAGAGAATAAAATGACGTTGCGTACAAAAACAAGCTACGTCAGTTTGGATGGATGGAGAGAAAGCAGCATCGCAGGTTCATGTAGCCGGGACCAAGGCTGGGAACCTCGGTCCGGTCACGACAGATAGTTTTTGAGAAGACAGAATACCAGAATTAAATATCAATGAGCAATTCTTCTCAAGCTACCTATTCATCTATTTCGGATGTTCAAATGTGTGAGCGGACCAAATGAAAGGAATCTATAAAAGTTATCTGTGCTCAGGCAGTTTTGAAAAACTTGGGTGGAAAAACTGGACTGAAATTGCAGCTTTTATAAAAAAAAAGCTGCTGATCAGAAGGAGTCCTGCTTAACTATATGAGTATAATCGTTTAATTTAATCCCTTCCGAGATGTTTATTTGTCTACTTTGTTTAGTCTAGCTTGTTCTGAAAAGTAGCATAGCGTTTTTATTCGGATGTTTTTTTGGGTCTTCCCATGAATAAAGCGGCAATTGAACCTATGAAACTTCATCGGAGATTGGGCAAAATCAAAGCAAGAAGACACTTTCTTTAGCAGCAAAAAGGGATTCTTATCGATTTTGATAGCTGAAACTAAGGTAAATATTCTTTTTTTATTCATTTCAGCAGGTAAAAAGGTAAAAATCATGTATCCCGATTTTACATACAAATTTTGGTGCCTCCTGAATGTCTTTGAAAATTGTTTGGATTTCCAGTACATGCGACAACAGAATTCAAGAGACTCATAATATTTTCGAATTGTTGGAAGTAGTACGGCCAGGTGTACTGAGAGAAGCGGGTCTACAACATCAATCATGTTTGGTGAAGCGTTCAATGAAAGTGGATAAGCTTATCTTGGTGACTCCACCAGATATGCACAAGTGTTTCATGCTATGCTCTGTTATATAATCTACCATGAACCTCCTATAGATTGACAAGTGAGGATTTGAGCAAATTTCTGGTGAATTATAATAACTATTTAAATTTTTCAATAGATCTCTATTCTGTTTGAGTGGAACATTTAGGAGTAGAATTCTTTTAGATAAGCTTGAACTTTCAGGAAACACAAGAGTTTTTTTTTTCAATTTCATGCAGAATATTTTTTGGAAAAAGGTTCAGAATCACCCAGAAGTACTACAAGTTCATCATTGATCCCTGGTGCTGTATACTGTGGCTTCACAATCCGTGGCTTCATAATTCGATAATGCCCTTAGATGGTCATATTCCGTCCCAGAACTCACCGTGTTTCACCCAAAGTAAACGAAATAAGGGGTGAACCCCGTGCTTTCATGTACACTGCTTCTGGTCGCTTGAGCTATTTCTTGCACCGAATTATCCCAATCACGATGGTCTGATTGTTTATTCAATGCACACCGGATGGCCGCTACCAAGACTCGATTTACTCGTTCACTGGGGTTTGGGGCAGGATGGTATACTGCCAGGTTCTAGTGAGTAACTCTATGTTCCTTCAAGGTTTTCTGGAAGCTGTCTGCCAAGAACACTTAGGCGTTGTCCGTTATATAAATGGAAGGAACCCCAAACAAGTTAAATATAAGGTTTTTCAACACCGTACAGACATCAAGTGCAGTAGAGGTTTGCATGCATTAAACTACCACAAATTTTGAGAAGAAATCGTTTCCCTTCCGTGATCTTGGATATGGCCCTAATAAGTCCATGGAGATCTTTTGACAACATTAGCCATTTTAGGCCAGTAAAATTTCTCGCGGATTTTGATCAGGGTTTTGTGGACTCCCAAATATGCCTCATTATGAATCCGTTACATTACGTTTTTTCGATCAGCTATTGGTACAACCTTTTTCCATTTGTATGCTGGATCTTCGATCATGGTTGATTTTGATATAAATTTGAGGACATTCCTCCCTCTCGCGGGTCAAATTTTCACCTTGTCGACGGTGAGAGGGCTTATCCCATGCTTTAAACATGCATGTGAGACCAAGAATTTGACCAGTAGTGAAAGTATCACATATTCTGCACATTTATTTCACTGCCACGTCGTAGAACGTTTCTATAAAGGCACTAACATCAGGGGTGATACTGGCGGGTTAGGCCGCAATTCACTCTTAGACTTCTTACTTTCAATCAAAGGGAATGTTGTTGTTTATCCATTTATTCTATGGAATGAATAACCAAAATACCTGGTTTGCCCATGGTATAATAAGTGAAAGTAATTGCAAAATTTTCTAAAAGGGTGAATGTTTTGATCATGGTAAATATTTGACTGTTCGAAATGAAGCACAAAGCCACAGAAAAATGTTACTTTAAACTGACGATGACAAACATGTTTATTAGAGATAGGACGCGGAGGGCCCGAGAGGATGTAGCCCAAGTATTTAATGCTTTTCTGACAGAATTTCGACTTGGCCAAGTTAATGGTCAGCCTGGCCTTGGTAAGTCTCTCTGCTACGCAACGAAGGAGGCGCACGTGTTCTTCAAAGACTCAGAAGTAATTATGTCGTCTAGATAGACATAAACGAACGGCTCTAGGTCGTGCCCTAAAACTTTCAACATAAGCCGGGTCATGGTCGCCGTGGCATTAGTCAACCCGAACGGCATGACCTTGAACCGAAATAGGTTTCTGTTTGTTCGAAAAGCTGTTTTATGTTTCGCGTTTAAAGCTTGCTTCAGATAGAATTGGAACAAAAACAATTGCCTGTATTTCAGTTATTTATTATTGAATTCAAGATCTTTTTTTATACAAATGTAGCGTTTTCTTCACACTTTTAAGAAAAAATACGGATAAAATTATTTGTCATGGTTTCGAAGGAATTCTCGAATTTTTCCTGTAACACGGCTCATTAGGCGGCGCACACCTTCTTCGTCCATCGTTTTAGCTATCTTATTCTACCAGGTCTTCATCTGATTGATGTCTTTGACAACCTTTCCCTTTGCCTTGAGTCTCCTCTTCATGATTGTCCAGTATTTCTCAATAGGGCGGAACTGGGGGCAGTTGGTGGGTTAAGGTTTTTCGGAACAACCTGGACCCCTTTCTCTGCATACCATTCTTGAACGACTTTGCTGTAATGACAGCTTGCCAAATCTCGCCAAAACATTACGGGATGGTCGTGGGATCGAATAAACGGCAAAATTCGTTTTTGGAGACACTCTTTTTGGTATAGTTCCGACGTCATTGTCTTATTTGTAACGAAAACTTTCGTTTTTTTTGCCACAGCTGCAAATGCCCTGCCAAATCATGAATTTTCGTGCAAATTTGTCGGCAAAAACAAATTTAAATTTGGCTGGAACATCCCCCCGAGCCGTTGCCAAGTAAAATTTTTGACCTGGGATTTGCCCGAAGTCAGCCTTGACATAGGTTTCATCGTCCATCAGAAGACACCCGTCGAACTTGGTCAGCACCTGGTCGTATAGCTTCCGAGCACGGATTTTGGCCACACTATTCTGTTTTATGGTCTGATTTGGCTGTTTGCTAGCTCGATACGACTTGATTCCTTCTCGGAGTCGAGTTCTCCTCACGGTACTATGGGCAGCACCGAATTTTCTGGCCAAATCACGGTCCGACAGATTGGGATTCCTCTTAATCGTCTTCAAAATCTTACCACGCAGTTTCCGGTCGACAGTTCCACTCCGACGATTGGCTTGAGGCTTCCGAATCGTCGTCAATGTTTCCTTATACCGTTTGATAACGCGCCATACGGTATTTCTGGGCAATTTCAGCTGTTTAGCTAGCCTAGATGCAGACCACAATGGATTTTCTAAATAACTGTGCACAATTTTTTCCCTTCTTTCGGCTTCCATGTTGATTGTTTACAAAGTACAGTCGATTTGCGGAATGTCAAAAGTACAGACGTGAAGCTGACAAAATTCTCGACACGTGGGCGCCAAGAACTTCCAAATCCGTCCACCACGAGCGCCACAATATGAGCAAAAGTTTGTTCCAATTCTAAATGAAGCAAGCCTTAAGTTCAATTCAACTTTATAATAGAACTCGGGCAAGTCAATTACCGTGAAATAACGAGTGTTTTTTTTTTGATTCTCTGGAGTATTTGAACCATGTTAGGAATAGGAAATTCATCACGTTTCGTCATGGAGTTCAAACGTTGGCAATCGAGACACATCCGCCATCTCTATTAGGTTTTTTTTTAATTGGCAGTAGGGGATTTAAAATGTCAGCAGCCGCATTGCAAGTTTTAAAAACATCTAACCTCAACAACCGTTTAATTTCCTCTTTAATAACAGTTTCCACAGCGGGTGACCATTTGTAGCAAAGTACTTTCTTGGGGGTGGCCCCTGGTATCAGATCGATGGAGTGCTTAACCAAGTGCGTCCTGCCTAGTTTTCCATCCACCACCACCGGAAGCTGCTGAACGGCGTCAAACAGTTCCTTCTGCTGATTTGGGGACAACTATTGTTCCGTAATCAGGTCTCCGGGTTGCTTTAATGGAAGTGATGTTGTTTCTACAGTCGGGGGATCCAAGCTTCCGTCTTTCTCTTTTGAGTCTTTCGCAGAAGGCGTTTCCTTTTGCGGTATCAGATGAAAACATACCGGTGAAGGTTCATTCCGGAAATTGTCTTCCGCAAACAACAGGTTCGCTTCATGAGAAGTCACTCTCGAGTTTGTATTTTCTATGGAAATATTTTCATTTTGGAATACAAGCTTGAAACCAAACGCATTCAGAAAATCAACCCCTAAAATCAGAGGTTTTGTAATCTCCGGGACTACTAGAGTTGGGATAAGATTGGTTATGTTTCTATATTGGAAAGGAACATTTACATAACCTCGACAGGTATATGGGGTGTGATCAGCTGTGAGAATTCTCATGTGACAAGGGTGAACGTTAAATCCGAGACGTCTCACAAGATCAAGTGAACCGATTATTTTTCATGTTTTCCACAATTATTTCGAATTTCTCCGCTTCCGTCATTCTTCGGATCAAACGTTGTGCTAGTGTTTCCATATCCGTAAGAAACGCGCTGAATATTTCTTTTGGCTGTTGCTTTCGGTACTGCATTTCTTCCCGTATAGATCTATCCTGGTTTGGGCTATCGCATTTCATCCGTAGGTAGTAGAGTAGAGTGTCCCAACTGTCAAACCTTGGTTCATAAGCCGTATACCATACTGAAGTGTCTTCCTTGAAGAGGAGATGTGTGTGTGCGTTTTCAACTCTCCTTTCGATATTTGGTATGAACGACATAATAGATCGATCTGCCGGAGAAAATCTATTACCGGCACTGGGTTAGCATCACCCGCAAACTTTGGCCACTTTTCCAAAATTTTGCACGTTTCATGTGATAATCTTCCGCGTGAAACTTGTTTCAGCACTTCGCTATTTAATTGTGATGGATTTTCTGAAACGATCGGCTGGTAATCATTGCGATTATTTGGCTCATTTCGATGACCTCTCGTAGAGACTGTTATTCACTAGATACTATTATATAATAATAGGTAATAAAAAAAACCAAATCCAAACCCAAAGAAGGAGAAAAAAGGCACTCAAGCAATACATTATAATTCTAGCAGAAGTTGACAGTTCGAAAAAAATAATAGATAACAAAAATGTAAATTTAATCTTAAGAATCAGCACTTACTAAACTAAAATATAAGAGACTACTAAATCCAACCAAGTGATCTAAAAGAATATTCCTATCAAACAAACCGATTTTTCTTCTACCAAATTTCAAAGGCTCCACGTTGAGCGCCAAATGCAACGGTCCTTTTTGCTCTTAGGCTTTACCATTGACTGTTGAAACAAAGACAATCCAACGAAAAACTAGTTCGTCCACAATTTCGACCAATTAAGCAGCAGAGGACAGGTTACGGAGTGCCTGTGATTTAAGCGCCACTCTTCGAAAAGAGGCCACAGGAACAGTTGGGTCCCGACAGAGACTATTCTCCTCAAGGGGGGTGTGGTTTTCTCTAATTCACTCGAATCGCACTTATCTGGTCTCAAAATCGAAAAGAAATCTAACTGGAATTGGTTTGGATCTCAAATTGGCAGAACTAAGATCAATTCGAATGATTGCTTAACAGAGGTTTGCTCAATTTTCGTAGAAAGATTTTAGCAGCATTAAAATGCTCAAAAATTCAATTTATTCAAATACGTTCGACTACGTTCGAAACTAATTAGTATTATTAATATAAATGATTAGAAAACTTGAAAAATTAATTTAGGCAAAATATGTGTGTGACGGCGTCGGTGGTGTAGTGGTAAGCTCTCACTCCAGTCGGTCTGTTCTCAATTCGCTGATCACGTTCTTTCCTTTGTTGGTCCCGGCCCATGTGTTGATGAGTTCGATAAGTAGGATACAGGTCGTCTCCTTGGCGTGACAAACCAGGCTGAAAGTCACGTAAATATGAAACAACAACAACATATTTTCTGTGTGATCAGCGTACATCATACGGGTGTCAAATACTTCCGATAGTGTACTGAGTATTCATGATTCTAAGGCTTGTTCGCGACAAAATTTGGACAGATTAAGTTTGGAATAAAACAAATTTGCTGTTAGTTCAATCCAAGATGATTTTTTTATTCATTTAATTGTGCATTGTTAGTCATATTAAAACAAATAACAGTTACTTAATTAGGCTGCATAAAGAAACTAACTTTTATGTTTACTCCAGCCATTAGGGTCTTTGCAGTCTTTTCTGCAACCGATTTAGCTGCCTTTGTCCAAGATTTTCGAAATTTTTCTATAGTTTTTTTTTTTTTTTTTGAGAGTTTTTTTTTCTCCCCCGCCCCCCCCCCCCCCCCAAACCCCCCCCCCCCCCCCTTGGGTGCCCCCTCTTTCCCCTCCCACCCCCCCCTCTCTTTTCTCTCCTTTTTTTTATAAACAAAATAAAAATATTTTTTTATTTTTTTTTTTAGTACATTTAAGAAAAAAAAACAATTTATTTCAGAAATCATCAAACCGGACTCTTCCCCTCTCCATGGCTGGATTTTGTACCTGGACGCTGGTGGGGGGGCCTAATCTCATGTTAATGATGCATTGGAGATAGCTGATTTATGATAGATGTCGCTAGGTCATGTCATTGTATGACCTTCTACTCTAATGAACCATTCATGGGAGAGCCAAAGGTCCAGCCACACAAAGTAGTGATAATATCACACTCGCTCCTCTTTCTATTTAATAGCCGCGTCGTAGCACGCATGTATACAGGCACTAAAGTTGAGTGTGATATTGGCGGGTTGGGCCGCAAATCACTAAAAATTTAATCATAGATAGATTTATTCAATTTTGAAAACGTTTAATATTCAATTTGGGGTGGAAGTTTGAATTGTGTCGTAGAATTTCCTATGCAGTAGACTTCTAGACCGTGGCCATAAGTACTGTGGTTTTGTGGGATGCGGAGGGCCCGATTAGGAACTCAGAGTATCGTATCACTGGGGTTTGTCATAGGTGGGTTTGTTCAGAATGAAAGAGGTGTGCTACCGGCGGGCTTTGACGCAATTTACGCTTAGACGAGGCTAGAAACAGTTTGTAGACGCCTGACATCAAGTAGTTAAGGGACACGACAGGAGGTGCATATTTCATTGGCGTGGCAATTCTTTCATTGATTGTCATTAACTAAACACCAAACATACCTTAATTGCAATTCTAATTCTAATTCTAATATAAATTATAATTTAAATATGTGCGGTATACGACAGCCGCCTTTCAAATTATAGCAAATCATAGAGAGATGTTACTTTGATATAGCAACTAGTAGCGTAAAAACCATCATGAAATTTACAATGGCATCTCAAATAGCCTGGTCACATTGATACGAACTATCGAACTATAGGGAATGGCTCTCTCTATCTTTTCGGGATTTGCCGTGTATCATTGTAATGAGGAATTGTAAATTAACGATTTTATGATCTTCTTTTTGCAGTATTTTTAACCGGTCCAAAACGCCCTACCTTAAGCACCTACCCAAACCTATCCTTGTTCCTTCCCATGGAGTTCATGTGGTCTGAATAGACTAGTTCGCCATTACCCCTCCTTCATCATCGGCTTTGGACTGACTTGCGCTCTTATTGCCCCACCAAATGCTGCAAAATGAAAATGAAAAAAAAAAAAAAAAAAAAAACCCCCCTCCCCCACCCAATTTTTCCAAACAAAAAATATTACAACATGTCTTATAAAATAATATCGTTTATTGAAATTTTATCTTTGATATTTGAAATGATCTATTCTGTTTTCAGCTCTTCTAGGACTAGTAGGATATTAATACATATCTAATTTTTATTTATTTTTCAGTGACAATCCATTGGATGTATCGTTCAAGTTTGAAATTTGGATATGTTAGCATTTTTGTCTATAATGATATCTTAATTTTTTGTGCACAAAATATACTAAATATTAAATAACATATAAGGGGAAAGGGAGGGACCATCAGAGCACCAAAGCAAAATGATTTGGATAGGGAGCATGGGACTGCCTCCTCCCTATTGTTAACATTTCGTGGAACGAGAGCGGGCTCTTTGACCCCATCTATTGGGTTTATTCTCTCAAACGAGGGCTCGATTCTAGTGCTGTATATGTGACCTTGCTTTTGGAAGGAGATTCTTTTCCCTATATTCGTGGGTTTTCCGTAAGTGTCTCTGCTTCCGTAAGTGTCTCTGCGAACGTTTTTGGCCCTTCATGCACGAGCTTGATGATCAGAAACAATAATAGAATCCTGATCAAATCATTTTTCAGATTATTCCACTGCTATGGAAAGCTACCTTGCAACAATAGATGGTAGTATTACATCATCATCATCATCAACATGGACTCCATTCGCTTTATACCATTGCAAAACATCTTTGGCGTAGTGACAAGATGCCAAATCAGTCCATAATAGCGAGGGAGTGCCATGGCTGCGTAGGAAAGGCAACAATCACTTGTTTAGGCATTCTTCACGGTATATTTCCTTGTTTACTGTTCCGGCAGTGATGAAGCTTTGGCTTGCTCGACCACAGCTGCATATTACCTGCCAAACCAAATATTTTTTTGGGAAACTTGGCCTTTTTCTTCGTCCTGAAATGCTACTCTACACAGAATAAAATAATGAATTTTAACAGGCACGTAAAATTTCCCTTCGTTTAATTCCAAGCCAAATTAAGCGTAAACAACGAAATTGTTTGCAATCTTTCATGCGCCATACAACAATGTTTGCAATCTTTCATACCACAGGCTAGATTCAGGCGTTATCTGGCTTAAATTAACATGAAATATCCCATTATTTTCTGCCAAATCTAGCATTCCCTTTATGTGCATTAGATAACGCAGAAAAGTCACTGTTTTATTTTATCTGTGTACGCCGTTTTGTTGCATGGCAGTATAATGATACATTCCGGGAAGCTGCTTAAAGTCTTCCAGCACGTAAATTTCATCGTCCATTATCACGCAGGAATACTTCGTCAAATATTCGCGATACAACTTGCGAGCCTGAGTTTTAGCCGTCACATTCTGTTTATTATTACGGTTTGGTACAGTTTTCACCTTGAACGACTTTATACCTTGCCGGTGCTTGGAAGTATGTACGAAATTTGAGGACATTTTTATTTTTCTAGCCACATTACGTACCGAAAGATCGGGTCTCTTCTGCAATATTTGCTTCACCATTGCGTCCTTCTGGTGGTTCCTGAGATCCGGTTTTGTTCCGCTCCCAGCCTTCCTGGCTATTGTCAAACGTGTTTCGAAAGATTTAAGAACGTTATGGACAGTGGTTGCAGGAAAACCAAGCTTTTTTGCAAGTTTTCTAACTGACAGATCCGGATTTTCATTGCGACCGCACACAATTGCTTTTCGCACTTTCTCTTCCTTCGACGCCATCTTCGATCTTAAAGCTTGTAGTATCACCAAAAAATAATTTTACACAATGAACAGACATATGTTCATCAGTTTGCGAAATATTTCACGCGTTGATGAAGTTTTTCCAGAGATATACGTATTTAGGGGTGTCCAGATTTTGTTGCGAACAAGCCTTATATATACACAGAAAAAATCTTCTATTAAAAACTACCATTTTACCCGACTATGCCTATCTTTAAAACTACCATGAAATTTCAGTCAAATTTACTACGGTTGTGGTAAAACCTTCAACATTTGTGGTATATTTGACAGACCTCATACTAATATCAACCGCACCATGGTCGCTTTAATCACAGGCATGGTAAAATCAAACGCATTTTTAGTCAGGTGAAAATTGTGGGTGTTTGCGCTTAATTTAATCCTCGAAATGGTAGTTTCTACTGCTGTTTTTTTTGCGTGTATGAAAATTTGTCGACAGTTAAAAACTTAACCACAAAATTCATCAGATATTTCCTACAATAAATCACCCACACGACATCGATGAGAAACAGTTCGCTATGTCCCGGCAGAATAACACTCTTGTTTATTCACTTCAAACATTCCTGCACTACAGTATTTCACTACCAATTTACTGGCCGAACCGAAACTAAAACCCACATCCGGTAACGATTTCGGTCTCAGCCATCATTTACAGTTAGCACAAGGATTATGACCATAAATTTTCAACTCTTCACAAATGCCATAAACATTGCACCTTTCCTTTCCTCTACGCAAACGGTGGGGCTTTCTACTGCTATTACCATGTCTACTCTGCTGACTGACACAAGTTCGCTGCGGTATAGCATGATCCTCTCTTATGCCGCTGGAGGCGTTGGTCAGGACAGTAATAGCAGACGGCATTATTTGTCACAAGCACGTCCAACTCCACGGTGGCGCACTTCACCTTCTTCCTGGTCGCGGCCAACCTGACATACCGATGTAGTTCATTCGTTATGTGATGTTGAAGTCCGTTCGTCCCTTCGTCCAGTAGCGAGGTGCTGTTTTGCGTATTCTGTATGCATTGTAGTAGTAAATAACCAATCTCTTCCCTATGGCTATTGGACGCACAACAACGATAAACTCGCTGCAGTTGATGGAGAGATACGGATAGACGACCATCAACGGTGGCTGAAAACAGTTCAACTTAGACAGTGATTCCATCCTTCCCAACAACTGACAACATCCCAACCGGTAGGAGCCATTAATCTCAATGAACATCAGAAACTGTTAAAGTTCAAATGACGCAACAGCTAGAACAGATAACTATTCCCATCATGGCTGCTGCTGTTGTTGTGCCGAGTTGCTCTGAGTTTACCCGGGAACTGTTCGTACAATATTAACTGTCTTTAAAATTGACGGAAATTTTACGAAGCAACCACATGCTTTTTGCAGGTCTAAAACTGGGAGCTTGCTCGGTCGGTGGTGACACCATTAGCGAAAATTGACCCAACCCATGTATCGGCACCAGGCGGATGGTGACTTGTATAGCTATCTCAGGCAAGCACTGGAACAGCCTCTGTCGATGACGATGATGATGATGATGATGATGACGGAAGTGAAGAATTAGCGATGTCATAAACAAGCATCAGGATGCAGTGGAATATGTTTGGAAATTTTGGTTGGAACTTATTGCTTTATGCAAACCGGGCAAAAACCGATACAGTTTCCTACGGTATATTTACTGGATCCAAGATTTAAACTTGGTGCTAGAATTCAATATAATTATTGATTGAGTCTTGGCTGTGCTTCTAAAGGTAGAAATCAGGCAATAATTCATTTAATATATTTCTAAATTTGCGCATCAATTGAAATCGTAATCTCTTCAGTTTACGGGTAGTTTAATGAACCATATTTGATTATCCAATGATGGACCTCGCATCAAGTGAGCACTCTATCAATATAATATGGGACACATCACTACCTGGGAACGTGCAGGACGCCGTTACGAGTCGGTCACTGATAGTGTGTGATAGCGTCAAGGTAACTATGGGGTGAAAAAAAAAGAAAATAATTGAATTTCAGCCACCATAACTTGATCCGTAAGCTAACAAGCATCCACTCCAGCACCACAACGCATTTCAGGCACCAAATTGGTGTGGCACGGATGTGCGCGCCTCTAGCGATGGCGATGGTGGTGGTGCATTATAACTGAACTAAAACAACTTTGCAATTTAATTTAGAAAAACCAAGCGAGACGATAGCTACGGGTACATGACCACTTCACCTAGCGCGGTAGATAGTTTGACGGTGGCAGTGTCAGGTCATCCGTGTATGATGTGGTTTTTTCGGTTGGGATATCCTCTTTGTGGTTTGTCGTTTCTTACCTATTTTTTTCAGTTCTCGAACTATGCAAGTCATCAAATGTATAGTTGGTGGGTTACACGGAAAAATTAATCAAAAATTTTAGTGAATACTAAAATGCTAGACAAAGCAAATTTTAACAAATAACAGCTGCTCGCTGGATAATATCTTCTTCTGGAATTTTCACAGTATGTATTTCGAGGCGATGCAACCGTTACTGTTTGCGCACGAATAAATATGAAACTCTTCTGAGTATTTTTCATTACGATCAACCATCCACAGTATAGAACGATGGGCAGCGGACAGAATTCGAGTGTCTGCGAGTGTAGATGTTGTAATAATGGTGAACATTTTCATCCCACTTCTGTTGCGCCAATTTGGATTTCGTGGGATGCGTCCCCATCCGCAGCTTCGGCCAAGAGGTGGGTACTGTTTTGAATTGGAAATCACCTCTCTCAATCCTCTGAAAGTGGATACATCGAGTGCTTCTCGGATCACTATGGCTGCTGTGGATGGCACCGAACAGGACGGAATGTATGCAGTCGTTATTTTACAGATAGGTTGTATCGTTGGTATGTGGAGCTTGAGAGGGTGGGTGTGGACCGGCCAAATCATTATCAACCGTGGTTATTGGATCTGTAGCAAAATATCGTCGTGTACCATCAAGCATAGCAAGGTTATAGGATTATTTTTTCATCTTGCAGAGCCACTCAATGTGCAACATGTTGATACCGATTAACACGTTTTTATGGATTCATGATGGGAATCTTTATTACTGCTAGTAATGTTTTACTTTACCCCTAGAGGTGTTTTTACTTGGAAGCAATATGTGTTTTGTGTTCATACATAATATTAACATGTATTGGCCCTGTCATTAAGTGGTTTTCCCATATATTTTTTTATTTGGATTAATATCATGAAATTTTAAGCATCTTTAGAAGAGACTCGGAAAGAGAGATGGCTGTGTTTTTGAGTGAAGAAGACGCTTTCTTTTTTCGTCATAGATAGCGTGTTTTGCGGCCGAAATGGATAATGAAAGTTTGCTAATGTGGGAATCCTGAATGAGTTTTGCTCACTGGTGTGGTAACATATTTTTATTCCGGTCGATTACCGTTCTACTTGCATTTATTCCGTCACATGAAGTGTATTACGAATCAGCATTAAACGTTTGTATTTTTACAACTGAACAAGCTAGTGTTACTTAAGTGTTATTTCAGAGGTGGGGTTTGGTGAGGTGTAGCTGATTATAAATGTACAACAAAAACCTATTTCCAATAATACAAAATAGGGTTGGGAACAGCTTCAGCCCCCCGGGCTCCTGTTTCAAGTTTGGGATAAACGATAACTTACTCTGCTCATTTTTCCCATCATGAAATATGAACATTGTAGGTAAATATTCACCCCGTGGTTTGCGAACTTTAAATTTTTGAAATTATTCAATTATTGAAATTATATTGTATCCAAATCTGGAGTTGCAATAACCGTATGATATCGGAAATGCTAACCTTCTAGGCTTACTCTTGTGCACAGTGGAGCGCAATAGAGCAAAACAATCCTCGATAGGACGACACTGTGGCAGATCAGCCGGATTCCGGTCTTATTTTGGGCACAAATGGTATATTTTGGCTCTCCTGGGACGTTAGCGTCTTCTTCGCGTAGTGTGATGATGCCTTGTCCAGTTAAAACACGAAGTCTCCATCCGAGTGATGTATCTGAAGGAACGAGCTGAGAATTTTCTGCAAACACTCTGTTTGGTAGACTTGCTTGTTGATGGCCAAGCCACTTGGTTTGAAACACGGCTCCGAAATCCTCTTATAGGAAATTGCGATGCATAGTTTCACTTTGTGTTCGAACTTGTGCTAGAATTTGTACTTATCCTTCGAAGGAGTTGGAGCTTGATCGTGCTCATATACTACCTCTCCCTCCCCTCCTCTCTCTCTCTCTCTCTCTCTCTCTCTCTCTCTCTCTCTCTCTGTCTCTCTTTCTGTCTCTCTTTTTCTCTCTCTTTCTCTCTTACTCAAGCCGGCATCTACCCTTTTTCGAATGGCATTTTTGGCCTCGTTGATACTAGCCTCACAAAATGATTACATGACTGGTTGGCAGTTACACGATCTTGATTATTTACATCAAACCCGGCAACATATGGGTGACATGGGAACTACACGCTGAGGATTTTATTTCTAAAACATTGTTTCTATCGTTCTTCGCTTCCCATACATCACGACGTGGTGTTATCACATGTTGATTATTTTGATTTAATGCCTATTATTGTAGGCTGAACAAGCATATAAGACTTTGAAGCGATTTAACGGCATAGATATTAGTATTAGACAAATAAAGAGGGGGAAATGAACTGACAAGTAAGCGTAAACTTTTCTACAATGACTATATTTATTCAAATTCCAATTTAACTGAATAACGCAGAAAACAAGAACTGACTAAGGCGGACAAAGTGATAGGTGAATTAAACGAGGTAAAACGAGGTATGTATCGATGATTTTCAGATTTATAAACGCCTGAAGAAGTTACAAAATGCCCTCTTGAACTGATAAACGTAACACTGACTGACTAATTAGAAAACATAAAGAGGCGCAATGACCTCTCAAACTCATTTGAAGGAAACTTCTCTCTCTTGAGTTCCATCAGTAAACCGTAAACATTATATTATTGGGACTATTAAGACTTGGTTCATAAGATACAATATCACTATAAATAACCCTAACACAAAACATGAAAACTATCAGCAAGAAAGCATAAAAATATTGTCGCTGTTTATTATTAACATTTTTGTCAAAAATATTTCAATTAACACCAATAAGTAACAAAAATAGTTTGGGCATTGCATACTCTGAGAAATTTTATTTATGGACATAACGTAATAATATATACGTTAAATGATCAACCTCTAACATTTACGATTTCCCCCAAGAACAATAATGCAAAGCTCAAAAGATGGATTGCTTTCATCGAAAAGCATGACCATGAAATTTGATACAAACCAAGCATAACCAATGTTGTAGCCTTGTCTTGAATTCAAGTTAAATCTTTAACTGCGACCCAACATTCAGCAGACTTCTTCTTTAGCATTTCAAGCTTATTGCTTTCGCAATTAGCTTATTGCTTGCTCTCAACTAAGTGTGCTAAATGCACTTTCACAGTTATTAATTGAGAGCTTTCGATGCCAAGTACCATTTTTGCATTAGTATGACTGTGTGGCAAGTTCAATCATACGCTATTCCTAGGGAGTCGAGAAATTTTCCTTAACGAAGACCGGGAATCGAATCCAGCCACCTCCAGCATAGTGTTGTAGCTTTGTAGCTGCGCCTTTACCGATTGACCTAAGGGAGGACATTCAGCAGACAATGATGACAATTCCTATATTCCTTCTACAGAAGCCCTTGTAAATGTGTTTAGAAATCAATTAATTTTTAGAATTGGAAAAAGGTCAAGTTATGGTGTAGTAATTCCGTTTGAAAACTATAAAAGACATATTTTCATTGAACCAAGATTTTCTGTTCAATATCTCAAAGACAAACTTAAACAATTCTTGAATCCACAAGTGATAAATGGCATTTATACTGATGAGCCTATAATGGCAACAATACAAGAAATATACATAGATACTTTCAACCCAAGATTAATAAAAGCTAGATTTTCCCAGAAAAAAGTACAAGATTTAAATGAAAATGAAAAACAATAAGAAGAAATCTAAAAAAATCATCCATTTGCACATAGAAATTCCAAAGAAAATACAGAACAGTTGTTGAAATGGGTGTTGGCCATCAATTTTACTTTCCAAAAATGACCAAAATTATACACATTGATTGTTGTTTTTGTATTCTCCCAAGCGCGGAAGTAACGATAGGCGGTGCATGCTAAAAATAAACCCAACAGCGAGAGATAATTTCTCACCCGTGTTAGGGCAGTATTGTGAGAGGAACAAATCGCTAGAACTAGAAAAAAGCAATAGGTAGTATAAGAGCCCGACCGGTTGCATAACCTTTTGCCAGTCAAGGGGATTTCCTCCTCTTGCCTATCCTGCATGGGGTAGTATGGTAAAGGGTTATGTGCCTGATCGGATACTACCGTTCAATAATGCCCTCCGCTCGTTTTCAAACTTGATCTTTCAATTTTCAAAGCCTGCCGTTGCCCTATACGGAACTATCAATACACTTTCTCTTCATGTCTATTTCGTTCTAGCAATAAATTACCGTCCACTCCTAGCGCTTCGCATGGAGATGATAAATTATCTACTTCTGACAAACTTCATCAGAAGCGGAGCTCCGGAGTGTTGGGAGGGTTGAACATTTTCGGCACGAAATTGACCTTATTGTCTGCATACCACTTCAGCACGTCCTTGGAGTAGTGGCATGAGGCCAAATCCGGCCAGAAGATTGTTGGGACGTTGTGGGCCTTCAGGAGAGGAAGCAGCCGCTTTTGGAGGCACTCTTTTATGTACACCTGTCCGTTCATCGTGTCCTGGGTCACGAAAGGTGCACTCCGCTTCCCGCACGTGCAGATGGCTTGCCAAACCAGGAATTTCTTCGCAAATTTGGACATCTTCTGAGTGCGGACATGCTCCGGAACGCTGAACTTATCCTTGGCCGTGAAAAACAGGTTGCCGGGGATCTGTTTGAAGTCGGCCTTCACATATGTTTCGTCGTCCATGATGCAGCATTCAACTTTCGTCAGCATGTTGAGGTACAACTTCCTGGCACGGGTTTTGGCGGACTTGTTCTGCTTCTCGTCGCGATTAGGGGCCTTTTGTACCTTGAACGTTCGAAGCCCAGCCTTAGTTTTGGCCTTCTGGACAAAACTTCGGCTTAGGTGCAGCTTCTTAGCCACATCCCGAACGGAGGCGTTCGGATTTCGGTTGAAGGCCCCAACTACGCGGTTGTGATTTTTGGTGTTGTACGGAATACTTTTTCCTTCACTTCTGGGCTTCCGATCGGTGGTCAATCGTTCCTCGAACCGCTTAATCACTCGCGACACCGTGGAATTCGCGATTCCCAACGTTTTAGCGATGGAACGATGCGAGAGATCCTTGTTCTCGTGATGAATGCGCAAGATTTTATCACGCACGAGCTGTTCTTTCGACTCCATTTCCGCGAGTTTTGATCACAGGACTTTAAAACTTGCAGGATGTAAATAATGCACTATGAACTAAATCCACCCAAATTTTCATTAAATTCTACACAACGGTTAAAAAGTTAGAGCAATTTCATAGTGTGGCAATTTCATCGTGGACACCCTTTATTCATGAATGGAATATACCAAGAAGCATTGTTATGGATAATGAGAGTTCTTTTAATTCAAATGAAATTGAACATAGGTTGAGAAATTTAAATATTGAAATTTATAAAACTACAATTCACAGATCTGAAACTTCCCTGGGCACTGGCAAAACCTTGAGGTAGTTTAACTTCAACTACCAGGTCCCAGGACTGGTCTGGTTCTTTACCATTTTGGAAAGAAGCACACAAGTGTTGCCAGATCAGTGGTAATGCATCCCAAAATTGCTTCTGAAATTTCTCCAGTAGTTCTTATCTATGAACATTATAATTTGGAGATGGTGATCAATGGTCGATTACAGTATTTGCAAATAGTAAAATGTTGCATTTGATCATATAAATTCAGTTGAAATAGCTGAAATAGTATATTATCACAAATCAGCTCACTTTTGGAAAGCATTACCACATAGGGGAGCTGTTCCATTATTCATCTCAGGATCAGTTATTCAAACTGATCGGAAATGTAATTTTGAGGTAAGAAATAAGGCCGGAACAAATCTTATTTTTTTCTTTTGTCACCCCCCCCCCCCCCCCTTCAAAATTTGCGATTATCATGAAGGGGGAAATAAAAAAAATCAAACATATTTCTGTTTTCTTGCACTGGGAGTAGCGCTGCTCCCTCAACCACGATCACTACGATGTAATGGGTGGAGTGCTTGTAAAAAGAGTGACGATAATGTCGAAATAAATTCAGTTAACTCTCCATATCTCGATGTTCTATATCTCTATATGTGACCACTTTTTTCTTTGTGTCGATGGATATCTCGGTCCCTTGAAGTGGACAAGTAGGCTCCCCCCTAAGTTTTGATTTTATTTTTAGAATTTTATTATTTGTTTCAATATATTATTATTTATTTTTTATCTCTAGAAGGTTGCAAGGTAACTTGTTGCAATACAGTTGATGTTACTCCAATACTACTCAATTAAGTCACAATCAAGTCACTGTAACCAAATATGACGATTTTGTGTTGCTTGGGATGTTTGTCAGATTGCTCCTTTGCCTAAATAAAAAAGCCAAATTACGCGAAGTTGCCTCGATTTTGTAACAAGTTGTAGCAAAAAAGCGTAAAAAATTGACATCCATGAGAAAAAAGTTGTAATTATATAATAGTTTTTAAATAGTTACGAGTAACAATTTTATTACAATGTTTTTCCTTTAACCTAGAACCCAACCTATGTAGCCTAAAGTATCTAAAAACCCCAAGCAGCACACAACAGTCAAAACTGGTTTCAGCTGCTATATTGTGACTTAATTGAGTCACAGAGCAGTCACCTTTACTGGGTTGAAACAAATGTGCTACTAGGGAAATATCTCTTAATCTGTAATGTTAGCTATTAGATAAACATTGATTGATTTTTTTCCCCGCTAGCTGAAAGTTGAAGAAGCTATGCTCAATAAAATGTTCAGTTCTTGGTTAATCAAAAAACTGAATATTCAAACCTATGCTATAGCTTTCAGAAGCCAAATAATACTAGATTAAGAAACACAGTTGATAGTTAGAAAAAGTATCAATGAAAAATATTTATTCGAACTATTCATGCGCCTGGCCAAACCGCCCCGTTACCCCGCTTTCCCCGTTTTAGGGTACTGTAGTTTCGTATTATTGAGAATATATGTTGATCATATCTTACAGTTTGATTCAGCGTGTGAGAAGCAGAAATCAGCAAGCTAGTCAGGGCGAGAAGTTTCAGTTGTCTTATCTTATTCAAATAATTTATCCGTTTTTATGAGTACGAGCAGGATAATGAGAATGATTGACTGCCCGAAGTTGTTATTCCGTTACTGCCAGTTCAGCTGTTATTACACAGAAGATCAACAGATGATGCAAACATGGTCAATGTCTAAAACTGGTGATCCCAACCTAAGGCACTACCGGCGCTGGCCTCGCCCGAATGCAGGTCAAATAAGGAAAGGGTAGGAATGCGTTAACGTTTATTTGGACGTTTTATTGGAAGCCGAGACCACCGCCGCACTTCCACGAGAAATCACTGGGATTTTGGATGACAAGATTGTGTGGCAGCAGGGTTCGTTTTGGTAACTAATAAGCTGAATCTACGCTTCGTTTAGTGAAATATTTAAATACTAGTACCGATTTCTGATTCGAACCGATTACAACAGTAAGGATGCTATTGGGGCCACACACAAAGTGTAATGGTGTTTTTTCATCGGAAAAACAAGGTGATTTTTTATAATGTTGGAAATCCGATTTGATCTGAGTTAAACCAATAATAAGGATGCTATTGGAGCCACTCACAAAGTGTGATGGTGGTTTTCCGTTAGGAAAACAAGGATAATTTTATGAACGCTTGAGAGACGCTTTGTTGTTCTCTTACTGTGCTCACTCGATCACTCGTTACACCGAATTATAGATAACCGAAACAACACGAAACGCGCCAGGCTCGATAAGGAAAATAGTGCGTAATAAAGCATCGACACAACCTTTCACAGCCGATGCTCGAACCAAACTCTTTTTTCGTAACTTACAATTTTTACTACTGTATTCTACAATCTATTGCACTGCTGTAACTAATAACTGTATCAATCAAGTTGAAGTGTCCAATGAACAATCTATGCTCATCCATTAAAAATTGAAATTGAGGGATTTCGTAAAAATAAGAGTCCGTAGATGCATTTTGTGCCTTCTGGTAACTTTATGTTTCTATTGATATCCATGCTCATCGGTTTAATACCAACCGGGAGAGACTTGGCCTTATACAAATGGATTTCATTATCTCCAGTCCGCTCAACCAATCGCAACGTTTTGTGATAGATTGGACGGATTATTATAATTTGAGGTAACTCCATGCAGATGTCTTCCAAGTTTGGCAGATCGACAAGCAATCGGTGGAGAGTTTAGAGGAAGACCGGAAGAATAAGCGATGGTTCTGCGCGTGTTTATAAACAGAAGAACCTTCATAACAAAACGAATCATCGGGTAAAATACATACGGTCTTTTTTTTTTTTTTAATTATAAGCAGTCTAAAGCAGTTATTTGATTCATTTTTATCCAGAAGTACCATAAATGGACATTCGAAAGTTTTTCAAAAGTTAGTATAATATTTTCCAGCATGTAATTAAAAAAAACAAGCAAACAAAACAAAACGAATGTTTTTTCATGCAGCTGAAATAACCACGAATAGAAAAATATGCACAATGGTTGTATTTCTCGAATTTGAACAACAATTTTAATGTAATTCAATGATACACCGTTTTGGTTTCATACTACACAGATACACATGATTGCTACATATACCGTGTTTCAACAGAACGTGTTTCAGTTGGATCATATCAGATAAATCGGTTCAAATTTCAAAACGCAGATGCAGATATGTATATAAATTATTTTTAAAATATTGAGGAATAGCTGTTGGAACGCATATGAATTTCTTTTCGTCATTGATGAATAAAATTTCTTAATTTTTTTACTAACTACTCGTGTGTTGAGAATGCAAGTAGCAACAATTCAGCACAAAAAACACAGCTTGCTTACATTTGTTACTTACGTCGTTTTAAAAGGTTATGTTTGATGTTCCTGTTTAGAAAATATCAGATAAAATAATTATACTAAAGGTGAGCAAAGGGGACACGAACCATAAGCTATAAACCACCAAAACTCAAAATGTATGTTTGTTAAAAGCTAATCACTTATTATTTGAACAACCATTAAAAAAATATAATCTATTCAAACGGTGTGAGCATGGTGAGTAAAAAACGGTGTTTCTTCTGTGTTGCTTTGGGTGAGAGGGTCGCGGATGAAAAGTACATTTTCAGTACAAACTGCAAACAAATTCGGTGGTTATTCTATACAAAAATCCAACATGACCCGTTAAATGTTTGGCATTCAATGTGGTTTGATTTAAAAACATGGGAAAAATCGAAAGTTTTTAAAATCGTTTTTTTTTATTCCAGAACAAGCCTAGAATTGTTTAATCTTGTTGCAAGAATCGGACGGGTATTGTCAAATACTTTGGGTGAGAGTAGAGAAGATAATCCACCCGCATTCAGGCGTAATGTCACATAAATGGGGCTCCATTCCCGCTCCATCTGTCGGAACATGAAAATGACCCTACTCTACTGGTCCACCGGGCGTTGTATTGTCCGTTAAGTGTCCGTTAATGTTAATTGTTCAGTATGTGCAACCACTGGTTGGAGACGATGTAATTCTCTCTCTCTCTCTCTCTCTCTCTCTCTCTCTCTCTCTCTCTCTCTCTCTCTCTCTCTCTCTCTCTCTCTCTAGAAAAAAAAAACTTGCCCCCCCCCCCCCCTATTTGAAATCCTGGCTACGCCTATGAGGCGAAGGGTAAGAAATAATGTAAATTTTTGAAATATACGGTTTGATTACTATATAATAGTGATATTTCGAAGTTTTTTTTTTTTTTTTTTAATCCCCCCCCCCCCCCCCCCCCCTCGACTGGAGCGGACGCCGTGTGACAAAAGAAGAAATCATTATTTGTTCCGGCCTAAGCTTGCACTTGTAAAAGTACCCTTGACTGAGTAAACCATGAAATTTATACTGTTGGGACTACTGAGACTTGTATCATCAGACATTACTAAAACTAGTAGAATTCAATATATTTAGCCGACATAATGACAACTTATTTTTGATTTGAAAAAACTGCTCAAACTTTCACATCACATGACGAACTAAACTTCAAAACTTGGAAGAACTAACAAACTAAATAACAAATATACGAAACGAGACCACACAAAACTGTACAGATGAACATGACTGAGAGAAAGGGGAAGAAAACTTGAAAATGTAACACCGTTTGAGGCAGTGTCAACAGCGTCTCTATGGACGACATGATCCTTGCACGGCTGGTGAAATACTTCAAAAGGAGTTAAGTTATATCTTTCCAACGCACAAGGTACAAAGTAATAACTTTTTATTTTTGGTTCGAGAAAACTGCTTCGGGAGACTCTCATAGCACATAAATGACACACTTCACGGACTGAACTACAAAAGACTGAGCAAAACCAATTAAAATCGCAAAAACCTACCACAACCAACAAAAACAAACAAAAACACAAATGAAAAAAACAAACATTATACCCCTGCGCCTCTCCCGCATCACAGCAGCCCGACGCCCGCTGCCGCAAATAATAAAAAAAACACCCCCCACCACATCAACCCCCGCGCGGAGGGGTCTTTTCTACTCCAGGCGCCCCCCCGCCAACCCTCCCCAAAAAAAAAATATTCACAGATCTGAAATTTATGGTCAGTAGAACAAAGCCATTCTCCTATTAGGGAGATACCCGAGTAACACATCTTCATGATTTTAGGTTGAGTAAGCTTCTATACAACCAAATCTAGTCATATTAAAGTGTTTTCAACCGTTATAAAACTTGTGTGTTGCTTGGGTAACGTATTCAACTGTCAAAAAGACAAATCATTTGTTGACATAGAAAGAACATTCGTGCATTGTACGATAGCTATAAGTAACAAGTTCTGTTATCCCGGATATCGTTTTGATTTCCGCTGTGATCACATAACTGGCTGATTTTGTTATCACTTGTTATCATTTTCAACATACTTTTTTTTGACGAACGTTACTAGTTGAATGCCAAACTATAAATATTACAAGCTTATTTGAGCAAAAAATGTGCTTTTATCCAAAAGAGTTTTTTTAGATATTAGCGTGAGAATTTGATTTCAAATTGAGAACATAACTTGAAACTATTTCAATAAATTTGCTTACAATACTGGATTTGTTATCAAGATGTTCGCAGTGATAATAAAATTAGCTATTATCAGGATATTCAACGAGTATTTTTTTGTAATTCATTCTGTTATTTTGGCTGTTTATTCAGCCTCAACGATAACATATTCAGTGATCAAACAATGATAACCTGGTATTAACATTTGTTATCAACTTGGTATAATACTTTGCTCGGGTCACTAGGCTTTGGTGAATCGTGAGAAGTTACTTGATTAATGAGTATGAAGTTAAGACTCTTAATTTTTATTTTGTGCTAAATCAATGATTCCCGTCCACTTCAACAGCAACACCAACATGTATGAGTACAATACAAGAGAAGCAGCGATTGACTGGTCTTCAAAAAATTCAGTTTGTGTATTGTACAAAAAGGTACTTCATCAGATGCCATTTAAAATAGATATGAAACCTTATTTTAAATGGATATGTAGGTGTTGCGATAAAAAGTTATCCAAAAAAGAGTGCAAGTAAATTTACTTAGTTAATTAATAAACCATCAATTTATTTTTCGTTTTGAGGTAAGGAAAAAAACTACAAGGGACAGCCCAATGAGGTTGTTCGCAAAGGTGACGCAGGACTACGTAGCAATGAATAACGAATGTTATACTCATTTGTTTCAATATTTCGTGACGGTCGCCCTTTGTAAAATTTCTGTTCGGCGTGCTGCTCTAAGCATAAGCTTGCTTTATGTTTGCACTTCAGAACAATACAGAGACCGTTACAACAGTTGTTAGCAGATAATTGAGATCAATTGTCTGCTAATTACTAGTAATTGGTCGTGCTAATGTTGCTAGTTAATGCATTTCCTATACACATTGGCGATTACGATGGTGGCTTTTGCCGTTCATACTACTCAACCGCCTTACCGAATGATGGTTGTCAACTAGATCACACTTATTTCGCTCGTGGCCAACCGGCTGGCTAAAAATTCACCACTGGGTTGGTTAACCGACTGCATAAGCAATGGCTGCAAAGCCAAAGCCGATAGAGCCATCAGCTACCTGGCCAATGGTTGCTCGCCAGAACACCCTCCAGGGTACTTGTCACCGCCAGCTGCCAATTCAATACTAGCTCATTACCGCTCTGAAAAGCTCCAAGGATGCCGAGTGAAAGAAGCATTTTGTGGAGGTGTACCCCTTTAATATAGTTCACTGCTGCACATTAAGTCTCCGTTACTTACATTCTGTGATAGGAAGATATTTGGTTTTAAGTAGTTTAGAGCGCAAAACGAAATTATAAGACATTACCTTATATTTGCGTAATTTTCAATAGCGAAAATCAATAGTTTTTAATATTGGAATCGACGCGTGGACACTTTTCCGATCGGTTGGGGCAAACGACAAAGATATTAACGCTCAAAACTTTACCTTACGTGATGGCCGCAATAGACTTTTTTTTTTAAATTGTACACTCTTAGAAATTATGACTTTTACACGAGACTTAATTCATGTTTGTAAAAAGTCGGGAAACGTAAGGAAAGATTTCGTGTAAAATTATGTCTTCTGAAACTGACACATACCCCAGTTAACAAAAGGTGTGTTTGATTGAATTTATTTTCTCATCTCTTTCAACTCATTCTTATGTGCTAAAGGACGCTTGCATGTGTCGGTCTCAGGAGACAGAAATTTACTTGACATTTTGGTAGTGTGCCCCCTACCCAAAAAAACCACCCCGTCCCGCCTCCACTTTTGTTCCCCCACCCAACGTTCCCTGTTCCCCGCAGGGGGACCCCCACCACAACTTCACCCCCTCGAAGCTTCAGCGACGGTTTTTCAGACTCTCATTCATGTGAATTTCCAGGTTGACGGTTCCAGGTGCAATGAAAATGTCATTTTTATACCCAGATGTTGTCGTAGCATCGTCGTGTACGGATTCCGGGGTTGTCTTTTGGCCATTTGGTTTTATTTATCGTCGCTATTTGGAGTGACGACCTTCTATAAGTTGAGAGTCCGGCTCGTTTATAAGCTCGATTGGCGGTTATTGACGAAACTTCCAGCTTGTTTGCGCCATTTTGGACGCAGAGTTTTGGGTTTAATTACGTGGGTGACGGTTAGCCACTTTTGACGAGTCCTTTAACTCAGCGTACGAGTAGTTCGAATTTGTGTGATTCGTTGTGATCGTTGGAGCTACGATGAGGAATAATTCGTTGAAGACATTGCATGTAACCATGAAACGGAACCAGTTACTGATACGTTTCTTCACGCAATAATCTCCACAAATACACTAATCGATCGCTCACCTGGCCGCGTCCATGCAACCGTTGGAGATAGGGAGGATTTGGTATCAACCTTAAGAAGACACGGGAAACCACGTAGCCTTCAGTAGATATCAAAGGAATACAGTAATACCTCGATATAACGTAACCTCGATATAACGTAACCTCGATATAACGTAACTCGATATAACGTAACTTTTACCTCGATATAACGTAACTTTTTTTTGCCCTTATTTTTGGCAGTTTAAATTATAAACGTGATCTATCTATCTATCTATAAATACAAAAATAAATTTCTGTCTGTATGTCCGGCCCTTACAGGCTCGGAAACTACTGAACCAATCGACGTGAAAATTTGAATGCAGGAGTTTTTGGGGCCGGGGAAGGTTCTTATGATGGATCAAAACCCTTCCCTCATCTGGAAGGGGGGTGGTGGGTGGGGGTGGTCTCTTATACAAATGAAACACAAATTTCTCACAAATCAGCTCACACGATTGCACTAATACCATCATACAGACTCGACTCTGGATCCGTTTTCGTTCGGTAATTGCGAGTCAGAGTCAGACCTGACCCAGGTTTAAAACCGACATTTAAAACGACATAAAAGATTGCTTCGTTCTCCTTCACGACTTGAAAATCGATCAAGTGTCATTTGCTGAGTTGTCAGCTTTTGTCTTCTTTTTTTAATTTTAATGTTTTGGTTTCAACTGGTTCAGCGTTTGACGCAACCGTACCAATGACATTTAACGAAATGGGCGCAGAAGCCGAATTTTGTCGCTTGCGGAATTTCAGGTTCTCGATCTGAACGAAGTGATAAAAAAACGCCGCGAAGTGGATGTCTTTTGTCTAGTATGTCTTTTGTCTTATGTATTTGTTTGTCTTATTTTTCAACAAATCCATTTGATCCGGTCCATTTGAACTAAACAGTCCTAGTACAATCCTAGTTCAAAGATGGACTTCAAGTGTCCTTCAACCTATTGCCAAAATTTAAAATGAAAGGCTAGCTGTTTTGACATTTCAAGTCCATCGGTTGTAACATCTGAAGTGCATTTGAAGTACGATTGTACTAGGACGGGAAGTCCGATTGAAGTAGGAAAAGGGACTTGGCTGATTCAATTGTGCTAAGCTCCGCTATCTGGGAAGGTTTAGTGTAAAGTTGCTTGCGATGTTGCGTGCAATGCTTCAACATGGTTTGTATATGTCGTCAAACATCTGTTTTCTGTGGATTGTTTGTTTTTGTGTATGTAGTAGGAAGCTAGCTGTTAAAACATTTTTTGTATTGCACAGCTCATAATTCTACTAAGTCGGAGGTTTTTTGAAAAATGGATCGTGTGTCGCGTAAACAAGGCAAAAAACATAACCGTGTTGGTTTACTACTAGCGGATAAAATAAAAATTATTCAAAATCTTGGAAATGGTGTTTCGATGAATGAAATAATGAAGAAGTATAAAGTTCGGTCTGCCTCTACCATCTACGCCACGAAATATACAAAGGACATGTGAAAGACACATAAATGATATTCCGTGAAAACAATTTAACATGTTTTGTTTTTAATTTATAGCAAAACGAAAGCGTTTCAGGAATCCTCGATACCCACAGGTTGACAAAGCTCTCTACATCTGGTTTTTGCAAAAAAGCTTCAATGCTGACGAAAGTGGGCTCTTTTTTAAGAAATCTCCAATATGAACAAATGATGAGAGAGACACCAAATCAAAAAAGACCGGATCACGTTCATGCCTTGATGCACCATGTATGGGTCGCTCAAATTACCGTTAATGTTAATTGGAAAGTCTCACAGACCTCGAGCACTCAAAAATCTTAAGGAGTTGCCTGTATACTACAGGGTATCCAAGAGCGCTTGGACGATGGAAAAGGAGCTCTTTAAGGAGTGTTTTTTTTTTGGGAATCCGTCGTGAAAGTGACCGCCTACCTCAAGTCAAAAGGACTTCCTCTAAGAGCTGCCCTTGTGTTGGACAATTGCACAGCTCATTACAATGCAGATGAGCTAAAAACTGTCGATGGATGAATTTTTACCATCTTTCTCCCTGCAAACACTTCAACCGATGGACCAGAATATCATTCAGATGATTAAGACGCGCTTCAGGAATCTGATGATGCAGGAAATTCAAATTCGTGGAGGAGAGTTTGACGAGTGCGTGAAGAAGAACAACATAAAGGACGTCATCTTTTTGGGTTGCTCAAGCGAGGGAGGTAGTTCCAGCTGACTCGATTCGCAAATCTTGGAACATGCTTTACAATGCCCGTGAAATCGAGGATGAGGATGATGTACCGCTGTCCGTCATAAGAAACACGCCGAGAAGCATTGGTGAGAAGATAGCACAGAGCGAAGAAATCGACGAGGAGGATGCCGGATTCGAAAAGCTGGACGATGATGAGAACATCGCAAGTGTTCTTCACAAAGATGCTAACGAAGACATTCCTATGCCGGTGACGACACAATGCAGTCAATGTCAACGCAGGTCACAATCTGCGTGTTTTGGAGATGATGACGAATATGTAAACGGGTTGGATGAAGCAGACTTAAATGGGTTCGATCTGGTAATCAGATACGCGGAAGAGAACAATTGGCCACTGACTACACAGTTCTCGCTGCGCCAGATACGTACTAATGTCATGGACATCGTAATTCACAAACAGCAGTAAGAAGGCTTCAGTGTAGGAATATTGTTTTGCTATTTTGTACTGGTTTGTGAATTGTTGTGAATTTGAGTTCTAGTTTTATGTATAAAGAATGGTAATATCGGGAGATTAGTCACTCTGCCACGTCGGGGGGTCGGAAGGTGTCATAACTACAATCGAAAATTTATCCTTACTGGAACCATGGACCCTTTTGACTTTTAATTCACCCACATTCAAACATCATCTGAATCACATCAGTGCAAGCGAGACGGAAACAAACAGTGCAAAAACAAATAACCAATTCGCGTAAGTGGTGCCAGAAATAAATGTATCTTCCATGTGGTGAGGAGTGAGTTTGAAGTGTGTCGGATGAAAGGATCAATAAACAAATTAAAAAAAGAATATAATTAAAAATTTAAAAAAATTTGGAAAAACGTAGGTAAGAAGGGCTGGAACACCCTGCTGGGTGAATAACATTGATTTTACGTTATTTCTTTTATAGAAAAAAAGAGATTAAAAAAAAATTCTGGAAAAAAATTTTTGCTTCGATATAACGTAACTTCGATATAACGTAACGAAAATAAAAATTGAGTTACGTTATATCGAGGTATGACTGTATCCCTTAAAAACCCCCATTTTCCCCTCCCCACAGAAAACACCACCTTTTTCAAACACAAACCAAAAAACCTAACCCCCCCCCCCAAAACCAACCCCCCATTAAAACAACTCTCCACCTCAAAATCAAACAATTTTCACAAAACAACAACCGTTCGTCTCACAACACACCAATTTACACTCAGTAACAAGACAACTGAATTTCTTCACTAAAAACTGTCAATTTTCATATTTCTGAAGAGCGAAAAAAATGCCACCGAGAATTCAAACTTGACATCGTGATCCGTTGCTCCTCTTGCTTGGCCAAATCGAAACTGGAAAACAAGTGACAAAATTAAAATATATCATTCTGCATGGACACACAAAATGAGGATTGTTGAACAAAACTATGAAAACAAAGCATTTCCAAACTTATCTCAAAGAATATTGGATTAACTATTTTCTGGCTTGAAAATTATTCTTCTTTCACTTTTCAAAAACATTTTTTATTAAAAAAAACTTTAACGAGCGAGTCAGTAGAACTTTTGTTGTAAGAAAACTAAAAAAATTAAATTAACACTTCAGTTGACCACGTAAAAAACTGAAACACTTTTTTATATTATCAAAAGTAAACGCGAGCAAATTCCTTCAACTTCCGCTTCATAAAGCTGTTTGGAATCGGTACAATGAATTTTCTTCTCACACTCGAAGGGAATCTAGATTCTCGTTAAATCTCGTTATATCTATAAAGCTTTATTGGATGGATTCGTCAAAAGTGATTGTTTAAAAGTTTTTTCAAAATAAATAAAAAACAATGCAAAATTGTTTTTTTTTAAGTTTTAGCAAATACATGCACAAGTTCAAAAATTCAAAAAATTTAGAAGGAATAACGTTGAATCTAATACTTTGATGTGATGCATATTAATTTGATCCAATTTTATCCATACAAAGCTACCCGCAATATCAAACATACCCCGTTTTACTGTACCTTGAATTATCCTAACTTCTAACAAACTTCTATCAAATCGGTTAAAGTAACTTCAATGTGACTCAAATAACTCATAATCATGTTGCTATAACTATTTTTAACATTTTTGTGCTGCTTGGGTAGGGTTATGGTCACCCATTTCTGATTCACTTATATTAGCTTTTTTGATTCGTACATTTGATTTTCAAACATATAAACATCACCCTTCCGTCTATAGGACGACTTTTCGTAAAAAACGAGGCGTGACTTATTCACCTTCATGCTTTTTTTTTTTTCATTAATTTGTCCATCCATGTCTCACAGATTTTCTAAGGATTTTACCCCCTGGCTTATTTCAGAAGAATTTTAATTAACTTTACACCTCTTCGATTTACGACTATGCAGACGGACTTCATTTCCCCCAGTGGAACGATAAACTTAATGCTCTATGGTAAAAAAACAAAACTAGCAAAGGCAAGAAAATCTTCGTCAGCTGTGCGCTCTACCAGCTTTCTTTCCTCTCTGTCTCGGAAAGTTTACAAACAATGAGAAGGTGTTTGCTGACAGTTTGAAGAAAATGACTTCTTTTTTCTTTCAATTCATAAGAAAGGTGTTCTATCAATGTTTGACACTTCTGCTTTACGTTATACGCTGCACATTAATGTGTATTTATTATCGCAATTACTACAAAGAGAAGCCGCATAAGGGTTGTAGGTGAGATTTTGCCGAGCCAAGGAAAAGATGAAAGAATGCCGAAGAAATTAAATTTGCTGTGTTCGTAATTAGCACCGTAATTGGGGAAATTGTGCGCATAGTGCCGGCTATCGCTCGTTATAAAGCGGAAATTGTAGCGAAAGTTTGTAATGAGGAAAATAATTGTCAATTTTCTGATCGCTTTTTTGTCGGTGAAAGATGAGAATGCGACAAATTCTTTGCACAGATAAAGTTGTTTGGCAGGTTCAATATTTTCTTTTTATTTTCTTAACAGAATTCTGTGGTTCTTATATCTCAGATACATCGTGCAATGAATTCATAAATATTTTATCAGCTCCCACTGCTTCTACGAATTTATTTACGAGTCAAGCTAGCTTTCACTGCTATGTTTCTCGTAGCCAATGTTATTTATTTATTTTACGATTTTAGGATTGACACGGTGCAAAATTGACAAACGAACGTTGCTGTCGGCAAGTATTCTAGGAATGTAGAAATGGCTTTCGACCAAGGAGCCTACCGCCCCTAGAATCACCTGCTTTTGACTTCTTGGAATTTTCTGTGAGTGATTTGTTCTTCTCTGAAGATGGTGAAAAGGAGATTGCAACTCTTACTCCACGGATCAAGTACGAAGACGATTGGCAAGGAATCGTTAGCGGCTGGAGCTGGTATAGACTATCTGGTTGGGATATACCTGGGACATGACTGGAACACTTTGATGCTCGTGGAACAAATTTTATGCAAAGGCATTCCGGGCCAACGAGTAGGAATAGCTTTGAACAGACACTGGTTTGTGACTTTGGTTAACGCATCTTCCTCTGAACCCTCATTGATTAAATAATAAACAGCAATTCACACTTCTTGCGGGAAAAAGAGCAGTTGGCTTTGAGCGATTGCGCGAATCAATTTGTCGTTTGATGACCACGGGTGCAAACCTACATATATATGGGTCATTTCATCTCAGGTGCTAAGTCAAGGGGAATGGTTTTTTTTTTGTATTTGCTGCTTAACATTGCTTTGAAAGGTATGATGTGAAGCGCACAGCTAGACACGAGTGGTGTAATTTCCAGGAAGTCCATCCAAACTTAAACTTTTCGCTGACGATATTGATATCGTAACTTTGAACCAGTCATGTCCAAACACTACACTGCACGCCGAGCTATTTTTTACCACGCTAGTGCGTGTATTGAATTCACCACTTTGACTTAGTGCTTCCAGATTTAAGGCTTCCCCAAACTGCAGCGTTTTTTGCCGCTGCCGCAGCGAAATCGCGGAGAAAAAATCGCTGCGATGAGATTACATAGCGGCTTATGGGAGCGCCCAAACCACAATTTAAAAAATACTAAGACCAAAATTGGCTAGAGGAAGCCTTCTTTTATCAAATTGTGGTCAAAGCTTAAGAAATTTAGCTTTTAATCGTGAGAAATTGTCGATTTATATGTTTGTTTACAAAAGCAGATTCGCTCATTTCACAAATTTCTCCGGATTTAAGATCCGACATTCTTCTCCTCGGACGTCCCCTCAAGCAGCGAGGTGTTCAAGTGTGCTGGGCGTCCTGCGCACAGACATTACTACGGCGGGGTTGAGTTTGTGATTTTATTATCTGCCAATTGGAGGAACAGTATGTCGCATTCAGAACAAAAATGCAAAAAAACTAAGCGAGTTAGAGAGTTTGTGTCGAAGAGAGAGCTGTAGAACACTTTTTAAGCCATGTTTTTGTTCAGTTGATCACTGATGTTTATTACGTGTTTTATGCAAAAAAAAAAACATGAGAAAACCCTTGAAAACAGAGATGTTTAAAACATGGTTACCCCTAAAAAGACACTAAATGATAATTACTCAGAGCTTAAATGAAACTTTTATGTAGCAAATTTTCATATCTTTCAAATGAAGGAAGACGATTCTGGCTAAATAACATAATTTTTGAGTTAAAACCAATTTAAGACTAACATGTATCAAAACATTTAAAACTCAATAACTCCGTAAACTTTGAGATTCGATCATATGCGTAGAACATTGTTTTTCTTCAAAAATCATCCTCTATCGTCCATGAAAATATTTGCACTAAGGAACCGAACACAATGTATGAGATACAAAGACATCTGGCTGGAAACTGATCATATCTATTCGATCGGTTGTCTTCTATGGCCACGAAATGTGAACTTTGCTCGCGAGGGTGCTTTTAAACGGAAGGTTTTGCGTACGATCTACAGTGGAATGCACTTGGAAGATGACATGTAGAGGAAGTGAATCAATCACTAATTGTATGAGTTGATGGGTGAACCTCCTATTGTCCAAACTGTTAAAATAAGTGAACTATGATGGACTGGGCTCGTCGTAAGGTGTCAGAAGAAATTGTTCTCAAAAACTAACTGATTGGTAAAAAATGAAAGGCTTGCAACGGGCAAGGTGGATCGATCTAGTAGAAAGCGACTTGCGGACCCTCGAAGACAGCGAAGCTGGTTAAGTGCTTCTTGGACCGTTTAATTTGGAGACTACTTCTGTCTACAGCTGAGGACAGAAATAAGAACGCAGCAAGCTGTGCTTCGTAGCTGACGTGTTTTGCTTTTGTTGCGTAGTTTTCGCAAATACGTGGTATGGTCGCGTTTCTTCATCTGGATTGTGTGTCGGTAGTTTTTTTTTACGTTTCTTTATTTTTAAGTGCTCCGCTCCCGCATCCAGAGAAAGACTTATATCTGCTATGTTTTGTTGGCTAGTGCTTGTATTGTGTCACTCAAACATAAATTGTTTAGGAAAAAGGCAAAAAATATGAGCATCGTTCGAAGTTAGAAGTGGAGTTTGCAGGCTGCTTTACTCTTATGTGTTTGCGACGTGCAGTAGGACTGTTGAGTTAGTTTAACGTTTTTACGTGGCATTTTTTTTTGCATCAAATAAGAAATATTGGTGAGGACGTTTTATGTTTTCTTGACTATATACTCGCCAGGATCAAGAATACCCATTTTGAGTTTATTGTTCACATTTTCATTGAAAGTTTAAAGATTTTCATGCGGTGCTAATTTTTTTTTTTGAATGCAAATTCAGAATGTACGTGTATTCACTAAGGTTTTTTTTACACGGGGGATACGTTCCATTTTACTATGAAACCGCGAAAAAAAAAGACTAAAGACTGTATTCGATGAAATTTGGACACACGCAATTGTTCGTAACTTTTTAGCGTGTGGGTAAAAATTATTGAAATTTTAACTGAATGTATTTCATTGTGTTGTGTCAATTGTGTAATGAGTTTCGTGAAAATCGGTCGAGTGATTTCAGTGATGGCTTCGAATGAAGAAATAGTGCGCCAACAAATTTTGGGCACTCACTTCGAAAACCCAAACGCTTCTCATCGATTGATCGCAAAACAGCTCGGAATCGCACATTCAACCGTATCTCATGTGATCAAACCGTTCAAGGACCGTAAGACAACCAAGCGGAAAAATGGTAGTGGCAAAAAACGTGGCACATCAAATCCGGAGAAGGCCAGGAGGGTATTGAACCAATTTAAGCGTTATCCCAACATTTTGATCGGGGATGTTGCGAAAAAGGCGAAAGTTTCAGTTTGTTTTGTGCAGAAAACAATGAAACGTTCTGGATTACATGTGTACAAGGTCCAGAAGGCACCGAACCGGAGCGATAAACATAACTCGGTGGCCAAAACTCGTGCAAGAAAACTGTACAGGGAGTGGCTCACAAAACCGTTCTGCATTGTGATGGACGATGAGACCTACATTAAAGCCGACACCAAACAAATGCCAGGACAGGAACACTACGTTGCCACCTCTAAGTTGGCCGTTCCGGAGAGTGTACGGAAGAAGAAACTGTCGAAATTCGCCAAAAAAAATCCTTGTCTGGCAAGCGATCTGCGGATGTGGCAAAATGAGTCAGCCCTTCATCACCTCTGGGACCGTCAACGGACAAATCTACAAGGACGAATGCCTCCAAAAACAACTTCTGCCCTTCTTGAGATCTCACGATGGCCCGACACTGTTTTGGCCGGATTTGGCATCTTGCCACTATGCCCGGCCCGTCTTAGACTGGTACAAAGCTAATAATGTAGTTTTTGTACCAAAAGACGTCAACCCTCCAAACACTCCGGAACTTCGCCCAATTGAAAAATGTTGGGCAATCATGAAGGCAAAGCTCGTGAAAACTCCAAAACTGATAGAAAATTAACTTGAACTAAAGAAAGTGTGGTTAAAAGTAAAAGCAATTCGGTCCTATCATTGCCCAAAAATTGATGAAAGGGGTCAAGGCAAAGGTGCGGGCATTTGGGTTGGGAAAAGAGGTTCAATAAACCAATGATGTCAAAACTTAACCATTTAGTAGTACTTTATTTCCAGAAAGTTTGAAAAGAATTGGGCTCAAGGAAAATATTTGGTGACCTATTTTGCGTGTCCAAATTTCATCGAATACAGTCTTTAAAAATATTTAAAAATATAAATTAAAAAAATTTTTTATTAATTTTTTTTTTTCATGTGTGCCTTTTTCACCCAATGGCCAAAAAACAGTTTTTAAAATTTTAAGTATTTCCCCCAAAAATTGGGATTTTTTGAAAAACTGCCACATGATTACTTCTTGCCCAAAACGAAAAATGTGATCCGAATTAGGTCGATAAATTGTTACGTTCTGGAGTTATCGTAACAAAATACCTTAGTGCATTATGTTATTTACATATACAGCAATTCCACAGAAAAAAATTATCCGATCTCTAATTATTTCACAATTTTTGGTTTGTTTCTATCCAAAAACATTAGACTCGTATTTTTTATTTTGTCTGTAGGGTGACCATTTCTGCGTTAGGGTGGTCCGAAAAATTGACTTTTTTTAAATGTATTTAATCAAAAACTCATAATTCCCCTACCACTGAGATGATTTTAATAACTAAATATGGAAATGAAAGATATTTGAATATACTTTTCGAAAAAAATAAGAAAATGCACCTAAATTGCGATATTCATTTTAAAAAATACGGATTATATTTGTTTTTTTTTTTTTAAATGAGTTTCGTGGTCAGGAGACCAGAAAGCTTCCTCGGTTTTACGTTTAGACGTTTTCAAATAACATATTAAAAAATTGGCGATGCTTGTATTTGAGTATTTGAGCTACATTGCTTCAAAAATGCTATGTTTCCAGTTTTTACTGACTGTCCAACCACGCGTCTCCATAATTCAATGTAACTTGCCGACCATTAATATACAAAATGATTTTATGCAAAAAGTTGCCTTCCAACTTTTACTAAGATGTCACTTAAAATCTGAAATGGTACCCGGGAACCCTGTTGAACACATAAGGGTGAAAAACATGCATGGACAAAAAACAACATATGGTGGGAGAGGTGGTGGTGTAGGGCTGAATATCCGAAATAAGAAAACAGGTAGTTTATAACCCACCCTTCCCTCTCATAAAGCTAACTGAAATTATAAAAATCACTTTAGATTTATGGGGACGCATGGTTGGCAAACTACTTTGAATAATATAAACGCGTGGTAGGATAGTCAGCAAAAACTACAAACTTTCGGTAAAATTTGACAGGTTCCGGTAACTTTTTACCGGAATACTGTTAAATTTCACCGAAATCCGGTAAATCGGATTACTGAACGTTCAGCTGTTGAAAGTTCGGTAAAAAATTACCGAATACTGTAAAATTTTCTAAGTGTGTAAAAACATAGAATTTTTGTGAAATGTAGTTCAAAATCAAAAATTCAATTAACACAAGATTATTGATTAGATATGTGCAAATGTCCAAACTTTCAAAGAAAAATGTAAAAACGAGGGAGCACTTTGGTCTCGGGACAATGAAAACCATGAAAACCAAATATATTCCATGTTTTTATAATAATTATCGCAATTTAGGTGGTTTTTTTTTTTTCAAAAAAGTTTATTTAAATAACATTTCATTTCCATATTAAGTTATTAAAATCAATTCGGTGGTTCGAGAGTTATGATTTTTTTTGAAAAATACATTAAAAAAGGCAGTTTTTCTGACCACCCTTACGCAGAAATGGTCACCCTAATGACTGAATAAAAAAAAAACGGTTCTAATTTTATTAGATAAGGAACAAAACTACCAAAAATGGTGAAAAATTAGAGATGGTTTATCTCTTTTCAATGGAATTGCTTTATAAATCATCGAAAAATGCAACCAAGTTAAATCCATAAAAACACTGCCAGTTAGTGAAAAATTGATTGTATACACAAACATACACACATTCTGTGTACAACTGAGGACACCAAGGCCTTGGGCTATAACTTAGTAAATTACGGTGTGTTTTAAAATACGTGGATAATACACAGATAAAAAGAAACACTGAATTTTCTGCGTTATCTAATGCACATAAAGGGAATGCTACATTTGGCAGAAAATAATGGGATATTTCATCTATAGTTAAGCCAGATAACGCCTAAATCTAGCCTGTTGCATGAAAGATTGCGAACATTGTTGTACGGCACATGAAAGATTGCAAACAATTTCGAAGATTACGCCTCCTTTGGCTTAGAATTAAACGAGGGGAAATCTTACGCGCCTGTTAACATTCATTATATTTTTCTGCGTATATACGTATTATATATTTTCTAAAAAGGCACAATTCAATATGAAACAAGGTTAATCGTATTTAAATCTATGCCAATTTCACGGTGATAAAACGATGTTCTCCACTCGTTAACATTACTTACTAATTAAAATTGTCGACTTTCAAGAAAAGTAGATGCTTCTTCTAAAAGACAATTATCAGAACTTATAAACTGTAAACTTTACATTTGAACTATAAACTTTACGTTTGAATGGGGTATTCAGAATATACAAATGAAACATATAGAGAGCCAATGCACAGTGGCCTAATTTTAACGCTCTAAATTGATAGCTCCCTAAATGGAGGAGCTGGAACGATAGCGTCTTTTGCAAAGTTGATTGGTATGACAAACTTCGTTATTTGACGGCTTAATATTTGAGATCAAAAGTGAGATCACTTAACTTTTCTATGATTTTGAGATAGAAAGTTGATGTCGTCAGCAAAGTTGTGAAAAAAAATCAATGCAAACAAGCTTACTGAAGACATAAAAAACGTATAGTTCACTCAATTCGAGAAAGAGAGCGTTGCATAAGAACTAGTCTCCATAAATACTTTTTTCACCGAAACATTTTTTTTTAATTTTACGGAAAAAATAATGTGCTATATCAAAGAACGAAATTTGCTAAAACATACTATTTCGGAAGACGCCTGCATTGAGTTATCTCAAATTATAATAATCCGTTCACTATATTTGTGGGTGCTAAGCCGATGAGCTTGGGCATCAAATGAAGCATAAAGTTGCCACAAGGCACGAAATGCATCTACGGACTCTTATTTGTACCAAATCCCTCAATCATAATTCAAAATGGATTGGTATAGATTGTTTTTACGAAGCAGTTATTAGTTACAGTAGTAAAATAGTTTGTAGAATGTAGTTGTATGAATTGCAAGTTTACGAGGAACAAAGAGCCTGCGTCAAGCATCGTCTGTGAACGGTTGTGTCGAAAATTTGTTGCGTGCTAGTTTGTTCATGGGATATTTCTCTTAAATATAAGCCAGATAACGCTTGAATTAGGTCTGTTGTATGAAAGATTGCAAACGATTTCGTTGTTTTACGCTTGCTTTGGCTAGCAATTAGACGAGGGGAAATTTTACGTGTTCGCTAAAGTTCATGATTTTTTGTCGACATTACATCTCTAGTACTGCTTGGACAGTACTGCTCTCTATCGTTGCGGTTCAAAATTGCAAACCATGGCATCCTGATCTAAGATTAATACGACCGCAATTGACGACTATTGCAATGAAAATGCGCGTTTGCCGGTCATGTTATACCCTTGGTTTTACTTACCAACTAACGTCCATAAAGTGTTGATACATGCACCGGCCGTGATTAATCATATCCATGTTCGAATTGGTTGTTCCATATTGTGGCGGATTCGTTCTTGCTTTGACTTGACCTTAACAGCCTGTCAAGGTGGCGGATTCGTTCCTGCCTTGACCTACCCCGCAGTGGGAGGATGTAAGGCAACGGAATGCGTGTTTGGTTCGAGGACTGCTATATCCAAGCCCTTCGCTTAATTTTCATTACTTCTATTTCAATTTTCACAACCGTCAATTCTGCCGTACACTGACGGAACAATCCATGATTGTTTCTTGAATCTCATAAACCTTGATAATGACTGATAAAAAAATTCAATTTAAAACTTCTTTCCGATTGACGTCACTACGTCAATGAGTTTGACTCCAGCTGTATGCGTAGTGCATCTGTCCTTTTGTAGTCGCTGCCACCATTGCCATCCACATAAAGACCCAATTAAACTTTTGTGAACTCATTGGCAGATAAAATCGAGAAGACTAATCTTGTTAAAAAATCACACAAATCGCGACAGCAGAGTGGTAGCAGCCCCATTTTCCATTCTCTCGGCCACGACGAACGCTTCTGCCAGCAAACTTTTTTTTTCTCGCAAAAGAGTCTATGCTGCTCTTGGAGCGTGATGCAAAATACAATCGGCGACAATTTCAACTTCCATTCTTCTTCAACCGTAACGATTGCCGTGTCCTTTCAGCAGTTTCAATTTTCTGTTCTGAATAAAAGATGTATTTCTGACGCCCCTTCAGCCTCCCTTCCACGGCTTTTCCATCCGCCCAACACTGCTTTCCCTTGATCTTTAGCTTGTATTTCGTTTCCTGCCTCCTGTTTGCCACTTTCAACTTGCTCTGGGACGGAACGGACTAGGCCAGGAGCACTAAACGGAAACTTCCAAAAATTGGAAAAGTTTCCACCCGAGTCAGATAATAAAATAAAGCTGTTTTCTACCAACAGCGTGCGCTATCAACACTTGACTTGCCGATGGCATTCGTTCCGGGCACGCTGGGATAGAACGACAAACTCAGTGAAAGTTCCAGCTGATTTTCTAGTTTTTAATTATTTGGCTGATTATTCAATCACTAAAGTTGTTCTTACTAGTAGCTTGTGGTAGCTTCTGCTGATTAGGAAAACGAAAAGCGCTAACTTAGGGCGTTGACGGTGGGTAATGAATAGTTCCTATGTGCAGCACAGGCACTAAAATCTGGTTAATTGGGCCACGCAGGGTCGAGGGTTGGTTCAATCTGATGTCCTATAGCTGAGTTTATCGCGTTTTCCGCTATAATATTGATTCGAAACGGTTGGCGATCCTGGCGTAGTGGTGAACATCCATACATCTCACGCCAAAGTAACAAGTTCGAGTCTCACCCCTGGACAAGTATACCCAAAAGGTATTTAAGTGACTACGACGGGAGATGAACCAGCCCAGGGCTGAAAATCTCGATAGTCAAAAAGTAAAACTAACTGATACGAAACTAATAAAAAATCAAATACCTAACTCTATAAGTTTTTGTGCATTCAAGTCTGGTTAGTGTCATGGACTTCAAATGGTGAGTTGACAACTTCAAAGGAGGGTGCGACCGACCTCTGGTCCTCACAAGTTCCTACCTCACGCCTCCACGAGTCATATGATCACAAAAGACTGCCAGCTAAAACATGGAGACGCTGGTTGGCGTAGCCTGGGTAATGTTGTCATTTTGACAATAGCGAAGTGAGTGGGTGCGACTGAAGATTGTGTACTTATAAATCTAATTGCATATCCATACCTGTAAAACATATCATATTAGTTTCCATTTTCATTTAATTAATAATTTCAGCACGCTTTGGAATGAACTTTGCATTTAAAAACCATTTAAGAGCCTGTAGTAACATGTCAGCATCAAAGGTTCAATTTGTTTTTCAACATTTCAGCATAATTTGAACTTCAAACTTATCTTCATAAGAGAATGCCATCTGCTTTTATGCAGTATAGGATTATATTTAAATATTTTGTTTATGGTATTATGGTAAGATAAGCCATTCATTTCAGAAATCACCAAAGCGGGCTGTTCGATCACTCCAATTGCTATCTTTGAAATGTAACTAGAACAGTATAAAAAAAATAACAACATGTCTTATGAAATAATATCCTTCGTTGAAATTTTTAACTTTATCATTTCAAATATGATCTATTCTGTTATCAGCTTGTCCAGGACTAGTACATATATGTTAATATTAGGTGCGCAACTAAGTTCTCGCTGTTTTTTTTGGTGAAAAAGGAACTTTATTTTGAAAACAAAGGTTACAAACGAATTATTCATAGTATTGCCCATCACTAGCTACGACTTTTTCCCATCTTTCTGGTAGAACGTGAATACCATTTCGATAGAACTGTTCGTCTTTTGATGCTATCCAAGAATCAAGCCATTTTGAGATGTCATCATATGAGTGGAATTGCTGACCTGTGAGACCATGTGCCATCGAACGGAACAAGTAATAATCGGACGGTGCAATATCAGGAGAATATGGCGGGTGGGGTAGGACTTCCCATTTGAGCGTTTCCAAGTAGGTTTTCACGGGTTTCGCAACGTGAGGTCGAGCGTTGTCATGCTGAAGAATCACTTTTTCGTGTCTGTGCTCGTATTGTGGCCGTTTTTCGTGCAGTGCTCGGCTCAATCGCATCAATTGAGTTCGATACCGTTCCCCGGTAATGGTTTCGTTTGGTTTCAACAGCTCATAATAAATAACACCAACTTGGTCCCACCAAATACACAGCATAACCTTCGCAGCGTGAATATTCGGCCTAGGCGACGATGTTGAAGCATGCCCGGACAGTCCCCATGAATGTTTCTGTTTTGGGTTACTGTAATGAATCCATTTTTCGTCACCCGTCACAATGCGATAAAGTAAACTCTTCCTTTTTTGCCGCTGGAGCAGTTGTTCACAGACGAAAAAACGACGCTCAACATCTCTTGGCTTCAAATCGTAAGGAACCCAAGTTCCTTGCTTTTGAATCATTCCCAACGCATGCAATCGCTAAGAAACGGCTTGGCGGGAAACTCCTAATCCTGAACCAAGCTCTTCTTACGTTTGACACGGATCCTCATCGAGCAATGCCTCGAATTCAGAGTCTTCGAAGTTTTTTGGCCTTCCTTCACGCGGACGATCATCAACACTGAAATCACCGTTTTTGAAGCGACGAAACCAATCACGACACGTTGTTTCACTCAGAGCAGCATCACCGTAAACTTTTTGGAGCTCTCGATGTGCTTCAGCCGCCGTTTTCTTCGAAAGAAGAAAATCAACACTTCCCGCAAATGACGATTATTTGGCACGAAATCAGACATCTTCAAACAACCAAAATATATAACACTAAACCAAAATCACTGATTTGGCAAAGCGGTTTGTTTACCATATGTCTGAGCTTGGTTTATGACGCTTGAGATGTACAACATTCGACCATCACTTACTACTGGCGCCATCTATTGCTAAACAGCGGGAACTTAGTTGCGCACCTAATACAGATATGATTTTTTCAGTAAAAATTCAGTGGATGTCAGATATATTTTGTACACACGCATATTTTGTTCTCGTATTGACTTACTGTAGCAGCTTTTTACATGGTCAAGTAATTTAATTTGTGTAATGTGTAATTTATTATTCCATGTACATCCTTTAAGGTTGAAATTAGAATAAGTAGCATTTTTGCCTATTTTGATATCTTCATTTGTTGTGTACAAAGTATTCTAAATATTTAATAACGGGGAAAGGGACGGACCATCAGGGCACTCAAGTAAAACGATTTGGATAGGGAGAATGGGACTGCCTCCTCCCTATTGTAAACATTTCGCGGAACGAGGGTGGGCTCTTCGACCCCATCTATTGGGTTTATTCTGTCATTCGAGGGATCGATTCTAGTGCTGTGAGTGTTAATTTGTTTTTCTAAGGAGATTCGCTTCCCTATATTGGTGAGTTTTGCGTAAATGTCTCTGCTTACGGGCCCGCTCAAACGTTTTTGGCCCTTCATACAGGAGCTTGATGCTCACATACAACAATAGGATCCTGATCAAATCGTTTTTCAGATTATTCCACTGCTATGGAAAGTTACCTTGCTACAATAGATGGTAATATTACATAATCACATAATCACATCAAGTCTGGTTAGTGTCATGTTTATGCCTATCAAGTATATTGTAGAAAAATGAAAAGCGTGTCCGGAAATACATTTTGTATCATGACACGAACGTGATAGGTTTATTAGAAATCTAAACACATCTTTTTCTCAGCATTTATTTTCCTCAAGTATGTTCCTTTAGGAACCTACATCAATTATGTCACGCAAAAAAGTTACAAAAAATGTCACGAGGTACCACAATGACATTATGTTCCTCGTATCATTTCTTCATCACTGTTGAGTAATGGCAAGATGCCAAATCGGGCCAACACAGGGTTTTTTGAGAACGATGCTTTAGAAATGGCAATAGGCGTTTTTGAAGGCACTCTTGGATGTAGATTACATCGTTAATATTCCTGGTTCCTTGTTGGCTGATTTTACCGCACGTACCGATGGCTTGCCTAACGAGACATTTTTTCGCCAATTTTTGTTCTTTATACCCACAGTTACCATCAAGTAAACCAGTACTGCATTGCGAACAGGACACAGATCGAGTCATATGGCAGGAAAACAAATGAGCCGAGGTGGAAAATAGTGAACTTGAACAAGGACATGTTGTCGAGGCATTAAGAGAAGAGGGCATTCACTTGAACCTGAGTACGGACGAGTTGACAGCCGCTCTAACAAGGGCGTGAGACGCAAATATGTCAAGGAATGGAAAACCGAGAATCGGTCAAGGTCAAGCCTACTGGTGGCACACGATGAATGTCAAGGTACGTGCAAGTTGCTTCCGTTCAAGGAGACAAAACCAAAAGGCTTGCAACGACACCGAAAGAGAGAAATAGAAATCGGTGTACAGAGCGGCAAGAAAGGAATCAAGATTAGCAAAAAAGTATGACTTGTAGAGCTTTGAAACAAAGTGAACGTAAATCCCTCGAGAGACGCCTACAATGTTGCTTTGGGAAGATGAATGGTCCAGTAGTACCACCTGAAAGGTGCCCAGAGAAGACCTTCACACCCTTATTATAGTGTAAAAAGGGTTTAAACCATGAATTCGTGGTTCAAAAGTACGGTTTTGTCATTGGTATATACATATAAAAAATTAATTCCTTATATTTTCAAAACTTTATTTATTTCATTGAAAGACTTAGTTGGCCTAAGTTTTATTAAATGAATCTTCTTACCGTTATTGGAATGTTTTCCTGACCAGAAGGAAAAAAAGAACAAAATTACTAAATTATAATTAGTAATGTGTTGCTAGACAAATTAAACATTAATTTTGTTGAAGACGCTTGTATGTAGAAAACAATTAAATATTAATGTATAAAATTTATGACAAATTAAGACCTTATAACTTGTACAGCTCGATCTGCGCAAAGTTTACAGATAAATTGTTGTTGCTGTTTGTCTTTATTTGAGAGACTTTCATCCGGTGGCTGGTTCGTCTCTTATTTGTGTTAATATCTGTTATGGTTTTGTTTCATCCTAACAAGCCATTCACAAACATTTCTTACACATGCTACATTTTTGTTACTCCTAGAAGTATTTCTCCTTTCGATTTCTGTTTTTTTACCTGCAACTTAGTCTTAATCAAAAAATAGATCTGAATTCTTACAAGTTTCGTTATAAAAGCAGTGTAACTGAATAGCAAATCTTATTGTTGATCTTATTGTTAGCAAATAATATTGTTGATTCTTTATGGACATGATCCCACATACTACAAAAATGTCTGGTTAATTTTGGTGACTTGAGACCGACAAATGCAACTGTCCTCTAAACATAACAAAATTAAAAAAAAAAAAACCGAGAAAATCAATTCAAGTTACGTATGTTTCAGTCTCGGGAGACATACTTCTTCATGATGTATTGTTTACGTTTCAGGATATTGTTTACGTTTCTCAATGTATGTCAAAAACGAATTAAGTCTCGTGTAAAGTTTATAATTTGTTAGTGTGCAGAGCAAAAAATAACTAACATAAAATATCAAAATACATTCAAAACACTGTAACTTTAGAAATATTGCAGCCATGAGTAAAATCATTCATTCAAACAAAGCTGAGTATCTGTACATAATAGTTCTCCTAAGTAACAATTTAAGTTTTATTCTAGCCGTAAAGCACTACTCTCGGATTTGTTGATGAAATTATATCCCAAAACTGTTTTGTCTACCAACACCTTCTTTATGTTTCTTTAAAGCCGAAATTTGTACAAAGTGTCCTACTCTATAGACGGTTGTGGAAACAAGTTAATAAAACCTTTATGAGACCATACAGATTTTCAAAATGTTCCACTGAAATATGTTATGACCTCTTTAGAACCTTCATAAAACCTATTGGCTGCCATGAAAAGCAGCATACTGCCAAATGGCCACAGCTATCAAACTTCACTGTGATATCGTGGTTGGTTTTTGCAGTTCTGCTTTGTTCGATTCTCTGCTCTTCTGATTCATTTAGCAATTAATAATATCTAAGAAAAAAGTTCTAGTGTTGCGGGAAGTGTTGTTTGATGGCAAAATACACAAAACTAATTGAGTTTGTTTTACAGTGCACCATGCTCCAAATCATATGCGTATTTAATGTTATGATAAATATTGGCACGATAAGAATTGAAACAAAATAAAACAAATATATTCGATAAATCAATCAAAATTTTCCTGAAAATTTATGGTGTTCAATGAGGTTATCTAAGAGTATGCAAAAATTGTTCTCCAATCTACAGTTCATTTGCATATAAAATTTGGTGCATTTATTTTTCAAAATTTAAATTATTTCTTATGTTTCACTGCGATTGAAAAAAATCATAGTTTTGCCAAAAAGCCAATTTATCTTCGCAATGACTATTATGAAGCAGTTTGGTAATGTTTTTGGCCGTTTTTAAATGCTCTATGCCAATTTGGCGTTTAATGCATTTACGGGAGGCAAAATGGTTTTAAAATGCTTTTTCAACTGACCATAATAAGATAATATGAATGAGTCCTCCCTTAGCTCAGTCGGTAAAGGCGCAGGTACAGATGTACCATGCTGGAGATGACTGGGTTCAATTCCCGGTCTGGTCTAGGAATTATTCGTTAAGGAAAACTTCTCGACTCCAGTGCATAGGGTATGATTGTACATGCCACACAATCATACTAATGCAAAAATGGTACCTGGCATCGGAAGCTTTCAATTAATTACTGTGGAAGTGCATTTAGAATACTAAGTTGAGAGCAAGCAATAAGCGAATTGTGAACGCAATAAGCTTGAAATGCTAAAAGAAGACGAAGAATGAGTCCTAAAACGGCAAACACCAAGCAATTTGACAGAAAAAGTAAATCAACAAAAAAATTTACCAAAAGAAGTGCCTGTCAAAACGATTGCTGCCTTTAGTTCGAAATCACGATGATACTTAGTCCTTTGTTTTGCACAGTTTTGGCAACGTGTCACTATGCTAGAACCGTGATGGAGTGATATGAAGCCAAAGAAGTTAAATTCGCATCAAAGCCTGCTGATCCTCCCAAAAATCCTGAGTTACGCCCAATCGAAATAAAGTGGGCTCTGATCAAGCAGGCGCCTTCCAAATAAATGCAGAAGGTTGATAATTCAAAACCGGAGCCGAATGTTGATAATGCCAAACCAGATATGGACTAGACCTGCCTTGCTGGTAGTCTGTACACACCCTTATAGTTAGAGTGAAGTGCAAAGCTCGAGATTTTTATATCAATGCAGAAAAACGATATTCTGATCGTTTAAATTTGTAAACCATACCTTGAACTTATTACTTTTTATTTACAAAAATTATATACAAAACAAGAATAAGAAATTAAATACTTCATGCGTGTTTAATTTCAGACTTTGGGTGTCTAGATTATTTTGGAAAGAGATCTTCGATTGCAATCTACGGTAATCTAAGGCATAATTCTCATAAAGAATGACACAAGGGAACCTAAAGAGAACTGCATATGGATGAACTTGATTCTGTCTATCTTCAGGAAGAACAAACTTTTATTTTTTTAGACAGTAAGTAAAATCAACAACTATTTACTTTGAAATGACATCCTGGTTTCATTTTCGAGTTCGAAATTTCCTTCAAATTTATTTTTTTAACACTAAAATCTCTAGTCCTGCGAAAACCTACAATATCCAAATTTAAATCATCCGGAAGCAGCAGCTCTATCAATACAGTTGGAATTTCTGCTGAAATCGAACAAATACCCGACCAAGCAAGCACTAGTGTGTTGAAAAAGCATCCGGTCTTTGGTTGACATGCGATGCACTTCTAACCACCGTGGCGGGATCGTATTCTTTGAAAAATCTCCATCCATTGACTGGCACTGCTGGCGCTGCTGCTTCTGTTGGCTTCCATTATCCATACGATGAAAATTAATGTCAAATTTACCCCACCGCCGCAACACGTTTCATGCTTTCCGATGCACCATGCTGCTTGAAACACGGCTAAGGAGGGGGAAGTCTGTATCTAGTTTCTTGTGTACATTCTCACAGGAAGAAGGTTAGGTAATAACATTTCCATCTCAACCCACACCCAACGAACGGTTATGAAATTAAGCTTGCCATTCGTGCCGTATTAACCGATGCATAAGAGTAAGCTGCACTTAGCAAAGGAGCCCTGAGAAGATTACACCAGTTTATAATAATTAAGTGCACACTCTTGTGGTTTCCCCGGACAAGAGCGCTTTTAATGCGCGGCTTCTGCGCGCTGGGAGCGGATTGGTTTTAATTGGTTAGCAATGGAAATTCAATTGCAGCTATTTTGCCTACTAATTCGCTAATGCTACGTTGTCCCGAAGAGTAGATGCAATCGGATAGAGCTGGCTGCTGCAGCTCATGCTTTGTAACGATTGAAGTAAATATTTTAATGGGTATAATTTCCATTATGATGTTCTAATTAGATCTGAGCTGAAAAGTATTTCCACATGCAGCGGAAAAATGTGCATGATTGCAAATAGTTTTTTGAATGCTCTTGATTATTATGACTCAACATTTATTGCACGTCTGCACTAAAGCGATGATTTCAGGAAATGCTTCCTGAAACTTATCCTGTTATTAATGCACAACACTTTGTGAGAATGTGTCAGAGTGATTCCGAAACCTCCAAACAAAACACTTTTCCAAATTAATCCAACAAACTAAAAGCGTACAGTTCCATACGCGCATAGCTGCAACCATATGTTAGAAGAAAATTTCAACGGAATACAAAATATGATTTCGTGCTCCTCTACACTACTGCAACGGAGCTTTTTGTGCGCGTGTTGTTGCTAATGTGATGGAAATCTTTTTCTGGAAAAGTTTGTTTCAACTTAGTTGCAACAAAACAAACCCCCGCTGGATGGCAAGGAAAGAGAAAACGCGAAGCACAAGAAACCCTGGGCCACTGCATCGACGACCGGAGTGAACCGCACGTACAAACACACAGGGGATTTAAGTTTTTCATTCGAGATAAATTATTTTCATTTGTTTTCCGCTGATTTATTCGGGGAAATAAATATACACAAAAGTTTTCCGCTTCAAGAACGGTTTTATGAATATTTGACTTAACCTCCCGAAAGGGGCATCCGAAACTGCAGTAACTGGCTGGCTTACCAGGGTGGTGGTCATGCAACGCCGTCTAACGTACGAGCGAGAGTCCTTTGTGTGGGCTGAGGAACCGGAAATGCACCAACGATAATTTATTTATCATGTTGACCAACTAAAAATGTGTTTCTAGGGATTGCAATCGTTGACAAACTTTTTGCTTGGTTGGAGGAATTTTCCAAGGGATTACCCGTGCTTAAGGCTGTTGACCTAGTATTTGAACTAAGCATCAACCATGGATTTTCTTCCTTCATTTGACATAACATTATAATTTCAACACGCTGCTATGGTAATGACCATCATGGTAGATAAAGAAAATCTCTGTCAAGAAGCAGGAACTTTCGTTCCGAGATAAAATGTGCTGTTAGATTTACTGGTTGTCACCTTTTCGAATAAAGAATAAACATCGATGCTGTTTGGTATCGCCCATCAAACAACTCTGTCTAGAACTGATGATTGTTACAATAGGCGTTGATCCATCACCGATAAAGCAGTAATTAACAGTCACGACTGTCAACTGCACTCGTTTTGCAGCTTTTGACGCCTGATATGCTTATGTAAGGGTGTTGGTCTGGAATGGGAATTTTCGCGCCAGCCTCGAACTAACAACAAGACTGGTGGTCCCACAAGACAAGACACAAAACAAGACTGTATTTGGTCCCACGACAAAACCTAGAAATAATCAGGTAATAAAGATATAAGGCATACGAGACCATTTGAAATTCCAAAATAAGTGAGAATGGAGGGTATAACTCGCTTCAAAAGCAATTCTTTCGGGTTGCACCTCTTCGAAGTTGATGCAATGCCAACGGTTGTATTGCTTGCCCAAACCAATTGCAGATTATTACACATCATCAGGGTATATGCAACAGCTATTGGTACACTTTCGTTTCTTACGTACCAGAACTTATTTGACCATTAACACTAATGAATAGTGTAATAAGATTAAACGTAATACACCGAGTGATACGATGAAATAGAACCAAGATTTACCAAGCAGATGATTTAGTGAATTTGATTTATTGTTAACATTTTTTCCCAGCTCGTAGGTGAAATTAAGGTTTTTTTTTTAAATACAGACGATTCATATCGCACTGGAATGTCAAAATTTACACAGCTATGTTTTGGAAAGCTATGAGAAATAGTTAAGTTCATGAAGCGTTGCAATAATTTGTTGCTATGTAATGCAGGTGACATTGTTTGTTTTTGTATGCTTAGAAAACGTCAAGAAAGTATCTGAATATATTCAGATGTACCATACGCATCATGGAACATATTGAATTGGTGGTAGTATAAAAACGTCTTCTTTAAAGATTTAGCAGCCATAAAGAATATAAATTAAGCATTGTTGGGTTGTTGGAAAATTGAACTTATTTCTTAAATTAGGCTCTTCAGAACATCTCAGCCTTCGCCTGGTGTGAGAAGAAAGGAATGTCTGCAACCGTGACGCATCGTAGAAAGCTTTTTCGAATCCCTTAATCTCCTTAAATCAGTCAAGTTTTATGTAGTCATCGTTTCACAAAATCTACCATTAGCTGTGTTGGACTGGATCGTGTTAACTGAAACATGCCTAGATTATCGTAGCTTTTCAGTCAGGCGTTTGAATGCCAGAAGTCTTCAGGTGGTGGCGTTTTCATTGCAGTCCATTCGAGCTTGAATAATCAAATGATATAGAACAGGATAGGCAACCATCTAATTGACTGATCACACACTGTATTTATGTGTGCTAGCTTACGACGTGGAACATAATAAAACACATTGTCGATACCTGGTATTTTATGGGAATCTTCTCAAAGTGGCTTTTTCTGTCCGGACCATGCAGGATCTGTATCTGATAACAATCGTAGATTGGCCCTTTGTTTCGTAAGCGCACAGAAGACGGAACCACTCTTCTCCGCTAGTAAAGGTAGTCATCATCATCTTTTGAAAGTCACTGTTGAAGATTACTACGTTCTGAACTTTGACAAAATCTTTTTAACAGTGTCATATAATTTTTATAATGCCTCGTCAACGCCAACATCGAACATAGGTTGGCAAAGCATTCCAGACAACATTGAAATCGCTGCACAAACTTTTTCATAAGTCTTGGCATATTTCATTAACAGGTACGTTCCAAACAGAATTCGCCTAAAAGCGTCATACCCTATTTGGCAGTCGAACGAATTGAAGAACATGAAATCCATAAAAAGGACCACTCTAGAAGATTTACTGAAACATCATCAATTGAGACTCAACTACGAGTTCAATAGAGCTAACCGTGAATGCTACTTGCATTTCGCGTTGATAACAGAACAATTTTCAGTCGCACTTGTACTTTTTTTGGAGGTGTGTTAATAAGAAATTTAAGAATCCGACCTACCATCGTCAATGATATTAAATGAAAACTTCGTTGCTATTCCTCCGTAGACCTGTAAATTGATCTCTAACAAGTTTTCCAGTGTCTTTTCCGATGACGGTTTATCTGACGAATACGTACTCTAGCCGCCAGTAATGTAC